>WOXC01007943.1:0-600000 GCA_011680675.1 Gymnobelideus leadbeateri | reverse complement strand
TCTCTCTCTCTCTCTCTGTCTCTGTCTCTTTCTCTCTCACTCTCTCTCTGTCTCCTCTCTATATCTGTCTCTGTCTCTATCTCTCTGATTCTCTGTTTTTCTCTCCCTCTCCGGCAGAAAGAGGTCCCTGGTCAGCTCCCCCAACAAGTTGTTTCCATTTGTCTTCTATTCTCTGGCTTGCAAGCCTTCTCTAATTGACTTCCCACCGATCCGTGAACGTCCGACTTTCCTGGCAGCCCCAGCTGTCCTACAACCTGCATTAAATCATAGAGCTGTCGTCTCCCTGGCTTTCTGCAGCTTTCTCAATTTTCACATCCCTGAAATCAACTTTCACATCTCATCTCTCTAAAATCTCACTCTTTCCTTTCGTCATTAATCCCCTCCTCCCCAGAGTCCCAGATCTGGGTCTCCACTTGCATCCATTCAGTCATGCAGCTCACATAGACCTCCATCAACCCAACCCAGCTCAATACAAACATTCTCATCTCCAACACAGCTGACTTTATAGTTATATCTGACTCCAGTAGACAGAGTTAATCCTAAATTTATATACATTTCAAGGAGGGGGAGTTTCAACCAAGGTTCTCTCCATGGAGGGAGTAGAGGGGATGTAGAGGAGTCTCTGAGGAGGTATAGGGATAGGTACCCAGACCCTGGCTTGTGTTTTGGAACATTGGTGACATCACAGGGTAAATGATGCATCACATATGTGGGTTAAAGTTCCAAAAAAGAGAAGGGTTTTCACATAGCACACTATACAAGTCTAAGCTTAACTAGCCTCAATTTAACCTGTAACAGATAGTTGAGCAGCTAGGTGGTGCAGTAGAAAGGCATTGGGCTTACAGGCAGGAAAATCTGAGCCTCAGACTCTTACTAGCTGTTTGACTCTGGGTAAGACCCCATTTGCCTCACTTCCTCATCTGTAAAATGGGGACATACTGGAAAAGGAAATGACAAACCATTCCAGTATCTGTGGCAAAAAACCTACAGACAAAAGTCCATGGGGTCATATAGAGTCAAACAGAACTGAACAAAAACAGATATTTAATCATAGATCAGAACTAGCCAAGGCCTTAAAGATTCTGTGATACAACCCTTAGGACTGGTAGATGAGGCCCAGTCCTTGGAGCATTTACAGGAGAACTTCATGGATTTTTGGTGAGCCTGATTCTGGGAGTTGGTGATGATATGGAACAGAGGGGCTCCATTCAGTAGTCAAAAGGCTCTTTCCTCATCAAAAAGCAGGCAGATCAGAATCAGTCCTAAATACAGGTGCATGCACTGAAGTGGGGAACAAGGCTCCTCCTCTATTCCATGTCATCACCCAATTCTGGAAAGAGGTGGACCAAACATCCATGTAGGCCCCCTGTCTACCCCCTGAGCACTGGGCATTCATATCTAGTCCCCTATTACACAGATGTGGGACCTGGGACCCAGATAGATGGAGGTCCTTGCCCAGGGTTATCATGCAGGTAAGTGACCCATTGGGAATGGATCTCAGATCGCAGGTCCAATCACTCAAAGAGGAACACTCCAAGTTTGACACATTTTCCTTTGCCTCACACACAACTAGAGGAGAGAATTCTGAGAGATAAGATAGCAATTTTTACATATTTAAAAGATAGACAGATGGAACTTCAGAGGCCATGTAGTCCAAACCCCTCATTTTACAGATGAGGAAACTGAGACCCACAAAGGGGAGAGAAGAAAGGTAAGGTTGTGTGCCTTTGCCAAGCACTTGCCATGTGCCAGATACTGTGCTAAGCTCTTTACAAATATTACCTCATGACAAATCTTGGGATATGCCAGGCACTGTGCTAAGCATTTTCCAAATATCATCTCATTTGGATTTCGCAACAATCTTGGGAGGTAAGTGCTGTTACTGTCCTCAACTTATAGTGGAAGAAACTAAGGCAGACAGAGGTTAAGTGACTTACCCATGGTCACACTGCTAGTATCAGAAGCTGCCTTTGAACTCAAGCATTCCAGATTTCAAACCTAAGTATATCAAAGTTATATGGGCAGTAGGCAGAAGAGATGGCCCTATTTTATGCTTCCTTCAAGATTGGGTGATCCCCAAGAAAGAAGAACTAGGAGCAATGGTTAGAAGTCACACACAGTCAGATTTCCACTCAACAGATGGAAGAATGTTTTAACAAAGATTGCTGCCAGAAAATCTCACAAGCTGCCTGGGGAGATATTGAGCTCCTTCCATTGGAAGTATTCAAGCAGATGCTGGACACTCCCATAGGGATACTAAAGCAAAAGGAGTCAGTGCTTTTGGTAAAAGTTGGACTTGATGGCCTCTAATATTATTTATTTAAATAATTTGTTTCAATTGAAAGTTGATTTTCGGGGCAGCTAGGTGGTGCAGTGAATAGAGAACAGGCCCTGGAGTCAGGAGGACCTGAGTTCAAATTTGGCCTCAGATACTTGACACACTTACTAGTTGTGTGACTTTGGGCAAGTTGCTTAACCCCAATTGCCCTCCAAAAAGAAAAAAAAAAGTCAATATTCTCTCCTTCCCACCGTCTACCCCTACCAATGAAAGACAAAAAAGAAAAAAAATCCATGTAGTAAATATTCATAGTCAAGCAAAGCAAACCCCCATGTTGGCCATGTCCCCAAAATATGTCTCATTCTTCAATTTGATGTGAGAAGTTGAGTAGCATCCTTAATCATTGGCCCACCAGACAGACCCATGGTTGGTCACTGAGTTTGATCGTAATTCTGAAAACCTCCAAAGTTTTGTTTTATATAATGTTCATTTCACTACATCATTTCCTAAAATCTTTCAAGGTTTCTCTGAAACAATCCCTTTTGTCATTCCTTATGACCCAATAGTGTTCCATTATATTCACTTACCAGATTTTGTTCAGTCATTCCCTAATCAACAGACATCCTATCTCCCCATCCCTACCTAAGTTCCTAATTTTTTGCTGCTACAAACAGAACTGCTATATATAATTTTGTACATACATGCCTTTTCCCTCTTTCCCTGATCTCTCTGGGGTGAAGGCCTAGCAGTGATATCAACAGCTTGATCAAAAGGCACACATAGTTTAGTAACCTTTGAGACATAATTCCTATTGTTCTGCAGGATGGCTATACCAATCCACAGCGCCATCAACAGGGAATTAATGTGTCTCTTTTCCCTCAGCTCCTCTCACATTTGTCATTTCCCTTTTTTGGTCAACTTTGACAATCTGATGGGTGTGAAGTGGAACTTCTAATATCATTTCCACACAGAAATCTAATTATAACTAATCTTAACCAGCACTTAGCAGGTAATTACTAATCCACTTAAACTAAAGAGAAGTCAGAGTGGTTATGTAACAGTTGTCTTCAAATATTTGAAGGGCTGTCTTGTTATTCAAGGTTTATGATAACATTTTATTACAATATGTTTTGACAGCAGTACGGTCCCCATTTGCAATGCTAAGAAAACCACACTGGAATTGAAAGTTTTAATCAGATAAGACAAACACTTATAAAGATAAAGGCAATTTCATCTTCCCCCATGTTTGAAAAATACATCCATGGATGCATAGAAATATATTGACATTGATTAGTAAGTGACTGCAAATTCATGCACATACATAACACCCAGTCATTATATCATCCAAGTTAAGCCTGGGGTACATTCTGTTCAGCTTGTAATTTCCCTTTGCCTCTGATCTGAATTCCCTGATAGGTCATGGGAGGCGGGTTCTATAACATCACCAAACTCTTGAAGTGGAGGCAACATGGAGGTTAGGGTCTGGGGGCCTGTTTGGTTTTTGCTCTATAACAGTTGACCTACTCCCTGTCCAGTACTCATTAGGGCTTTGTTTTAGGGCCTCTAGAATCAATACGCGATGCCCAGATCAGGATAGCTCACTCCACTTTATTGATGCATTAAAATCTCAAAGTAACAGATGACCTTCAAGTCAGTGGGAAGGTATGTGCTGGGTGAGAGGAAGCAGTGGTGTGTAACCAGTGACTTGCACAGGACAGGTGGCATAAAAGACATGCAGAAAGGACAAGGGTAGCAGCAAGGGATCAAGAATGTGCTGCCCTGGGGCGGCTAGGTGGCGCAGTGAGTAGAGTGTCGGCCCTGGAGTCAAAAGGACCTGAGTTCGGATCCGGCCTCAGACACTTAATGCACACACAAACAAAAACCTAGCCGTATGACCTTGGGCAAGTTACTTACTCCCAGTTGCCCTCCAAAAAGAAAAAAAAGGAATGTGTTGCCCTGATTTCCACTAAATAGCAAAAGAACCATACTGAGGCCTCTACCACAAGTCAATTCAGCAAGCAATTATTAAGGGCTTAGAAGACACAGTGTTGGAGCAGCTAGGTGGCGCCGTGAATAGAACACTGGCCCTGGAGTCAGGAGGACCTGAGTTCAAATCCAGCCTCAGACAACACTTACTAGCCGTGTGACCTTGGGCAAGTCACTTAACCCCAATTGCCCTGCCTTCCCCCCTCCAAAAAAACAACAACCAAAACCAGAAGACACAGTATTCTTGGAGGACTAGCATCTCTGGTGTGAGGGCTTGCTGAGTCCTTTTCAAGGCCACTCATCCAATTTTGGTGTCCACCTTGACCAAACTCTCACCTCTGGCTCCAAAGAGTAAAACCAGTGACAATCCAGTCAAGGACTCAGGTATTAGAATTCAGCCAACTTTAAACACCTCCTGTGTGCCAGGTCCTAGAGATACAAAGATAACCATCAAACAGTTAGCATGTGCATTGGCCACACCCTAATAAACCATCTTGGCAGATAGGCTAAACCAAGTTGAGGGAAACCAACAGGCCTTGAGCCCATTGGGGAGTTAGGGAGATGTCTACCTCAAGCATGTGAAGACTGCCCCCTATGGAATGTGTGGATGAGAACCATTTGTTCCAAGGCCCATGAAGGTGACTGGAGGAGGGCTTAGAGCTTGGTCAGACATCAAAGATACATGCATCCACTGCATCCTGGGCCATTGCCAGTCTTCTTGGCTCTTGTCTTGCCACTGGACAGTGACTCTGGAAGAGAGAGTGAGGTTGACAACTTTATGCAACTCTCCCTCACTTAGATCCAATTTGCGCACAAGTCAAGACATCAGCCCGTGATGTCACCAGTGAAGCACAAACAACAATTAGGTGCTTGCTCTGTGCCAGACACTGTGCTAACCACAGAAAAGAAAGGCAAAAGTCTCACCGTCTAACAGGGGAGAGAACATGGGAACAACACCGTTCCAAAGATACTTACAGGATAAACTGGAAAATACAAGTAAACCAGAAGGCATTGGCATCACTGGGAAAGGCTTCCTGTAGAAGGTAGGGTTTGAGCTGAGGCTTGAAGGGAGCCAGGGAAAGCAGGAGCCAGAGATGAGGAGGAAGAACATTCCAGGCATGGGGGAGAGCCAGAGAAAATGCCCAGAGCTGAGACATGGAGTGTCTTGTGCAAGAAACATCAAGGAAGCCAGGTGTTGCTGAGTCAAAGAGCACATCTCTGGGAATAAAAGGGTAAAAAGACTGGAAAGGTAGGAAGGGGCCAGGAAGGACTTTAAGAGCAAAATTGAGGACTTTGTATTTGATCCTGGAGGTAATAGGGAGCCACTGGGATATACTGGGTGAATACTTTCTGTGTATGCAGACAGGGACAAAACCTACCCAGGAGGAAGAGGTACAGTGGGCTTCAAGCTACATCTGTGAAGTGAGTGCTTGTGGCCATGAGATCATAAGGAAGTGTTAAAAGCTTGTTGATTAAGTAACTTAATAAAAAGGGAAAAATAATTGATATTTTGAAGTTTAAGAGCTTCACATTTATTATCTCATTTGATTCTGTGAGATATTGCTGGTATTATTGTACCCATTTTACAGATAAGGAAACAGAGGCACAGTGAAGTGATTTCCCTATAGGAACAGATCTACTAAGTGTCAGAGGTGAGATTTAAACACAAGTCTTAATGACTCCAGGCCCAGCACTCTATCTATTTACTGGTATTAGAATCTAAAAGTTCTTTTAAGGAAGGCAAAGCCCTCAGAAATTAACCCTTATCTATCAAGTGTACCAGTTATGCTAAACACCTTATAAATATCTCATTTGATCCTCGGGACAATATTATGAGATAGGTGCTATTATTATCCCCAGTTTATAGTGGAGGGAACTGAGGCAGACAGAAGTTAATTGACTTGCCCAGAGTCACACAGCCAGCAAGAGCTTGAGGCAGGATTTATCTGTCAAATGAGGATTACTGATGCTCAGACTGGGTACCCTGTGGGCTTGCTTTGAAAACTTTTAAGTTCTAGGGGTGGGTAGGTGGAGTAATGACTAGAGCACTGGCCCTGGAGTCAAGAAGACCTGAGTTCAAATCCAGCCTCAGATACTTAACACTTACTAGACTGTGGTTTGGGCTTTGGGCAAGTCACTTAACCCCAACTGCCCTTCCTTCCCCCCTCCAAACAGCACACACACACAAAAAAGGACTTTAAGTCCTAACTGCACCAATACTTTTAGTATACCATGTATGAAGTCAGATCAGCATTGGTTTAAAAAAAATGGACAAGAATAGGAGCAAGGGCAGAATCCTGCTGGAGAGAGCCACCTTTCAGGTTGGCAGTGATCTTTGGGCCGCTCCAAGTGAACCATGCTCTTGTTCAGCCTCCATCTTTCCATCTTGTCTACAAGATAAGGTGATACAGTGTTGGCCTTAACTAGACTTTGCTGGAAGCCACATATGCTATGGCTATGACATCTCTCTGACCTTCCTGATCACATGGTATTATTGCTGTTGTTCAATCATTTCAGTCCTGTCCCATTTTTCA
The DNA here is from genome assembly GCA_011680675.1 of Gymnobelideus leadbeateri. Taxonomy (NCBI): domain Eukaryota; kingdom Metazoa; phylum Chordata; class Mammalia; order Diprotodontia; family Petauridae; genus Gymnobelideus; species Gymnobelideus leadbeateri. The sequence continues at coordinate 593,202 of WOXC01007943.1, read as the reverse complement.
TGACCCCATTTGGAGTTTTCTAGGCAAAGATACCAGCCCCATTTGCCATTGGCTTCTCCAATTCATTTGACAGATGAGGAAACTGAGGCAAACATGGTTAAATGACTTGCCCAGGGTCACATAGCTAGTATGTGTCTGAGGCCAGATTTCAATTCAGGTCTCCCTGACACCAGGGTTGGTGTTCTATCCACTGCACCACCTAGCTGTGGGATAGCATAGTTTAGGGGAAAAGCATGCTAAATTTGGGAGTCCTAAGACCTGAGTTTGAATGCTGGCTCTCCTATTTACTACCTGTGTGACTTTACCTCCCTCCTGGGCTTCAGTTTCCTCATCTTAAAAAGAGAGAGTTGGATTTCATGACTCCTAAGGTCCTTCTGGCTCCAGATCTATGAGCCTATCTTAGCAACCCATTGAAAGATCAAATATCCATACCTTTACCTCTTCCTGATATAACTCAGGAGGAGTGACTGGGTAGAAACTACCAGTAGCACCAGGAAGCACGAGTAACAAAAAACACCCTCTTCTAAAGCTTCCCTTTTCTGTAATGTTAGCTCCCACCATCAGTTAGTAAATTATGTCTTGTATTATGTGTCAAGCCATGCTTAGGTTAAGGCAGCTAGGTGGTGCAGGGCCTAGAATTGGGAAGACTCATCCTTGTCAGTTCAGATCTGGCCTCAGACACTTATTAGCTGTGTGACCCTGGGCAAGTCACTCTACCCTGTTTGCATCAATTTCCTCATCGGTAAAATGAGTTGGAAAAGGAAATGGCCAACCACCCTAGCATCTCTGCCAAGAAAATCCCAATAGAAACCCCTAAATGGGGTCAGGAAGAATCAGACACGACTGAAAAACAAATGCTTAAGGTGTGTGTCCGTGTCTGCGTGTGTGATGTCTTCACCAAGGACTACTTTGTATTCACATCACTAAGGGACTAGGAACTGAACAGAGGGTAAAGAAAAATGCCTACCTCTTGACCTGGATAAGCAGGTGAGTCACATTTCCTGGAAGGCTATAGCCTTATCAATAATCAAAGGCAATTTATCCAGCTGGGCTCTAAGAGACAGCCTGTCCCTACTTTTCTTCATCTGCTCCCAACAGGGCAGGAAGCTGCTTTTAAGGAGATGCAATTTGACAGTAAGAAAAACAAAAACAACATTGAGGAGAGAATAATCGCTAGGCTGCTGTCAAAACCTTCACACTGGATAACAATACAGAGAGAGAAATCAAAGCTGTCAGGCAGAGATAGGAGGAGAGAGCATCCCAGGTACTCTCCATGCGAGAGAAAACCAAGGCAATTGTGGATCAGGCATTCAGGAATGACTTTGTTATTACCTCTGAAAATTGAGTTAGAAAAGCTTCATTAAGGCCAGGGAAAAGAGGCATGCTTTCATTTGGGAAGCCCAAATGAAATGAGAAAATGAAAAGATTATTCCCCTAAGTGAAACCCTAATCAGAGACCTAAAGGGAGCTACCGCTAAGCTCTTAGGGTCAAAGGGCAGAGGTCAGGAATGGAAGAGATTATTCTCTCCATTATGGAGAGAAAACCCCCTCTCCAACCTACTTGTCCCAAACCACTGGGGTTTCAGCATCTTGAATGGAGGCTCCCAGTATTTTTATTCCCATTTAGGCCACCCACTCTGCTCCCCATGATATAGGGGTCAGTCGAGGAGGCAGGGAAAAAACAATTCAATTTGAAAATGCATTCAGTAGGTGTAGGCAAGCAATTCTATTGATTAAGTTCTCTCTCCAAGTGTTAGCTCAGATGTGTGTGTGTCCAAATGAACTGAAGTCAAAGGGTATAGGCAACTTATATAGCTTTTCTGCTTTTTCACAGCATAGATGTGTTCAGCTTCTTTATTCTTGTTTTTTTCTTGACTTTTTTCATTTTCTTGACCTGGTTTCTTTCTTTGCCTTGCCTGATTTTGAGAGATTCAAATATCTCTAATTCAATTAATCAGTTCCCTTCAGTTCACAAATGTAAGCCTTTCCCAGAAGCCCCAGGAATTAAATGATAAATAATTTGTAGGCCCATTTAGTAAGTGCCTACAATTCACTACAATTCAGGGGTTTTAACCTTTGTTTTCTGTCATAGACCTTTGGCAGTTTGGTAAAACCTATGGACCCTTTCCCAGTAACATTTTTTTAAAAGCACAGAAGACAATGCATAGGGTTACAGAAAAAACCAAAGGTTAATGAAAATAAAGATATAATTTCTTCCCCATCCAAGTTCACTGAGCCTCTGGAATCTATCCAGATTTTTGGACCCCAAATTAGGAACTCCTGCACTAGGCTAGATGCTAGGGATAGTAATGAAAATAGTGCCTCCCTTCAAAATAACACCAATAGATAAAAACAAAATATTACAAAGAAACACAATATATACATCGTATATATAATTATATATAATATACACATTGTATACATAATTATATACAATATACACGTTATATATAATATACACATTATATATACAATATACACATTGTATATATACAGTATACACACTGTATATGTGCTTAAACTGAGCCTCCAAATATCTAGGGATTTCAAGAGATAGAAGTGGAGAGGGAGTGCATTCCAGGCTTGATGGTCTTTGTAAAGGCAGGAGATGGACTGTGGGAGAACATCAAGAAGGATAGATTAGCTGGAACATGAAGATGTGAAGAATAACAATGTGGAATCATTTTGAAAAGATAAGGCGAAGCCATATTACAAGGGGCTTTAAATGCCCACAGAGTTTGAATTCTAATAGGCACCAATAGAGCTCACTCTGGGAGAGCCTTCCCTTGCCCTTGGGCCATACCCTAAGATTCAATCTTGGGATTCCTGGAGGCAATAGAGAGTCTCTGCTACATTTTGATTAGGGAAATGGCACAATCAGAGCTATAATTTGGGAATATCACTTTGGAAGCTATATGGCAAGTAGGCTGAAAAGGTGAAAATGAAACAAGAAATTCAATTATTGTAGGAATTCAATTATTGTAGTCTAGGCAAGAGGTAATGAGGGCCTTAACCAGAGTAATGTCTGTAAACTAAGTTAGTAGAGAGGAGGGGACGGCTGGGAGAGAGGTTTTAGAAGTAGAATAAACAGGATATGGCATTTAATGGGCTATGGGGATGGGGGAGAATGAGGAGTTGAGGATGACCATGGGGTTAGGAAACAGAGTGCCTGGAAGGATAGTGGTACTCTTGACAGTAATAGAGAAGCAAGGAAGAAGGATGGGCTTCAGAGCAGAAGGTCTCTTCTACAGTTTCCTTAGCCATTAATTCATTTAACTAGATGGCACATTGTAGGCCCCCTGGCTTGTTTCTCTTCCACAGAAACAAATGAGCTGTTTGTACTGAGGGTTATTAGAGAGAAGTCATGTAAATCTTTTGGGGACCAGAAATCAGCATGGTGGAAGAGGGATCATCTGTGAATTTCTCCCTGCCAAACCTGTAAACAGACAGAACTTGCATATTTTGACTGTCTGGGCTCTTTTTATCTTTTTTTCAACGGCAGGTAGAGTTCTTACACCATGACTGCAGACTTTTACACCTTAGTCCTCTACAGCTTTCTTAGATTTCTTCTTCATAGTTCTGGTAGGAAGTTGGATTCCAAAAGAAAGTTGATGCCCAAAGTTGAGATGGGAATTGAGAATTCTCTATAGATTCTCCCTGACCCCTGTTATTTAATCAGTCAATCCAATCAATAAGCACTTATTAAATGACCATGACTATGCTAGGCACTAGTGTTACAAAGACAAAAAGAAAATAGTCCCTACCCTCAAGGAGCTTATATTCTACTATGTGAAATATATATAATATAAACAAATACAAAATATATACAAAGAAAATGCAAGGCACTAGCAGCTGGGGAAGGCTTTATAGAGGAGGTGGGGCTTAAGCGGAGATCTGATGGAAGAAAGATGACCCCCTTGATAGAAGTAGGGAAATTAAGGTGAGAGGTTGGTTTGAGGGTAAATATAATGAGTCAGGAGTCTCTAAAACAGGCTGCTTAAGTGAGATGGAGAGGTTGTCTTCATGGGGAGTCATAGGGTTTCATGCCCTCTTTTCCCACCTTGGAAAAACAAAAGAACAATCTAGGACTGGCACCAGATGGGCAAATCATTGTCATGTATCATAGATATCCTTGGGATTAAAAAAAATGGCATTAATGCCTTTGGTACTCTTGGCCCTGAACAGATAATTAAGAAAGAAGTCAAAAGTCAAAAGCAATGTGAGTTTCCACTCTTCTCCTCTTGCCAGTGATCCTTCTGAAGTGTCTGGCCTTTAAATTCCATCTCTTTTAGTCTGGGAGAACAAGATCACAGATCAGAGGAATAAGATCATAGGAGTTAAAGATGGAATAGACTTTAATGTTTATCTTATCCAACTTCCTCTTTTTGTACATAAGGAAATAGACACTGTGAGGCTGCAGTGTCTTCTCAAGGTCACCCAGGCAGTAAATGGCAGAGCCAAGATTTGGGTCTGTGTTAATAAGTGCCATGAAGCAGAACTTAATATCTTTGTCAAGAAGGATTAGGGGAAATATTCCAGGTAAGAATTAATAGGACATAGTAGTCTAAAGAGGAAGAGTCTTATTTCTCTAAGGGTTTCAAATAATAAATATTAGGTTTTTGTGCTCAAGAAAGGGTTGCCAATATGTATAAACTCTATCTTGTATAAACTATACCATAAATAAACTATTGCTTACCATCTCAGGGAGTAGGGAGTGAATGGAGGGATAGAATTTGGAACTCAAAACATTTTCAAAATATTTTTAAAATTATTTTATTTTTTTTATTTTTAAAAATGTATTTTGTTTTTTGTCTTTGTTTTTTTTAATTTTTTTCATCTTTATTAATTTGTTTGTTTACTTTTAGTTTACAAGATTCAGTTCCCCATTTCTTTGAGTTTCAAATTTTCTTCCCCTCCCTCCCCCCCTCCCCCATGGTGGCATGCATTCAGGGATAGGATCTGCAGATACTTTCACATTAGCCATTGGTCAGGTTATAAAGAAGAATTGTATCAGATGGAATGAACAATGGGGAAAAGGAAACAAAACCAAACAAGAAAAAGGAATAGAGCAGGTAATATGCTTCAATCTGCATTGAAACTCTGTTCTTTCTTTCTCTGAATGTAGACATCTCTCTCCATCATGAATCTTTTGGAGTTTACTTATAGCCCTGCATTTCTGAGAAGAGTTCAGTCTATCAAAGTTAGTTGTCACACATATGTTGTATCTGTAATTTGTGTATAATTTTTTCCTGGTTCTGCTCTTCTCAATAAGCATCAGTTTGTATAAGCCTCTCCAGGTAAATATGAAGTCCATCTGCTCTTCATTTCTTATGGCACAATAGTATTCCATTACATTCATATAACATAACTTGTTTAGCCATTCCCCAATTGATGGACATCCCCTTAATTTCCAATTCTTTGCCACCACAAAAAGAGCTGCTATAAATATTTTTGTACATATGGGTTTTCCTACTGCTTCTATGATCTCTTTGGGATACAACCCTAGAAGTGGTATTGCTGGGTCAAAGGATATGAAGTTACTTATAGCCCTTTGGGCATAGTCTCAGATTGCTCTCCAAAGTGGTTGGATCAGCTCACAACTCCACCAACAATGTATTAGCATCCCGATTTTTCCACATCCTCTCCAGCATTTATCATTTTCCTGTTTTGTCATCTTAGCCAATCTGACCGGTGAGATGTGGTATTAAAAACTATTTTAACACGTGTAGCACCAATGCAATATTTATAGCACCCATGATCACAATAAAGACCATGACTATAAATATTGCATTATGGTTGATTGCAAAATATAACAGATTCTCCAGGTAGAGGACAGAACTAAAACATTTATGTAGACACCAGAAAACCCAATCCCAAAACCAGTAAGCCGATTCCATCATAGTACCAAAGATATTAAGAAGTCATAATAACAATGAGAGCCACAGCATCCTTTAGCCTTCCCACAAATCAATATTAGATCAATATCTACTCATGAATCTCTCTATCTCCTTGCCTCAACCTCCTCTCTCTCCCACCATTTTTCTGGCTCTGGCTTCCAGCTTCCTGTGGGCTCTGCTTCCCTTCAGCAAACTCCTCACACCACAGGCTCCATGTGAATACATTCAGCCTATTAGGGGGCAGAGTTTACTTTCAAAGCAGGGGAGGTCTTCAAATTTCCCCCTAGGTCTATTAAAGGGCAGGGAAGATCTTCAAATTCACATTCCCATTACAACATGTAATTGGCAGAAAAAAGTAAATTATTAAAAAAAAGGTTATCAGGTCAGGCATTCCTTACACATACACGCATGTACACATGCACACATGCATACATGCATGCACGCACATGCTCAAAGACTTCTCTGATCTTAGGTTAGTAACTGATGTTCACATGACTGCCCCTTTCCTACCAAATATATCTTCCTAACTTGAGCAGCACTCAGTTCAATGTTGTAGTTTATCCTTTGTTCTTGAAGAGGATAATGATAGCAGGAAGGTGATGCCGTGACTTTAAGTAAATTGGACTCAAGTGAGGGAGGGCTGTGCAAAGTTACAAGCCTCACTCTCTCCTCTGAAGCCACTCAGTTCAGTGAGCAAGCTGTTCAAGGAAGGATTGGGATCAGAGCAAAGTACCATTTCAGTTCCAGAGCATATGGGACATTATGTGGGAGAGAAAGAACCCAGTTTTCTGGTGGTTATTTTCCCACCTTCTCACAAACATAGAAAGCCAGGAGAAAACTTCCTCTTGTGTTTGCTCAGGGAGGACAAGATAGGGTATGGCTTATACAACAAACATTTATCAAATGCCTGCTATGGGCAAGGCTTCTATTGAGAGAAATGCAGAAATGAGTAACTATCTCTGCCCTCAGGGAGCTTACCAATAGCATATTCACAAATAACTGTGATATAGCATAATGGAAAGAGTGATGATTTTAGAATCTGAGGCCCTAGCGTCATGTTGGCTTAACCTGGGCCTTTAGTTTTGCCCTTTATAGAATTAAGGAAGTGGAGGTACCTCAGTAGGTAATACCTGAGTTCAATGTAGCCTCAGACACTGACTAGCTGTGTGACCCTGAACAAGTTACTTAAACTCTATTTGCGTCAGTTTCCTCATCTGTAAAATGGGGATAATACCTATACCCAGGGTTGTTGTAAGGGTCATATGAGACAGTAATTATGAAGTACTTTGCACAGTGCCTAGTACAGAGTAAGCACTGTATAATGTTAGCTATTATTATTATATATAATGTTAAGGTTTGCAAAGCATTTTATATGCATTTATCTCATTAGATAAGAGCTGTTAGGGGCAGCTAGATAGCACAGTGAATAGAGCATCAGCCGTGGAGTCATGAGGACCTGAGTTCAAATTCTGTCTCAGACACTTAACACTTACTAGCTGTGTGACCTTGGGCAAGTAACTTAACCCCAATTGCCCTGGCACATGGGTAGGTACTTAATAAATATTTACTTACTGACTATTACACTAAATCTAGCAGCAGTGCAATGGAGTTCCCCAAAGAATTCATGGAAGATAGCTCCTCTCCTATGCAAATATTATGCCATGTGTTCTGGGATTTATGGATCCAGAAGTGACTGTGGCCTGGAATGTACGTGTTTCTGTTGAGCATACCTCCTAATCAGCAACTCATCTTGCTGTCAGTAAATATTTATTAAGTACCTACCTATGTGCCAGGCCCTGTGCTAAGCACCGAGGATACAAATAAGAAAAAGAAAGTCTCTGCCTTCAAGGAGCTTACAATCTAATGGATGAGAAAACAACAGACAAAAAAAGGCTCAAAGGGAGGATGGGGTAGGTTGAAAGTGATGGAGTCCAGTCTGAAAAGAATGCAGGCTTTTGGGAAAGGAAAAGATGGTGGGTCTGTGAACCCTCTTTAAATGGAGGCTTCTGATCAGAGGGGTCGAGGGTACTAAGGATGCTGACAAGATATTAAGTACAAACTGATTCATTGTTACAGCCCTCAATGTTACAACTCAGACAGCTATGGTTCTGCCTAATGTTATATGGCTCTCAGAAGCATTCACTCAGCCTGGAGCTGTTACCCTGATGCAGCCTAAGACCAAAGTGACGTTATAGAAGAAAGTAACTGAATGTGCAGATTTTAAAATGCAGTTTTTAGTATCATGGCAGCCAAAGTCATAGTCATGAACCATTAGAATTACAGAGTAACCAAACTCTGAGCAAAACTTTAAAGAAAATTCTTTTTTTTTAAAAGAAATTCTTTATTTATTTATTTATTTTAGTTTTCAACATTCACTTCCATAACATTTTGAGTTCTAAATTTTCTCTCTCTCCTTCCTCTTCCCCCCCACCAAGAAGATGTGCAATCTCATATAGATTCTACATATTCATTCATATTAAATATATTTCCACATTAGTCATGTGGTAAACAAATAGAACCAATGGAAGAAGCCACAAGAAAGAAGAAACAAACAAAAAGAGCGAGCAAGTAGTATGCTTCTATCTGCATTCTAAAGAATATTCTAATAGACAAGAATTACAGTTTTCCAAAGGGTCTCTCAAATGAGGACGTGCTCTTATCACCGTGTTGCAGAAAAGCCAATCAAAATAAAAAGCACTGACTAGATGGGCTTAGTCACTTGGGTGACTAAGTCTCGGGATGTAGGGTTTTCATTGTTCAGTCATGTCCAATTCTTCATGACACCACCTGGGATATTCTTGGCAAAGACACTGGAGTGGTTTGCCATTTCCTTCTCCAGCTCATTTGACAGATGAGGAAACTGAGGCAAATGGTTAAGTGACTTGCCCAGGGTCATACAGTTAGTAAGTGTCTGAGGTCAAATTTGAACTCAGGTTGATAATGGAGTCTTTCTGACTCCAGCCCCAGTGCTCTATCCACTTCACCATCTATCCATGATACAGAATATTAAAGACAGTAAAGAAGCAATTTCAGGAAATACAGTAATTCTAAGAATTAATAAGATAGGTAATAATGAACGGGGTGAACTGAATCAGCAACAGAGACAGTCTGTTGAACAAGTCCTAACGTTCATGCATTGCCACAACAGCCAGGCCTCCTCCGGGGCTTCTTAAACATTTTCTACTCGTGACCCCTTTTCCCATCTTGGAGTTTGTTGGCATGGTCTGAGGGCATGCACAGTGCAAAGAGGGCACATTTTGTATTCAGAACCAAAGTTGCAGTGAAATTTCGATGCAACATGGGCAAGCCCTGCCAGAAACACCTCAGATTCATTACACATTTGATTTTGAATTAATTTGTGGTTGTTACTTATTCAGAAACCCTTTACTGTTGCCCCATATGGGGTAATGACCCCACAGTTTAAGAAGCAGTGTAAACTGGAAGTTCTCAAAGTGTGGTCTGAAGATCCCAGGGGGTCCTGGAGATTCAGAGGATCCATGAGGTCAAAATGATTTTCCTAAATTCTGAGATGTTTTAATTTCCGATATGGTAAATATTGATAGTTATAAACCACATAAACAAAAGCTCTTTGAGGGATAGATTTTTAATTTTTAAATATATTAAAATATATTATATAGTTATTTTTATATATTATATATTTAATTAAAACATTATAATATATTTAAATATAAATACATTATTTTAAAAAAATAATTTTTAAAGTATAAGGGGGTCCTGAGACCCAGAAGTCTGAGAACTACTACTTTAATCTGATGAATGCCCTCACTAGTGTTACTGATGGTCCCTTCTGCCTCCCTTCCCCTCAGAATGCCTGCCTTGATTCTCTGCTTATTATAACAAGTTTTGGAAAGGAGTCCTTCTAATTTCTGAAACTTCAAAACTCGGAGCCAAATTCAAGTCTTCTTTTCTATCATTTCCCCCATCTCCAACATCCCCAGCTATTAATTTCTATTATGTAGCTATTAAGAGGCAGCATGGTGTATAGCATAGTGTTTGATCTGGTGTCAGGACAGCCTGAGTTCCAATCCTGCCTGACATCCATAAACTGCTTTACTATGGAGAAGTTGCTTGGCATCTCTGAGCTTCAGTCGTCACCCATAAAATGAGGATACTATCTATCTGTGTTACCTGTGCCTGATGGAGTTGTTGTAAGGCTTGGAGAATATGTGTAAAACTCTCTATAAACATGAAAGTGCCACATAAATGCCAGTTATTATTGTCGATTCTCTTTGCATTCAGCTCCACTCCCATTTATACCCTCCTATTTCAGGCCCTCATCAATTTTCCTCTTGACAATAGTAATAGCCTCCTAACTATCTCTCTGCTTCCTGTCCCTCCCCCCTCTAATCCATCCTTCACACAGTTGCCAAAGTAATTTTCCTAATGTAACATGTTACTTCCCTACTCCAAAGCCTTTAGAGCGGGGATTCTTAACCTGGGATCTTTAGACACCCCTCCTCCCCGCCAAATCTGTGGATACATCAGGGATCTGTCAGTGAGGGAAAAAAAGAAAAAAGGACATCTTTATTTCAATATAGTTAGATTCCTTCAAAATCCTATGTATTTTATTTTATGCATTTGAAGGCAATCTTTACAGAAGGGTCTTTAGTTTTCACCAGATTGCCAAAGGGATTCATGACACACAAAAAAAGATTAAGAATCTTTAGAGAATCCTTGCTTGTAGGAAAGAATGTAAATTTCTTAGAATGTCACTCAAGGCCCTCCACAATCTGGCTCCACCCTACCCTCCCAGTCTTATTTTATTGTACTTCTCTAAATATACTTTGGGTAAATAGTTGGTGCAGGAAGACTCATCTCCCTGACTTCAAATTGACCTCAGGCATTTATGCCTTAGTTTCCTCATCTGTAAAATGAGGGAGAGAAGGAAATGGTAAACATTCTAGTATCTTTGCCGAAAGAAACAAATAAAAAAAATCAAATGGGGTGAGAGAAATGAATAGTTCTTCCAAATTTAATAACTAATTATTGAATCCAGACCAAGGTTTTCCCCCTTATATACTTCCTCATCCATAAACCAACCAGTGTGGGAAGTCTCTCTTAGACATTTAGCCAGGCCAAAATCTAATTACATAATAAAAGAAAGTCTAAATTTGGGCTAATGGGTGTATCCTTGCTCTTTGTGTTTTCTCAAGACAGACAGATCTAGGAAAATGTTGATTCTCCCTTTCTTTCAAGATAGGTGATAACGGAAATTGATGTCTCTTTGTCATATGCCAAAGTGAATAAGATTTGGGTGACCTAAGTCACATACTCCATTTTAATATAGCCCACTTCTCACTGTGTTACCCAATCAGACTTGGGAACACTTAGTCTTCAAAGGCATATAAACTGTGAGCCCACTGCCTTTGGGGGTCTTTGTCCTAAGAGAGATGGCCAAATGACTATCCTTTTATTAATAAAATGTTGGCCTATTAATAAAATGATAAAATACCCAGAAACTATGTCTCTCAAATCATTTTAATCATGATAGGGGTCACAAACAGTTGGACACAACTGAACTACAGCATTGTCCCCAAACCAGCACCATTTGGTGATCTATTCGTTTGGGGGATTTTGTCTGAAATTTACATATCATAGGACCAAAAGGCCCTGAAAGCAAAGTCTAGATGATGACCTCTGATTCAGCACACATTACCAGGACGCGAGTGATATAATTTGTAATTATTCTCCTTTGATTATTGGGACATTTTGTTTTTGACTTTCATCTTCCCCTTTTTGTAATGTTACTTCTTGCTATTGTCCCTTTATGCTGACTACTTACAAACTTACTAAACTGACTAGAAGGAGAAGATGGTGGTCAGGGTGACCAGAACAATATGCAATTTTAACACAAAAAGGAAGGCTTCATAGAAGGAGGTGTCACTTGAGCTAAACTTTGTACTAAATGGCACCTAAAGTCCTTTCTAGCCAGAGGTGTAATAGAGAATTGAGAAAATATTAATATTGAAGATTAAACTTATATATACACATTTAAACTTATATATACACATTTAAACTTATATATACACATTATACTTATATATACACATTTTTCCCCCAGAGAGCTGGTTGTTAAACATTTACCAGCATTCCCCTGGTTCCCCTCTACTAATATATGCCAAAGTGAGTAAGCAGTCTGGAGTCTCATAGGCTCATAGGGCTAGCTCTAGAAGGAATCTTAAATGACATTGAATCTAATACCCTCATTTTTCAGATGAGGAAACTGAGGCCCTGATAGTCTTAGAAAGTTTTTGCTCTGATCAGTTCTGTGCTTTAAAAATATCAGCCAGGAAGGGATATAGGAAATGAACTGGATTGGGAGGCATGGAGGTGGTAAGATCAATTATTGTTCTACTTAATATTTCTACTGTTCTTTCTAGTTCCAAAGCATTCAATTTTATAATTTTTATTAATTTTTCCTGCCAACAGTCATGTAGAGTCCACAGATGATCATTTCCCCCATGGTGCAAAGCAGTTAAATGGTCTGCTTAGTCCCACACTGAGTCATTGGCAGAACTTCACATTAGTATGGAGCCAGGATTTCTGGGTCATTGCTAAGCTCACTTTCCCTTAGTTGCTGCTCACACACCCACAGCCTACTCAAAAGGCTTAAGCTCTGTCAGATGCTCTGGGTATAGACAACCAAATTTTTCTTAATCTTATGCTCCAATCAATCCCATTCCAATCTAGTCAAGAAACAACAAACATAACAATCCAGAGCCTGGTACAATGTAGTTTAATAAATGCTTGTTGATTGATTGATTAAAAATAGATTAGTGATAAGGCATGGCCCTAGATGCTAGAAATACAAGAACAAAAACCTGAGGAGCTCACTGTCTGGCAGGGAGAGAACACAAAATATGCACAAATCACACATTTATATATGTATGCATAAATTAGTCCCTTCCCCCCCTTTCCCTTTCTTCCTCTTATTATAGGGAGTAATTAATTGACTGTAAAAGGAGAGATCAGACTACCTGCTCCAGGAATATTTGAGGAGGAATGGGGGTATTGGCATCTTTGGGGTGGGGCAGGGGGAGGAATCAGGAAAGACTTCATGAAATAAAGATAAATGAGCCAAGCCTCAAAGGCAGATAGAGCGTCTGAGAGGTAGAGATGAGGAGTTAGTGTTTTCCGGGAATGAAGGATGGAGAGTCTTGGTTAAGTAAGAGCAGAAGTCTGCTTTAAAGGAGGGAGGGGGAGCAGGGAACATAAGAATGACTTTGGGACTGTGAGGAGAGAGTAGGACTTTGAAAAAGCTACTTCAAGCAGTGTGATTGCAAACCTATCAAGAAAGAATGAAAGGATTGCCATTCAGTAGTGAGGATCCCACTGAGATCAGATAGCATATTGGTAGTGAGCCTGGTGGCACAGTTGATTTCTTTCAATAGCACTTGGCAGTTTGGAGGTAGGAGTAAAGAAACAAATTGTCAAGAAAGTCAAGGGCAGATAGGGCCTGCTTTGGATGTAGAATTTTAGATCCTTTCCCTAACTACAAGTCTGCTACCTGGTAGTCTCAGCTAGAGATATCTGCCAAAGAGAGTATCTATCTCAGAATTAGAGTCTCAGAGTTGGAAGAAACATCAGAGGTCATGGAGTCTCACCCACACCCAAACATGGATTCCTTTCTCAACATCCCCAACAAGAGTTCATCCAGGGGATACTTCAAGCCCTCCATGAAAAGGAATCCATCACATCCCAAGATACACAGTTCATTCTACTTTTCTTCAGGCTTTTAGGAAGGCACCTAGGTGGCACAGTGAATAGAGTGCCAAGCCTGGAGTCTGGATGATCTGAGTTTAAATGCGACCTCAAATACTCACTGGTTGTGTGACCTTGAGCAAGTCACTTAATCCTGTTTGCCTCAGTTTCCTCATCTGTAAAATGAGCTGGAGAAGGCATTGGCAAACCACTCTAGTATCTTTGCCAAGAAAACTCCAAATGGGGTCTTGGAGAGTCACACACGACTGAAATAATACAACAACAGCAAATCATTAGGAAGTTTTTCCTTACATCAATCCAAAATCTACCTCCCTGTTCTCAGTACTTTTTTCTGGGACTAAAAATCTCACTTAGAAGCCACTGAACCTAACTCCCTCATTTTACAGATGAGGAAACTAAGACCCAGATAGTCCTAAAAAGTTTGTAAAAATCCACTGTTTTGATTAGTTCAGTATTTTACTAAGATTAGCTTGCAAGGGGTGTAGATGTCTCTTTGGCATGACAGACCTCCAATTACTTATAGATAGCTATCAGTTGTCCCGAGTCTTCTCTAAGAAAATTCCTGAGTCAGAGAGTCAGACATGACTGAACAACAACAAAACAGAATCATAGGATAGGACATGGGGAATTTTTAGTGTTTGACTGGCTGAAGGATCAGCCACACCCCTGATGGCCTTGAAAAAGCAAGAGTCAGCTCTGAGATGAGTTAGTTCTCCACCTTCCTTCTGACAGAGAGAAGACCCTGGGGGCCTAGAAGCCCTGGAAGTATCTGTTGTCTTGGGCACATGCCCTCCCTACCTGTGTGCTTTTCCTTTGCGGAATTTGTGGAGTCTATGGGCATCTATTCTTCTCAGTGATGCTTATGGATTCCTTAAGGATTTATGGGGAAATGTGCCTCAGGTTTATGGGGGAGGTATTTTGTTGCTATTTTTCTTACTTTGCCTTTTCAGGAAATGCCTTTGCTTTGAGCTAGCTGTGTCCAGTGACACATCAGTGGGGGCTCATGAGCCATAGTTTAAGGATTGTGATTCCACAGAGTATCTTGAAACTAGGGTAGCTATCTTCCCCAGAGCCCAGACACATAAGTGCAATGATGGGGGAACATAACCCAGAGGGGGATTCACATAAAGATTTTGCTTCTAATTTAAAATTCTTGAATATCTTGCCCAGGAAAAAGAAATGATGCAAAAAATCAGCCAATGAGACTAAGTGGAAAATTCCGACACTAATGACCCAAGGGATCCCTTTTGAATCAGCCTACTCACTAGCAACAGATTCCTGCCTTGGCCTGAAATCTCAGTGAATAAACAGCAGTTCTATTCCTAGGCTCTGCTTGCCTTGAAATCTACCAGTAGGCATATGGACTGATGATCAGGGTGAATACATCTGGAAGGATGGCTGGAGGAGCCCTTGACCTCAGCCAAAGACAGGGCTCGGATGAGGAAAGAGGAGCTGGGGCCTGCTCGGACCCAGTCAGCTCCATCCATTTTCCAACATAACCTTTGCATATGTCTGTCTTGTGATGCCTGGCAGCTGGGCTGCAGGCATTCAGGCAGATGAGACCCAGATAAGCATTGATGATAAATGACAGGATGCAGGGTGCTCACTTTCCTGAGGGCAGCAGGAGCTGGAGACTGAGAGGGCTAAACCTTCCTGCCCTTCTCCTTGGCTAAAGACAAATACAATCCCAGCATCTCAGGAGAATAAATGCCCTTGAGGCTTTCAGGGCTGGATTTCCAATCCCGGAAGCAAGCTCGAGGCAGAAAAGAAATATTACATTTTGTCTTTTTAATCAAGCTGCAGCTGAGTGGGTCTTATGTTATACCCTGTCTTCCATTTTTTTTTCTCTATTTGGGAGGACCCAGGACATTCTGGAGATAGAATCATGTTCAGTCTATGCTCAGCCTTAGGACTCTGCTTCTCCAACTGTTCGCACTTAGACTAATTTATTTTGCTTTTTTTTGGAGGCCAATTGGCGTTGTGACTTGCCCAAGGTCACACAGCTAGATTTTGTGTTAAGTGTCTGAGGCCAGATTTGAACTCAGGTCCTCCTGACTCCAGAGCTGGTGCTCTATTCACCGCACCACCTAGCCGCCCCACTTAGACTAATTTTTACGATGATGATAGAGAGTTAGCAAGGTATAGTGGAAATGGTATATACTGTCAATAAACTGTACTGGTTCCCTATTACTGCTACCAAATATAAACTTCTCTTTGACTTTTAAAGCTCTTTTTACACCTGGCTCCAACCTATCTTTCCAAGCTCCATTGTGCTTCTGCCAAAGTGGCTTATTTGCCTTCTGATGATACTCCATCTGCTGTGTCTGAACTTGGCCCAGTCTCCCCTCTCCCATCATGCCTAGAATGTAACCCCTCTTCACCACTACCAATCACAATCCCGTTACCCTCCAAGCTCAGCTCAATTGCTACTTTCTCTAGGAGGCCTTTCCTAATTCCAACCTTCACCCACCCCCAGCAGCTACTAGGACCACCATCTCACCCCCAATCATCTTGTTATTTTTTCTAAATTTTTTTCATATATTATATGTAATCATAGGGGTCATGCTAGGTTAGGCACATTGTCTATTGGGGAAGACTGAAAGGGACTGATTCGACCCTTGGAAATTCATAAAAGATATGAATGGCTTATGACTATGTCCCCCAAATAAAGAGAGAAAACTCTTGAACAGTGGACTGAAGTTTGGGTCCAAGTTCTGTGTGAAAAAAGCTTTTCTCTCTCTCTGTGATGTCTCACATTCTAATGCTGTGGACATTAGGCTTAAGGATTAGTCTCTTAAAGTGGTACATTGCTGAAATCAAGTTTTGTAATGTGATTAAGGTGGGGGGAAGGGAGCAAACATTTATTAAATGCCTACTACATACCAGGCACTATGCTAAGTGGAATAAGTATCCAATAACTGGATACAAGGGAACACATAAGTTAGAGTCAGTTACAAACGCCTATGAAAAATGAGAGGGGCATCTAGGTGGTGTAGTGAATAGAGCACCAGCCCTGGAGTCAAGAGGACCTGAATTCAAATCAACCTCAGACACCTGACACTTACTAGCTGTGTGACCTTGGGCAAGTCACTTAACTCCAATTACCTTGCCTTCCCTCCTCTAAAAAAGAAAAAAATGAGATTAAATCAGTCAGATGCTGTGTTTAACAGAATAAAAGAACAGAGATAGGACCAGGTTCCCCTCACACCCAGCTGAAAGTCCCTTACTTATCCCGCAGTGGTATCCAAGGCTCAGGCATTACAGCCATTTGGTCCTATCTCTTGAGTAATGACAACCTGGCTCCAACACTTATTAGCTGGGGAATATTGGAAAGCGTACTGGGTTTGGGGACTTCTGATACTAGGTTGTGAGACCTTGAACAAGTCACTTCTGTGCCTCTGAACCTCAGGGTCTTCATCTGATAAATGGAGATAATGACACTTGTCCTACATTGTTCACTCACTTGTCTCAAGAAAAGAGCTTTGTAAATTGCTGGTCACTATAGACACAGGAGCAATAATTGCCAGGCTCCTTTGGGAAACTACAATGAAGAACAGCTGGAATTGTATCACTGCTGATAAGCTGGCTGCTAGTTGCTAGCTTAGAAAGTTGAGAAATTTGCAGGATCATGAAGAATCTTTCATTATTTCTGTGACTTAGGGTCAACTCCATTTGGAGCAAATTCAAATTGCCAGGCTACTAATAGAGTCTTTTCAAGCTGAGTTAAAAAAGGGCTTCTCATTTAGTTGTGTTAGTCATAAAGTCATCAAATATCAGAACTGAAAAGAACCTTGAAGATCATTCCTTTGGATCCCTTTCTATACATGGGGGAAATGCAGAGCTTCAGAAGGAGTCAGCATTGGGAAGGTACTTCACGGGAGAACTCTGTACAGTTACCCATAATCCAAATCACAGACAGCAAGCCATACTCCTTGGAGACATTTTTTCATTGAATGTTTTATTAGAAATTTAACACAAACTAGCTAAACTCTCTCAGTAACTATTTACATCTAAGCAAATTATAGATAGTTCTCACTTTATGTAAATTTGCACTACAAAAATTTGACTTTATTTAAAGAATTCTGAAAGAAATCTGAATGTAAAAAAAACAATTTTATTGTACAGTTCAATTCTCTCTTTCACACTTGCTCCCTTCCTCCTTTGCTCCCTTTCCTCCTTCTCCTTCCCCCCTCCCCCTGTCCTCCTGTCTGTGTCTGCCTCCCACCCCATTCCTCCTCCTGCTCTTCCCTCTTTTACCTGCCCCACACGCAGCCTTGAACTGTGCGCCAGCCCCTTTCCTCCATTGACATGCAGCCCTCTTCCTGCCTGCTTCCCTCTCTCCCTTCCCCACTTCACAGTATGTAAAAATCTTAGAGGTTGGGGCAGCTAGGTAGTGCAGTGAATAGAGCACCGGCCCTGGAGTCAGGAGGACCTGAGTTCAAATCCAGCCTCAGACACAACACACTACCCATGTGACCTTGGGCAAGTCACTTAACCCCTGCCCTGCCTTCCCCCTTCAAAAAGCAAAAAACAAAACAAAACAAAAAAATCTTAGAGGCCTATGGAATGGTCCCCATAGGTAAAGTGAGACCATCTGTAATTTCAATGTATTAAGTATTATAACACTTTCTTAGTCATTCCCGCTAAATCCCATCTGGACTGTTCATCCATTCTCATTTGCTATTCCTTCTACAATTTAAATTAGAGTGTACTCCATTCTCTTGGCTCTGGTTCCTCACCCCCTTATATTTCGAGATTTCTTGTATTCCAGAAGCTAGGTGGCATAGTGAATAGCATGCTGGACCTGGAGTCAGAAAGACTTGAGTTCAAATCTGGCCTCAGACATTTACTAGTTGTGTGACCCTGGAAGTTACTTAATCTCTGTCTCCCTCAGTTTCTTCAACTATAAAACTGGGATAACAACACCAACCTCACAGGGATTGTTGTGAGGCTCAAATGAGAATGTTTGCAAAGCACTTAGCATAGGGCCTAGGCATTTAATAAATGCTTGCTCCCTTCCCCCCACCTTAATCACATTACAAAACTTGATTTCAGCAGTGTACCACAGAGACTAATCTTTAAGTCTTATGTCGTGTCTCCCTGTGACAGTGGACCATTCAACCCCTCAGCTTCTCTCTGTTGGTTAGAAACATTGGTTAGGGCTATGAAATACCACGTGACACCATTAAATAGACAAAAATAGCTATAACTTAATATTGGTGGCTGGAATCAAGCACATTCATACATTGTGGGCAGTCATGCAAGTTGGTGCATTATTTCTGGGAAGCAATTTGACTTTATTCAACAAGGACTATGAAACCTTGACCTGGTAATCCCACTATGGGAATAGAGTCCAAGGAGATAATTAAAAGGAAAAATGGCCCTATTTGTATGAGACTCATGACTGAGTTCCATGAATAACTTGGAGCTATCTAAATGTCCAGTAGCTGAGGAATCCTATGCTTCCTATGGCTTGGCAATGTAAAGGAGTCCATATTTCCAGGAAGGATAATTAATACAAGGTGAATACAGATATGTAAAAGTCCATACAAAATAACATGGTGAAAAAAAAGACAAAGAATGCCGCATATGTACTGCCTGCAACTATTATATAAGATGCGTGCTTGTGTGTGTGTGTGTGTGTGTGTGTGTGTGTGTGTGTGTGTGTGTGCCTGCAAACTATATTGGTCTAATCTGAACAGAGGCATTTCTGAATATAGGTCACACCACTAAAATGATATCTCTTTGAAAGAAAAAACTATAAAGGCACACACTGGAAAAGAAAAAGAAAAAATCGCTCAAGAAGAATAGATTTACTGTACAATAGGGTTTTTGCCTTTCTTTCCATTCAAATGAAGACATTTTAGTCATTTTTTTTCACCACCATTCTGTGACTTCTCACTTTAGTGGTCATTTTCTTGTTCCCTTTCTTTCCATGATGTCATTTCTTCACTAGCATGCCTTGGTACTAAGACTATGATTATAGGTGATGGTCAGGTTTTGTACAGGCAAGACTTTGAAAAATAAAGGTGACCTATTTTATACAATTACACTAGATGGCCAATACATCAACAAATTTGTGATTTCATCATCTAGGTACTCCCTGGGTAAAAGAAGATCATGACTCAACAAGCCTTAGTAGACACTTGCACACAAAGCATGGATAGAGTGGAAAGAATGTCTGACTTTCAATCAGGAAGATCTGGGTTCAGATCTCATTTCTGACACTTACTAACTGTGGGTAACTTCACTGAGCCTTAGTCACCTTATACATAAAAGGGGATGATACTAATACTTACAAAGAGTTGTTACTATTACTTACCAGAGTTACTAGCACTTACTAGAGAGCTGTTATAAAGACCAAATGATATGTATCATGCTCTGTAAGCCTTAAAATTCAATGGACATTCTGGTTATTATAGCTGTTCAATATTGCCTAGTGGCCAAGCTTCTGGTCACGAGCCTCTCCAGACTTAGCTAGGTTGTTCCTCAGACTGGGCACAACATTAGGACTTTGTGGTTTGGTGTGACCTTCCAGAGGTGGAACTCTGTTGGCATAAGCCTGGAGAATCTAGGTTCATCTCCACATCAGAGGGAGGCCTTGAAAGAGGATGCCAGTGAAGGACACACACACTAGTCCAAGTATAATCATAAGGATCAAAAGAGGTTGCAGGTCATATGTGGCCCTTTAGGTCTTCAAGAGCAGCCCTTTGACTGCATCAAAATTTCACAAAACAAATCCCCCTAATAAAAGGATTTGTTTTGTAAAACTTGCACAGCCAAGGACCTAGAAGGCCATGTGTAGCCTCAGGTTCCCTACCCTTGGCTCAGAGTGTTAGTTATACAAATTAAAATCATCACTAGTATACATATGTCTAAATATACTTTTCATTTGACAGTTGATTACATATAATTTTTTTCCCAAGTTGGCTCCTGATATCTGTATCCATCTTCTTAGTTTGAGCTTACCAGCTTCCTCCAACTCCTTGAGTATAGAGGTGGAATTACTCAATTGGGGTCAGATAGTTTAAAGATATTGGTTGTGTCTCCCTTTAACCATGTTTGATCTCTTGTCCAGTAATCAATCAACAAATGTTTATTAAAAGCTTACTGTGGGACAGCTAGGTGGTGAAGTGAATAGAGCACCAGCCCTGGGGTTAAGAGGACCTGAGTTCAAATTTGATCTCAGACACTTACTAGCTGTATAACCCTGAGCTGGTCACTTAATCCTCTTTGCCTTAGTTTCCTCATCTGCAAAATGGTCTGGAGAAGAAAATTGAAAACCACTCCAGTATCTTTGCCAAAAAATCCCAAATGGGGCCACAGAGAGATATGGACAGGACTGAAAAATGGCTGAACAATAACATTTTCCAGACATTATGCTAAACATTGGGGGTTACAAAGAAAGGCAAAAACATTGTCCCTGACCTCAACGAGCTCACCTTCTAATAGGAGAAACATGTAAATAGCTACATAGATACTGGATATGTAGGTAAAGTGATCTTATTGAAAGTAATCTCACTGGGAAGACTTAGAGGGTATAGAGTGGGAAGGACAGGAAAAGAGCTCCTATAGCAGATGGGGTTTGCATTGACAGGGAAGCTAAGATGCTGGGGTGGGAAGGAAAAGGATTCCAGACATGAGAGACAGTGAGTGTAACAAGACCTTGGGGAGGTAGTAGTGCCTGAGCAGAGCCATGAAAAGAAGCTAAGTGTTTTAAAAGATAGAGGTGAGTAAAGAGGGCATCCCAAGCATGGGAAATAAGTTAAGACAGGAGTGGGGATGGGGTAGAATGATGCTGTTCAGTCATGTCCAACTTTGCATGACCCCATTTGGGGTTTTCTTGGCAGAGATACTGGAGTGGGTTTGCCATTTCCTTCTCCAGCTTATTTTATATATGAGGAAATGGAGGCAAACAGGGTGAAGTGACTTGCCCAGGATCACACAGCTAGTAAGTGTCTGAGTTCAGATTTGAACTCAGGTCCTCCAGACTAAAATGATAGGTCCAGGGAATAGCATGTGGGCCACTTAGGCTAGGATGTAAATAAAGTGAATGAAGGAGAATATGAACTGCCTGGAAAGGAAGGTGGCAGAAGCTCTTTAAATATGAAGAGTTCCTCACATAAAAGAGTCAGGAGAAAGCTGTTACAGTGGAGGAGAAGAGCAGGGAGGTGAAAGGGAATGGGTCAACCTCACTCTCATTAGATTTGGCTTAAGGAGGGAATAACATACACACTCAATTGGGTATCTTACCTTACAGGAAAGTAGGAGGGAAGGGGATGAGAGGGGGGATGATAGAAGCACAGCAGATTGGGGAAAGGAGTAGTCAGAAGCAAACGCCTTTACAAAGGGACAGGGTCAAAGGAGAAAATAGAATAAATGGAGGGTGGGGTAGGATGGAGGGAAATATAGTTAGTCTTTCACATCATGACTACTATGGAAATGTTTTGCGTAACTCCACATATATAACCTATATTGGATTGTCTTCCCAGTGGGGGTGGGTGAGGAGGGAAGAAGGGAGAGAATCTGGGACTCAAAGTTTTAAAAACAAATGTTAAAAAATTATTGTTGCATGCATCCGGAAAATAAGACATACAGGCAATGGGATATAGAAATCCATCTTGCCTTACAAGAAAGTAAGGGGGAAGTGGGTAAGGGGAGGGATAAGGGGGAGTATATGAGAGGGCAGACTAGGGGAAGGAATAATCACTATGCTTGCCATCTTGGGGTGGGGGATAGGAGACAGATGGGGAGAAAATTTGGAACTTAAAATCTTGTGGAAATGAATGTTGAAAACTAAAAATAAATAAATAAATTCTGAAGAAAAAATTTAAAAATAAATATGAAGAGTTCATATGTTATTCCAAGGGTAATTGGAAGCCACTGAAGGAGACCGAATGGTATAATAGAAATCAATCAATCTATCAATAAGCATTTATTAAGCTCCTACTATCCACCAGGCATTGTCCTAAGCACTGGGAGAGCGCTAAAATAGAGTTTGAAACTGGGTTCAAATGCTGTGTCTCATGCTTATTACTTCTTAAACTCTCTGGATCTCTGCCTCCTCCCCTGTGTAATGATGGGGATTGGACTAGATCAGGGGTGGGGAACCTTTGGCCTCGAGGTCCTTGGGTGCAGCCTTTCGACTGAGTCCAAGCTTTATAGAACAAATCCTTTTATTAAGGGAATTTATTCTGTGAAGTTTGAATGCAAAGGAATGCACTTGAGGACCTAGAGGGCCCCATGTGACTTTGAGGTCAAAGGTTCCCCACCCCTGGGCCAGATGATTCCTAAGGTCTTTTTTAGACCTACGATGTTATTATAAAGTTCTTGAATTCGGTGGGATTGGAGGGCATGGAGTATAAAATCTGAGCTTTTGGGAGATTATTTTGGTAGCTGAATGCAAATGAACTGGAGAGCAGAGAGAATAGAAGTCAGCAGCCCAATTAGAAAGCTAATTGGACAGACCAGGTGAGAAGTGATGTGGACTGAACATAGGAAGAGGGAGATAAGACAGAGAGGAGAGGTACTGTGGAGGTGACATTGTCAAGACTTGGTTACTGATTGGCTACACAGAGTGGTGACGGAGCTCTGAAAGACAAAGATGCTTTCCCAGGTCTGGAACCTGGATGGCTGGAAAGATGGCGGCATCCTCCACAGGGTTGTTGTTTGTTGTTGTTTGTTTGTTTGTCCTTCGTTCTTCAAGAGGACCGTGACATCATGCAGGTGATGCCATGACATGCAAGTGAATTGGATTTAAGTGAGGCAGGGCTGTGCAAAGTCACCAGCCCCACTTTCTCCTCTGGAGCCATCTGGATCCAGTGGCCAGATACACAACAGGACAACTGGAGATGGCCCCCTGTCCTCAACAGAAATGAAGCTTACAGAGGGGACAGGTTTGGGGGGTGGGAAATGAATGAGTTCTACTTTTCCACTATGATCTTGAGCTCCATCCCCCTTTAATACCTACCTCCCAGGGTTGTTGGGAGGGTTAAAAGGGATGGTATTTGTAAAGTCCTTAGCCTAGTGCCTGACATACAGTAGGTGCTTAATAAATGTTTGGTTTTTTTCCTTCTCTCTATTTTATCCTTTGAGGCAATGAGATGATGGGATTCTAGCTGTCTCCTTAAAATAAGAGAAGGTGGAGGGGACAAAAGAAACACATGAGGGTCTGTTGTGCCTATATTTAATAAATGCAGATCCCTCAATGCAGCTCTAAAAGCTAAAATAGGTTCTCTCTCTTAATTACTCAGTGCTTGGAAATTGTATTTCCAAAGTGACCTTTCCACCTTCTCCTCTGCCGATGGAGCTGCTGTCACTATTAATAATACCCAGACTCAGTTCTGACTGATTTGAGCCAATTAGGACAACCCAGAGAGGGCTCCTAGGGCAGCCTGGGTGCTAATGAGGTCAGCTGACTTGTTCACGTTTGCATATTTACCCAGCTTTTCGGGGGAATGATCCTCCCCTCCTCTCATTCTCAACCCTTGTACAGCTACTTAGTCTGGTGGCTTAAATCATGGAGCAGAGACGTTGCAAAGGGGATGTCTCCTGGGGAAGGAGGTCAGTAGAGCCTTCTCTTTCAGGGGGCCATGCAGCCAAATGACAGCCCAGCCTCCTCTAAACTTTGCTATTAGTGTCAAGAGCTGTGGAGTCCTCCCAGCCTCCCAGGTTCACCACTTTTGGGTCATCTTTGATGCCTCACTTTCACTCCCCCCAAGTATTAAAGTCAGTTGCTAAACTGTGTCCTTCCTACCCTCATATCTCTCAAACACGTCCCCTTCTCTCCACTGATATAGCGATCACCCTAGTTTTGGTGATGGCTTTATCACAATCACCCAGACAATTGCAAGGGCCTTATAACTGGACTCCCTGCTTCCAGTCTCCTTCCACTCCAATCCGCCCTCCACGTGGCTAGCCAAGAGATTTTCCTAAAGCAAAACTCAGACCATGTCAGTCCCCTCCCCCAGGAAAATTGCAGGGGTTTCTTCTTACCTCCAGGATCCAGTATAACTCGTCTACCTCTTCACATCGAGGCACCTTCCTAGTTGGAAGGAATCTTAGAGGTAGTCAAGACCAATCCCTTCATTTTATACTTGGAGAGAAGAGAGACATAGAAAGAGAGACAAAGACAGACAGAGAGAAAGAGAAAGAGAGACAGAGACACACAGAGATAAAGAGAAAAAGAGAGAGAGAGAAAGAGAAAGACAGAGAGAGAGAGACCAAGATAGAGAGACAGAGATAGACACACACAGAGAAACAGAGAGTGACAGAGAAACACAAAGAGAAAAAGAGAGACAAAGACAGAGAGAGAGAGAGAGAGAGAGAGAGAGAGAGAGAGAGAGAGAAACAAAGAAAGAGATAGAAAGAGAGTAGAGAATGAAATTAAATGACTTGCCCAGAGTCACACAGGTAGTAATTAAATGGCTGAGAGAGGATTTGAACTCAGGTCTTCCTGCCGCCCATGTCCAGTGTTCTATCCACTGAAACCCATTGCTTCTTCTTATACATTGCTCCCCTCCATGCACTCTATGGTCTGTCTCGGCCTTCTGTATGTTCTTTACATATGACAGACACTGTTTCCCAGGCTATGCCTTTGTGATGACCATTCCCTATTCCTGGAATTCCCTCCCTCCCCACCTCTGGTTCCTTCCAAACCCACAAGTGCCACCTTTTACATGAAACCTTTCCTTATCTCTCAGTTATTAATGCCCTCCTTCCACAAGCGACCTGCTATTCCTTTTGCATGTTCTATTATGTAAGCTAAGGAGAGCATTGGATAGACCACTGGGCCTGGATTCAGGAAGACCAGAGATCAAATCCAACCTTAGACCCTTACTGGCTATATGACCCTGGGCAAGTCACTTAACCTCTGTCTGCCTCAGTGTCCTCAACTGTAAAATGGGGGAAAATAAAGTCACCTATCTTGCAGGGTTATTGTGAGTAACATTTGCAAAGTGCTTAGCACAATGCCTGGTATACAGTTGGCACTTAATAGATGCTTGTTTCCTTCCTTCAACAATTCTGTCCTCTCACACTGCACTTTTCTATGTACATGCTGTCTCCCTCAATAGAAAGGAAGTTCCTTGAGTACAGAGATGGTTTCACTCCTGATATCGTACAGTGTCTCACACACAGTAGGCAGTCTCTAAATGTCGTTGCTTGATTGTTCACTTTCACCCAGTAGGCTGTCACTTATGCTGTCCCCTGACTCAGAATGCTATTCTTTTTTTTTCCCGTCTATTGAAAACCTGTCCGGGAAGCTAGGTGGCACAGTGGATAGAGCAGCAGCCATGAAATCAGGAGGACCTGAGTTCAGATCTGACCTCAGACACTTACTAGCTGTGTGGAGGAGGAGAAATCCTGTCTATCTTTAAATGCTTAGCTACATGAAGCCTTCCACTTCTACCACTCCATTCCATCCTGTCACTTCTGAACACAATCATCTAAACTATTCATTGGGGACTTAGTCATAGATTACTTTGTAACATCTGTTTTGTAGATTTTATTACTGATGAACTCTCCACATGCTCATGTTTTGTCTCCCCTACTAGAATATAAGCTCCCTGGGAACAGGGTCCACGTTGTACTTCTCGGTATCCTCCACCGTACCTAGAACTAGACTGGACACACAGTGGGCACTCAACACAGACTTCTTGAGCAGCAGGGGCTGGGAGGCAGGAATAACACGGGTAGGGTACCCCCTACATCTTGGTTAGAGGAGAATCCAGTGAGGCAATCATTGATGGTGGACAGATGTACAGCTGCTCTTTCATGATGATCACCAAGATGTAGGAAAGTCTGGGAGCAAATAATAAGATAAGACTGCAAGTCTCTGTTGTTGGAGTAAAAAGACTTGGCTCCTATATGCTGTCTCTCTCTATTCTGAACAAGGTTGACCTTTGGGGCAGGGAAAGGGGAACAAATCCACCAGAGAGTCTAGAGAAACAAAATGCCTCCTTCTCTCCAGGGAGAGAGGCCACTCATAAAAGAAAATTCATCACTGTAAAATCTACCATCGGAATTCAAAGGTTAAGGAAAAGTAGGGTAGATTATGGGGAACCATGTAATGTGCAGCCTCCCTTTTAATGACCACAGCTGAAACAAGCAAGAGACAAATTGAATTTACAAGGACAGCACAAAGCTCATCCTCCTTACTGACCCAATGGCCTTTCCAAGTGCATGAAGACTTTCACATCAATAAATAAGGGAAATATAAGGTTCCTAATTAGTACAGTTCTTTCACTTTCATGGTTAGAGGCTACAAAATGCTATACTAAATAACTTGTTATACCAGAAAGTCAAAAGACCTCCATTTGAATCCTGCTTCAGCTATAGAATCCCACCTACTACTTGTAGGACCTTGGACAAATTGCTACCCTTTTGAGGTTGTTTGCTTACCTGTAAAATGGGAATAATAATATTTTCACTGCCTACTACCTACTTCACAGAGTTGTTCAAAGGGAAATTATTTATAAGCATTAAAGCAAATGCTCTAAAAATGTGAGTTATCATATGCTAGAGGGTACTGTGGTTCAACGTTAATGTTTCAGGTTCAAATCCCAGGATACACTTAGGTGATGTGAACACAACATTTAAGTAACAAACAGTTGACATTTATATAGTGCTTCAAGGTGTACAAAGTGCTATATGTACGTGTGTATATCTGTCTGTGCATATACATGTGTATGGATACATATATGTGTCTTTACCTGTATATAGGTATATAAATAATTAGATATAGATAGACAGCTAGACAGGTAGATAGATAAATAGACAGAGAGAGAGAGAGATAGACAGATAGACACGTAATCCCTATCCCTCTTGATGAGGATGAAAGTGCAAAAACTGGCTTGCAGCTTAACATAAAAAAAAAAAAAACTGAGATCATGGCAACTGGTCCCACCACTTCCTGGCAGATAGAGGGAGAAGAAATGGAAGCAGTGCCAGATTTTTAAATTTTGGGCTCAAAGATCACTGCAGGTGGTGACTGCAGCCGTGAAATTAAAAGACGAGACAAATCTGGACAGCATACTAGCAGAGTAGCATACAGCATACAAACCTTGATGACAAATGTCTGTATAGTCAAAGCTATGGTTTTTCCAGGAGCAATGTATGATTGTGAGAGCTGGACTACAGTGAAAGCTGAGCACTACAGAATCAACACTTGAATTGTGGTGCTGAAGCAGACTTTTGAGAATCTTTTGGATAGCAAGGAGATCAAGTCAATCAATGCTTAAAGAAACTAATTCAGACTACTCATTGGAAGGTCAAATACTGAAGGTGAAGCTTAAATATTTTGGCCACATAATGAGGAGACAGGACTCACTGGAAAAGATCCTGATGTTGGAAAAGATTGAAGGCAAAAGGAGAAAGGGATGGCAGAGGAAGAGATGAATAGACAGTGTCATGGAAGCAATGAACATGAGCTTGGACAGACTTTGGGAGATAGTGGGGGAAAGAAGGTCCTGGAATGCTATGGTCCATGGAGTCATACATGACTGAATGGAAGAACAGCAACAACCCCTGTCCCACAATGTTTTAATATGGGATTCACTTCTTATTGGTGGATACAAAGTCCCTGTCCTGAGTGAAGGGTGGGGCAGAGTTGGTGAACAGTAAGAGCTTAAATTCTCAGCCAGTCCCCCTTTGGGGACTCTCCAAGAGAGGATCTTCTTTAAACCTAGTGTCAAATCAGTTTCCAGCTTCAAGAGAGAAGATGGAAGACACCAACCCCACTTTAGATTGCTAAACAAAAAAACTTTGGGAAGACATGAGGGAAGAGGGTAGTCTCCCCCATGTCCCTATTCCCAACTTGCTATGCTAGAGACTTCAGAGAATTTCCTTTTGGGTGAAATCCAGGAACACCCCTCCCCTCATCCTGTTTTCATTGAGTTGAGTTATCCTGCTCCCAGTGGGAGTCAAGGAGAACCCTAAGGTTGAAAGCCTGAATTATGTGGTGCCCAGTAATAGGAAAGTTGAGAAGAGGGGAGAATTTGAGGGCAGGGGAGAGATGAGTTCTGTTTTGGGAATGTAGAGTTTGATAGTCTACAGGATATCTAGTTCAAATTGTCCAACAGGCAGTTGGTCATGTACTACAGATCAGAAAAGAGACTGAGGCTGAACACCACTGACATAAAGATGATAGTTAAATCCATGGAAACTGATGAAATCATAAAATGAGACAGTATAGTGAAAAGAGAAAAATGACTAAACAGAGTCTTAGGGACACCCACAATTAATGTTCATGACATAGACAAAGGATCAGTAAACTGAGAAGAAATAGTCAACCAGGTAACAGAGGGTGAACCGGAAGAGAGCAGTATCAAAAGAAAAGGCCAGGTGAGCATAACCCAAAGAAGGTGATCAACAGTGTCAGATGCCAAAGAGAGGTCAAGAATGATGAGGACTGAGAAGAGGCCATTAGATCTGGCAATTAAGAGGTTGTTGGTAACTCTAGAGAGAGCTGTTTCAGTGGAATGATAAGGTCAGAAGCCAGATCATCATTATCTGCAAGGATGTAATAAATGATGCTGTGACAAGATGAAATTCACAAAGGAGAATTAAAGAGGAAAACATGAAAGGACTGGACCTTGGGGAAGTTCACATTTAGTGGTCAGGAGATGGATCATGAACCAGCAAAGAAGACTAATAGAGATCAGGAAAACCAGGAGAAACAGGTATCATGGAATCAGGAGAGGAGGATGCACCCAGAAGAAAATAAGGCAGTGTGATCTGCTAGAGAGGGTGAGAGGGTGTTGGGCCTGAAGTCAAGACGTTCTGAGTTCAAGTCTTCCTTCTGACATTTACCAGCTGTGTGACCATAGGGGAGCCACTTAATTCTTCTCAAACTCAGGGTCTTCATCCAAAAAAAAAAATAAATGGAAATAACATACCTACAGTATCTGCATCAGAGGTTAAGTCCCAGGTGAGATAATATGTGTAAATCCTAATATTGCTAAATAAATTCTTAGGCAGATGTGGACAATGAGTATTTATTAACCACTTGTTAATTACAGACATGAGTGCTGATTATTGGTAATGCAAAGACAGAAATGAAAGCATTTTTGTCTCTCAAGGAAATTACATTCTATGGGGGAGACAATAAGGGTGAAGGTTTCCACTTCCACCCCAATTAAAGTGCTCAGAGAAGGTCCAGATGTCTCAACTCAATCAATCAAAAGTAAATTAGGTATGAATTTATCAATTACAAAATTTGAAAGGGGTTCTAGGTCATTGGATGAAAGCAGATGATGTCGTGCAGGAAATATCTTGTGAATGGCTGAAAGAATCAGACATACCCCTGGGCCTCTGTATAACACAGCAAGGCAGCTTAGAATCATGAACCCCAGCAACAAAAATTGAGTACTGGCAGATTCCAGGAGTGAAGGACTCTTGAGGGGAAATTGCCCTTTGGGTGGGGGTGGAGTTTTCAGGGGAGCAAACCAATTTCTTTCCTCCAGTTATATGTGTATATGTATATACACACTCACATACATATACACACACAGTTACTTGTATAAACACATTATATATATATATATATTTATGTATATACACATTTACATATATTGCTCCCTTCCCACCATACATTAGTTACAAAAAGGACATATGCAGAGAGTACATAGCAAGTGGATTAATTTATTAAGCAAAGTAGCAAACAGAAATCAGAAAAGTTATGCAGATTATAATACACTAGAAAAAAAAAGACTAGAATGAAGGAGTTCTTTTGGTGAGAGTGAGACAGGATCTTGTTTAGAAGGAGAGACCCCAATCTCACCAGTCTCTAAGGAGGAAAATTAGAAATCAGGGACATGTTCCCTTATGTGCCTGCTGCTTCCAAAGTTTTTTTTTCTCCCTCTCTTCTGGAGGCAGGCCTGAAGGCACATAATAGGCACTTAATAAATGTTGATTGATTGAGAGTCTGGAACAACTCATGTCTCTCTTGAAGAATGTGTTTCCTCTTCCACCAACTCCACCTCTCAAACAGGTGTACAGCATTGGGTCATCATCCTCTCCAGGCAAGACTCTACTTCTTCATAAGCAGCAGTGTGGAAAATACCATAGGCTTACTTGAAAGCCTGTTTATATACATGCATGTATATGCACACATATGTATTTTGTTTATTTTTCCAGTTATGTCTAACTCTTCATGACTTCATCTGGGGTTTTCTTGGCAAACATACTGGAGTGGTTTGCCATTTCCTTCTCCAACTCATTTTACACATGAGGAACTGGGACAAACAGGATTGAGTGACTTTTCCAGGTTCATACAGCTAATAAGTGTTGTAGGCAAGATTTGAACTCATGAAGATGAGTCTTTCTTACTCCAGGCCCAGAGCTCTATCCGCTATGATGACACCTAGCTGCCCCATATTTGCACACATACCTAGAAACTATATATATAACATATGCAAAACTTTAAAAAGGAAATTTGAGGTGTGGAAATACCAATATAGAGGGTTCAGGAATGGCCTTTTGTAGGAGATGATCTTTGAAGGAAGGTCAAAGGTAGAAGTGAGGAGGGAGTGCATTCCAGGCATGGGGAACAGTCTATGAAAAAGTACATCCAATGGAGACCAGCAGAGGAATAGCCTGAGGAATTCAAGTTGTTCACAAGTCATCAGCTGGAGTTGTTGGCCCAAAAAGGATACCATATATGGGCTAGTCACATTGTTATCCCAGATGGTGGTTGTCATGTTATCTTGGCCACACTACATGGAGCCCAACTGGGAGTTGTTTAAATGAGAGCATCAGAAGTGAGGTAAGGTACCCCGGAATGGATTCTCATACTGACAGGATTACAAGAGAGCGCCATATTTGCCAGACTCCTTGGTCTAATCTATCTGCTTTTCCACAGAAAACAACCAAGAAATTTTGTTCAGGAACCAAGAAAGATTTTACAGGACCACTCCAAGGGGAAAAAAGCCTCTTGGTTTTGATAGATTCCTTCCCATTCTAGTTCCATCACAGACCTCTGGTGCAATGACCACAGCTGTGGGCCAATTTTTGGAATGCACAAATCAAAAGTTCATTTACTGCATTGAGCTCAAATAAGTTTAAGAAGTTTGTGGACAAGAACCATTTCCAGATGTTACTTACCATCGTTCCTCCTCATCCTTGAGAGAATGGTCAGGTTAAAAAGGAGTCAGCTAAGGAATTTTCTAATTTTTGGTCTGGACCTGGGATTTCATCAATGTGAAAAGTTCTTCCCCTGATGCCAATTAGCAACTCCTCTGTGAACAATAATAAGGGAAGCAAATGGAATCAGAATTTACATACTATGTGCCAGGTACAAATATTATATCATTTGACCTTCACAACAAGCTCTTGAGGTAGGTGCTATTATTATCCCCATTTTATAATTGAGAAAATGGAAGCAGGCAGAAGTAAAGTGACTTGCCCAAAGTCACCCAACTAGTAAGTGTCTGAGACCCAATTTGAACTCAGGTCTTCTTGACTCTAGGCCCAGTGCTCTGCCCCTGCACCACTAACTGCCTAAGACTTAACAACAACATTTACATGGTGCTTTAAAGTTTGCAATATATTGTAACATGTATCGCATAAATATAAAGGGGTGTTTTTGTTGTTATTGTTCAGTCCTATCCAACTCTTCATGACCCCATTTGTGATTTTCTTGGCAAAGATACTGGACTGGTTTGTCATTTCCTTCTCCAGCTCATTTTATAGATGAGGAAACTGAGGCAAACAGCGTTAAGTGACTTGTCCAGGGCCTCTTAAAAACTATAGGTATTTGTATTTACTAACTTTATATTTAGAAAGGCTCAGTAGCACAGTGTATAGAGCACTGGGGCTTGGAGTCAGACTAGACCTGAGTTCAAATCCGGACTCAGATGTGAGTGTCTGTAAGTGACTCTGGACAAGTCACTTATTCTTTTTGCTTCAGTTTCCTCATCTTTAAAATAAACCAGGGAAGGAAATGGCAAACCACTCCAGCATCTTTGCCAAGAAAACCCCAAATGAGGCCACTAAGAGTCAGACATGACTAAAACAAAATGAGTGAACAATAACAATAATTTTTAAATACCAGATAGCTTTAAAGGGAGGCCATTAGCACTTGGGAGAGATCAGGAAAGGCTTCATGCAGAAGTTGGTGCATCTGAGCTGCATTAAGAGAAGAGAGGACTCTGTGAGGTGGGAATAAGAAGCAAGTACAAGCCAGGCATAGGGGTGGCCAGTGCAAAGGTGCCGAAAAGAAAAATGGAGTATCTGAAGTTAGGAATGGAGAGAAGGCCAGTTTGACTGGATCAAGCATTAGGCCATTAAGGCTGGAAAAGTAGGTTGGGGCAGATAAGGTACAGCTTTAAAAACTAAACTTTTGAAGAACCGAGGTGTATTTTTCCACAAGTTATTCTAGGTTAGGAACTATGACTCTCAACCAAAATGTGTCCATAGCAGTGTAATCTTGTGAGATCATAGAATCCGTGGCAAAGAAACTCCAAAATAACTCCTCATCTCAGCTGTCTATATCTAGCCAGTTCCAGGCCCCCAGACTATGTTTACCTCATTCAGCTATCCACAGAAGATGAGGGCCTTGCTAGGTAAGACAATTTCCCCCTGCCAGGAACAAGGCTCCTCTGGATCCCTGACCATCAGAAGCCCTGCTCCTTCACCCAGGGGGAGTTGATCCATTTAACTTTGGGACCTGCCTGGGGTAGAACTGCTCAGAGCAGAGGGTAAAAAGCCAATCCTCACTTCATCAGGCTGCAGATGCCCAGCCTATGTTTCACCCCATCCAGCCATCCACTAGGATAAGAGGGCTTAGACTGACCTCCTAACACCTGCCCTGTACTGACACAGAAATGCCCTCCTCCCCTTTTGTTCAAGTAACCATAGTATAGTGCTACTATTGTTGGTGAAAAGTCCATCCAAGGTTGTGTGGTTCCACTCACTGTGCTTGTGACTGCCACCCCAGGGCAAAGCTCTCTTACCTGGCCATCATAACTCCTAGGACAGGAACTGGTTTTGTTCTTGATTTTGTTTTTTGTCTTTTGGTATCACCCAAACACAATGCCCAGCACGTATTGGACAATTAATGAATGCTTGTTGTGGTGTGGGATCATCACACTAAGCTAAGAAAGCATTCCTCCCTAGGTGATGTAATGACAGCCAAATCACATTAGAAGCAATTCCTCTGGAGCCATCAGATATTGAGTCTGGGGCAACATCTGAGGATTTACCAGAGCTAAAAATGTAGGGAAAGCTGAGGTTCTTTTCTGAGCCCTGCAAATGCTGAGATGGGAGTGCCTGCCATTTCTCTGGCCAACAGAGAAACAGCCTTAATATAGGGTAATCCCACTTGTGTTGGTTAAAAGACCGTATAAGCCAAGGGAGGAGGGGCATCGTGGATGTGAGGCAATATTGTGGTTAAGCATTAATAATAATGGTGATAAGTTACAAACATTTGAGAGGCAGCATGGTGATAGAGGATAAAGTCAGGCTTTGGAGTCAGGACCACCTAGGTTCAAACCCCTCTGAAGATAGGTTGTCTGAGAAACCAGGAGCAAATCAGTGCTTGAGGCAATTATGTGACTATAAATTATAGACAGTTGCCAATCTGCATTAAAGAAGGGAGTTCCCCTTGGGGTGCTCCCTGGAGTGATGAAATCACAGGACCAGAAAGGTAGATGAATAGACAATGGTGCTTTAATGTTCAGGAGACCCTTTTTATACTTTATCTCATTTGTTCCTCCTAACTCCTGCAGGAACTTACTGAGGAAAAATCTGAAGCTCTGGAAGGGCAAATGGATTCCCTGGTCACATACCTAATGAGCATTGAAACCAAAATCTGGATGCAGTCATTCAACAAGTATTTATTGGGCTCAGCTCAAGACTGCGATGGATGTAGGAGGGGGGAGGTAAAAGGATATAGAAGACACTATCCCTGTCCTTAAAAAGTTAACAGTACAGTTGATGAGACAAACTATAAACACATAAAGAGATGGCTATGGTGAGAAGTAGATTATGATAACTCTTGTCTGGACCAGTTCTCCAGCAGTGGCGCCTGCTCTTTGCAAAGCCCAGAGAGATAAGCGTGAGGGTGAGACAAAGATGATTACCACACAGTACAGCCTTAAAGAGATTCCAATCTAATAGGGAAGATAAAATGAGTAATAATAACCAGGAGTCACGTAGATATAGGTCCCTGAGGTTCAGAGTGTTTTCCTTATAACAACCCTTTGAGGTACAAATATTATTGTAAAGACAAATTAGGTGGTGCCGTGGATGGAGTGCCTTGGGGTATACCCATGGCTAGTGGGTATAACCCAGATGAATCACCAGCAAAAGAGGTGTGGGGTGGTAGGAGGATCTGTCCATTACATCTTCTCCTTGACTCTCTCTTCCCTTCCGGGTTTTGATACTGCTCTCTCTTGGTTCTCCTACCTGACCTCGTCTCCTCTGGTGGATCTTCACATCACACCTGCATGACAACAGAGGTCCCCAAGACTCTGTCTTGCTGAGGGTTCTCTTCTCCCTCTATACTATTTTACTTGGTGGTCTCAATGGTTCCAATTATCATCTCTGTGCTGATGGCTCTCAGATCTATTTGTTCAGTCCTAACCTCTCACCAGTCTCATCATTTCCAATTGCCTTTCAAACATCTTAGAGTAAATGTCCCATAGACATCTTAAACTCAACATGTCCAAAACTGAACTCATTATCTTTTCCCCCAACCCTCCCCTCTTCTGAACTTCCCTATTACTATCAAAGGTACCACCATCTTTCCAGGCATACAAGCCCCCAATCCGGAGGACATACTGAATGCCTCTCTCTTGAGCCACTTCCACAGGGAAGATGAGTTTACCAGAGAGGAAATGAGAGCTATTTTTGCTATTTATCACCTTGGATGAAAGTCTTGGAGTTTTCCACTGGATTACTGGATCTGACCTATATACATTTGGGTCTGTCCTATATATGATGTTTTGTTAGCCTGAGTACTTGCATAGTCTTGCATAATCTTTTTTCAATCTTTGTGGAGACACAGACATAAGCTAGGTTTTGGCTTGTGAGTCATAAGAGAACTTTAATTGTGAAAGCACTCCAAAGTGAACCCAGCCTATGCAAATATAGAACTTTAGTATTGAGCCAGGGTCATAGGTGAAAGAACTGGAAACTGTGATCAGAGAGAGGAACATCCAAATTTAAGATCTTGGAAGTGTAACTGTTTCAGGCCTTGTTTCAGTTTAGGGGTGTTTTTAAGCTTTACAGAGAAGATATATTGAACACAGTTGCATATTAGCACAGTAGCTTTTTTGCATTTCAGTAGGAACAGCATGATGAACAGGATCTAACGGCATATTTATTTTGAAAATATGTTTTTTAATTTAAATGCAAACAGACGCTGCCTGGTCTGCAGGTCAGCTTGCCTACTGTGATGTGTGATTAGCCAGGCCTTTTTCCCCGGGTGGTGGTGCTAACTAATGGACTTGAGCTTTCTGGGTATGTTTATCTTCCGTTAATTACTATTCTGCTGTGTCTTCCTGCCCATCCCTGCTCTCAGCAAGGCCCCTACCATTCTGGGACTATGACACTGAGCTGGACTTAAGGTGTGGGTAGGACAGGCTCAGAAATAATAACAGAGAGGTCAACCAGGCCATGTTGGTTTCCAACACCCCCATCCCCACCCCCTATCCTCCTGCTAGTAAGTCACAAATAGCAGCCAGAGCTCCATGCCCATGGCAACTCTCCAGACCCAGTCTGAGTCAGTGCCAGACACAATTTTCTGTAAATGTTATTTGACCATAAATCTGAGCAGAATTCTGGGAGATTCCTCTTAAACACTGGAGTGAGTTACATGGATACCTTCAAAGGAGATGTTAAGCATTGCAGCAAACCATACCTTACAAATGATGAACAGGCCAATTTACTGGAGCATTTACTTCTAAGTTATAGGGCAAGTTAGAACTAGTAAAATTTTCTTGTAGTTCAGATATAACTTCTGAAAATCTGCCTCTGCTAAAATCAAAGATTTTGTTGGCAGCACGGGCCTCCCACTGTCTTACCTCCCAGAATTGTTGTGATGATCAAATGAGATAATATTTGTAAAGCAGTGCCTGGTACACAGTAGGCACTTAATAAACACTCATTTCCTTTCTTCCTCCTTCTTTCTTTTTTCTTTCCTTCCTTCCTTCTTCCTTTCTTCCTTCCTTTTTTCTCCTTCCTTTCTTCCTTCCCTCCTTTCTTTCCTCCTTCCTTTTTCCCCTCCTTTTTCCATCCCTCTTCTTTCTTTTCTTCCTTCTTCCTTCCTCCTTCCTCCCTCTTTCTTTCTCCCTTCCCTTCTTCTTTTTTCCTTCCTCCTCTTTTCCTTTCTCCCTCCC
This sequence comes from Gymnobelideus leadbeateri, assembly GCA_011680675.1. Taxonomy (NCBI): domain Eukaryota; kingdom Metazoa; phylum Chordata; class Mammalia; order Diprotodontia; family Petauridae; genus Gymnobelideus; species Gymnobelideus leadbeateri. Next base: position 556,223 of record WOXC01007943.1, on the reverse strand, counting down.
TCCTTCCTTCCTTCCTTTCAAGTCTGTTGTGAGGAAGACTTTACATCATACTAATGATCCCAGCTCTGCTAATGATTCTACCTCCTATCAGTTAGTTTCCTCAGTCTCTCCCTCCCTCAGTCAAGGAAAGATAATCCCATACATTAAAATCCTAATTAAGTGGAATTCTCAGGGAACTGGGCATTCTGGGTAATCAAATTTTCTGCTTAACTGAGTCTTAAGAAAAAACCTTTTTAAAAAAAAAAAAATTCAAGTCTTACCATTCATATTTCCCCCTAAAGCCTCAGGGTCCAATTCTCTGCCTGATAAAATAGTGGGTAGTACAGCAAATGCAACTATCTTTTTCTCTGATGGCTGGGAACCTTACAGTACTTTAGGGCCATCTTTTTGAATTTGAATTCTCATAGTACAGGTCCATAGATGTGAAAGGTATAGAGTAAATCCTGAATGCTAGCATGGACTCGAATCCATCTCCCTCCCCCATTTTAAAAATAAGGAAAGTGATTCCCCAAGAGGGGAAATGACATGTTCAAGGGTCACTGTAGGCAGTACATGGCAGAACTAGGATTAGAAGCCAGGTTTCTGATGCCCGGTTCTATGTTCTTTTTACCACATTGTAGAAGCTATGCACAAACATTGTACATAGCTTATAGCTTACTCTTCTTTTTATAGCTTAAATATTTACTATCAGCTTATTTTCTTCTATTTGACTTTTGCTCCCTTAAAAGTAGATGGTGGCAAAAATTACAACTAATTGTAGGTTTAGGTTGGGTAGGTTTCCAGTTAAATGAACATTCTGCTCTAGTGCACAGAATTACAGAATCGCAGAATTGGAAGGGTTCCTAGAGGTCATTTTGTCCAAACTGTACAGGATTGGAATCTCTACTAGAACATCCCAGGCAAATGGTCATCCTGCATCTGCCTCAAGACTTTCAGGGATGGGGAATGCACCACTGCTGAAGGCAGCCCAGCTCACTTTGGGGAATTTGTTAGTTTAACAACTTGCTTGTTTTCTTAAATTTACTATCAAAGTTGAGTTGACAGATAAGAATAACACAAATCCAATAGCATTTAACCCAGGAATTTGAGGGAGTCGCTATTTAAGGAGCTAATAAAGAGCTAAATCTCAGGTTACATCAAATAGTTCACAGAAAATGCTGAATACAGAATGCTCACCTCCAAGAATAAGGTGAGAGGTAGTCTTGTAGGATTCTGCCCCAGTCAGACCAAATCTGGAGTATGACATTCAGTTCTGGGGACCAGAGTTTATGAAAGCCCATGTCCAATATATAAACCACACCATACCTATCCATTGGCTTTTTATATTATAAAGAGATACACAATTGAATGAGATGATATTCAAAGAATAAGGAAATGGCGTATTCTACCCCAATCAGGCTACATCCAGAGTATGATGCTCAGTTCTAAAGGCCACAGTTGAAGAATAACATTGATAATCTGGAGAATATTTAAAGGAGAATAACCAGAATCAATCAATCTACCAACCAGTTGATCCATAACTATTTATTAAGCACTTACTATGTGCCAGGCTCTCTGCTAAATACTGGAGATACAGAAACAAAAGTGGAAACATTTCTTACCCTCAAGGAGCTTACGGACTGCTTGGAATAGATATGTGTATCAGTTTTATACATACAAAATAGATACAAAATCATGAAAAGTGATTAGGGAATGGGGAAGACACTAGCATCTGGGTAATGCTTGCACTGAACCTTGAAAGAAAATAGGGATTGAAAGAGAAAGGGAAAAGGAGGATGAGGAGGAAGAAGAGAAGAGGAGGAGAAGGAAAAGGAGGAGGAGGAGAAGGAGGAAGAAGAATTTCAGGAATGGGAGACAGTCAATACATAGGCAAGGAGGTAGAAGAATTGCCAAGTATAAAGGACCCTATTTAGGAAGACCAGCATAGCTGGACTGGAATGTGCATGGAGGTTACTGATATGCAAGAAAGCTGCAAAGAAAGGTTGGGGCCAGGTTACAAAAGGCTTTAAATATCAAAATAAATTTTTTCCTGGAATTTATCGAACAGGGTAGTGGCATGGTCAGATTTTTACAACAGGAAAATCAGTTTGGCAGCTGTGTGAAGGAATGATTGGAAAAGGGAGAGACTTGGGGCAAGGAGACTAATCGGGAAGATTTTGCACTTGTTCATGCAAGAGGTGATGAGGGCCTTTAATAGAGTGGTGGTCATGTGAATTGCAGGAAGGAGATAGATTAGAGAGAGATTGTAAAGGTGGAAACAAGAATTGGCAATGATTGGCTATATGAGGCAAGGAGGATGAAGAGCTGGAGATGATACTGACGTGGTGAAACTGGGGGGTTAAAGGATAAGTACCCCTGAAAGAAAAAGGAAACTTCAGAAAAGGGGGTTGGGTTTGGGGAAAATACTATGAGCTATATACTAGATATCAAATTTGAAACATCCAGTAGGCAATTGGTGATGCAGGATTGTAGCTCAAAAAAATTAGGGCTGAATATGAAAGGAACAACTGAAAGGAATCAGCAAAGAGATGATCATTAAACCTATGGGAACTGATGATGCCCCTGAGCAAGAATACAGGGAGAGAATTATTCCAGAAGGGAAGGGAAGGAAAAGAGAAAGAGAAAGGAAAAGGAAAAGAAGGGATGAGGCCAGAGTCTTAGTGTATATCCACAGTTAATGAGTGTAATATGGTTGATTGTCCAGCTAAGAAGATTGAGAAAGAGTGCTCAGATAGCTAGGAGGAGAACAAAGAAAAAGTGGTGTCACAAGACAGAGGACAGGAGGGGAGGGGAGTGGAGGGGAAGGGAGGGTGGTCAACAGAGCCACAGGCTACAGAGGTCAAGGAGGATAAGGACTGAGAAAAGGTCGTCTGATTGGGGATCAAAAGATCACTGTTGACTTTGGAAAGGGAAATTTCAGTTGAGTGAAAGCAGGGAACCAGATGAAATAGAAGTTAGAAGAGAATGAGAGGAGAGGAAGTAAACATGAGAGAAGACAGTTTTTCAAGGAGTTTGACTGAGAATGGGAAGGGAGAGATAGAATGCCAGTTGGTAGGGATTATAAGGTTGAGTGAGGATTTTTTAAAAGATGGAGACTTGGAAGTGTTATAGACATTGGGTATGAATCAGTAGGTAGGGAGAGATAGTGAGAGGTCTTGGCTTCATGCCATATGACAACTGACTGAAGGAGCTGGAGAGAGAGAGAGAGAGAGAGAGAGAGAGAGAGAGAGAGAGAGAGAGAGAGAGAGAGAGAGAGAGAGAGAGAGGGAGAGAGAGAGAGGGAGAGAAAGAGAGGGAGAGAGAATCCATCAACATGATGGTTGTAGGTTAGGGAACAAGAACTGGAAATATTTAATTTAGAGAAGAAAAAACTCAAAGCAGATATAACTATATTCAATATTTTAAGGATTGTCATAGGGAATAAGGGCTAGAGATGTTTTTTTTTTTTAAATCTTGATCCTACACAGCTGATCCAGGAGTTATATGTAGGGATTCCAAAGAAACAAATTTATTCTTTGCTATGGGGGGAAAACTTACTAACAATTTGAACTATTCAAAAGTGGAAAGGGCTGCCCCAGAGTTAATAGGTTCCTCATCATTGGTGGTCTTTGAATAAATGTGGGTGAGCATTTGTCAGGTATAATGTAAAGGAAATTCTTAATTCCTTTTTTTTTGGAGTGGGGAAGGCAAGGCAATTGGGGTTAAGTGACTTGCCCAAGGTCACACAGCTAGTAAGTGTGTCGTGTCTTAAGTCAGATTTGAACTCAGGTTCTCCTGACTCCAGGACTGGTACCCTATTCACTGCACCACCTAGCTGCCCTGGATTCTTAATTCTTGTTCTAGGGTTGGACTAGCTGACCTCTAAGGTCCTTTCCAACTCTGAGATTATATGACTGATTACTATGAACCCCTCTATATCATACCTGGCAAGATTTTTCATTTGCAATGGTCCATATAGCAGAGCTATTCCTTGGCCAATTTCTCCCCTGAAAACACAAGAGATTATTATAAGACATGGAAAAAGGAAGACTTGAGCATGACTTTGATCTTAGGCCTGTGCAGTAGCAGGTAGACATAGCAAGAAATATATTCATCCTGGAGAAAATGATGCTGACTCTGCAGTCATTGCAACTAGATGCTAAGTTCCAAATAGAGTAATTACTAACTGCAGGGCTGGCCTTAGGCAAACCAGGAAAAGAAGGTGAAGGCTTACCACCTCCTCCTTCCTGCACTTTCAGTTGTAACCCCTCCTAACAAATTCTCCCTCCCTCCGTACCCCACACCCTTGTTCATATTTTAAGAGAGCATTCCTAAAAATAGGGCTTTAAATAGGCTTTCTTTCCACCTCATCTTCATAGAATCCCTAGCTTCCTTCAAGGCTCAGTTCATGAGCCACATCTTATAAGAACCTTTTTCTGGTTCTCCTAGTGTTGTTTCCTTCCTGAAATCATCATGTATAACTGGCATATCTAGTACCCTTCTTCCTCTGTCTGCCCCTCTGTGTGTATGTATGTGTGTGAGAGAGAGAGACAGACAGACAGACAGATAGACACTTCTTCCTCTAGTACCCTTCTTTCTCTCTCTGCCCCTCTGTGTGTATATGTGTGAGAGAGACAGACAGACAGACAGTCAAAGAGAAAGACAGCGACAGCGAGAAAGACAGAGATAGAGAGAAAAAGAGGGAGACAGCACACAGAGACACAGAGAAAAATAAAAACAGAGACTGAAAGAGAGAGAGCAAGGCAGAGAGAGAGAGGGAGAGAGAGAGACGGAGAAAGAGATCCTGCAGCAGCCTGATGTTTACGGGCTTCCTTACTAGGGTTGGCCTTTGACTCTGCCCAATGCAGAGTTGTACAATGAGTTAGTACCAGTGAGAAGCAGTCACAAGATCCTACCACCAACAGGAGAGCTGAAACCACATACCAACTCAGAGAGCTTCTGTTTTCTCCCTCAGATGGGATCCAGAGCCTGTGTTTTGAGATCCTACTTCCTAGGACTCAATCCAAGGAGTAGCTCTCCTGGATATGTGAGTCAAACATCAAGTAAGAACTAGTCTTTAGGCAGCTTGATGATAGAATAGATAGTGTTGGATCCAGAGTCAAGAAGATCTGAGTTCAAAAATGACTTAGTTAACTAACCGTGTGACCCTAGGCAAGTCTTAATCTCTTCTGCCTCCTCTGAAACCTCAGTTTCCTCAGATGAAAAATGAGGATAATAGCACCCACCTCTCAGGGCTGCTGTGAGGATAAAATAAGATAATATTTGTAAAACGCTTTGCAAATATTGAAGTGATTTCTAAATCTAGCTATTATTTTTCAATTATTTTACTCTCTTCCCATTTGTCTGCTGGGAGAAGGAGCAGCAGGGGAGATTGGCACCAAGTAAACTAACTGCATTTCCCACAATTCCTGACTTTGAAGCATCTTCTGTACTATCTGTGTGGGAATAGAATGGGGCAATAGTTTTTTAAAATTAAATTTTTATAAACTTCTTAATGTCTCCCTCCCTCCATTTCCCACATTAGAGAAGGCTACCACTTGACACAGATTTATAAATGTGTAAAACCATACCATGCATACTATTTATCACTCTTTCTTTGGAGGTGGATTGCATCTTCCCTCACATGTCCTTTATATTTGGTTAGAAGGGAACAATGATAAGTGCCTTCAAGTATCTGAGAGCTGTCATGTAGGAGATTGGACCTGTCCTTGGTCCTATTCAGTAAAACCGGGAGTATTAAGTAGACATTGCAATGAGGCAGATGTTGGCTCAATATAAAGGAAAGCTTCCTAAAAATTAGACCCATTCATAATGGAATGGGCTGACTCAGGAGGAGATAAGCTCCCCCATTACTGGAAGTCTTTGAGTGATGAACAGACAAACACATGTTGGGGATGTTGTAGAATCAATCAGTCAACATTTGCTATGTGCCAAGCATTGTGCTAAATGCTGGGGACACAGGGGCAGCTAGGTGGTGTGGTGAATAGAGCAGTGACCCTGGAATCAGGAGGACCTGAGTTCAAATCCGGCCTCAGACACCTAACACAAAACTAGCCCTGTGACCTTGGGCAAGTCACTTAACTCCAATTGCCCTACCTTCCCCCCTCCAAAAAAAAATAAATGCTGGGGACATAAAGAAAAGCAAACATACAGTGGTCCCTGACTTCAGGCAGCAATGGGAGAGACAATTTGCAAATGACTTTGTACATACAAGATAGATAGATATGCATGCAATATATATGTATATATATTGCATGCATATCTATGCATACTACATATACACATATTATATATACATTGTGTAATATATACATATATCTATATATAAAACAGAAGGTTATCTCAGATGAAAGGTATAAGGATGGGGGGGAAGGAGAACATTCCTTGTCAGGTATAGATTAGACTAAATACCCTCTAAAGTGTCTTCCATTTCTGACATTTTCTAATAATTCATTGTACCTTAGTCATGTTGTATCCCATTTTATCATCCTCTCCTACCATTTCCCCACCCCCTTTCCTCTCTTCCCCTTGTCTTACCTCTCCTAACTCTTTCTTCTTCTTTCTCTGAAACTGTTTTCTCTTCTCTCTTCTATGTCTTTCTCCTGAGTTGAGGGTTTGTGATGTTTGGCATCATTTAAATTTGGGTTTATAAGGAAAAATCTTAAAGAGGCTGCTGAATTCCTTCTAAATTCTATTTCTGTATTTCAAATAGCCACCTGCTGAGGTGGGCAATGTTAAACTGGGGGTGGGGGGAGCTCTGAGAAGAAGCTGAGAGGAGATGTAAAGTCTTAGAGAATTAACAATGATGCTCAACAGATCTCAGGTATACTAAAGACTGAAAGCATAAAGAGATACAAACATAGCTTAAGGTAAACTTATGGGTGACAGATCTACAATGGATCATTATAAGAAATCAGGGGCAGCTAGGTGGTGCAGTGAGTAGAGTGCTGGCCCTGGAGTCAGAAGGACCTGAGTTCAGATCTGGCCTCAGACACTTAACACACACAAACAAACAAACAAACAAAAAAAAAAAAACCTAGCTGTGTGACCTTGGGAAAGTTACATAACCCCAACTGCCCTCCAAAAAAAAAAAAAAAAAGAAGAAATCAGAATGGCATAGGTAGGTGGGACAGTGGATAGAGCTCCAGTCCTGGAATTAGGACCTGAGTTCAAATCTGGTTTCAGACACTAGCTGTGTGATCCTGGGCAAGTCATTTAACCCAGTTGTCTCTCCCCTGCCAAAAAAAGATTAAATAAAAAAATCAGACTGATTTAAATTCTACCTTTAGAGCTGGAAAGGAGCTCAAAGGTCTTTTTGTCTTAGCACCCACTTTTTACAGAGGAGAAAACTAAGTCCCAGACTTGTCCAAAGTCACACATGTAACAACCTATTAAGTTGTATTTACAATAGACTATCACAATAGCCTGCTGCTTGGTCTCCCTGCCTCAATTTTCTGTCCAGTCCAGTCCATCTTTCTCAGCTGTCAAATGGATCTTCCTAAAGTGTAGGTCTAACCTAGCACCCCCTTATTCAATGAACTCCAGTGACTCCCTCTACCTCCAGGAACAAATATAAAATCATCTGTTTGGCATTCAAAGCCCTTCATAAGTGGTTCCCTTCTATCTTTCCAGTCTTCTTATACCTTACTCACCTCCATATACTCTGCAACTCGGGGGCATGGGCCTCCCACAAGAGACCCCATCTCCTGACTCCTTGATTTTTCACTGGTTGTCCCCTATGCCTGGAATTTTCACCCTCCTCATTTCTGTCTCCTAGCTTTCCTGGCTTCCTCAAAGTCTCAACTAAACTCTCCCCTTTTACATGAAGCCTCTCCAAATACCCCTTAATCCTAAGAATTACTTCTATCTGAGACTGCCTCCAATTTGTCCTGTAGACAGATTTTTGCATATTGTCTCCCCCATCAGATTGTGAGCTCCTTCACAGCAGGGTTTGTGGTTTTGGGGGTTTTTTTGCCTTTTTTTTGTATCCTCAATGCTTGGTATAATGCCTGACACAAAGTTAGTGCTTAATAAATGCTTGTTGCTAATGCCTCTCCTACAGTCCCTCCCCCCATTGGTGAGTTCTGCCTGGAACCTCCATTTTGAGGGAGGGGCTCATACCAAATTTAGCCACCATACGTCTCCTTCCCCACCCCCTTTCAGCTTCCTTTTACATGTCTTCTCCATTAGAAGGACTAGGATTGTCTTTCTTTTTGCTGATAGTTGTACCTCTAGTGCTTAACAAAATGTCTAGCCCATAGTAAACCCTTAATAAAAGCTTATTGACTGAAGGACAATAATTAGCAGAGGTAGCTTGGTTCCAGAGAAGTTGAAAAACTTTCCTGGGCTCACATAGCAGGGGAGCATATTAAAAATCTCTTCAAACTGCAAATAGTAAGAAATACTATTTTCTCTGGTTTAAATGCCCTTTCCAAGCTTGGCACCTCCTTGGAAAAGTAGGTAATATATCCAGAATAAGAAGGCCTTTCCATAAGGAAATGTGTTAAGGGCACAAGTGAAAATTTGAACATGGAAACCCTTCTCTTTTCTTTTGGTTCTCACCTTCCCAGTCCCCAAAAGCAATTGACCAATGACCCATGCCAGGGGAGTATACTCCATTCTATTGAAGGTGAGATCCTCTGAATCCTGTAATGGTGACTTTTGTTACTCATCAAGTCTAGAATGTTAACCCCAAATTGTATTTTTAAAAGTTTTTAAAATTTTATATCATTTTTATTTCCCAGTATGTCCCTTTCTTTTCCTCACTCAAAATGTTATCTCTTTTTTTTTTATTAATTTATTAGTTTAGTTTCAGTTAACAAGATTCAATTCCATAGTTCCTTGATTTTCAAATTTCCTTTACTTCCCTCCCCCCTCCCCTCATGACAGCATATAGTACAGTATAGGGTCTGCAAATGCATTCATATTAAACATTATTCCAATTACAAAGGCATATTGTACTAGGTGGGATGAAAGATGGTAAGGAAGAAAAAATGTTATCTCTTATAAGAAAACATTTAAAATCAAAGGAAAGGGGAGATGGAAACAATTCAGTAAAATTAACCAAGACACAAATCAATTCTAACTTCACAGTTTTCTACATCCATTTTATCTACCACCACCTCTACAAAGAAGGTCAGGAAGAGCCTTTGTATCTATCTATCTGTCTATCTATCTATTTTTTTCTTCAAGGCCAAACTTGACCTTATGTTTTTTATTTAATTTTTTGTTTTCAGCGTTCATTTCCACAAGATTTTCTCCCCCTCTCTCCCCTAGGCCCCACCCCAAGATAGCAAGGATATTGAATACCCTTTCCCCCAATCTGTTCTCTCTTGTATGTCCCCATATCCCCCCTTACTTTCTTGTATGGATTTCTATACTCCATTGACTATATATCTTATTTCCTGGTTGCATGTAAAAACTATTTTTAACATTTCTTTTTAAAACTTTGAGTTCCAGATTCTCTCCCTTCTTCCCTCCTCACCCACCCCCACTGGGAAGACAAGCACCAAATTGTATTTTTTTCATGTTGTAATTTTTCTTCCTCAAAATTCCTATAAATGTTACCTTAAACCATCTTGAAATTGGATTACCCAGTTTGGATATTCCTGTCTCTGGGCTTGAAATCACTTGGATATTAATGTTGAGTAAAATTGTTGGTGGGAGATGTACCTAAAATTCAGAATACAATATTCATATTTTTTCTTCAACAATGTATAGTAGAAAGAACATGGACTGAAGTCAGAAGAGCCTGGTTCAGATCCTGCCTCTGATGGTTACTACCTGTGTGACCCTTAGGTTTTTTCACCTCCCTGGTCTTTAGCTGCCTCATGTGCAAATTGAATGGGTTGGATTCGATTCCTTACAGCTTTAAATTTGTAATCCTAAATCAGAGAGCCAGGATTCAAACCCAGGACTTCTAACTCCAAATCCAGCATTTTTCTCCAAAGTACCAAACATTAAAGGGAGTGATGAGGGACATCATCCTATCCCTTGCCATATCCCTCAGTGCCCCTTAGAAACTCAAATCTGGACTCCATCTGTTGTCCATACTCTGGCCCGGATCTTCCTACATCTCAACCCATTCCTTTTTCAAATTCTTCCCTTAGAAATAAAAGGAAAGAGAAAAAGAGATCCCTCAAACCCATAAGCTTTCTAATTGCCAGTTTTGACCTATTTCTTATGCCTCAAAGTATACCCTTCTCACCACCAACTGCTTCTCACCTAGCAGCCAAGCATGGCGAATAGAGAAAAAACTTGGGGGGAATAGCAAAGTTGCCAAGTTAAAGCCTTTGAGAAAATGGCTTGCAGTGTGTTTATTTCCATATTTGTTGCTCCGGTCTCCTGCAAATTACAAGACGCTGTGGGGTCTCTCACTGGGTGCCTTTTTTTTTTAATAAAAAGAAACAAGATTTCACTTTCCAAATTTGCTTCCTTAGGGCCGAGGTGGCTGAGCATTCTGTCTGTGTTGAGTTCTGATTTTTTTTTCTCTTCGGTACTCTTTGTTCAGACTCTTTTGGAATAGATTTTGCATTACTTTGCAGATCTTGCCAAAAGAGACAGGCAAGCAGGGCCAGGGAGAAATAATGATGATTATTATAACTAACATTGGTAAATTATTTTAAAGTTTACAAAGCATTTTCTTCACAACAACTACCCTCAGGGGTAGGTTGTGTAAATATGATTCATCCTCAGTTCATAAATGAGGCTCAGAAAGGTCAAACCGTCTGCTCAGAGTCATGTCACTCCAGGTTCTGAACCCACATCTTCTGATTCCAAATCCAACTTTCTGATCGATAAACCACCTCCCAGCCTCCAGCTCCAAACCATTCTGCTTCCATTTATGGGATAGCTTAACCTGCTAGAATATAAGCTCCTTGGGGGCAGGAACTTGTTTTTGCTTGGTTGTATTTGTATCACCAGCACTTAACCCAATGCTTGACACATAGTAAGCATAACCAAAAGCTTTTTAAAAAATATATCTCAGCGGTGGAGTCAAGATGGCAGAGTAGAAACAGCACTTCAGTGCAGCTCTGGCTCCCATCACTTACAATTTATATAAAAGGGGACTCTGAACAAACTCTGGAGCTACAGAACCCACAAAATGACACAGAGAAGCTAACCTCCCGCTGAGGACAGCCCAGCGCCTGGCAGGGAGCATCCAGTGCAGCACTCTGGGAGCTGAGCCCAGGCTTGTGTGAGTTGGAGGTTTTAGCCCCAGGGCAGCTGGACCAGCAACCAGCTGGAGGGACTCCAGAACAACAGCAGCTGTGTAATAAGGACTTTGGGACCAGTATTTGGGAGCATGTGGCTTCTTCCCCTGGGGGTGAGAAGCTGCTGAGGAGCCACGGTGCAGCCCGCTATATTACAGCTTCAGCTCCTGGCCTGTGGCCTGTAGGGGGATCCGGCAAGCAGTCTGGGGAGTAATTGCTCTTGCTTTAACATTCTTGGATCTGGATTGCAGTCTGGGGTGGAGGTCTTGGGGTGTGTGACCAGCTTGCCAGAGAATGTTGAGGCTTCAGAGGGGCTACCCAACTAATACCTCTGGCAGCTAAGAAAACCCCAGCATTTGGGACAGAAGCTCCCCTGTCTGGTGGCACAGTCCTACTGTGGCAACAAGCCCAAAAGTCAAGTAATTGAGGGGCAACATGCCTAGGTGAAGGAAACAAAATAAACAGAAAAATTCAACATTAGACTCCTATTTTGGGGGCAAAGAGGATCGAAGCATGGAACAGGAGGAGGACTGGGAAGTCAGAACTCCTGCACCAAAAGCCCCAATGAAAATATGAGCTGGTTACAGGCCATAGAGGACCTTAAGAAGTAGATGAGAGAAGTGGGGGGGGGGGAATGGAAAGAGAAGTGAGAAAGATGCAAGAAAAGTATGAAATGAGAGTCAACAGCCTGACTGAGGAAAATAACACCTTAAAAAATAGACTAACTCAAATGGCAAAAGAGGCTCAGAAAGGCAATAAGGAGAAGAATGCCTTAAAAAGCCAAATTTGCCAGATGGAAAAAGAATCTCAAAAGCTCACTGAGAATCATTCCTTCAGAATTAGACTGGAGCAAATGGAAGCTAGTGACTTTATGAGAAATCAAGATACTATTAAACAGATCCAAACAAATGAAAGAATAGAAGGCAATGTGAAATATCTCATGGGAAAAACAACTGACCTGGAAAACAGATCCAGGAGAGATAATTTAAAAATTATTGGACTACCTGAAAGCCACGATCAAAGAAAGAACCTAGAAATCACCCTTCAAGAAATTCTCAAGGATGGGGCAGCTAGGTGGCGCAGTAAGTAGAGTGTCAGCCCTGGAGTTAGAAGGACCTGAGTTCGGATCCAACCTCAGACACTTAATGCACACACAAACAAAAAAAACCTAGCCGTGTGACCTTGTTCAAGTTACTTAACCCCAAACTGCCCTCCAAAAAGAAAAAAAAAAGAAATTCTCCAGGAAAATTGCCCTGATGTTTTAGACCCAGAGGGTAAAATAGAGGTTGAAAGAATCCACTGATCACCTCCTGAAAAAGATCCCAAAAAGAAAACTCCTAGGAATATTATAGCCAGGTTCCAGAATTCCCAGATCAAGGAGGAAATATTACAAGCAGCTAGGGAGAAACAGGTTGAATACTGTGGAAACACAATCAGGATAGCATAGGATCTGGCAGCTTCTACACTGAGGGATCAAAGGGCTTGGAATATGATATTCCAGAGGGCAAAGGAGCTGGGATTAAAACCAAGAATCACCTACCCAGTAAAACTGAGTATCATGTTTCAGGGGAAAATATGGTCATTCACTGGAATAGAGGACTTTCAAGCATTCTTGATGAAAAAACCAGAGTTGAATAGAAAATTTGACATTCAGATACAAGAAGCAAGAGATCACAAGGAACTTATCAAAGTTGAACTATTTACATTCCTACATGGAAAAACGATAATTGTAACTGAGGAAACTTTTCTCAGTATGAAAATAGTTGAAGAAGGGTATATGGGCATATGAATACATATGTGACTGTGTGTATATATGTTTACAGGTATATAAAGATAGAGGGCATAGGTCGAATTTAATAAGAAGGGATGATACTTAAAAGGTGAAATTAAGAGATGAGAGAGGAATATAATGAGAGGAGATGGGGAAAGATCAAATGGGGCAAACTATCTCATATAGAAGAGGCAAGGGAAAATGGTTACAATGGAGGAGAAGAACAGGAAGGCAAAAAGGCAAAACCTTATTCTCATTGAATTTGGATCAGGGAGAGAATGACATACATACTAAATAGGATATCTCAACCTACAGGAGAGTGGGGGGGGGGGTGATGGAAGGGAGGGCAGGCTGGTGGGGGGAGTTGGAAGCAACCACTTTTGAAAAAGAACAGGATCAAAGTAGAGAATAGAACAAGTGGGAGCTGGGATAGGAGGGAGGGAAATATAGTCAGTCTTTTACAATATATCTACTATGGTAGTGTTCTGCATAGATACACATGTACAATATATACTGAATTGCTTATCTTCCCAGTAAGGGTGGGTCACAAGGGAGGAAGGGAATGAATCTGGAATTTGAAGTTATAAAATCAAATGTTTAAAAATATATAAATACTATTATTAATACTGTTTTACATATAATTGGGAAATAAGATATATAGGCACTGGGGCACAGAAATTCACCATGCCCTACTGGAAAAGTTGAAGGGGGTATGGGAGAAGATATGGGAGAGAACAGATTGGATGAGGTGATATCCTGTGGGACTGCTATTTTGGGGTGGTGGGTAGGGGAAAAACAGGGAAAATTGTAACTCAAAATCTGATGGAAATGAATGATGTAAAACAGAAGTTAATAAAGTATTTGGGAAAAAATATATCTCTCCATCTAGCTCCATTTATGGCTAAAGGGTAGAGATGAGGATGACTTACTTCCATGGTGGCCAGGTGTGGGATGTTCTCTAGGGAATATTGTACAGCTGGGCTTCTCTCACAGTCCACTCTGTATGACCCAGCATTCTCATGTCTCTCACAGCCTGGGTCTCCAAACCACAGCCCTCCACCTACTCTGTTTTCTCCAATAACAGCTCCACTGGGAGTTGACCCAACTCTACCTCTCTGGGCCTCAGTTTTCTCATCTGTAAAATGAGGGAATTGGCCTTAACAATTCCTAATGTTCCTATTGGTTTTCAATCTATTATCCTATAATCTAATGGTGACAATTTAAATTTATATAGAACTCTAAGATTGGCGACATTATAGACTCTACATTATAATCTCTTGTTCAATCATCATGACAATCTAAGAGGTCTGCAGCAGAAGGATTATTATCCCCATTTTACATATGAGGAGACTGAGGTCAAAGGATCATAGGTTTAGAGTTGGATGGGCCATTAGAGGCCTTCTAGTCCACCACCCTCATTTTATAGATGAGAAAATTGAGGTTAAGAGAAATTACTTAATTTGTCCAAGGTTGCCTAGGTAATAAGGGGCAAAGTCAGGATCTGAACCCAGGTTTCTGATTCCACTGCAATATACTGCTGTCTAATATCACTTTTTATCCCCCCTAAATTTTGTCTTATTGGCTACCTAAAACAGTGTTTCCTGAACCTGCCCTGGACAGGCACATCAAAATGAGTGTATTCAATTCTGGTTGCCATATTTCAGAAAGGTCACTGACAAGGTAATTAGCTTCCAGAAGGAACCAGAATGATGAGTGGATTTAAAGTTTAAAGGTCAACTGGTTACTAAGAGACAGGGTCCAGATTTCAGCCCAAATTGTTCTAACCTCTCTACAATATGTTTTAAAATCCTACATTTAGGTCCAAAAAATCAATTGCCAAATACAGAAGTAAGAAGCACTGATGTTTCACCGATTCATAGGCAAAGGGCTTGGGAATTTCATTTGGCCATAAGGAAATAGCATGACAAAGGTTGCTCCCTAAGTGGCATTGATGGACGTCCGATGGAAAAAATCCTTTCAGAGCTCAATTCTTCTACCAGCCAACCCTCCAACAGCTGGGAATGAGGCACCTCCTAGTGAAGGTACCCACAGGAAAGTGAGGCAGGATCAGGTCCCATAAGGTAAGTATCTGACCCCTTTGCCTTTGCAGTTGTTGTTCAGTTATGTCCTACTCTTCTCTATCTCATTTGGGTTTTCTTAGCAAAGACACTGGAGTGGTTTGCTATTCCCTTCTCCAGCTCATTTTACAGGTGAGGAAAATTAGGCAAACAGGGTTAAGGGACTTGCCCAGGGTCACACAGCTAGGAAGTGTCTGAGGTCAGATTTGAACTCATCAAGATAAGTCTTCCTGACTTTAGTCCCAGCACTCTTTCCACGGCATCACCTAGCTGCCCTTGTTTAGGGGCTAGCCCTGACTATTATTAGGAGTTACTAAGGATAGAGAACTTAGCTTAAATGTTTTAATCTAAAGAGGAATTTAACTTTAGATAAAGCCAGGGGTTAGGGAAGGTTCTATTGTAAGGAGTTAGAAAAGACAGAGGAAGCAAGAGAAAAAAAGGTTTAGGGGGCAGGGAGAGAGATCTCTAGGATGCTAACTCTTTCAGCAGCCTTGGGATTTAAGCACACTAAATAGCAGGGGAGTGGAGTATATTAACAAAGTTAATATTTGTAGATTAAATATGTCTACCGGATACCCTCTCGTTTATCCCCTGCGACATTTGGTCCTTTCAGAAACAGAACTAAAAGACTTAGATTGGGGACAGTAAGGGTGGGGAAATAACATGGTGGAACCCAATGGAATTCAACTCCAATCATGAATGTTTATCAAGTGTTCTCTGGACACCAAGCACTGAATTAGGTTCAAATACAAAATGAAAACAACTTGTGCCCTCAGGATGTTTCCATTCTACTTGAATGAGCCTGGGACTTGGAGTTGGAAGACTTGGGCACAAGACCTCCTGGCTCTATTTATTTCAAGAACGAGCCTGGACAAATCACTTAAATTTTCAGAGACTAAAATTTCCAATTGGTAAAATGCCACCCAATCCCCAGCTATCTACCTCACTGGGCTGTTGTGAGGAACATGCTTTGAAAAATTAAAATCATTAGAAAAAAAATGATCTATTAGTATGATATGCACAGCTTAAAGGACCATTCATAGGAGCTGGGAGGGACCTGAGAGAGTAAGTCCATTCCTTTCATTTTATAAAAGAAGGAAAATGAGTCCTAGAGGATTGCCTAAAGTCACACAAGACATGGGTGTAAGTGACCAGATTCTGAAGCTTTTGATTCCAGACTGCAAATTTCTTCTACTATGCCACTTCCCACTCTAATAGGAGGATCAAATGCAGTAATATGACCATAAAACCCTACATAGGTGGGACAGTGGATAGAGCACCCTAAGTCACTTAACCCTGTTTGCTTCAGTTGTCTTCATCTGTAAAACAAGCAAACCACTCCAGGATCTTGCCCAAGAAAACCCCAAATGGGGTCACAAAGAGTAGGACACAACTGAAAATGCCTGAGCGACATGAGTTTCAGAAGCTCAATGTCTTCTGAGTATGGAGGAACCAGCCTAATCCTTGTTACTGGTGAGGCTAAAGCTGGTAAAGCTAGAACTAGGACCTAGATGGTTCAATCCCTCCATGACACATGTCACTCTTCCCTGGGACCTGATCACTTACTCCACTAGGAGATGCTTGCATAGAATATTTCACCTCAAAGTCCTTTTTCCTGAGTCCTTCTCTTTCCTACTTCACCATATAATGAGTCTCTCTGGTAACTGAAAGAACTCTTATTAGTAGTAAGCTAATGGAAACAAAAATGCAGCTTTTAATAGTGGAAGGAAAACAGGACATAGCATCAGAAGGCTTGGGTTTGCTTCTTATCACCTGTGTGATGATGGGCAAGTAACTTTATCTCACTGGACCTCAGTTTCCCCAGCCGAAAAATGAGACAGTTAAAAGCTGTATGATTTCTTAGGTCCCTTCTAGCTCTGAATCCTATGAATTATTATGAAACTTGTAACTCAATGACACATAAGGTACCTTTTAACTTTACCATCCTGTGATACCCTGGAAATGTAAAGTGACAATATTCACTTCGCACTGTGATTCCTTCCTAGGCTGCTGTGGACACCAAAGAGCTTGGCAGCGCTTTCCCTTGTTACTGTTCATTTTGTAGTCAGAACTGCCACCTGATAATTACCTTTCTTCCACCTGCACAGACAGCTCAGCCCTGGTCGGTCACTTTGTGAAAGAAACTCAGTGGAGAGAGAAGAAAAAGAAAGACAGATTTAGGCAGGACTGATTGCTTTGAGAGAGAGCCTGTTCTCCCTAGCCTGCTTTTCCCAGGGATTTTAAAGCATTGGGCCTCATTCACTAAAATAACAAGTATGGCTGTTCTGTTGGAGAATGGTAATATAGCTTGTTGGAAAGTGTCATGGACTTGAGAGCCAGGGAACCTGGGTTTTGATCTTACTTCTGTACCTTGTGAAACTCACTTCTCCCTGGGTCTCAGTTTCCCCATAGGGAAAATGAAAAGGCTAGACCAGGTTGTCTTAGAGGTAGCACTGACGGGACTGACTTGGCAATTAATTGAATGTGGATACTAACGAGCCAAAAATATTTCTGTGTCCATCATATTCCTTATGGTAGTCTGAAAAACCTCTGACTTTCTGTGCCTAACCTTTCTTGAAAAAACACCATCTATCCTCCTTGACTGATATGGACCCCCACCCCTTTTCTGGAACCCTCTATTTCTGGAAATTCCTGTGCTTTATGCATCCTTGCTAATTTGGTGCATCTCTGTATGTGACATCAAAAAAGGAGAACCTATCAGAAGCAGGCATCCGTGGCAGCAAGCACCCCAACATCCCCAGGGTGGCTGCCAACACAGGTTCTTAGATCTGCTTTTGCAAAGGAAAGCAACTCAAAATCAGTTAACAAGCTTACTTTAATCAAACAAACATATATTACCTAGTTCAGGGGGGAAAGGTCAACACCCCAAACTTCAAAGTATACAGGCAGATCAAACAGACAGGCTTCCAAACTGTCCAACCATTATCAATACCAAAATCAGTTACCAGAGAGGGAAGCATCAACATCTGGGTTTTCAAAGCTGGGGGGGGGGGGAGCAGGCTCTCAACAGCTGCCCAGAGTCTCATGTGAGCCCCAAAGCAAAGCCTCTCATCAGGGTTTATATAGCCTTCTCCTGGCTCAGAGAATGCAACAACCTCCTTGACCCACTGCCCAATCACAAAGTATCAAGGTGTGGGCTTTCCTGAAAAACAAGCCTCCCACCATAGGCTCCAGGTGCCCTTAAGCTAGGGGCAGGGAAGATCTTTAAATTTGCATTTCCATTACAGTCGGCCCCAAGATCTTTCATGCCCATAGCATACACAATTTACATTTGAATTAGCACTAAAAACATCTCTTAGGTCACATTTTCCAGGTACATAATAAAATCACAATATAATCTCAAAGTACAACAGTCCAAGTCTTCCACTCATCGGGCAAATGTTAACTCAGTCACTTATCAGTAAAATCAAAAAATAGTCACTCTTAAATTAACTCAGTCACATCAGTAATTTCAAAGTACAAGTCTTCCAAAGTGCAAGGGCAAAGTCTTGATTAACTCAATTAGTCTCTTATCAGTAACAATACCTCAAAAGTACAATCAGTAACTTATTCAGTAAAGTTTTACTAAGTATGCCTATAGCATAGACAATTTACATTTCAATTAGCACTAACCATCTCTTAAGTCATATTTTCAAGGTACATCTAAAGTTACCAAAGTGGCCACTGGGCCTTAAACACAAAATACAAAGCATTATCACATCAATTCACAAAATACAAAGCATTATCACATAAAGTTCTCTTGGGAGGAGGGGGATGTCCTTCCCATAACACTGCTCCTGCCCCTGCTTCCAAGTCCAGAGAGGGAACTGGGCAACAAAACCAAAGGCAGGGTCCTTGGGGGTCCATGGCACTTCACCCCACCCACCATAGTCACAAGTCCATCCTCCCCCTGGGTCCCAAACTGTGGGATGAAGCAAGAAAATACATTCAGGGCCCCTGCTTTGCCCCCACAGTCCTTATCTTGTCCTGTGGCTGAATTCCAAACTCCTGGGTTCCTTCTCCTCCAGCAGAAAGCAGCAGCTCCTGGCTTCTCCACGGGTCTCCATGCGGGCAGCTCACCATTCCTGCTCTCAGCTCAGTGAAGTCAGCATGCAGGCCATTCTCTCCTGCTCCATGGCTCCACAGAATCACAGCTACCACAACTGGGAAACAAACAATTATCCCAGCCCCCATACTTTCCTTTTACTCAGCAGATCCCATCCCTCGTCACCATTTTGTAGCAGCAAGCACCCCAATATCCCCAGGGTGACTGCCAACACAGGTTCTTAGATCTGCTTTTCAAAAGGAAAGCAACTCAAAATGGGTTAATAAGCTTACTTTAATCAAACAAACATATATTACCTAGTTCAGGGGGAAAAGGTCAGCACCCCGAACTTCAGAGTATACAGACAGATCAAATAGACAGGCTTCCAAACTATCCAACCATTATATCAATACCAAATCACAGTTACCAGAGAGGGAAGCATCAACATCTGGGTTTTCAAAGCTGGGGGGCTCTCAACAGGCTGCCCAGAGTCTCATCTGGTCAAATCACACAACACTTCTCAAAGTGAGCCCCAAAGCAAAGCCTCTCATCAGGGTTTATATAGCCTTCTCCTGGCTCAGAGGATGTAACAACCTTCTTGACCCACTGCCCAATTACAAAGTATCAAGGTGTGGGCTTTCCTGAAAAACAAGCCTCCCACCACAGGCTCCAGGTGCACTTAAACTAGGGGCAGGGAAGATCTTTAAATTTGCGTTTCCATTACAGCATCTGACCCTCCTTATACAACATCTGGCCTTCTGCATCTGTGTGTCCCTATAGTGCAGGACTCAGAGTTCTCTGATCCCAAACTTGGAAGAGAAATAAGAGTCTGGCATAAATTGGGCACTGGTCATGAAAACTGGCTCCCCTACTAGATATAAGTTTCATGAAGGCAAGGATCTAGCCTTATTCTTTTCTGTGTCCTGTCTAGAGTTTAGCCCAGGATCTACGCATAATATGTACTTAATAAAAATTTGTTGAACTGAATTCAGATTTTAATCTGAAGTGACTGGATGTCATAATGGAAATCAGGAAGACCTCAGTTTGAATCTCATCTCTATGTGACCTTGGGCAAATCCCTTGACTTCTCTGGCCTAGTCAAAAAGAAGGAGTAGCACTATATGTCCTCTACAATCCCTTCTAACTCTATTGGGATTGTGCAACCCCACACCAACAGAAAATGGTTCTTGCCATCAGATCAACACCAGATGGAATAACGGTCATTCCGGAATAATTCACTGAGTGTAACATTTTAAAAAATTTCCTTAGCATTCCCCCTTTGCCTTTCTATAAAAGAAAATTGATACCTTTTGTTTTTATATCACTTTCACTTCCAAATATATCCCTCCTCACTCCCCTACTCAGCAATCCATCCCTTATAAGAATTTTTTCAAAGGAGAAGAATGAAGCCATTTCACAGAACTAACTCACATATCAACTGAATCTAATGGTTATGCAATATTTCTTTGGAGGGAACAATAATCTTAAGACCCTGCCCCGTGAAAGTAAGGCTTTTCAGTTCAGTGGAGTCACTTTTAGTTGTATCTGACTCTCAGTGACCCCATTTTGGGTTTATTTTTGGCAAAGATACTGAAGTGTCTTGCCATTTTCTTCTCTAGCTCATTTACTGGGTTAAGTGACTTGCCCAAGGTCACACATCTAGGAAGTGTCTGAGGCCAGATTTGAACTCAAGATGAGTCTTTGCAATTCCAGGGTCAACATTTTATGCACTCTATCACCACCTAGCTTCCCTGATCTGACATAACAACTGAATCTAATGGTGTATGCAATGTTTTAGTGAGAGCAATAATCTCAAGACCCTGCCCCATGAAGGCAAGACTGGTTTTTCCTTAAAAGGTCTGTGTGTAGTTTGTACATGTTTGATGACTAACTGACCAAACAGGCTTAGAGAACTAAAGGTTCAGCCATGACCTAGCTTCCTAGTGCCCCAAGTATGAGGAACCAGGGCAAAAGTAATGGCTTAGCTCCTCCCCTCAGGCTTCTGCCACATGCAGGGCTGCTGTGCCCAGTGCAATCAATGGTCTCTGCTTGCTAAATAGCATCACCTTTTCTCAGAATACCCTACCCCAGCCATGACCAAAAAAACCTCCTTTTATCAGCTGTCAGATGTCTCTGCAAAGAAAGGAAGGAAGGACGTTTTCCAATCTCTTCTTCAGCATTCAACACAGACAACAGGCAAGTCAATTAATCTCAGAATCCCAGCTCACTCATCTATAAAAGGGGGATAATAATACTTTCCAAGCAGGGTAGTTGTGAGAATCAGAGGAGAAAATATAACATGTTTCTCAAACTTTAAAGAGACGAGTCAGTTATTCTTACCTTTTCTCCTCAAATCAGTTCCATATGGGACCATGAACTTCAAATCTCCATTTAAGGAGGAACCTCAACTTGGAAATCTCATTTCTCACCTGGTTGCCCTACTTTGGGATTTTTCTCACTGACTTCTCTAGCATGCCCCTTTTTGGGGCCTTCCCCTACCCCACCCTCACTTTTCAACTTCTTTTTGTGTTTTGGCTTCTCCATTAGATTATAAGCCCCCTGAGGGCAGGGACTGTCTTTCTTTTTGTATCTGTAGACTTTAATAAATGTTTATTGACTATAAAAAACATCAGTTCTCTGGTTTCTGAGCTCCAGACCTTTTTCCAGCTGCTGGACATATCCATTTCCTTTCATCTTCTCAACAGTAGCTTTGCTGCTTGGACCAGAAACCACGACCCAGAGAATTTAATCCTTAACATCTCTGTAAGTACCCGACTAGGACTCTACACCCTTCCCCAATTAGTAACCCACTACATCTAAACCCAGCTCCATCTATGCTTCACTTCACAGCCTGGCCATCTTCTGGAAAGCAGCCTTGTTACACTTTCCCCTTTCCCCTTCCTTTCCAGTTCTAGAATCACCACTGAACTGAATCTGTCCTTGCTTCTGGAATGGGTGTGTTCATCTACTCCCTTACAGTTCCACTTGACATTCCTAGAGTTTTTCAGAACAACATATCTTCCCGGGCTACCACTCCCTCATAGGTGTTGTCTTTCTGTATTAGAATGTAAGTTCTTTGATGCAGGGACTGTCTTCTCCTTTGAATTTGTATCCCAATGTTGCGGTTTTATGGTGTGTTGTGGTGGCACTGTCTCAAATAATTCAAAGTAAAACCACTTCTAATCCAAGTACAGACATTTATTGAGAATTGATTCCCCTCAGAAGCAGGCTAGGTTCCAAGAGGAACCAGCCACTTCAGAAAAAACAAGATGGATTTTTGTAGGGTAAAGCTGCAATTACATAACAGAAATTATGAATATTTAAAAGGCAGGGGAGATTTGTTAAAGATTAGGTAACAGGGGAGGGGTCCCTACTACAGTTCAGTCAGTGATCAAACATCCTGGTCATGCTGCCCTCTGATTGGTTAGCTATTGTGGTCCTGTCTGGTCAAGATGGATAGTTAGGTAATGTGGTCTTGTCTTGGGCTAAATGGATGATGTGATTGTGGTTGAGTACAAGAACATAACTGTTCAAATATGTGAATTGGTTTTGGGAGCAGTGGCTAGCTAGGGGTAGTGGATGTATTGAGTCTGGGGGTCTGTGCTGTGGTTAAGTCAGATTGTGTGGTTAAATCAGGACAGGCCTAATGTGGCCCATAAGGAAGTTAGAATATTGGGGCTGGGGGCAGCTTTATTAGGTTTCCATCACCAGAATTTAGCACTCCATCCCCAAACTCCTGGTGTTTCTTTTTATTTATTTTTTTGTTTGTTTTTGTTTATTCATTTACTAGTAGTTTTCAACATTCACATTTATAAGATTTTGAATTCTAAACTTTTCCCCCCTTTTCCCCTCCCCCTCCCCAAGATGGCATGCAATCTGATATAGGTTATATATATACAATCACATTAAACATATTTCCACATTAGTCATGTGAAAGAAGAATCAGAACAAAAGGACAAAACCATGAAAAGAAAAAAAGAGAGAAAATAGTATGTTTGATCCATATTCAGACACCATATTTCTTTCTCTGGATATGGATAGCATTTTCCATCATGAGACTTTTTGCATTGCTAAGAAGAGCTAAGTCTGTCAATGCTGGTCATTACACAATGTTGCTGTTACTGTGTACAATGTTCTCCTGGTTCTGCTTACTTCACTCAGCATCAGTTCATGTAGGTCTTTCCAGGTTTTTCTGAAATCCTTCTGCTCCTCATTTCTTAGGAAACAATAGTATTCCATCACATTCATATACCACAACTTGTTCAGTCATTCCCAATGGATGGGCATCCCCTCAATTTCCAATTCTTGGTCACCACAAAAATAGTTGCTATAAATATTTTTGTACATGTGGATTCTTGGTATTTCCTTTGGCTATCCTCCGCCCCTGGAATTTCTCTCTCTCTCTCTTCATCTTTGCCTCTTGGCTTCCCCAGCTTCCTTCAAGTCCCAGATAAAATTCCACCTTTACGGGGAGCCTTTCCTGATCCCCCTTTATCTTTAGTGCCTTGGTTCTATTGATTTTCTCCAATTCACTCTGTATACATCTTGCTTGTAAACAGTTGTTTGTATGTTACCTCCCCCATACGACTGCAAGCTCCTTCAGAGCAGGAACTGTCTTTTGCCTTAAAAAAAGAAATCCCTAGCACTTGGCACTGTCTGACACGTAGTAGGCAGTTTATAAGTTCTTTTCCATTTATTCAAATAACTGTTAACTTTTATCTAGCATGTATATTTTGCAGCTGCTTTCCCCCCATATCAGATTGTGAGGTCTTTGGAGACTGATGTGTCTTACTTCATCTTTGTCTAGCTATTGTCTAGTGTGGTACCTGGCATTCTCTAAGTGCTTTGTAAATGTTTGTTGAATTGAATTGAATTGATTGCATTGTGCACAGCCCTGTCAGGCAGCCTCAGTTATGGAGAGCATGAAGTTTCTCTCTACAAGAAATCCATTGTGACATTGCTGAAATCGAATGTGTCAAAAGACGTTGGGAGCCAAAGTGAAAGCCTAGATATACAGCTTCCTAATTTCTCACAGAGAAAAGAAGCAGTGATGAAAGGAAGAGGAAGAGATGCTTTGAGTCTCACAGATGTGGATCTGACCATCACCTTCCAGGTATATTGAATTACCTCCTTAAGATTATATGTGGACCTATTCTGGAAAATAACTTTGAATTCTGGCAGAGGAAGTCACTGAATGATTTATATTCTTTCGTCCAGTGACCCCAGTGACTGGATATATATCCCAAGGAGGTTAAAAACACACACACAGAAAGGTTCCATATATACTGAAATATTCATTGCAGTACTTTTAGTGGAGGAGAAAAACTGAAACTGACGTGAGTCTCCATTGATTGGGGAAATGTTCAAACCAATTATGTTATCTGAACATATATGAATGTGAGAAATAGTGAATATCGGTTCAGAGAAATAAGGATAGACTTGTATGAAGTGATGCTGAGGGAAACAAGCAGAACCAGGGGAACAATGCACATAAATGATTTGTTGGTGTAGGTCAGTCATGTTTGACTCTTCATGTACAGTGCCCCCGTGTACTGTTTTTTTGTTTGTTTTTTGAGGCAGTTAGGGTCAAGTGACTTGCCCAGGATCACGCAGCTGGTAAGCGTGAACTCAGATCCTCCTGACTCCAAGGCCAATGCTCTATCTACTGAACCCCCTAGCTGGCCCCATGGGGTTTTCTTGGCAAAGATACTGGAATGGTTTGCCATTTCTTTCTCCAGTATGTCCACATTTTACAGTTGAGAAACTGAGGCAAATAGGGATTAAGTAACTTGGGTCACACAGCTAGTAAGTGTCTGTTTGAACTTAGATCTTTCTGTCTCCAGGCCTAGTGCTCTATCCACTGTGCCACCTAGCTGTCCCACATAAAGGATTACAATCACACAAACAAAAACAATACTAAAGGTGACAGAACATTAATTGTAATGACCTATCTTGGTCCAGAAAGCTGGTCATATAACATACTTCCCACTTTTTGGTGGAAAGGTGCAGAACGTGTAAAGTTCCTTGAAGGCAGGATGTATGTCTTTGAATCACTAGACCACAATGCCTGGAGGTGTATGCCTTGTCTACACCCTGATGTGGCAGACACTGTCAGACATGGCCATGTCTAATGGTAAATGCAACTCTGTTTTATCTAAAATTTTTCCTAATGGTTCCATGGGGGGGAGGAGTTGGGAAGGGAAGAATAAAGGAAGAGGGGGTCCAGAAGCAAAGGATGAGAGTTAAGGGATTGGTTAGGTAGCATAGTGGCCAGAGGATTGGGGTTAGAATCAGGAAGATCTATGTTCAACTCCTACTTCAGATACTTACCAGCTGTTTGACCTTAGCCAGGTTTCTTAACCACTGTCTGACTCAGTTTCCCCATCTGTAAAATAGGGATAATGATAGTGCCTACGTCCCAGGGCTGTTAGCCAGTCTAATTGGCTTGGCCCTTTGGTGGTCTCTCCTTCCAACTGCCTAGGCAGACCAGATGGGTTTATTGTCTGGTTTTAGTTCCTCAGTACATGGAGAAAAACACACAATGGCTTTCTGGTGGCCACCACTTCCCTGCCCATTCTGGTCTAGAAGGCTCACTGCCAATCTTTGGGAGTACTGACATCCTCCTCTTACCTCCTGCAGAGGTGAATATGACTCTGAGGGTCAAGGAATACAACCCAAGCAGGAGTCTTCTGAGCAACAGGTGACAAATGAACCAGGTGTAATCCTGGACCCTCTGTGAGATTGTTTCCAAGCAGCCCCACAGCCAGGGGAAGTCCAAGGTGAAGGTCAAGTCGGGAGCTATACCATGGGAGCAGCTGCTTCTCCCAGATGATGAGAGGCATTCTGCCTTGTGGGACTCTCTCCAGCACTCATCAGTGTGCACTCACAGCTTAAACAACACAGGGGCCATGTCAGGGATATCAATATTGGCTTACAGCTGAGATGAATCAGTTGTCTATAAAAGCAGTCACTATGAAGATCTCAGCCAAGCAACCAGCAAAGGGAACCGGCCATTTATTAATTGACTCAATAGTGATGCTATGCACTGGAAAGAATTAGCCTGAGACCTGGGATGTGCTGTAAATATTTAACAACAAGCTCTTCAAAAAAGTTGTGACCTTTTAAAATTTAATTTGCATTATTAACATTTACTTTCTCAAGTATAGAATCGGGGTGGGGAACCTGCAGCTTCCAGGCCCCATGTGGCCTTCTAGGTTCTTGGGTACAGCCTTTTGACTGAGTCCAAGTTTTATGAACAAATTCTTTTATTAAGGGGATTTGTTCTGTGAAGTTTGGGTGCAGTCAAAGGGCTGCACCCAAGGACCTAGAGGGCCACACATGGCCTCAAGACCACAGGTTCCTCACCCTTGGTCTAGATAATTAAAAATAACAATAATAAGCCAAGTTCTGATTTGTAGAATTTGCTGATTTCTGAGGATAAATGCTGACACTGAAAATTTAACAATAGTCTCTTAGTGGCTAGTTCTAGCACACCTTGGTCTCTCAAACTCTTTCACTTATAGACTTTGGACAAAATACTTTACCTCAGTTTTCTCATCTGTGGTGTCAGAGTCAGACTTAGTGGGTACTTTAGAGAACACTCAATCATAGGCTCATAGATTGACTACTAGAAGAGAATTTTGAGATTATGCAATCCAATGGTTTTGTTCTGTGTATTTTGTCCTGTGAACATCTTTCAAGAAGAACAACAGAATGTGTTGTTAGGGTAATATAATATGCTGCTTATAATATTCGATCATTATTTAATGCTTAGGGGACCATTAAAGATTTTTTAGCACTGACCCTTTGGACCAGGCAAGTGAACCCCCCCCCCTCCCCGGGCTTTGCAAACCACCAAACGAGAACTGAGCTAGTCAAGCCCCGACCCTGCTGCTCTAAAATTGCCAGGCTGCTAGGACTCCCAGGGTTTGTTCTGCCTTTGTTTTAATGTGGCTGCAAAGTACACAAAATAGCCATATAAACAGTCCCTGCATGGGACATTCTACATTGCATATATATGTGCACATATGCATATAGACACATACATAGATATGCCTATACACATGCGATCACATACATACATTGCATGCATGTATGTATGTGATCACATGTATATTATGTATTTATGTATATATGATTACATGTACAGTGTGGTTAGACACGTTTGTGTGTGTGTGCACACAGATGTCCACACATGTACACGTGTGTGTTCAAAGAGAGAAGACTGTATATATTACCAAGTTGTGTCTCATTCAAAGGGTGACAGATGTTACAAAGATAAAATCAACAGACTTTGGCCATAGATAAAGGAGGGTAAAGTAAGTGAGAAGGCAAGGATGGAACCTACATTGCAAGTCTAGTGGACTGGGAGAATGGTGGTAACTCAAACAATAAGAGGAAAATTAGAAATGAAAGAATACTTTGGGGGAAAGGGAATGATTCCATTTTGGCCATGTTGAGTTTAAGACGTTAATGGGGCATGCAGCTTGAAATGTCCAATAGGCAGTTAGAAATGCAAGATAGGTGGTCATCAGAGAGTTTGGGCTTGGATAAGTAGATTTGAGAATCATTTGCATAGAGATGATAATAAATCTATGGGAAATGTTGAGATTGCCAAGTGAAATAATATGAAAGGAAAAGAGAAGAGGGTCCAGGATTGAGTCCTCTCAGGCATCCATTCTTAGTGGGTCTGACTTAGATGGCAATCCAATAAAGGAGACAGAGAAGTGGTCAGATAGGAAGGAGGAGAAGCAGGAGGGAGGAGTGTCCTGAAAGCCTAGAGAGAAGAGAGTAACAGGGAGAAGAGGGTGATCAACAAATGTCAAAGGCTGCAGAGAGGACGAGAAGGATGAAGATTGAGAAAAGGTCATTTGATTTGGCAATTAAGAGATCGTTACTGAGCTTGAAGAGGGCAGTTTGGGTTGAATGATGAGGTCAGATGTCAGGCTATAGAGAATTCAGAAAAGAGTGAGAGGAAATGCAACAGAAGCACCTGTTATAGAAGACCTTCTCAAGGAATTTAGCCACAGTAGAGAGAGGAGATAACATGAAGTGATAGTCAGTGGTGATGGATGGATCAAGTGAGAGGTATTGAGAATGGGGAGACATGGGCATGTCTGTAGGCAAGAAAGCAGCTGAATAGAGAAGGAGAGATTGAAGATAAGTAAGAAAGTAGGGATGATAGAAGGGATAGATTGCTGGAGATGATATAAAGGAATGGGATCATTTATCCGTGTAGATGGGTTTACCTTGGCAAGAACAAGGGTCATTTCATTATGTGAGACAGTGGTAGCAGTGGCAGAAGCCATCAGGCTGATGTGAGTTTAGGAGGAGAGAGAAGAGAAACCTCTTGCTAAATGACCTTATTTTTTCAGTGAAATATGAGATCAGGCCCTCAGTGGAGAGGTGGGGAAAAGAGGGTGCCATGAGAGATTGGAGGAGCAATGAAAAGATTTGAGTCACTGTGGGGAGTAGGATAGTGAGTCAGCTAGGGAGGCATTAAAAGAGTGCCTTGCTTCTCTAAGGATCCAGGTGCAATTGCATAACATAAATTTGTAGTACATCCATTCAGTAAGGTTTCATGAATTTTTCCAGCTTTGTTTGGCAGCCTGTGAGTAGGAGAGAAGGCACTGACAGTGGTTGACACATAGTAAGTGTTTAATGCTTGCTAGTTGAGTGACTGAGTTGTGTGGTGGGTTAAGTGGAGAGAGGAAAGATATTAGAAACAGGGGAACCTGTTTCAATAATTTAGGAGAAAGGTGATGAAGACTTTACAGGGTTAATGTTCATATGTGTGGAGAAGGGGACAGGTGTGATAGAGATTGTGGAGACAGAATAACAAGACAACAATTATTAGATATGGGGGATGGAATGAGAGAATGGGCAGAATCAAGGATGACTAAGATAGTGAACCTGAGAGTCTGGAAGGATGGAGACGAGTTCAACAGAAATAGTGAAGTTTCGAGAAGGTGGAGGCAGAGTATGGTTGGTTATAAAGGAAGTTGTTGAATTCTGTCTGCAACATGTTTCATTTGAAATGTCAAAGTGACATCCAAATGATGAAGTCCAATGGTGAGTTGGTGACGCGGGGCTGATGGAAAGAAGAGAAATTAGGACTGGAAAGCCAGATTGGGGAATTATCTAAAAGAAATCTTGCATACAGTAGGCACTTAATAAATATTCATTTTAAATAAAAACCCATTGAATTTAATCAATCTCAATTTTTAAGGCTATCAGAACTACACATTCAATTCCAGGCAAGTCAAAACAATTATTGAGAGCCCACTAGCCATTAAATTGCCTGTTCCATTGTTTAAGCATAAATTAAAGAACTTTCAAGAGGGATGGTTAAACCAACTCTCCACTCCTGCAATTAAGACTCTTTTTCCCTAGTTCTATTGTCTGGGGTTACAAAGAACAACTGGTTAATATCCCCCTCATTTTAACTCTTTCCATATTCAAAGCCCATTTGAGGCCAGCTCTTAGTCCCTCCAGCCTAGACCCCCTCTAGTCTCTCCACATCCTCTTTACAATCTAGGTGCCAAGATGGCATGGAATGAAACTCCCAATTAACTGGTCATTTGTTCTAGTCCAATTATTGAAGTCCTATTCAAAACAATTCAGTCTGAGCTCATCACTTTCCATTTTCAAGCATTTAGCCTTCATTCCTACCAATTAACCTAAGCAGAAATTCAGTACAATTCAACTCATCTAAGTATTTATTATTCAGTTACAGGGATTATTCTTAGTGCTGATGATACAAAAATAAAAATGAGAAGGCCTCTGACCACAAGAAGTTCATAGTTCATTGAAGAACTGAAGAACACAGATATAGATCTGAAAAGGACCTTAGAGACCAGCTAGTGAAAACCTTCTCATTTCACAGAGAGGGAAACTGAGGTTTACAAAGGTTAAGTGATTTGTATGTATGTATCTATAGGGTCATATATAGGCATATAGATATGTATATATGAAATAAGAAGTATAATTATATAATATGTAAGTATTTAGTAATATAAGTATTAAATGACAGGCAGGATTCAAACCCAAGTCTTCTGATTCTAAATTCAATGCTCTTTCCACTGTACTGCTATGCTTTTCAATATGTAGGGGCTAGGCAAGAATGTACCCACAAAACTAAGCATCTTAGAGTATGCATCACTGATCTTTATACTAATAGTAAATAGCCTCCTTTTTCTGAGCAGCAATGGAAACAAAAATTTTAGCCTACCTTAATCATAGGATTATAATAATAACTATCATTATTATAGTTTTCAAAGTAACTTTTAAAAGTTTTCAAAGCACTTTCTTCAGAGAAACTTGGCAAGGCAAGTGGTATGAGGAATTTATTTCTAAATTTATTATTATTATTATTTTGCTTTTTGGAGGACAATTGGGGTTAAGTGACTTGCCTAAGGTCACATGGCTAGTAAGTGTTAAGTGTCTGAGGCCGGATTTGAACTCAGGTCTTCCTGACTCAAGGGCTAATGCTCTATTCACAGAGCCACCTAGCTGACCTGAGGAATTTTATTTCTATTTTACAAGTGAGGAAACTGAGACTCGGAGAATCATCTGATTAATAAGTGTCAGAATCCTTCACAGGATCCTTTCTAGTCCTCTGATGAGAGCAGTGGGACTGCCTTTAGGTAGATGTATGTCATGAAGTAAGTCACGATCTCTCTGGGCCTCAAATTTCCTCCCCTGAAAAATGAAGAGATGACCTCTAAGGCCCATACCAATTCTAAAATTTATGATCCCTGCCTGAGAAGAGCCTGGAAGTATTGAGAGGCAACATCACATAGTTTATAGGAACTAGAGTTGGAATCAGGAAAATGAGTTCAAATCACACCTCAGACACTTATTAGCTGTGTGACCCTGAGCTTAACTACTTAACCTCTCTTTGTCTCAGTTTTTCTATCTGTAAAATGAGGGGGTTGGATCTAATGGCTTCTACCGTTCCTCTAAGCTAAAAACATCTATGAACCTGTGATCCATCTGATACTCCTCCTGTCATGATTCAAACAGCACCTACAAATCCAATTCTTGACAAAAAAAACAAAGTGTTGATGCCTTGAAAACAATTTAGTCTTGAGCGATGTAGAAGGGGAAAGGGCCAAGAATGAGGGGGAGGAGCTCTAAAACATCAGCAATCTCTTTAGCTTGGTATCCAAGCACTTCAGCTTCTCTGGTTTTTTCCTGCACATCCAGGCAGATCACATTTCCATGGTGATTTCTTTCCTTAGATCACCAGGGAAGAATTTCTCCTTTGTAGGGACAGTGTTTGTCTAGATTAGCTTATGCTATTGTCCTTCATACAGAAAGAGGCAACCCCCAAACCCCATGAGTCATAATAATTTGAACTCACATTTATATACCGTGTTAATATTTACAAATAAATTTTCTCACAACCTCCTACTACTGTAGGAGGTAGATGATATGAGTGTTTCCCATTTTTACAGGTGAAGACAATGAATCCCAGAGAAGTAAAGTGATTTGCCTAAGATCACAGAATTAGCAAGTGGCAAAGCTGAAATTCAAACCCAGTTCTCCAGATGGCCAAATCAGTCGTCTTTCCACTGTAGGGGATATATGATATTTTACCTCTTCGCCCTGTATCCATGGGTCTAGTCTCCACACCACCAGAGAGATATAATACAGAGAGATACTATCCAGATACAGAACAATCAACAAGGTCAAGGGCTCCTTTATAAAAACAGAGACATGAGCAATCAAGAGCATACACACATACACACACACACACACACACACACACACACACACACCCCAAATTGTCTGGAAAGACAGAGGAGAGAATAAACAATATTTTCTGAAAAACCATAAAGGCTATGGAGAGCATGACCATATTCTTGAATACTCAATTATAAAGTCGTAGAGTACTGGGAATGAAAGGGATCTTTCCTTGTAAAGGTGGGGTTCTACCCCTCCACCCCAATTGATCTCAGAAAGTCCAGTTTCAATCAATCAATCAATCATCAAAAGCAAATAAGTATGAATAAATCTTTAATTGATTCAAAAGGATTATAAGAGTCCTTAGGTTGTTGGATGAAAGTATATGATACCACATAGGAAATGTCTTATGATTGGTTAAGGATAATCAGTTATGTCCTGTGGGCCTATGCATAAGACCAGAAGAAGCCAAGATGCAGTCAGGGGAAGAGTGATTGACTCCAGTAATGAAAGATGTCTAAGAGGCAGTTGACCTTGAGGCATGATGAATTTCTCTCTTTTGCCTCCATTGAGCAGGAAATGATCTTGTAAATTTCAAAAGAAAAGCTTGGAAGGTTTGATGCTACCACCAGTGTTGGTAACTAATGTCCACTGAAGCTACTAGTAGTATCCCCAGAGTAGCAGTGACTCATGGGAGAGTCTATATCAGGAGCTAAAAAACACATCAAGGGAAAACTAGATGCACTGAGGAAATGGAATTTTAGGACTCTACAAGGACACTGACCCTTAGAGTTCAGCTTCACAAGGAACTTCATTAGGACCCCACAAAGGGATAAAAGGGCTTTTAATAACCCAAACTATGAATTATCTTTTTTGTTTCCTACACATGGGTTCCCTAAACATGTGCCTCAATACCATTTTTACTATAAATTTGAGCCTACTCTCCTATAGAGACCTTATGTACACAAGGGGATAGTGTGCCTCAGTGTGGGGGAATTGTTCAGTAACAATTATTTTGCTATACCTGCTTAGTAAATATCCTTTCTAAAAGCCGATTATGTCTGGCTGATAATCAATGGGAAGCATACCAGTGGGGGCTTATAAACAATAGTAACAGCTTACTCCAAGAACCCTAAGGGACAGAGTAACCAGTCACCCTTTTGGAGACCTAGTAGCCAGTAGGAGTTGAGGGATTAGCCCTGGAGAAGGTACTACATTAACAACCCTGTCATGAAATTAAAAGATTTAGAGGTGGTAGAAATTTCATCTTATATATGATGAAGCTAAGACTCAGGGAGGGAAGTAAATGACCTCCTGAAGCTTGAAAATGGTAAATTTAGGGGCAGAGACAAGATGGTGGAATAGAAGCACAAACTTCGCGTGGGCTCTGGCTCCCACCACTTCCAATACATGTAAAAAAATGACTCTAAACAAACTTTAGAGCTACAGAACCCACAAAGAAACAGAGAGAAACAAATCTCCCACTGAAGGTAGCCTGACAGGTGGACAGAAAGCGTCTATCTTGAGCTGGGAGCAGAGCACAGTCCCTCATGAGCCACAGGGTTCTGGCCCCAGGGCAGCCCAGACAAGCAGCAGCCAGAACAGACTTCAGGAGAGTGAATCACTAGCAGCTGTGGTGGTTTCCAGACTTCTTAAGCCATAAATGCCAAAGACAAAGTAAAAGGTCAGTGTGGAATTTTGTTGGAATGGGATGGGGGGGGGGGGAATGGAAGAGTGTGATCTGGTCCCTGCCCCTGGGAAGAGAAGCACTGGAGGCACGGTGGCTGGGTAGCCCCACTGCATGGCTGCCTCAGGAGCTCCTGGCCTACAGATTGTAGGGGGACCAAGCAACCTGTTCAGAGGGTAATCACTTTTGCTTTAACCTATTTGGATCTGGATCCCAGTCTTGGGTAGTGGTCCTGGGGTGTGTGGCCAGTGAGCCAGAGCTTGTGGGGGCTATAGAGAGGGCACCCTCCTAATAGCTCTGGCAGCTGTGAAAACTCCAGTGATTTGGGACAAAACTTTCTCCATTCTGTAAGCAAAGTTCTACCATGGCAAAGAGCTCAAAAGTCAAGTAATTGGCTGGCAATATGTGCAAGCAGAGAAAGCACAAACAGACCATAGGATTATTTTTGGGGGACAAAAAGTATCAAGGCATGGAGTGGGAGGAAGACAGCAAAGTCCAAACTCATGCATCAAAAGCCTCCAAGAAAAATATGAATTGGTTACAGGCCATGAAGGAGCTAAAGAAGGATTTTGAAAATCAAGTAAGAGAAGTAGAACAAAAATTGGGAAGAGAAATGAGAATGATGCAAGAAAATCATGAAAAGAGAGTCAACAGCCTGCTAAAGGAGACCCAAAAATACACTGAAGAAAATAACACGTTAAAAAAATAGACTAGCTCAAATGGCAAAAGAGGCCCAAAAAGCCAATGAGGAGAAGAATGCCTTGAAAAGCCAAATTTACTAGATGGAAAAGGAATTTCAAAAACTCACAGAAGAAAATAACTCCTTCAAAATTAGATTGGAGCAATTGGAAGATAATGACTTTATGAGAAATCAAGATACTATAAAACAGATCCAAACAAATGAAAAAATAGAAGGCAATGTGAAATATCTCATTGGAAAAACCACTGTCCTGGAAAATAGATCCAGGAGAGGTAATTTTAAAATTATTGGACTACCTGAAAGCCATGATCAAAAAAAGAGCCTAGACATCATCTTCCAAGAAATTATCAAGCAAAATTGCCCTGATATTCTAGAACCAGAGGGCAAAATAGAAATTGAAAAAATTCACTGATCGCCTGTTGAAAAAAAATCCCAAAAATAAAACTCCTAGGAATATTAGAGTCAAATTCCAGAGTTCCCAGGTCAAGGAGAAAATACTGCAAGCAGTCAAGAAGAAACAATTTGAGTATTGTGGAAACACAATGAGGATAACACAAGACTAGCAGCTTCTACATTAAGGGATCAAAGGGCTTGAAATATGATATACCAGAGGTCAAAGGAGCTAGGACTAAAACCAAGAATCACCTACCCAGAAAAACTGAGTATAATGCTACAGGGAAAAATATGGTCATTCAATGAAATAGAGGGTTTTTCAAGCATTCTTGATGAAAAAACCAGAGCTGAACAGAAAATTTGACTTTCAAATAGAAGAAGCAAGAGAAGCATGAGAAGGTAAACAGGAAAAAGAAATTATAAGGAACTTATTAAAGTTGAATTAATTACTTTCCTACATGGAAAAATGACAATTGTAACTCATAAGACTTTTCTCAGTATGAGGGTAGTTGAAGGGAATATATATGTATGTATAGGAGGGTGTATGTGTATATAAATACATATGTGAGTGTGGGCGTATATATGTTCATGTATACATAGACAGAGGGCACAGGATGAGTTTAATATGAAGAGATGATATCTAAAAAATAAAATTAAGAGGTGAGAGAGGAATTAATTGGGAGAAGGAGAAAGGAAGAGATAGATTAGGGTAAATTATCTCATATAAAAGAGGCAAGAGAAAATTGTCACAAGGGAGGGGAAGAACAGGAAGGTGAAAGAGAATGGGACAACCTTATTCTCATTGAATTTGGCTTAAGGAGAGAATAACATACACACTCAACTGGGTATCTTACCCTATAGGAAAATAGAGGGGGTAGGGGATAAGAGGGGGGAGGATAGAAGGGAGGGTATATTAGAGGAGAGGGTAGTTAGAAGCAAACATTTTTGAAAAGGGATAGGGTCAAAGGAGAAAATAGAATAAATGGCAGGCAGGATAGGCTGGAAGGAGATATAGTTAGTCTTTCACAATATAACTACTATGGAAATGATTTGGGTAACTACACATGTACAACCTATATTGAATTGCTTATCTTCCCAGTGGGGGCAGGTAAGGAGGGAAGGGAAAAAATCTGGAACTCAAAGTTTTAAAAAAAATGTTTTTTTAAAAAATTTGTTTTTTACATGCAACTAGGAATAAGACATACAGGCACTGGGTTATAGAAAGCCATCCTGCCCTACTAGAAAGTTAGGGAGGTGAGGGGAGAGAATATAAGAAAGAACAGATTGGGGGAAAGGGTATTCAGTAGGCTTGTTAGTTTGGGGTGTGGGTAGGGGAAAGACGGGGAGAAAAAATTGTAACTCAAAATCTTGTGTAAACAAATGTTAAAAACCAAAAATAAATAAATATTTTTTTTATAAAAAGAAAATGGTAAATTTAAGACAAGAAAAAAGGAAGTACTACTTTGAACAGTGTGTAACAAACTTTTGGAGTTTGTCATCAATTATTCAATCTGAAAACATTTATTAATCATGTATTATATACCAAACACTGTGTCTTAGGCCCTGGGAATGCAAAGACAAAAACAAAATAGGAAGCTTACATTCTATCAAGGGAAACAACATGATCATAAATAAGTATATACAAAATATATTCAAATTACTCAAATGTATCAATTATCTCATTGATTCAAGAGTTCCCTTCAAGGATACAGATTACAGCCCATCTGTGCCTGCCCATCTTATGAAATTCTTATCCATGTTCTCCCAAAAGGTCACCACATGGAGTGCACCCATTGTGGAAGGATGTAAAATATATACTAAGTAATGTTGAAGGCGGGAGTAAGGAGAGCTAGGGGCTAGAGGGAGGTACTTGAACTGAACTTTGAGGGAAAGTGGGATCTTAAGAGGCAGCAATAAGGAGAGAGTGTATTCCAGGCATGGGGGATAGCTGGTGGGAAGATTGTTTATCCTAGGAGGTGGTAGAGACTGAAATATAAATATGTTTAAGAAAAATTTTATAACTGAACCTGGGTTAACCAAGGCAAATTACCTATGTTATCAGACATAGGTAAAAAATATATCTGTAACACACTTTTCGCTTAATTTACATTATTAACATTTTCTCCAGTATTTTTTTTCCTTTAGAGGCATCGGGGTTAAGTGACTTGCCCAGGGTCACATAGCTAGCAAGTGTCTGAAGCTCAATTTGAACTCAGGTCCTCCTAACTCCAAGGCTGGTGATCTATTCACTGTATCACTAGCTACCTAATCCAGTGTTTTCTTAAGTTTAGTCAATAAAACAATAAATCAAGTCTTGATTTGTAGCATTTGCTGATTTCCACAGTATAAATACTCATGATGGACATTTAACAATCAGCTCTGACAAGCCAGTATGAGTTGATTCCAGCACAATGCTGGAAACTAAGGCTATTTGGAAGAATATATTACAAGGCTAGAGCTTAAATAAGCCTTAGAGATCACATGAGCCAGCCCCTTTCTTTTACAGATAAGGAAACTGAGTCTGAAGGGAATTGCCTTGCTAACTGCACCCTTGAAGCCTTCTATGATCTCATCACTATTGTCACCCCAGGAGAAATAATCTTTTCTTCCTCTGGCCAAGAAAATCTCTGTGTTTGTACCTCTCTTTTGTTTTCTTTTTCTTTTCTTTTTTTTTTTTTTTTGGTTTTGGAGGGACAATTGGGGTCAAATGACTTGCCCAAGGTCACACAGCTAGTAAGTATTAAGAGTCTGAGGCTGGATTTGAACTCAGGTCCTCCTGACTCCAGGGCTGGTGCTCTATTCACTGTGCCACTTAGCTGCCCCCTGTGCCTCTCTTTTGGACTTGATAAAGTGGGAAGAGTGCTGGGCTTAGTCAGCAGAGACCTGAATTCAAATCCTGCATTAGGAAGCAGCATGTGAACATGAATCAGTTACTTAAACTTTGTCAGTCTCAGTTTCCTCAGTTATAAAATAGGTATAATACTGGCATTTCCTACTTCACAGGGCAGGTATAGGTCTTAGGTGAAAATGCAGATAAAGATCTTTGTATACCTTAAAACATTATGTAAATGCCATTTATTATTATATATCCATGTTCAATTTTGTGTCATAGATTCTTAAGTTTTAGAGGTTTGTCATGTGGAGCTAGGTAGTACAGTGGATAGAGCACCAAGCCTGGAGTCAGGAAGACCTGAGTTCAAATCTGACCTCATATACTTACTAGCTATGTGACCCTAGACAAGTCACTTAACCCTGTTTGCCTAAGTTCCCTCATCTATAAAATGAGCTGGAGAAGGAAAAGGCAAACCACTCCAATATCATTGCCAAGAAAACTCCACGGGGCAGCTAGGTGGCACAGTGAGTTGAGTGTCGGCCCTGGAGTCAGAAGGACCTGAGTTCGGATGTAGCCTCAGACACTTAACGCACACACAAACAAAACAAACAAACAAAAAAACCTAGCCATGTGACCTTGGGCAAGTTACTTGACCCCAATTGCCCTCCAAATAGGCAAAAAAAAAAAGAAAACTCCAGATGAGGGGCAACTAGGTGGCACAGCGAATAGAGCACCGGCCCTGGAGTCAGGAGGACCTGAATTCAAATACAACCTTGGACACTTAACACAAAACTAGCCATGTGACCTTGGGCATGTCACTTAACCCCAATTGCCTTGCCTTACCCCCCTCCAAAAAAAAACCCAAATGGGATCATGGAGAGTCTGAAATGACTGAACAACAACATGTGGAACAGGGAGGGGAAGGAGGGAATAAACATTATTAAGCACCTACTATGTGCCAGACACTATGCTAAAGCTCTTTCAAAATGTTATCTGGTCTGGGAGGTAGCTGCTGTTATCATCCACATTTTATAGATGAGAGAACTGAGCCAGACAGAGATTAAGTGCTTTGTCCAGAATCCCACAGTCAGTAAATGCCCTACTCCAGGCCAGCCTGACTCCATTAGCTGCCTCCAAGAGTACTTTGGCTTGTTTGGCTTGGCCCCACAGAACAGAAGCAGAAACAGTAGGTACAAATGGCAATTAGGTTTGATGGCTAGAAAAAGCATTTGACAATTAGGACTGTTAAGTCTGAATGGTTACTGTGGGAGCAGGAAGGAAGAGAGGCAGGCAGGGAGGAAAGAAGGCGGAGGGAAGGGAGGAAGGAGAGAGGGAAGAAAGGAAGGGAGGGAGGGATGAAAAGAAGGAGGGAGGGAAGGGAAGAAGGAAGGGATGAAGGAAAGAAGGAGGGAGGGAAGAAAGGAGGGAGGGAAGGAAGGAAGGAAGGAAGGTAGGCAAGAGAGAAGAAAGAAGAAAGGAGGAAAGGAAAGAAGGAAGGAGGGAAGGAGGGAGAGAAGGAAGGAAGGAAGGAAGGAAAGAAGGAAGGAAGAAAAGAAGGAAGGAAGGAAAGAAGGAAGGAAGGAAGGAAGGAAGGAAGGAAGGAAGGAAGGAAGGAAGGAAGGAAGGAAGGAAGGAAGGAAGGAAGGAAGGAAGATCTTTAAGTGACACCTTTCACTGTTGCTTTTTTCATGGAGGTGGCCCTTTAAGAGTCTTGGGAGGGGCTGTTCCCCTTTCACAGAGCTGGATAAGGCTGGGTTGTGGTCAGCAGGAGCCAGAAACTGGGGCTTAAAGGGCCTTGCCTTCCATATTTTGGTGTCAGGAGATTATGTTCCCCAGCCCTTTGCTTCATCCAGTTCTGAGCTCGGGTAATCAAATAAGCAAGACATCTCTCCCCAGCCTTCTGCTGCAGGCCTGGGGAAGCAGTATTGCCTCCTTCTGGAGACCTGGAGAGACGCGTTTCTGCAGAAGCAAAGGCCTCCAGGTCCCCAGGCCGGGCAGGGCTGAGGCTGCATCCTCGGTGCTAAGCCGCCACCTAGAGGCGTTAGTTTCCAAAGGGATGTGACATTTCTTACTAGGGCAGGAGAAAAGGGGCTGGTGAGGATGGGGAGGTGGACAGAAAGATCAAAGGATATCGGTGGTGGGGTACCTCTTAGAAGGATCAGGAGGCTCAGCAGCCCAGCAAAGAGATGACGGAACTCTCCCAGGTCAATACATATTCCTGCTGGCTCAGGCCAGAGAAGAATCATTTGTAAAATCAATTTCATGGATCCTGTCCTTTGTGGTGTAGCCAATCAGTTTGCTCCACTCCCACAGGAGGACCTAAGGTTCCACTGGACCTAGATCCTGAGACACTCTCCACTCTCCAGATTTCAACCCCTTTGTGCTAGGGCTGGCCCCAAGCTGGGCAGCTTCTCAGTTGACAAGATACACAAATCCAGATTGGTTGGACCTGCTTAAATCCAGTCTCATTTTATTATTATCCTTGTTTTACAAATGAAGCCACAGAGAGGCTAAAATGACTTGCTTAGGGACAGATAGGTGGTGCAGTGGATAGATCATTGCCCTGGAATTAAGAGGACCTGAGTTCAAATCTAGTCTCAGACACTTAACACTTACTAGCTATGTGACCCTGGGAAAGTCACTTAACTCTGATTAATAACAAAAAATTACTTGCTTATAATCAAACAGCTGAGGCAGAATTTCAACTCAAGTCTTCCACATTCCAAGTCCAGTTTTCTTTCTTTCTTTCTTTCTTTTTTTTTAAGCAATTGGGGTTAAGTGACTTGCTCAAGGTTACACGGCTAGTCATGATTTATGTGTGGGTGCTCATTTTCTGAGGCCGGTTTCAATCCCGGGTCATATCAACTCCGAGGCCGGCGCTCTTACTCACTGCGCCACCTAGCCGCCCCAACAAACATTTATTAAGTGCCTACTGTGTACCAAACACTAAGCTGAGCACTTGAAATATAAAGACAAAAGAAAACAGTCCCTGACTTTAAAGAGTTTACATTCTAAAGAAAGTATTATATGCAGAGATCAATAAATATAAAATAATCAATAAAATATAAAATACACACAGTGAATTCAAAGTAATTTCTAGAGGACTTGAGAAATTGTGCTAACAACTCAAGGAATGAATGTATGGATGGATGGGT
Source organism: Gymnobelideus leadbeateri (assembly GCA_011680675.1). Taxonomy (NCBI): domain Eukaryota; kingdom Metazoa; phylum Chordata; class Mammalia; order Diprotodontia; family Petauridae; genus Gymnobelideus; species Gymnobelideus leadbeateri. The sequence goes on along the minus strand of WOXC01007943.1, from coordinate 515,661 downwards.
GGATGGGTGGGTGGTTTATTAAAAACATACTATGTGCAAAGCACTGATTCTGCTAAGTAGAGAAGCTATCCCCACCCCTGAGGAGCTCACATTCTAATGCAGGAGACAACATATATTGGAGGTTTCAGCTACAAGAAATATAGAAAAGTCCCATAAGCTATCTCAGAAGGTAGTGAGGTTCTTCTCTCTGGAGGTCACTGTATAAACATGTATTTGTCAGTAATGTTTGTAGAAAAGATTCATATGCAGATACAAGTTGGAGTAGGAGAGCTCCAGGTCCCTTTTCAGACCCAGATTTTCTGGTTCTACAAAACTGATGACCCAGTAATTTTAGCCAGAAGAGGACCACTTGGTTTTTGTGTCATTTCAGTCATGTCTTGATTCTTCATGACCCCATTTGGTGTTTTCTTGGCAAAGACACTGAAGTGGTTTGCCATTTCCTTCTCCAGCTCATTTTACAGATGAGGAAACCGAGGCAGTTAAGTGACTTGCCCAGGATCACATAGCTAGTAAATGTCTGAGGCAGAATTTAAATTCCTCCTGACTCCAAATCCACTTTGACACCTAACTGTCCTTGAGACACTAGGGTTAAGTGACTTGCCCAGAGTCACACAGTTAGTAAGTCTCTGAGGCCAGATTTGAACTCACAAAGAAGAGTCTTCCTGACTCCAGACCTGGTACTCTATCCCCTGAGCCACCTATCTGCCCCAGAAAAGGGCCAAAGGAGAGTTCAAATACCATATTAAGGAAACCAGTACCAGGACTAAAACTTTTCCAAATTTTGAGATTGCAGGTATCTTCAATAGTCCTGATTCTCTAAGCTTTCTCTACCATTACCCCTCTTCTATACCTGTCTCCCCCTTTCAGTTTCCTTTTTATGTATTGTCTTCTTCCATTAAAATGTAAGCTCCTTGAGGGCAAAGACTATCTTCCTTTCTGCTTACATTGGAGAGAAATGATTATTTTTCTACTATATTAATAATCTATTATTAAATTAGGATTAAGGTTTTTCCTATTTCCTCATTCAAGGACCATTCCTTGTAGGTCATTCAACCAGTCTCGGAAGGACAAGGCTGATAGATGAGATTGGTCTGATCCTCAGAGTACCCGATCCAAGATCTTCCACCCAACTAGGAGACTTTACTTTTGTTTATAGTATAAATAGAGTCATTCCAGTCCCAAAGCATCAAGTCTATACCCTTGTACCCCTCCATTGGAGTCTAGGGTAACCTGCCTTATGAAGGGAAAACCAACCAGAGGGGTCTGGGAAGAGATGGATTCCTTTGTCCAGATTGCTGGAGGTGGCTAAGTCTCATGATCAAGCCACGATCTCAGTAGGAGGATCTGAAGGCTCTCAGCCCCCTTCCTCAATTGAAAGTCCACCCCCTTGTGAACTGTTCACCAATCAGAGTTAACTTTCACCTGTCAGGGGCACCCCCTTTTCCAATTTAGGCATTTGGTGATTGACATGGTTTTGTCTTTGTTACCAAGAATACCATCTCAGCTGATTACCCACCATCTCAGCTGGTTACCCACCATCTCAGCTGATTCTCAGCTATCCTAATTAACAAATCGGTTTCATTCATCACTCAGAAATTCTGTCTCTCAGTCTTTTCATCCATCTCCATGTGCTTAGCACAGTGCCTGGCACATAGTAAGCCCTTAATAAGTGCATATTGACTTCATTCCAAAAGTGGGAGGAGCAGTGCTCGCTTCGGCAGCACATATACTAAAATTGGAATGATACAGAGAAGATTAGCATGGCCCCTGTGCAAGGATGACACGCAAATTTGTGAAGCATTCCATATTTTTTTGGCATTTCCATAAATAATCAAGAATAAGTGAGCTCAAAAAGAATTGTAAACCAGAATATTAATAATTTAGTAATTAATATGATAGTTGTTTGAACTATCTTACTATGTTTTAAGATCTTATCAGCTATTTTCTTCATTCTCACTGTACATCCCAAATTATTCCAGCTCAGATTTAATTAAAAATGCATGTCATATATACTGCATTAACTGTAATCTTGAAAATTAATAAATGACAACATGTAAAAAAAAAAGTGGGAGGAGCAGATGAAAACCATCCATCTATTTAAATGTTTCTGTCCTTACTTCCTTTGCTGGGCAAGTTATTCTCCTTATTGGGGCTAGATTTATTTAATTTTTAAGTCAGGTTGTAAACAAGATGAATTTACTATTAATAATTCCATCTTCCACTGCAGTTACCTCTGCTATCCCTGCTAGAATGCAGGAGTGCCATGTAGCACCTGATTGTGCACAAAAATACCCTGTGGAGTCAGACTTCTGACGTCTGACATTTAGGATCAGAGAGTCTGGAGCTAGATGCATCTAGGTCAGATCCTGAGGAAACTGAGGCCCCAAAAGGGAAAGTGACTTTCCCAAAGACATCAACCAGGAACAAGCAGAAAGGGAATTCCAACCCATGTTCTACGCCTCTCTCTCTCTGTCTCTTATACACCAAGGTTAAGTTGGTATGAAAGTTAAGTTGAATAAGGCGTGACCTTGCATGAGTCCTCAGAAAAAGCTCTAGTGCTTTTTATTTGTTTGTGTGTTTACTATTTATTTGTTAGCCTTATCATTTCCCTGATGCCATGGCCCTCTTCAAAAACAGACAAACACAACCTGTGAGTAGACCAAGCTGCCTGAATGGGGACCCAACTAGTTGGATAACATTGTCTCCCTCTCCCTGTCCTACTCATCCTCTCCAAAGGAAGGTAAATTTTGATGGTCAGAAGCTGCCCCTTTAACTTGGAATTTACTGCCTAGACTTTTTCTTTCTTTCTTTCTTTCTTTCTTTCTTTCTTTCTTTCTTTCTTTCTTTCTTTCTTTCTTTCTTTCTTTCTTTCTTTCTTTCTTTCTTTCCTTTCTTTTTCTTTCTTTCTTCCTTCCTTCCTTCCTTCCTTCCTTCCTTCCTTCCTTCCTTCCTTCCTTCCTTCCTTTCTTTCTTTCCTCCTTCCTTCCTTTTTTTCTTTTTTCCTAATTAAAGGGGCCATCCTTTTATTCACTTCTTAAAGAGGCCTATTCACTGAATGGGCATTACCTCACTCAAACTGAGTACCTGAGTGCCAGGGTCCCCCATTGCATTGTGGGTTATCTCCAGTCATCCTGATGGATCCAGATGGCTCTGGAGGAGAAAGGGAGGCTGGTGACCTTGCACAGCCCTCCCTCACTCAAATCAAAGTCAACTGCAAGTCATGTCATCATTTCCCTGCCATGGTCCTCTTTGAAAATGAAGGACAAACACAAGGTAGGAGGCAAACCCCTATCCACTGGTAGGATGGAGGGGTGTAAAAAATAAAAAATGGACCACCATGTATATTGGAACATACAGTTCACTTGGCATCAGAGAACCTAGGCTCAAATCCCATTTCTGCTACTTAATAACTGTGTACCCTTGAATAATTCACTGGGATCCAATTTTTTCATTTGTAAAATGATGGTTTTGGACTAGGTTACCTTGGAAGTCCCTTCTAAGACTAGATCCTATGAGAAACAAAGTGTAAGACTCCCTGAGAGGTGATAATTTCATTCATTCATCTTCCTCAGGTTAGATCAAATAAGGTACCATGCAAAAGGCAAAATCTACATAAAAGTATCCTCCTTATCAGATATTTACACCTCGGGGCACCAGAATGTTGCAGGTGTCTTTGTGAGAGTGGATTTCAATTGTTGGATGGAATTAAAGAGTGGAAGAGAAAGTAGGAGGGAGGGAGAGAAAAAGAAGGAAAATATAAAAGGAAAGGGGATGAGAATAGTTTGGGGAAAAGAATAAGGGTGATTATGAAGGGAGAGAATAGGAGGAAAATAGGAAGAGGTAATGGAATATAAATGGTGGAAAGAATGGAAAGAGGAAAATAAGAGCTAGGGAGAGAATAGGAAGAAAGAAAAAAGGAAAGGAGGGGGGAAGAAAGGAGGAATGAGGAGAAAATAGAGATGAGAAAATAAAGGCTATTTGCTGAGCCCTCTCTCTCCTCCCCTCCTCCTCAGCTCCCATCACTCAGATGCCTTCTAGCCCTCCCTCCTCCTTCACCATCTCACACAAAGAGATGGCCCTTCTCCTTGCCAAAGTAAACCTCTGTACATGCACAAGTGATCTCATTCTATCCCATCTTCTCCAATATATTATCCTTCCCCTCATCCCCATTCTCCCACTAATCTTCAACTACTCCTTGTCTGCTGGGTGTTTCCTACTGCTTAAAAATATGTCCATGCCCCCCCGCCATCCTAAAAACCTTCACCCAGTCCATTCATCCTGTATCTCTCCTCTCTGTCATGGTTCTCTGAGGTCATTTACAAACAGTGCTTCTGTCTCCACTTTCTTCTGACTCCCTTCTGAATTCTCTAGTCTGGCTCTTTCCAAAGTTATCAGTGATCTCTTATTTGCCAAACCTAATGAACTTTCTTCAGTTCTCATTCTTCGTGATCTCCGCAGTTTTTGACACTGTGGGGAACATCCCTTTCTCCTTGATGATCTCTTCTTGGTAGGCTTTCAAGACTCTGCTCTCACCTGGTTCTCCTCATAACCCGTCTGTTGCTTCTCATTCACCTTTGCTGGGTCTTGAAGTCACACTACTAATAGTGGGTATTCCACATGCTGCTGTCCTGGGTCTTCTTCTCCCTCTATACTATTTCTTTTGATAATATCATCAGCTCCATGGATTCAATTATCATCTCCATACTAATGATTTTCAAATCTACTTAGCCCAGTTAAAACCTCTCTGTTGATCTCACATCTTCAACTGCCTATTGGATATCCCAAACTGGATGTCTCATAGACATCTTAAACTCAACACATCGAAAACAGGGCTTTTTATCTTTCTCTCCAAACACTTTCTACCTTCCAAACTAGTACCGTCAAGGTACCACCATCCCCCTGGTCACCCAGGCTCATAATCTAGGCATTGCCCTCTATTCCTCCCTCTCTCGATCCCCATATCCAATCAGCTGCCACAGCTCATCAATTCTTCCTTTGCAGTGTGCCTCATACATGCTTCTCTTTTCTCCTCCAACACTGCCACCCTGATGTAGATCCTTATCACCTCACTCCTGGACTATTACAATGACCTGCTCATCTGGTCTCCCTCCCTCCAGTATCTCTCCTCTCTAGTCTATCCTCAATTCAACTATGAAAGAGATTTTCCTAAACCATGTCAACCTGTAGTCAATAAATTCCTGAGGCTTCCTGCTACCTCCAGGATCAAATATAAATTCATCTGCTTGGCTTTTAAAAGCCCTTCAAAACTGGCTCCTTTCTACCTTCAGAGTCTTCTTACTCTCTCTTACTACACGATCCAATGACACTGGCCTCCTTCCTCTTCCTTGAATATGACATTCCATCTTCTGAGTCTATGTATTTTCACTGGCTAGCACCTGTGCCTGGAATATTTTTCATCTCTGTCATCCATCTTCCCAAGCTTCTAGGCATGAGGTACAGCCAGATAAAATGCCCTGAGACAAAAGATGGAGAGTCTTGTGCTAGGAGCAGCCAGGAGATCAGTGTCACTGGACCAAAGAGTACATGTCAAGGAGTATAATATAAGAATATTGGAAAGGTAGGAGGGAGATAAGTTATGAAGGACTTTGAATGCCAAAGAGAGGAATTGGTATTTACTCCTGGTAGTAACAGGAAGTCACCGGAGTTTATTGAGAAGGTGGGAGGACAAACATGATCAGACCTGAGCTTTAGGAAAATCACCTTAATGGTTGAATGAAGGATGGATTATAGTTGGGGAGAATTGTGAAGCAGGCTATTACAATAGTCTAGGAGTGAGATGATCAGGATCTGCATCAGAATAGTAGAGAGCAGTAGAAGTCAGAGGACAAAAGGGGTCCTCTATGAGAGATGTTGCAAAGGTAAAAACCAACATGCCTTGGCATCAGACAGGATATGGAGTGAGAGGCAGTGAGGAATCCAGGATTCCTAGGTTGTGAGGGACCAGGGAGAGGGCGTTGCCCTCCACAGGAATAGGGAGGTTAAAAGGTGAGGGAAAATAATAAGTTCTGTCTTGGACATACTGCATTTAAGATGTCTACTGGACATCCAATTTGAGATGTTTGAAAGGATTTGGAGATGCAAGATTAGAGGTCAGCAGGGAGATTGGGGCAGGAAAGGTAGATCTGAAAATCCATCAGCATAGAGACAGTGATTCAGTCCATGGGAGCTAATAAGAATAATATAGAAGAGAAGAGAGCCCAGAACAGAACCAGAGGGACACCTGTGGTTAAAGGACTGGACATGGAAGAGGATCTGGCAAAAGACACAGAGAAGACGAAGTCTGATGGGTAAGAAAACCAAGAGACAGTGGGGTCCTGAACATCTAAAAGGAAGAAAGTATCAGGAAGACAGTGATTAAGTGTCAAAAGCTGCATAGAGGTCAAAGAGGATGAGGATCAAGAAAAGGCTCTAGGGGGCGGCTAGGTGGCGCAGTGAGTAGAGCGTCGGCCCTGGAGTCAGAAGGACCTGAGTTCAGATCCGGCCTCAGACACTTAACACACACACAAACAAAAACCTAGCCGTGTAACCTTGGGCAAGTTACTTAATCCCAATTGCCTTCCAAAAAGAAAAAAGAAAAAAAGGCTATAGGATTTGGCAACTAAGAGATCTTTGGTAATTTTGGAGAGGGCAATTTTGGTGGAATGATAAGGTTAGAAGCCAGATTGTAAGGGATTAAGAAGAAAAAGGAGACTAAGTAGTACAGATAGCCTTTTCAAGATTAGCTACAAAGGGCAGAGAGACATACAGTGATAGTGAGAATCCCACCTCCAAATTCCTTCACTAATAGCATGCATATTTAGTGAGCACAGGGCTTTCAAAATCAAGGATTCAGGTCGAGAGACAGCAGTTATTCCTGGCATTTGAAGATGACAGTTCTCATTTACACTCTCCAACAGCTCGACTATTTTTCTGACTTATGTCTGGGGCCACCCAAAATAAATAATTCCTATGAAGATGATCACCACTGACCTTGACCTATTATTTTTTTTAGGGAGATTCAAATTTGCCTAGATGAAGCTTATCTGTGATCTCATGAAGAAGAGAGCATCCACTCCACTCAGGGAACCGCACATATTTAAATGCCTAATTTCTCCTGGGTTGTGATGAACCTTTTAGCCTGAAAGCACTTACCTTTGACTGCTCCATATAACTCCAGGCTTTGTTCCTAGACCTACTCTGCTGATTACCTCTTCTTTTACAATCAGGTTGGTTCTCTGGACTCAAGTGAGCATCAGTAAGCACTGCCCACAGGCCCTTGTTTGGATTTTTAGTGTAAGGCTCAGAACATGCAGTCTATCAAAGCAACAAACCCACTGGCTGGGGTGCATCCATCTAGCCTGATTCTCCCTCTGGGGACAGAGATATTTAAATAGCAAAGGCTTGTATCTGGAATAGTGCAGTTCTCAACATGCTAGCAACCAAGAATTGTCAAAGAGAAACATGTATCTTCAGAATGCAAGATGACTTGGAAAAAGCAGGCTGGCCACACAGTGAGAGGAAGGCACAACTGATGGGTATCTTACATGGATGGCCACAGATCTCTGGGCAATGCTGAACTAAAGGCAAGCCTAGTGGGGTTGGGCCCCAGTGGAAGATTTACAGGGAGATACAAGTGAGCAAGCAAATATGGATTTGGATTCTACATTAATGAGAACACAGATGTGTTGACATTTTGTTGTTCGGTTCTAATATCCGGTTTTAGAGGAAAGAAGATAATGAGGATTTAACTATCAAGGACTTAACCATTTTTTAAAAAGTTACTTCTAGAATATACCTACTCTGGGGTGTAATCAGCCCAATCTGTTTCTTTTTTCCCTGTCTCTACTGCTCTGTAAAACAGGTGTTAAATGCAAAACTCCTAGGTACCCCCAAGCCATATTAAAATGGAATTGGGAAATATTTAACAAAATAAATAAAAATCCAATAAAACATAGATGTTAATTTGTGGTTTTCTAAGTCAATATGCTGCCTGCGGGGATCTATTTTCATTTGAATTTGACACCATTGCTGGACAGTGACTGCTGGCACTGGTCCAAAAGTTTCTTTGCACCGGATACATTTTATTAGTGTGGCTGACTACATTTCAGGAAGACCTGGAGGAGGAAAGAAATACTATTTTTGGAAAATGTTAACTACAAATTAGTAAGGTTTCATTTTCTGCACGTTATTGAAATTTAAATTAAAAAGATTCGTTCAAATGCCTTCCTCTGACCTTTGCATTGGGAGAGGCTTTTTTCTCCAGAGAAGTAATTATTGCACACCCACGGTATTTAAGACGTGCTGGGTACCATTTTTTATTCATTCAATAAATACATGCCATAGGGTACAAAAGTCAGCTCTGACTTTATGGGCAGATAATTCTTATAATAATAAAGCTATGAATGATAATATATAAAATACATAATATATAATACTACATAATAAAATAAATTATGATAATAAAGTTCTGAAGCTTTAAGATTTGTTAATAACTCTCCACCTTTCATCTGTCACTCTGTCTGGTGTTTAAAATCTTAGAGCCAAAGGATCGCCCCCCAGAAGGGGATCGAGTTGGAATGCCTGGGTTCTAGTTTGGGCTCTTACTTTCTATCAGTGTAATGTTAAACAAGTTATTCTCTTTCTAGAACTGTTCTCTCATCTGTAAAGTGGAAGAATTGGTCCAGACTATTTCAAAGGTCCTCCCAGGCCTGATATTCTGAAACAGTAAGAAAACGGGACAACCTCTTACTTTTTTTACTTGAACACGGTGGTAGTTTTTCAAATGCCACTCCCTCAAACTGAATGAAATCACTTTAAAATGCCTGGTTTTCACTCTTATACAGCAGAGAAATGACAAGGGAATCAGAACAGTACTTTTGTTTTATTGAAGACATATTACAATAGACAAATATTACACATGCTATACAAAATATACATTCTTATAGGTGAGAAAATATAAATACCAGGAAAGGGCAACATCAAACCAGGACAACTTGACTGACACCTCTCTTTGGGTATAACTGGTTCTACAGCTGCTATTACTTTGGCATCCTCTGATAGAGGGTGGGAAAGGGGAGGGTGGGAGACTGGGAGGGTGCTGGGGAATAGAGAAGATAAGTGAAGGTCAGAAATGTGTCCGTTATAAATGAAAAGGCTACTTTATCACCAGTTGAAGTACCCTTGAGCTCTATCTTGGATAGATACACATTTCCTTGAAGATACAGTAACAGCTGATAGTGAAACAAAGTTCACTTTGCCAATTGTATCTTTAAAATATAGATTATACCTAGAGATTCCCCCGCTTCCCTTTCCCCGTATTATCTTGATTTGTGATCAGGCCTTGTCAAGGAGTTCACCATCTATTCTAGCCTATGGGGGACCTGGGTTTTCAGGCTCTAATTGGGGTTATCAACTTCTAGAACACCAGTTTACTGGAAACTTTTCATTTTATCAGTCAGTGAAGAAAGTGGTGGGGTTTGGGTCTTTTTTTAAGACAAGCCTAGATATTGATTATAATTATGATTATGATTCAAATAAATAAAAAAAAGTTAAAGGGCAGAAACAGGGGATGTGGAAGGACAAAATTCATTTGCCAGCAAAAAGGGGAATGATAAGGAAAACAAGGTATTATTTCCAAATAAAGAGATATGGGATATCGACTCAACCATACAAGGGCCAATGTCATTGTGACCTTTAAATAATGTAAAGCAACAAAGCAAAATAAGGAAAGTATGAATTCTTAGCATTACATTTGCATTCTGGAATTTTTAGATTTCAGCATGTAAACAGAAAAGAGTTAGAAACAATTATTAGAACATCTGGGTACAACACTGAAGAACACAGGTCACTCTGGACTAATCAGGACGGAGAATAAAAGTGATTCCCATGACAATAAAAACACATGAAAATGGGCGTTTTAGCAGACACTGGATATTACCATTGGTTGGAGGTCTTGCAGAGGGGTTTCATTTACCAGACAGGCGCTTGGATTAGATGACCTTGGTCATCCCTTTTTAGCTCAAGGAGTAAGTAGCATGGGCTACATAAAACGTTTATATGATCAATATTTTTTCAAAGTTGGAATATTAGGCTCCTAATTCCACCTTCCCCACCAATGTAACATTTTCTGGTGATTCACAGGATTTAGAACTAACTTGGTAGGACCTTAGAGCTTACCTAGTCTTACTCCCTATTCCACAGATGAGAAAATGAGAGAAATTAAATGACTTGCCCTGGGGTTACAAAGATAGAAAACAGGAGAGCCCAGAATTTGAACTTTGTTTTTCTAATGCCAAATCTTTCCACTTATTCACATTTTGTGGATTTAAAGACTAAGATACAAAGGGGAAAAGGATCCAAACCATGGTTTTATAGTGTGTAAAAGTCCATGTGGGAGAACAAGAAATGGTGGGATTATCAAAATCCCCTGAAAATGTGGGAATTTCATAGAAATCATAATTGGAAGGGACCTTAAAGGTCACCTATGTCAAACGTCCTTCCTAATGTAGGAATCTCTTCTACAATATCCCTAACAGTGTCATTCAGCCTATACTTGAATGATTTCTCACTGTACGAGGCAGACCACTCCATTTTTGTATAGTTCTGATAACAAACAAAAAAACAAAAAACTTCCTTACAGTGAACTGACAGGTATCTGCTGAATTTACATCCATAGGCTTTGGGTTAAAAGTTCTGCTTAATACTACCTATGTGACCTTGGGCAAGTCACCATCTCTTTGGGACTCATTTTCTTCATCTGCAAGTGGTTGGCCTAGCTAACATATTAGGTCCTTTCCAGCATTAAACCCATGAACCCATCACTTAAGGCTTCTATTCCTGCCCTATTGCACTGTCTAATTCCCCTTCCCCAACATTTTTGGCAGACTGGAATAAAGTCTGAACTGCCAACATCCTGAGGTCCCTTTTCATCTTCAAAGTGATATATGGAAACAACCAATATCCAACAGGTTACTTATATTTTTTGATAATGCTCCAGGGGCAGACAAATATTTAATTGGTCTCCTAATACCTTCTATCTTAGGGAAGTTTGAGTTGTTAGGGAATGAGATTGAGAAAATGGATCTGTAACAAGAAGCCAAATAGCTCAACTAGGCCTAATAGCCTATGTTACGGTGAGCCTTGGGTAACTAGGAAAACAATGCTTATTTTTTTCAGGTGAAATCAGGTAATCAATCAGTCAAGAGATAAAAATGGATGAATTAGAAGCACTTGCTTATCCTGCTGAACCCTGAGCACTTCAGTTTGCCTTGGAGCTAAGCAAGGATGCCTGTTATAGGAGCATCAGGCAGACATTACACTATTTAGAACAAACACTGAAGTGCCACTAAATTTGTTTGAACTGTGTGGTTAAATTGCTGCCAGAGCATTAGTACTGTCATTAGGCCAAAAACGTATGTACAAGGAAGTCTCTGTAATGCCTGCTTCTAGGACAAGCACTGAGTCATTAAGCTAGTCAAATTCACTTCTTTTTAGAGTTGAGCTAGCTCTGCCCCTTCTCCAGATTCACCAAGTCACTGAAGTGGAAAAACAGGGGAAGACTGGAATGAACTGAAGCAAAGTGAAATGAGCAGAACCAGGAAAACATGGTAACAGGAACAGTATACAATGATCAAAGATAATTCTAAAGGATTTATGATGGAAAATGCTATCCAACTCCAGAGAAATAACTGATGGACTCTGAACACAGATCTAAGTGTATTTCTTTAAAACTTCATTTTTCTTGTTTGGTTGGTTGGGTTGTTTTTCTGGGGGGAGGGTAGGGGTAATTTGCATGACCACACATATATAGTCTATATCAAACTGCTTGCCTTCTCAAAGAGGGGAAAAAGGAGGGAAAGAAATCTAGAATTCAAAATTTTAAAAGACAAATGTTAAAAATGATTGTCACATGTAATTGGAAAAAAACCCACCAAAATATAAAAATCTTTACCTGAAAAAAAAAAGTTACTGAAGAGACCTAAGGATCCCAGGAAGAGTGCAAAGGTTTTAGGCCGACCAGGTAGAAGGTGCCTTCCTTAGGGTAGGAAGGTGGTGAGTGGATAAGTTACAGTCGAGAAATAAGCAGTGGCTGAGCCATATACAATCACTTTGGCTAATGAGCAACACTCTTTCAGGCTCGTTCCCATGCTATCATTCCTGCTATAGAGGAAGAGTCAGGGATGTTGGTCCAAGGAGCACCACAAAACCTTGTTCTACCCTAAATGGTTCTGTGAAAATTGCTTTTCTTCATGTAGTGTTGGTCTTTCTTGGATCAGGAAGAGAACCCTTCAAAGTGGCTCATATTGTAACAAGAGGGGGACGAGAAGGGGAGGGATAAGAAGCAGACCTGTCATTCAAAAAACTTCTAAATGAAGAGATTTTTTGAGAGGTGATTCTAAGTGAAAGAGTCCACTTGGTAGTCTTATGTGAGGGAAGAAAGGAAATAACAAAGGAAAGGAAGTATTATCCAATCAAGAAAGTGCTAGTGGAGTAAGGGAAACCTAAGAATTAAAAATAAATCAGTGAAACTTAGCTGAAATTATTGGTGGAAATCTTTACAACAATCTAGATCTTCTTGAGAAGCACATTAAACAAGAAAATTTTAGTAAGACAATTAGTGACTGACCCCCCTTTAAATGGCTCAAACCATAACTGGGTCTGGGAACCGGATGTGAACATAAGAAGACACTTATAAGCTACAAGGAAAACAGGAGTATGCAACATTATTTTTCTTTGCCCACTTCAAGCCATTAGCTTACAAACAGAATCTCTAGTAACCAGAAATATCATTTGTTGGGGAAAGTTAATCTGCCTTAAGTATCATTTACTGAGTCATCAACACTGAGTCAAAGACCTCACAGAGCAATAGCTTCTCCACCTACAGCTTCTTTGTATTCTATTTCCCTCTGCATCTAAGATCAAGTTTTAGCTATGTGTAGTACATTTTATATCATTCTCTGTCTATTTTGAAAGGAATGTCTTTGGTCAAACAGGTTGTTTCCTCAGCCCTACACGTACATGGCTTGTAGAACAAGATAAGTCTTTTGGATCAAAAGCACAGAACCACCTTAGGTTTACAAAATGAAAAGAAATAACTTGAGGACAAACAATCAGAAGAACACAAAGCGTGAATTTCTGCCCATGAAAAGGCCCCAGGATGGCTGTCTGTAGGTATGAGGTACCTACATACGTACACAGACTTCTTAATCAGTAAGAAGTTTTCAATGCAAATTCTTTTAACTTTCCAAGTTCTACAAAATCCATTTCTGGTGTGTTAAGCAGCTGTCAAAATAACATAGAATATTACATAATGTTGGCATATTAAAAAATATTTACATTAAGTGGACATTTTACATGTAGTGAATACAAAAAATATTTATAAGTGAAAATGTATTTACAACTGCTGTCCTGGTCTGACAGGGACAGAAACTTAAAACGCAAATCCCTAAACTTGGTTCCAGTCTGCCAAAACAAGGATGTGATTCTTGTTTGTCGCCATGAAAAAGAGAGCACCAGCTCAAAGGTAGGCTTATGCTTACAGAAAAACTTGATGCACACTTTTAGAAGGTCTTCTCAGAAGACCACGTAAAACAGCCAAGCTCTCTCCGGACAGTAAGCAGCAATCTCATTCTTCCAACCTCTTTCAACTGCAAACCTGCACGTATCCTGCTGGGCCCAGAAGAAATGGTGGTTGTACTAGTCACGTACTTGGGTCCTCTCTCGATCTGATGCGACCTAAGAGAGGAGCGAGCTGGGCTCCTCTGTCCTCTTTAGTGACCAGCTCACTTGGCCCAGTCAGTTGTATTTGTAAACATGACAAGAAAGCAAAGGTGAACCTTAGGGTTTCCTCTGAGCTCTGAGGTAGTACATACACAGCTGGGGATTGGAGTGTGTGCCCACACGCCAGTCCGAAAGGGGCGTGTTTCATGTAGCCTCACTGCCATCTTGTACATTCTGAGTCCTGCTGAAGTCAAAGGTATGGCCTTGCAGCCTGTGACAGGGTCTGGGGGTAGCAGAATGGTCCTCATCACTTTCTGTCAGGTTCTCACTTTGGAGAAGTCGTGGTGACTCGAGGCCTGGCTGCTGGGAAAAGTGAGATTGTGGGAGTCCTAGTTCTTTGTTTATGCCCCATAAAGGCGGCTCTGTTGTTTCTGAGAATAAAATACCAAACAAGACAATATGAGATCAAAATTCATTTTTAATGACTTTTTTCCTTTTCCTTTCTTAAAGCAATTTTTTTAATAAGGCTTTTCAGTATTCCTCAATACATTAAAGAAACACTATTTATGGGGCTAAACTTTAGCACCCCATTCCATTCCTACTTCCTCCACCTAAATCAGGAGTGAAAGACTTTGGCACCTGTCTCATAAAAATAAAGCATTCCCTCTAAAGTACATGGAAACATTAGACTCCAAATGACACTGACCACAACCCCCAAGCACTTGCAGAATTCAGTGTAGATTTATTAATTTAAACTGTCATGCCATAAATGGTAAATCCCTGATTAGGTACAGACAATTCACTCTGACAAAAAACCCATGGTAAGCACCATGCATCACCCTCCCCCTCCCTGTCCATGTGACAAAAAAGTTAGTATTGAAAAGATTATCCACATAGTGTCTCCTGAAAGAAAGCTTTTCTGAGGTGGAGATTTCGATTACATTTCTCCTCTATTTGGCTCTACTCATAGGGCAGTGCTAGGTAGAAATAAGGTGCCTTTTTTACCCCTTGGGACACTGTTAACAATATTCTGTATTAATTCTATGCTCTCTGGGACTAGAAAGTCAGATACCAATAAAAATTACTCAGAAACAAAAATGGAATACATTAGGAATAAGACAACCTTTAGAACAATTATGAATGGACAAATAAAGTCAAAGGACTCTCACCTACTACTTTCCTTATTTGGAAAGATAAACTAACCAAGTCAACTAAAGACAAGCAAAATCACAGAGACTGTTGTATCCATTTGTATTATTCACATCCACTACCCTGTCTTCTAGGGAGAAAGACAATGACCAAGGCCCTGGCTAACTTCTTTCCCTGAGCAGTGGCAGTAACAACAAATGATGGGTATACCTTCAACAATGGCACTTTTCTGACTTAGGAATGCCATTTCTATCCCACACAAAACCCTTAGTCTCTTCCACACAGAGGCCTGGGGAACACAGCTTAGTTTTAGGTTAGGCTACTTTCTCAGGAGATAGGATACTCAGGGTAGCCCCATACACTCTGTAGATCTTCTATGTGCATATTCTCCCATCCTCTCCTCTTCCTCAGCCGCCCCCAGCTTGGAATCATCCTGCCCTTCACCAGAAGATCTGGGCTGGCAAAAGACTGGGTGAAGAAGAGGTCCTTTAAAGGTGTTCTTCAGGGGCCAAGTACAGAGCTTGGTTTCATTCACTCACTCAGTAAGCCAACAAACATTTACCAAGAGCCCAAGTACAAGGTATTAGGTGTTCTCCTCTGGCAGTTTTTGGGAAAATTACTGCCTTACTCTCTCCCTCACCCAAACTGTTACTCTGTGGTATACTCCCAAATCAGAGCAACCCTGAGCATATCCCACAAAAAAAATCAGGAAACTAGCAAGTGATAAAAATATTTCATATTTATCTCATAGTATCTAGAAGCTGCTACAGTCAACTGAATGGAAATTTTTTACTCTTCTCAATCAAACTACCAAAAAAGGAAGGATTTTTCAATCTTCCTACTACAAATTTTAAACTTTATTCACTGTTATTCCACTAAAAATAAAAGATGAGAAAGGAAGACACACATTTTCTGACTAAGCCCAAATTCCTATATACTCTGTGAATTAAACAGTGTCATCTTGTCAGCAACCAAAAATTTTATTCTCAGTCCTACAGAAAGAGTTCTAGTTTATAGCACAAAATTCTTCAGCATTACGAAAGTAGCCCAACACTCCATCAAACCAATTCATTTTGCACAACGCCAAAGGTATTGTTAGGTTCAAAGTTAAAAACTTCAAGGCAAAGAAAATAACCCTTGAGAGAAGAAAACAAAATATCCCATAAGCCTTACCACTGCTCATCTGTGTGCATCCAAGTGCCTTCTCCTTTATCCTGTCATGGTTGGTGAGGAAGCCTGACATGTCTCTGTCTCCTGAGGACATCAAGGTGCCCACAGCCACAGCTTCTGAGGAAGGATGAACCAAAGAAGCCTCCTGAGGCATCTGCACCATGAGGCTAGACAGCGTTGGATCCAGACCATCCTCTTCAGTGATATAAGTGTACGGACAATACTCTCTGGTCCTGGAGTAGATGTTGGCATTGTCATAACAGTCTGAGCAGATCACCCGGCTGCCACTGGCACCTGAGGACAATGTGGGAAAAACCAAAACATTCCTCACTTGAGAAGTGAAGCAGCCAAAGGAGCTGAGACAAAGCTGGCATCACAGCCTGAGACACACCTCTGGGCTGTGTGAACAAAGCAATAGAACTCTCACATCAAACCAGGCAATGCTAGTTTCCAGATGAAAGCCTTCAAAGATCTGGAATGGGGACACAATCTCAACAATTTGTGTTTCCAGCATTTTTTAAAAATACATTTCCCCCCTTCCTGGGATAACACTTTGGTTTGGCAAACCCTGAAAAGGCTTCATTCCGACCCTGGCACATAGATATTTTGCCTATTTCTGGCAATTCAGACTCTTCTTTATTGGAGTCAGCATGGTACAACAGAAAGAACACTGGCTCTGTAGGAAATAAAAACCTGGGTTCAAATCCTGCTTCTCACAATTAATCTTGGGAAAGTCAGGTAACCTCGCTGGGACCCCACTTTCCTACTTTATAAAATTAAGGGGCTGTGCTAGATGGTCTTTGAGATACCTGACAGCTCTAAATCTATGACCCTGTGATCTCTGCCTGTCAAGGATTTCTGTCTAACAGCAATCATAGAGACATAAGTCAGAGGATCTGGGTTCTGATCTCAGCTCTACTGCTCACCACCTGTGAAACCTTGGGCAAGTCACTTCCTCCTTCTTAGTCTGTACAATGAGGATGCTGGACTGGTGACCATGAAGGTCCCTTTGAGTTCAAAATCTCCAATTCTTATTTTCCTTATAACCAGATGCTTTCTGCTAGGACTCTATGCTTGAAATAATGAAAGGAAATATAATGCACTTCACAAAAATGTCTTAAAACCAACTTTTCCCAAATACATCTCTTTTGTGTAGTGAAATTTGTACAGTTAGGTTCCAAACAGGCTGGAATGAGTTACCTTCTGGGCCTTTATGTATGTAGCCACTTGCAGGTGGCATAAGCTGCTGGTGGCTCCCAGCCTCAGAGTTGCTATAACCTTCCTGTGGTTCAGACAGTGTTCCCTGAGAAGACAGGTAGCTGGGGATATCAGCAGGCAGATTCAGTTCTTCTGCAGAGACAGGCACACGAACAACTTTCAAGTCAACACTCAGAAAAGTACTGGGCATGCACAGTCTATGCAAAAGTCTATCAAATAATCATTAACCAAATAAACTGTCACCAAGGGATACCAACACTCCTACAACAGCTCTCTTGGCTCCAGGCATTTTATCTGGCTGTCCCCTGTGCCTAGAATGCTCCCAGCTAAAATCTCACCTTCTACAGGAAGCCTTCCCCAAACCCTCTTAATTCCAGCACCTTACTTCTTTCAATTATTTCCCATTTATTATGTTTACTTATTATATGACGTGTATATATCTGTTTGTCTGTTGTCTCCCCCATTAAATTGTAAACTCCTTAAGGGCAAGGGCTATCTTTGGCCTCTTTTTTTCAATCCCTAGTACTTACTAGTACATAGTATGCACTCAACAAATGTTTATGGATTGATATCCCCCCCAACCTATAACCGTACTTAAAAACCATCACCACCAGCCAGTTACTTTTTCTATTTCTCTCCTTTACAAATTTTGCAAAAAGCAAAAGCAAAAACCACATCCACCCATGATTTTTCCCACTTGTCTGCCAGACAGACTCCTCTCTCCTGGGCTTTCAGTAAGGCAGGTGAATAAAATTAGTAAAATCACAACATTATTTCTCCCCTCCAAAGCAAATGATCTGATCTTATCTCCAACGGGATGAAAGAGATCAAGACAAAGGGGCCACTGCAACTTGCAGAGTGTTAGGAACATATTCTTTGCAAAAGGTGATGCTTCAGAAGCTTAACAGTCACTTCAGAATGTTCCTGATACATCAAAGTCAAAAAAGCTCTAGCAGAAAAATGCTTTTCTGCCCTTATCACAAACCGGAGCTATTTTATCAAAGCCCCTTAGTTCACTCATATTTTCTAATATCCCCCTGCACAGCAATTACTAAAACCTAAAAAACAAGCCCTCCCTCTGCAGACCCTTCCCACCTGTATTGGTGATACTGTAGTCTTCATTCTTTCTTCTCATATGGTAAATAACAATGACCCAAATCAGAGAGGTGCCTACAACGCAGCACACCACCACAATGATAACAATGCCAACAGTGGTCCAGCCATCATCCTCATGCCCAATGCTACTTTGGGAGGAGTCACAATTGGAGGAAGAGATAACGTTTAAGTAAATGTGACCACGTTCTGTCCCCAAGGTGTTGGACATGATACAAGTATATTTCCCAGCATCTTCTAGCCCAGCATCTACAATGATAAGAAGCTGATTGGCTGCTGCAAAGAAATGCCTTTCAGTGACCATCAGAGGACCATCATCTTTTGTCCAGTTGAGGCGAGGGGTTGGACTTCCTCCAGCAATGCACTGCAAGACAGCCGTCTCACCTCGAGTTACAGTTCTGTCCTCCAGAGGTCTAATAAAAGAAGGTGTTTCTAGAAGGCAAAAAAGAACCGCATTTTAAGTGAGGCAACCTCACTTGCATCTGTCTTCAATAAATTAGGAAGAGGAACATTTTTCTAACATTATTGAAGCTCTTCGGTGCCAAGCCTCAAACCCCAATATCATCAAGGAAAACCACCAAAAAGTCAATGAATTCACCTAAAGCTGGACAAAGCACACAGATAAGGTATTTGTTCCTTTCACCAACAGCAGAAGGATTAGTTCTATCATGAAAACAGGATGTCAACTTCTCTATCAGAGCCTCTCCACCAGACTACATGAACCACCCAATTTTATTCCCAAACAGCATTCCTTCCCATAAGGGACAAGAACAATAGAAGGACCAGGATACCCAGGCTCCTGGGCCAGCTTGGAAGGAAGATGCCTCACTGAGTAGGCTCCTTTCCCACAAGACCAGGTGTAGCTCCTAAGTCAAGAGATTTCAGTCAAATCCTGTGAGCCATGGGAAAGGAAAAGCACTCACCTAGCACAGTTAAGGTAGCATTCGCTGAGAGACCACCTGCAATATTTTGTGCCATGCAGCTATAAATGCCCATGTCTTCTATCTTCACATTGGCAATGAAGAAGACATCATCCTCGGGCATAACATGCATGCGCCTTTCTCGTGCTGCAGGGAAGTCTGTGCCCCCATCTTTCTGCCAGGAAATCTGAGGTGCAGGGTGACCCTCTGCAGCACATTCCAGTCTGGCCATGGCTCCGGTACGGATAGTTAGGTCCATTGGGGTTTTCAGAAATGACGGTAGCTCTGTATCAAAAGAGGTCATAGCAAGAATGAGATGAAGAATACAAATGTACAAGAAAGACTAGCATCCTTCCTACCAAACCCTAGGTCCTCACAAAGGCCAATGAGATTATGTCCCCCCACCCCTCCATGCTCTGTGGGAGGTAACCACTCCATTCCTAAGAACCCGCTAATTAGCAGCCCCCTGCCTCACCCTGGTCTCTGGCCCTGCAGACAGCCCAATTCTACCACAACCTCCTGGGAAATAACCAGAGGAGACATGGCTCCAGAACCTGCCTGCCTGCCACCAATGCAGTCTCAGCAGTCACAGTTACAAAATGCCCAGAACAGTCTCTTGCCACTACAACCCCTGGCATGGTTCAATGGTTCAAATTCAGAAACAAGCGGGTTCTATCAATCAGAACAACCCTAGAGATGTGACTGTTCACCTGTTACCTGGATTGACTGTCTCCCTACTGTTCTGAAGGACTGGGCCCTTGGTATGAACTGACACCACCCCTCCACGTCACTGCCAGCTGCCTTCCCATTCCCCCCTCTGGCTGCAGTCTCTCCCCATTGGAACACAAGTTCCTTGAGAGCAGGTACGATCTCAGTCCTCCATGTGGATTTCCAGCACCTGACTTCCCCCCAGCTACCCAGATCTCTCCCCCTCGGTGACTCTGCACTACCTAGCCCACCCTTAGCTTCCTTCATGACTCTCTTTCTCTAATGGGAGAAGAGCCCTTTCTAGCTCCCATGCCAGCCCCAGCTGCCAGTGTCATCTCCTGGGAAGCTTCTTTTTCCCTCCTGTCTTCCCCATTGGATGGTGAGCTGCCTGATAGCAGAGCCTGTTTCTGCCTTTGTTTCCCCAGCCCTTAATGCAGTGCCTGGCCTACAGACAGGTATTTAACAAACAACTACTGACTGATTATGAAATTCATAACCAAGCCTTGTTCATTCTCCCATCTCAGAGAGGGAATAAGCACTTACATAGTGCCTACTGTGTGCCAAGATCTGTGCTAAGTGTATGACAAATATCATCTCATCTGATCCCCTCAGATATTATCATTCCCATTTTACAGTTGTGGAAACTGAGGCTGACAGAGGTTAAATGAGCTGGACTGGAATTCAGGTCTTCCTGACTCTAAGCCCAACGTCCTACTCCCTGCAGCCCTAGAACTCAAGTCTTTGCAAGTTAATGGAACAATAACTTCTAAAAGCAACTACCTACCCTCACTAACAGAAAGGAAAGCAGAATGTCCAAAAATGTGTGTGCATGTACACATGTATCTGTGTGTATATTTATATAAAGGTGACACACACGTATATACATGCGCATGTGTGTATGTGTAAGTATATGTGTGTATGCACACACATGCATGTGTATGGGTATATGTGTGAGTGTATGCACACACATCTGTGTTTATATAGATGTGATATACGTGTGCACATATGTATGTGAATCTATGTGTGTACATATATAAAGCCACTTGCAATGAGGTATCTTCATTCATTGTTATATTTTTACCTAGAAATTGCAAAAGAGATCAGAGGTGAAAGTTTCTGTGCACCCCCCACACCATCCTGGGACACGAAGAAAACAAGACCCAACAAGTGCTGCTCTTGCCCCTACAGATTCTACTTGGCATAGAAATGCTATGGTCATGAGGTGATGTAGGAAGGCACACCGGGGCTGGGCGGAGCCAAACAATTTGTATATAACAAAAGGTAAACACGTTTCCTTATCTATCCTGTGACCGAATCTCAATAATCCTAACTCATCTTATCAGTGGGGACTGACACCCCCAAGTACTTCTCAGGGTGAAGGCATCAGGCTCCTAAAGGGAGGTAACTTGGCCTAAAGGAAAGACCAGCATTCTTGGATGCAAAAGATTTGGGGGTTCAAGCCCCAGGTCTGCTATTTACTAGCTGGCAAATCACTTCCCTTGAAAGTTTCCATTTTTTCATTTTGAAATAAGGACAACAATACAGGCACTACCTATAGACCTCAAGGCACCATGAGGAAAGTACTTGGCAAATCTTAAAAGTGCTATGGAAATATAAATGGGCACGCTAGCTCAAGCAGGGAAGCTGCCGCTCACAGACCTCTGCCACAGCACAGTAATGTCCTCCCACATGTCAGGAGGAGTCTAATTTTCTTGGTCAAATGAATAAAATCAAAAGAATAAAGTTATTAACCTTTCTCAAATTTAAAAGATAACAAGGGAAATGGTTTCTTACCATTCACAGTTAATCGAGCTTTATGAGAATAATTAGAACCGAAGTGATTAGTAACAATGCACTGATATTTTCCTTCATCTGTGAAATTCACATTGAAAAGATGTAAGACAGTCGTGTACTCCAAGGCTTCTCCTCCTTGCTGCCGATAGCGAGCAAAATTCTCAATATCAGCATCATACAAGATCTCACTGTCCTTTCTCCAAGCAGTGGACATTGGTGAGTCACTGCTGCTCACTGCCGTGCACGTAAGGGTCACATTGACTCCTTTTAAAGCAATCGTGGTCTCTGGGTGTGTCCTTATCTGGGGCTTAGGAAAATCATCTGTGGAAAAAAGCAAGACGAGCTAAATTAATGGATTTGGTTTTTCAATCAACAAATTTAACTAGAAACCAAATGGGCAAAGGACAGTTAAATGCGCCTTCCAATTGTTGTAATTTGTTTGAGTCTTCAAACCTTAATCCTGCTTCCTAGATGGCATTTCGACTACCTTCCTAATCACCACCAGCTACCGGACAGAGGGGTAAACAACTCTTGCCCAACATCCTAAGCTAGTCTCACCATTTACTATACAAATCTAAGCAATCTTTAACCACTCTGTGCTAATTTCCTCATATATAAAATGGGGAGTAAACTCTCAACCTATTCCATGAGGAATAGCAAGCACTAAAAAAAAGTTATTTGAAGATATTATATGTGGTAGAGCTGTCTTACAAACACCCTGAGTATCTTTAAGTTAAGAGTGGGTACAGATAGCGGGGCGAGGGTGGAGTGGAGGTGGGGGGGTGTAAGAGAGTAAGTGCTAAAAGAATGATGACAAGAAAAAGGCACTTAAAATGATAAAGAAACTAGTAATTTGCAAAACAGGTCAATCTGCCTGGAAGTTTCATATCATCTGAGTATAAAAAAAAAAGTTACTCTACTTCCAAAACCATTTTGCTTTAAAGGAAAATTCTCTAAATATGAAAAGGTATAACATAAAAAGTTTAGTCAAAGCCCAAAATAAGTAGCAAATCCCAGACCACACATTATCGGACGGGTAAGGACACATTTCTATCGAATCACGGTCACTTTCTC
Source organism: Gymnobelideus leadbeateri (assembly GCA_011680675.1). Lineage (NCBI taxonomy): Eukaryota > Metazoa > Chordata > Mammalia > Diprotodontia > Petauridae > Gymnobelideus > Gymnobelideus leadbeateri. The sequence goes on along the minus strand of WOXC01007943.1, from coordinate 492,796 downwards.
TTTGGACTCTAGACATTGCATGAAATGTACAAACCGCAGACAAAGTCTTTGGGATCCACATTGAGGATGCTCTGCCCAGCTAGCCATTCAGGGTGGGCACAACTCACATTCACAGCCTGTTCTAAGTGACTGTCCACTAGCCACTGCAGGAGCCACCTCAGCTGGCAGTCACAGAGCAAACTGCTGGTGTTCAACATCCTACAAAGGAGACACAGAGGGAGGGAATGAGGCCCAGTCCTTTCACTCCTCACTTACCAGATGCCTGCTTTATACATTACACTTAACATCTCCTTAAGCAGGGAGTCATCCTGTCATCCCTAATGAGGGGATATTACTTTCAAATTCTTTCCACAGAACCAAAGTACCTGGGTCTCATTTCCAAAAAGAACAAAGAGAATGTCGCTGGAGGTATGCCTGTGGCCTGCAAGAAACCTGTTAAGCACACCTGGAAAATAAGGGTTTGCTTAAACAACCAATAATGATCGTGCTTCTATCAAGGTCCAGAATGATTTCCTTTACCCTTTGCAAGAGACCAGGGTGAATTTTTATGAGGGTGTAACACTGCCTAAACAAGATCATATGCCTGTGTTTTCTTGCACCATGCTGTTTGTCCAAAAAGATAAGCTCAAGTAAAAAGACAAGCTTCTTCTATTATTTTTGCTATCTCACCCCAAAGGCCTTAGCCTCTACACTACCCTCTCTCAACAAATAAACATTTGAGCACCTGATTCTGAGGCATAATCAGGCATTTGGGGGGATGCATTTAGATGAACCTTTTAATTGTTCATTGAAAAATCCATGCCAGGGTTCAAGTCCCCACTCTGAGCCATCCTGGGTTCCTTACACTCTCCACCATCTTGGTACCAGAAGTCCTCATAAATAAGGAAAAGCATCTTTAAAAAAAAAATGGAGAAAACTAGTTTTCAATGAAGTGTGTATAAAAATAGCTAATGATGGCATCTGTGGCATCATTAAGTAAAAAAGCATGACTGATTACCATAAAACCCTTGAACTTATTTGCACAAGATCACAAAGACTGAGTAAAAAAAAAACGCACCTTATATTTCTTCCACTGCAACTATAACAGTTTTTAAAGAATATACCAGTTTTGAACTACCCAGAATCACTACTAGAAGCAACCATCATCAGTGGAAAGCTCTACAGCATCAAATGAGATCATATCTGGAAAGGGCCCAGCACCATGCCCAGCACACAACAGACACTTAATAGATGTGTGTTCCCTGCTCCCTCCCTTCACACCCAAACCACAGCCTGCACACTGCTGTTCAAGCCAAAGGCCAGGGGCAAAGACTAGTGGTAGGATGAAAGGGAACAGAAGAAGACAAAGACCAAGGGAAAAGATCAGCTCAGACACAGCAGCACCAGCAAAGCCCACACCTGGACATTTTCATGGATTGACAGAGTTTAAAAAGTAACTCAATGTGATATGCAGTTTTTACTCTAATTCCTAAACATGTTTTGGGTCAGGCTCATAGTCAAGACAATAAACATCAGGGACTGATGACAGGAAAAAAAGAAGGTTCTATTACTTACAGTTCTTTCAGATGTGTCTGAGCGAAAGCATTTTCTTGGATAGACATTATAGCATTATTGTTTAAGTCTCTGCAACCAAAAGGAACAAACACTTTTTACTTTCTTCGTTTGTACAACTGTAACTAAAACACTTTAAGTAGTCACAGAAACCTTTGCTAACAGCAAAAGTTATTTATTCAGTAGATCCTAATGTATGCAAACTACTTACAGATGCTCAAGGGCTTCAAGACCGATGAATGCCTTCTTTGTGACTGACTTAATATGGTTTCCTTGTAAGATTCTGAAACACAAACAAACCATCCTAATAAAATTCTCCAAATCCCCCACACACACCAGCCCCCCCCCACCAAAAAAAATTCACTATAAACAAGGCCAGAATGAACTTTTAAAAAAATTCCTCAATTTTCAAGAGTTAAATACAAAACCAAAAATAACATGAAAGCTCTGAGCATCACTCTGACCATGATCATGGTAAATGGACTGGTCCTCCTTATTCTATGTTTTGCTCCATTTGGTACCAGGTCCAAGTCTCAGAGGGGACTCCAGACTGAGAGCTGGAGGGACCTCAGGGGTTGTCTAGTCCAGTTCCTTCATCCTGAGGGTTAAGAAACTGCAGCCTAGGAGGTTAAGTGAGTTTCCAAGGCCTCACAGGAGGAAGAGAGTGGCGAAGCTGAGATGGTGACTGGGAGCCTGGCTTCTGTGCACATCCCACCTTGGCGACAAGCTGCCGGAAGGCCCAGCTTGTTTTCAGTTGTCTTTGTCTTACCTATAGGATTGCTTAACATCTGCTTGTCTACATGCATTATCTCACAGAAGCTCACGTTCAGGTGTGAAAATAGAAACTTCATGGTGTTAAATAGTTTTCTTCTATGACTATAATTCCTGTTACTCAGCACCTTTTTTTTTTTAACCTGAGCACCAACAGCTTCACTAAAACTGCCCACAATTTTAGAAGATAATGATTTTTCATGACTAGGGACCCATAACAGAAAGCAAATCCAGAAGTAGGTTAAATTCCTCTGGGTGAATAAGGGAAAAGGGCATCAGCTTCAAATGTCTTAGTGGAAACACGGTTGTGAAACATATTTTTGCATAGGCACACACAAGGCTATGAATACATACAATTTAGTCAGCTTGGTGAGTCCTACGAATGCTTCGCTTGCATCTTCTATGGCCCAAGAGATCTCATTGTTCCGTAAATCTCTGCAAGAATAAAACCACCTTTTTCATTTGGGGAAAGGCCTGAGACCACAACATTAGTTAACATGGCAGCTCAATGGTTAGCATCCTGACAGTCATGCCAAATAGCCACTCTAGTTTGATCCTTTATCTAAAAATCAGAGTATTTTCAATGAAGACTATGCTTTGAATTAGTTATTTAGGAAGGAAGCTCTACGATCATCTGAAAGACAGACATGTGAGAGAGATTTGCTATTTGTCACAAGCTAAAAGATTCCAGAGGCAAGCCTGGATAAGTAAATTAAGCAACATGCTAAGAATGTTAATCTTCCTGGCTAACAGTTCCTAATTGTGTTAGCATATTAAAAGATTATAGGAAGGGGACTGTAGAGGGCTGCCAGGCAGGCAACAGTAGGTTTTTCCAAGTGCAAGGAATATAGCTCACAAATCTGGTTACTGGCTAATGGGATTTCTTTGTGACCTATGTGTATCCCCAGGGTCCTTAGCTTAGAAAGGCTGACTAAGAGTAATGCCAATACAGCATTTCACAGCTCCAGAGCAATTAGATTCTTCCCCTGGGAAGCAAGGAGGAGGTACCCACATGAATAACAATGCCTACAGTGTTTTCTTTAAAATGAAAATTATGGGTCTTTTAAAATCCACTAGTCCATCCTCAAAGGAAATAGGAAACATGAGTGTGCTAGATGAAAAATGCAAGCAAGAGAATATTTTTAGTATCTCGTATCTCTTCAGGCCTAAGCCAAAACACCAATAGTTTCTACTTTTACAGTTATTTTAAAACTATGTGCATTAGTTAACTTTCCTAAAAACTAAGCATTAGATTACTAAAACCAACAATGGCCCACCTCACTCAAAATCTTGCTATTAAACAGAAAAGGTGTTTTTTTCCCTCCTGACTTTTATGACTCAGTTTATTTAAGGCTGCTCATCTCCTGCCCTTCTTCCAGAAGAAAAAGAAAGGCCACAGGACAAATCTAATCCCAGAGCCAGGATCTCCAAACTCTAGCTCCAATTCTTACAGTCTTGGACAGCTAAAAGCAATCAATGATGGTGTGCACAGAGTATCACCCCAAATTCCCAGTAGTTTCACCCTTGTTCCTTGCTAAAGAATAGAGTTCTAGGAGTCAAGACTAGCTGAGATTCCCTTTGTCTTATCAGCTCTCCCAAAACGGCTGTATCAGGTAAATCCAGTCCCCACTAGTCTATTTACTGTGACAAGAAGCTAAAAAGCTCTTGAAAATCAGCCAAATCCAAATTTGGAGAAAAACCACCTCATCTCTTTTAAAAGTCAGACAAAAGCCTTGCTCTAAGAAGCTCTTAAGTTGCCACTCTCATGCATGGTTAAACACCAGAGTTTGCAGCCTGCTCCATCAGCAGGCCCCCTTGTCTTAAAGCATTTGTTGATTCGGAATTTGATGACCAGACAGTCTCCTACTTAGGGCCCTTTAAGACCATATAAATTCTGCTAATTAATCACTTTGTTCACTCTCTTTTTGCCATATATTTTTTGAGATTACTTTTATTTCACTAAAATGCATTAAGGTTAATAGAACATGACAATTTATAAAAATCTTCTATAATTTTGCTAGTTAAGGCATCTTCTTAATGAACCAACAATCAGGATGATTCATTTCAAATGACTTTCTAAGAGAGAGATAAAAGTTCAGATGTATTTCTGATTATCATTAAAGACTGTAAGTTCCTTCTAGATAAGAATGCTATGTCTTACAATATTACCCCAACAGTGCTTAACATTAATGGTAGGCACACAATGGATAGTCAGCAAATACTTGTGGACTGATTAATCTAAAAGATAGTTGAAAGACTTGTCATAGTTTTAGCCTAGAGCATAAGAAGCAACAAAATTATAATAATTACAAAATTATTAAATTCCAGTGTTGAGTACATGTTAGTTATTTTTATTTCCTCTCCCTTTTTTATTGAAGCAAAAGCCAATTTTGTTGAACCAGTATACTTACAGTGTCTGAAGATTTGAAAGGTCTTTAAAAACCCCATCAGCAATGTGAGTGACCCTGTTGTCCCCTAAATTCAACTTCTCCAATAAGCTCAGACCCACAAAGGCAGATTCATCCAGACGAGTTAACTGATTATAGGACAAGTCACTGTAAATAAGATTTTGGCAACAGTAAGGAATCCATTATACCCGAGTTAAACTTTACAATTCACATTCTTCTTACAAGATACATGTATTCTAGAACTTTCAAACTCCTAGCTTACAGTTTAGGAACTTCTAATCTTTATTACCGACTATGACAATTATTCATTTCAACCTGACCTAAACTGCAAAGTCATCATTGAATTGAGTTTAACACTTACAGTTCAGACAGCTGCTGGCAGAACTCCCAGGCATCAGGGCTAATTCTGTCAATAGCATTCTGGCTGACATAGAGCTGCTGTAATGTCCTCAAGCCATAGAGCCAGCCCTTGTTCACTTCTATTAGGTTATTGTGCTCCAGTTCTCTGCAGAATTAGAGAAACAGAGCAGAAAACGGGTTATAAAACAAGACATTCAATGAGAAGAATATTCTTAAATCTTTGTGAAGTCTTACTCCTGAAAGGTGTCTAGCCTAGATCTCTTCTTCACTCAATCCTACAATATCTGAACATAGGAGGATCCATCAATGAACTCAACAGTCTATTTAAGGCTAGATGAAGTAGCAAGACTGCCTAGGAAAATCAGATCTTCAAAACCTAAGAGCTTGAGGAAATGTGACCAAACTGTGTCAAATATGCCTAATCCTGATGAGTTCTGATAGTTCCCCTCACCTAATAGAATAAAGTAATTCAGTTAGCTTTAGATATGATACTCACGGGTAGAACAGCCAAATCCACTGATTTAACATTTTACAAGGCATGCCAACTTTGTACATCAATTGCCTCAGGGATTAGAGCAGAGAACTCCTTAGTATAAACTCTGTGTAATTAAAGACCCTACTCCAGCCTTCTGAGCCTTAGAAGTCCTAATCAGAAGGCCTAGTTGACACTCCCCTGCTGTGGTTCCTAGTACTTACAATTCTTCCATGTTAACCAAGCCAAAGAAAGCTCCATCCATAAGTCTGGTAATTCCATTCCGTTGCATTTTCAAAGATTTTAAGGAATCAAGTCCTTGGAACGTAAGACTTTCCACAGTTTTAATCCTGTTTCTTTTAAGTTCTCTTCAAGAGAAATGAGAACAAAAGTTAATACACAGTTGAGAATCATTTGCTTAAAAACAAAAGATAGTTGTGTCAAAGAAAAAGACCTCTCCAATTAGCTACTTACAAAAGCTGAAGATGAGGCAGCTTAAAGATCTTGGGCGGAATCATGCTAATCCTGTTCCTATTTAACTTGACCACTACCAAAGAACTGGACAAATTATCAAAGCAGCCAGCTTCCAAGGTGGCTATCCTGTTATTACTCAGATTCCTGAAATAAACAAGGCAAAAAGATATATTGAACAAGAATTCTACCATAAGAAACTCTCCACAGACTATTACTTCATTTCTTTTTTTTTTTTTAAAAGAGAGAAGCAAAACCTTTATTCAGACACCAGAGAGCCAAATCCCAACACCAGGAAACTGAATCCACCATAGCAACAAAGAAGTTAATATACTATAGCATGGCAGAGAGCCACACTATCCTTTAGCCTTCCCATAAACAAACATTCACAAGCCTAGCAGTCATAGCAAGGGGAACAAAAACACTCACAAACCTAGCTGTCTCTTTGGATACCTCCTCTCCTCCCACCAGCTCTAACTGCTCTCTATTATTTCATTTCTTAAGAGATTTATACTGAGGGGCAGCTAGGTGGCAAAGTGAATAGAGCACCAGCTCTTGAATCAGGAGGACCTGAGTTCAAATCCTACCTCAGACACTTAACACTTACTGGCTTGTGAGTTTAGGCAAGTCACTTAGCCCCAACTGCCCTGCCCTCCCCCCTCCAAAAAGCAAAAAAAAAAAAAAAAAGATTTATACTGAAAAGCCAATTTGGCAAGTTTTACTTACTTGTTTTCTATACAACTACATTAGTAAAAAAAAAAAATCAAAATCAAAGTTAAGCCTTAGAAATCGCCTTATTTCTTTTTGCTTCTGACCAGGAAATATTATAACCTTACTATTTTAGGAAAAATGAATACTATGATTCAGTTTGTCATGGAAACACACACTTTAAAAATCATCTAAATGGAACTTTTAATTTTTTTTACTTACAGATACTTCAGCTGCATTCGAGGAAATGAAGATGCCTTGATTTCTGAGATGATATTTGAGCTGAGATCCAGCGTCTCCAGGGAAAGGTAAAACTGGAGCTGTTCGGCACTCACTTCTGGAATTACATTGTGGACTCTGAAGACCAGAAAAGAGAACTCTAGAAATCATCTGTGACCTGTCCTTTAAGTATCACCCATACCATGGAGGCAAAAGTATTATGAACAATCTTTTAAAAGATTTAAGGAAAAAAAACAGAAAAAATTTTTAAAATATTTACTTACAATGAAAGGAGAGTGATATTAGAAGTTGGTTCTCCAAAATATGGAATTTCTGTTAACTCATTGTAATTCATTTTTCTGTGGAGAAAAAAAGGAAAGATCCGATTCTTCAGTGATTTTTTTTCTTCTCTAGTTCTCAACTACAAAGAACGCAGATTCTAGGACACACAACACATGCATTTTTATTGACTGGCTGAACTGAAACATTTTTAGGGGGAAAAGGCCTCTGCACATCCAAAAGGGTTGCAACAATGTATGAGTCTGTTCACTCTTATTTTATTTAAAATTAAAATAAAGCTTGGTTATGGAGATTAGAAGCAGAAAAGATCAAGAGAAGCTGAAAGAAGCAGGTCACTGAGAATGTCAAGAAGCGTTACGTGTCAACATAATAGTGAGAAAAGACAGAGAACCCATGCCTAAACTAGGCACAAGACTCCCCAAAGCACAGACGTTTCAGGCCATTTTTGGGTCTGGGCAAATAGATTCCTCCCAAAAGTACACACAAAACACCTGAAGAATCACACTCACAACAAAATTAAATTATTTTCAATATAGGGAAGAATAAAACTTATTAAAAATTATCTAAGTAGACTGTGAGCTTCTTGAAGGTAGGCATGATATCCTCTGCACAGAGGAGGCAACAAATAAATGCTTACTGAAATGAAATAAGCTTAAAGCCAGGGGTTGGGAGGAGAATATAAATTCAATTTATATTGAAAATACCAAAACAGGAAAGCCTCATTCCCCCAACACCCCAGATAAATGAGGTATTGCAGTAAATAAACCTACTTTTTTATATTCTTCATTTATTTTAGATGCCAAATATTTGGCAGAATATACAAAATGTTTACATGATATACAGGAGTCTTCTGTAAAGAAAATCTGTATATACCTCTACAAAGAACTTTTCACCTGTGCAGTGCAGACTGCAAGTTTAAAGCAACAATACAATGGCATAATACTCAGAGCCTTTACAATATAACAAATACAAACAAACTGTTCTGAGGTTTAATCACAGTTTAAAATTTTTAATTCCTTCCTACCCTCATCCCATATTCTCTACCATGTCAGGACTGGCAATCCCCAAACTGACAATATTTATTAGGTCACAAAAATACAATTAAGAATAACTTACACATCCTGTAACACCTTTGAATCCAAGTTGATGCTCCAGTTAGATAACCGATTATGACTCAAATCCCTAAAAAACAAAAAGTTACTCAGTTTTCATCTGAGTCTTTGAAGAGGAGTAGGAAGAAATGGCAGCTAAGTGTACAACAAAAAGCCAAAAGGAAAATTCCATATTCACATTATAAAGTGTTTATGAGATGAGAAAAAAATACTCATATATGAAAACCCCTTTAGAGTACAAGTCCGTATAACAAAGCTACCAAAGATGAAACTAAATTCATCTCATAGGAATGGCTTTTCTAAATAACATTCTAGCTCTAGGAACGGGAAATCCATTTCAAAAGATCACAAAATTTAGAGCTGGCAAAGGTCTTCCGAAATGGAGGCTAATCCCCTCATTTTACATAGGTAGTAATAGAACTTAGATTCAAAATCAAGTATTTTTAAAAAAAGAAAAGAAAAAAAATCAAGTCTTTTGCCTCCAAATCCAATGGGTTTTTTTTTCCACTACAGCATGCTGTCTTGTCAGCCCAGATTACATTAATAATGGAGAAGAAATGGATTAAATAAAAAGTAAATTCTACAGTTCACTTTTTAGCTTATGTGCAATCTAGTTTTGATTGAATTTGCAAAACATTTAAGTAAGCTTTAAGAAACTCCCCTCTTGCTTGTTATTTTCTGGCACCTTTACAAGGCTAAGGTGGAATCTAGCCCACACAAGCCGTCTGCACAAGTGTTTTACTATATGCTACAATATGGTTGGCAATAGGAACATGCTGGTGAAGCATTACAGATCACTGCAAGAGAAGGAAGAGCTTATCTCACTGTACTACCAAACAGTGTTGACAGATGGACGCAGGTTTGAACAATGTCTTTATTACAGCCAAACGATCAATTTCAGCCAGTTATGTCTGTCAGTGAAACCAAGCACTTTCCCTCACAAACGTGAATTACTCCATAATATCACTAAGGCCATGCCAAAGATCCTCACCCTTTTTTCTGTAAAGGTTCTAACATCTTTGCTCTAGGCAGCTGAAGTCTGGCAACAGTTACCAGCTCAAGGGCATTAATGGGTGGAGGAGAGGGTGGGGAAGATGGAGATGATGAAATATGCCCAACAAAAAAATCTCACTAAGATATTTTTGCCCCCAAGGTGAGAGAAGAATAACATGACATGTCACACAATTGTGAAAAGAGACTTTAGTCTTTATTCCAATTACATTAGAAGTTTTCAACAAGAATAGAAATTGAAAACCACTGCTCTCCTCCAGGTTAGTTCTTTCACGCTCCGCTCCTGGGGAAGCAGATCAGGCAAGCAGACAAGCTCACAGACTGACAGTGTTCCACCTCTAGAGGGCCTTGCCTACTAAGATCTCTCATCCTTTCCCCACTAATGCTTGCAGACTTGACTTTTTTTATTTGCATTATGTTCACATGAGCCTCCTTCCAAGTTCTGGCTAAGTTTCTGTTTCTCTCCACATCTCTCTGTATTTTCTTTCTTTTTTAAATTTTTGTTACATATATTTTTATTCTCTTTATTGGGTAATATTGGTGCATTTTTCGTCGTGATATTTGGGTTTTTATTAATTTATTTTAGTTTTCAACATTTATTTTTATAAGATACTGAGCTCTAAATTTTCTCTACTCCCTTCCCTCCCCAAGACATGTAATCTGTTACAGACTACTCACGTACAATCATATTAAACATACTTTCACATTAGTCATGATGTGAAAGAATCAGAACAAAAGGAAAAACCATAAGAAAAAGCAAAAACAATAACTACAAAAAAGAAGGGATAGAAGATAATAAACTTCAATCTGTATTCTGACTCCAATTCTTTCTCTGGAAGTGGACAGCATTTTCCATCATGAGTCTTTTTGGAAATGTCTTAGATCATTGCATTGCTCAGAAGAGCCAAGTCTAACAAGTCATTGCCCAGTGTTGCTGTCATTATGTACAATGTTCTCCCAGTTCTGCTCACTTAACCCGACTTCAGTTCATGTAAGTCTTTCCAGATTTTTCTGAAATCTGCCTGATCATTGCTTCTTATGGAACAATAGTATTCCATTACATTCATATGCCACAACTTGTCCAGCCAGTTCCCAGTTGATGGCCATCCCCTCAATTTCTAATTCTTTGCCACCACAAAAAGAGCTGCTATAAATTGTACATCCTTTTCCCTTTTTTATGATCTCTTTGGGATACAGACCTTGGTATTGCTGGATCAAAGGACATGCACAGTTTCATAGTCCTTTAGGCATAATTCCAAACTGTTCCCCAGAATGGATGGATCAGTTCACAACTCCAACAACATTATTAGTGTTCCAATTTCCCTACATCTTCTCCAGCATTGATCATTTTCCTTTTGTCATGTTAGCCAATCTAACGTGATAGGTACGATGTGGTACCTTAGAGTTGTTTCAATTTGCATTTCTCTAATTAAGAGTGATTTAGAGGGGTGGCTAGGTGGCACAGTGAGTAGAGCGCTGGCCCTGGAGTCAGAAGGACCTGAGTTTGGATCCAGCCTCAGACACTTAACACACACAAACAAAAACCTAGCCGTGTGACCTTGGGCAAGTTACTTAACCCCAATTGCCCTCCAAAATGCAAAAAAAAATAAAAACAAACAAGAGTGATTTAGAGCATTTTTAAAAATACAACTATAAAAAGCTTTAATTTCTTCATCTGAAAACTGCCTGTTTATATCATCTGACCATTTATCAAGGAGGCACCTCTCTGCATTTTCTACACAAGATGATAATAAGTCTGGCCCTATGCTTCTTTCATGGATCTCACAAGATCAGAGATAGAACCAAAGGGACCTTTCCAAGTCATCTCCAACAACCCCATCATTCTGCAGAAGGGGAAGCCAGTGAGGTGAAATTATGTGTATGTGGTCCCACAACTGATAAATGGCAGAGTCAAGATTTAAACTCAAAGTCCTTTGACTCCTTATCCAGTAGTGTTCATGCCTCCAGTGATTTTCCTTTATTTATCCCATTCTGTTCAAAAGGGTTTCTTAAAACTCTAGTCAACTACTCATTCAGTTTTATCAAATAGAAGAAATACCAACACCTTCCATCCAAGCCAAAGCAATACAAAAAAAAGATTTTTTAATAGAAACATAGCATTTAAACTTAGTCCCCGTGAAAGGTGATGTGTCACTGCTACGGGAAGGGAGGAGGAGGTACAAAGGGCATAGCCACTTTTCTATACCTTTCAAATCCAAAGCTGGGGTTCTTAATTTTTTTGGTGTCATAGACCCCTCTGGCTAGTTTGATAAAGTCTATAGATCTAATCTCAGAATTGTTTTTAAATGCACAAAATACATGGGATTGCAAAGAAAACCAAATATAGTAAAATACAATTGTAGAAATAAACATATATCTATTTTAAAGCTCACCAACACCAGGTTAAGAATCCCTTGTATAAAGGAGAAGGGGGGAGATAAAAATGAAAGCTTATACTCTGAACCTAAACTATAGTCTCATCAGCCTTGAAGAAAAGATGACTGCTTTATAAGAAAGGTTTGTTTTACACTAAAACCAGTTCCACAGCGAATACTGTAGCAAGGTACCAGAAGACTTAGGGCCCTTTATTTATAAAACAACACATACCACAAAGCAGGGAACATAATGTGTCTGTAATTAACATGCTCTGGAACAACCATCCTTCCTGTAGCAGGATACAGGCCATCCAGTAATCTGCTAATATCTAAATCCTCCCTTCTAGTTAAACTAGCATTATGTGCATTACCACATACTAACTAGTAGAATCCACATCATATATGTAGCTGTAGACATAAAGGAAACTACAGATCCATTCCAGTGATACTTTGAAGACTTAAAAGTTTCAGATTTCTTCAACTTGCCTATGCCTTTTGGTTGAAAATTTTAATATCCAGAGAATTTGCTCATTGTTCTCAGGATTTCTCTTTTCTGTAATAATTATAATACATTGGCACAATTGATGCTAAAGTAAAAAAAATGAAAAAGGAAACAAAAACTCCAACAAACCACACATTTTTCAAAGATGCTTTTAAACCCCAATAAGGCTCAAATTTATATGAATTGGAAGAAAATTTTCTAGAGACACAACTCAGGGTAGTTTGCTGTGGTTTAGCACTCAAAAGTAGGTACGGGCTTCACTAAGTCTTTACTAATATTTCAACCCATGTTTAACACTTGTTTTAAAAAAATGAAGTTCTAAACCCACCTGAAAACAGAATTCTTTTGACTCCAGGGGCTTTTTCTCTTAACAGGATGCTACAATGTACATTAAGGATATTCAAGTATTTAACAAAATGACCTCGTGTTGCTGAACTCAATCTAAAAAAGTTCAATGTTGCAACGGTCACTATTACAACTTAATAGCTCATCCTTTCAGCTTCTAACACCACTGGCATCTGAATATTTATGGGTAAGACAATTGAAAAGTAGAGGTCTTAAGAGCCAGCCTTATCAGTGTTGTGAACTAAGCTTCCCCTCATGCTAATCTACAGGGATAGAGCTGTAATAAATGATGAATTATTAAAGTTCTTGATATCCTGTGGAGCCAGAGGTGCCATTAATGTAGTCATTTAGTGCCATCAGAGTGTAAATAATTTATAGGATCTGCAGAACAATCACAACAGGTTAGAAAAGGAGGACTCTGCTCCACAAGGTAATTACAAAGTCCTTAGGCAAGAGAGAAGCAGGGGAGTTTCTTATACACAGTCACAGAAAAGTAAATTTCTAAGTCATCTTGGTCACTTTCTGCTTCTAGTACTATGCAGCATTAGTGGACTAGCCTAGAGACATTAGGGATAATAATCTTTAAGAAAAGAGGTTACCCACAGACATACCATATCTGTGACGACCAACTATGACAGACTGGACTCTTTTCAGCAATGCAGTGATATAAGTTAATCCCGAATGACTCAAGAAAGTGAGAAATGCGCCATCCAGAGATATAACTAGAAAGAACTGAGCCTGAATCCTGATGGAAGCAAACTAAATGATCTTGTTCTTCTCATTGTTTGGTTTTACTTCTTCCTTACCATCTTTCATCCCACCTAGTACAATATGCCTTTGTAATTGGAATAATGTTTAATATGAATGCATTTGCAGACCCTATACTGTACTATATGCTGTCATGAGGGGAGGGGGGAGGGAAGTAAAGGAAATTTGAAAATCAAGGAACTATGGAATTGAATCTTGTTAACTGAAACTAAACTAATAAATTAATTAAAAAAAAAAAGCAAACAGTATACAGAAAGACTTAATGAAAATGCTAGCAATGGAAAATAAAGAGAATATTTAAAAAAAAAAAAGAAAAGAGGTTACCTCCTTTGCAAAAATTAACAGGGTTAATGGTACTTAGAAAAGTTATCACAACTAATTTTCCTTTTTTTCAAAGTTTTGTGTATATTCAGTAATACTTAATTTATCCAGCATCATCAGAGATTGAGGTTTTCTGCCAAAATGAACTGACAAATAATTATCTACTTTATGACATAAGAGGACTCACTTCTTACAGTAAAGCCTCAATTAACTGTAACAGGTCTCCCCCCAAAACCCCCAAATCATCCAATCCACTTCTAAGAATCAAAGTCTAAAAAAAATTTTTTTTTTACCTTACTAGACCTCATATTTAAATGGTCTTGGTGCGGCTAGGTTGCGCAGTGAATAGAGCACTGGCCCTGGAGTCAGGAGGACCTAAGTTCAAATCTGATCTTAGACACTTAACACTTAGCTACCCATGTAACCTTGGGCAAGTTACTTAACCCCAATTGCCCTCCAAAAAGCAAAAAAAAAAAAAAGTAAAATAAAATAAATGGTCTTTAAGGTCTTATCCAGATTCAAATAACAGGATCACAGGACCATAAAAAAATAATCATTTTAAGTAAACTCAGAGCTTTCCTGATTTCTTGGGGTAAACTGGCCATAATTCAAAATTTTCTTGAGGACCCTAAAGTATTCATTATGTAAATCATCAAGCTGTGCTATATTATAGTAATGCTGGCAGGGAACATTAGGTTAGTTGTAGCCCCAGACTGCTGTACTTTTAAAAGTTCATTAATTTGTTTTTTAAAAGTTTTTCAATCTCTGCTCTCAACATCAAGGCTGTCAAAGCTGTTTTCTGCTACTCTCCATGTGAGGAACTCTAGCAGCCCTACAGTCAAATCCACAACTTGGGAAACCAAATAATTAAGATGTGCGTGTGTGTGTAGGATATGATTAAATAAGTGAGTGAGGAAAATATATGCACCAAATATTACCAACAAAAGTCTGACAATCAAGATACACAGGGAATTGACATAACTACATAACATGAAGGCCATTCCCCAATAGATTTATTTAAATGAGTGGCCAAAGGATTATACATTTTCAGAAGAACTGTTATCTATATATGACCATGTTTTTAAAATGGCACCAAATCACTATCACTAAGAGACATGCAAATTAAAATAAGTCTTTGAGGTTTCACCTTTCACTATGATAATTGATGGAGATGACCAAAAAAGTAAAAATCAATGGAAGCACTGTGGGAATTTAGGGACATTAATTTATTGCTAGTGGGGCTGTGAAATGGTCCAACCATTCTGGATGTCCATTTGAAATTATGTAAGAACTAAAGGAACTAAATTCTCCACACCCTTTGACCCAGCAAACCCATTATTGTAATTAAGCCCTAAGGAAGTCAATGGTAGAAGAATAAGGGCCCAATATTTACCAAAATATCCACAGCAGTAAGTACTCTTTATGGCTGCAAAAAACTAGAATTAAAGTCCAATGACTGAGGAAGAACTAAAAAGAAAACAACTGTGGCACATGAACTTAATGGCATTTCTGTACAGTAAGAAATGACAAATATAAAGAATCCAGGGAAATAAGGATAGATTTATTTGAACTAATGCAGAACAAAATAAGCAGAAACAAAAAAATAAGATTCACAATGACTACAATGAATGAAAAGATCATAATCAAGGAATCTGAAAGCTGAGTAATGGGAAAACAGCTGAAGGTCATCCCAGGAAAGATCATGAAACATGCCCTGTCCTTTTCATAGAAGAGAGCTAGGTGACTATGAAGACAGAGCATGGCATACAGTGAGAGCTATGGCCACTGTGTGGAGATTTTTGCTTAGTTAGGGAAGGTTCAATCTAGAAGTGGAAGGAGGGTTTTCCCCCTTTCCAGGAATGACCATGATATAATAAAGATAAAAGGCATCGATAAAGCATGTGTTCATGTTTTATTTAATTTTAATGTTTCTATTACTAGCTTTTGTTTCACCTTCATTTCTGTCCAAATTCTACCCCCCACTCTCCTATACAGCAAACTACACCTTCCAAAAAAAAAAAATTAAGATTAAAAAGCAGTTAGCAAATCAACCAAAACACCAATAGTTGTCAATAGCAAATGCCTTATTCCAGTCTTAATCTCCTTTCCCCTCCCCCTCTGCAATGGAGGGAGGTGCATTTCCTCATCTCTCTTGGACACTATGTGTGTTCAAGGTCATCACAGAAATGGCCAAGCACTGGTTTTCTTCTTGGTGGTAGCTGCTCTTCCATTTACACTGCTGTCCTCACTGTGTATCTTGTTTGTTTGGGTCTGCTGACTTCACTGGGGTTCAGCTCACAAGCCTTCCCTATTTCTCCAAATTCATTATTTCTTATAGTGCAGTACCCACAACCAAAAGGCATCTATTCAGTTTCAAGTTGTTTGCTATATAAGAAAAGTGATGCTACTTACATGGTGCCAAAAAAGGTCCAGATCTTTGACTTCCTCAGTGAACATGCTGCCTTGATAGCTAGCAATGGGATGTCTAGATCGAAAAGCATAGACATCCAGTCCCCTTTTCTTGGACATAATTCCACAGTGCTTCTCAGCCTGGCTGAATCCATCTACAAGTCTACTAGCAGTGTCTACTGGTGCCCTCACCTTACTGCAACCTCCACAACACTGAGCATTTTCACTTTGTCATCTCTGCCACACTGCTAGGTAAAGAGTAAAATACCAGAATTGTTTTGATTTGCATTTCTCTTATTTTTAGTGATTTTAAGCAATCCTTATAATAGCAGTCCTAAAATAGCTTTAGTTTGATGGGGGGGTTTTGCTTGTTTTGTTTGTTATCATGTTTCGGGTAGTCTAGGCTGCAGGTTAAGTAATGCTACTGTATTAAGAGGAATTATTCTTTTCTAAGCTACAGTTACCTTTCTGTCTACTATGAATTTCTGCAGTACATTCTGTGACAATGTTGATCCACCACTGAAAAAAGTGTTTTCATGTGGTTGAGAGAACACAGGAATAAATGAGATCTTTAAGTGTTTTATTTTTAATTAAACAAATGCTTTATTAACTTCTGGTTTACATATTTCCACCAAATTTTGAGTTGCAATTTTCCCCCCATTTTTTCCCTACCCACCACCCCAGAATAGCAGTCCTACTAGATATTTCCTCATCCAATCTGCTCTCTCCCATATCTTCTCCCATACCCCCATCGACTTTGCCATTAGGGCAAGGTGAATCTCTGAGCCCCAGTGCCTGGACATCTTATGAAACATTTAATTTTAAAACTTCGATTTTCAGATCCATTCCCTTCCTCCCTTGTCACCCACTCCCTCTGAGAAGATAAGCAATTCAGTATGTGTTATACATCTATAGCTATGCAAAACATTACCACAGTAGATATATTGTAAAAGACTGCTTATATTTCCCTCTCACCGATCTCACCTCCCACCTGGTCCATTCCCTACTTTGATCCTGTCCCTCTTTGAAAGTGGGTACTTCCAACCTCCCCTCCCCCCAGAATACCCTCCCCTCCATCCTTCCCCCTCTCATCCCCCTTTCCCCTACTCTCCTGCAGGGTGAGATATCCCATTTAGTATGTATGTGATTCTCTCCTCGAGCCAACTTCAATAAGAATATGCTTTTGCCTTTTTGCCTTCCTGTTCTTCCCCTCCCCTGCAACTACTTCCCCTTGCCTCTTCTACATGAGATAGTTTACCTTACCCTGTCTCTCCCCATCTCCTCTTGCCACTTTCCTCTCTCATCTCTTGACTTCACCCCTTAAGAATCATCCCTTCCCATCAAATTCAACCTGTGCCCTCTATCCATGTATACTTGTAAACATATGCCCATATACCCTTCTTCAATTATTTCCATAATGTGAAAGGTTTCATCAGACACAGTTATTGTTTTTCCATGTAGGGATGTAAATAGTTCAACTTTGATAAGTTCCTTTTGATTTCTTTTTCCCTGATTACCTTCTCAGGCATCTCTTGCTTCTTGCCTCTGGATGTCAAATTTTCTATTCAACTCTGGTTTTTTCCTCAAGAATGCTTGAAAGTCCTCTATTCCACTAAATGACTATATTTTCCCCTGAAACAAAATACTCAGTTTTGCTGGGTAGGTGACCCTTGGGTTCATTCCCAGTTCTTTTGCCCTCTGGAATATCATATTCCATGCCCTTCGATCCCTCAGTGTAGAAGCTGCCAGGTCCTGGGCTATTCTGATTGTGTATCCACAATATTGAAATTGTTTCTTCCTGGCTGCTTGTAGTATTTTCTCCTTGATCTGGGAATTCTGGAACTTGGCTATAATATTCCTAGGAGTTTTCTTTTTGGGATCTTTTTCAGGAGGCGATTGGTGAATTCTTTCAACCTCTATTTCCCCCTCTGGGTCTAACACATCAGGGCAATTTTCCTTGAGAATTTCTTTAAGGATGATTTCTAGGTTCTTTCTTTGATCATGGCTTTCAGGTAGTCCAATGATTTTTAAATTATCTCTCCTGGATCTATTTTCCAGGTCAGTGGTTTTTCCCATGAGATATTTCACATTGTCTTCTATTCTTTCATTTGTTTGGATCTGTTTAACAGCATCTTGATTTCTCATAAAGGCACTAGCTTCCATTTGCTCCAGTCTAACTCTGAAGGAATGAATCTCCTCAGTGAACTTTTGAGATTCTTTTTCCATCTGGCAAATTCGACTTTTAAGGCATTCTTCTCCTCATTGCCCTTTTGGGCCTCCTTTGCCATTTGAGTTAGTCTATTTTTTAAGGTGTTGTTTTCCTCAGTCAGGCTGTTGACTGTCATTTCATACTTTTCTTGCATCTTTATCATTTCTCTTCCCAATTTTTCCCCCACTTCTCTTATCTGCTTCTTAAGGTCCTCTATGGCCTATAGCCAGCTTGTATTTTCATTTGGGGCTTTTGGTGCAGGAGTTCTGATATCACAGTCCTCCATGCTTTGATCCTCTTTGCCCCTAAAATAGGAGTCCAATGTTGAATTTTTCTGTTTATTTTGTTTCTTTTGCCTAGGCATGTTGCCACTTAATTACTTGATTTTGGGGCTTGTTGCCACAGTAGGGTTCTGCCACCAGACAGGAGAGCTTCCGTCCCAAACGTGGGGTCTTCACAATTTCCACCAGTTGGGTGGCCTCTGTAAAGCCTCTACCCGCTCTGGCAAATTGGATACCCACCCCAAACTTCCCCCCCAGACCACAACCAGATCCAGGCAGTTTAAAGCAAGAGCGATAAACCCCCAGAGTGATTGCTGGGTCTCCCTACAGTTCGCAGACCAGGAGCTAGAGCCGCCACTGACGCTGCAAAATGGCTTCTGTGCTTCGTTTCTTCAGCAGCTTTTTGCCCCCAGGGGAGGAAGCCGACGAGTTCCCCAAATACTGGCCCCAAAGTCCATAGGGCACTAACCTCTCACTTTGTCCTAGGCATATCTGTGCTGATAATTCTGGAATCACCACATTTGCTGGTGTTCTGGGGTCCCTCCAGCCGGCTGCTGGCCCGGCCACCCTAGGGCTAAAACCTCGGCTCAGGTGGGCCTGGGCTCAGCTCCCAGAGTGCTGTGCTGTCGGTTCCCAGCGAGCTGTGCTGCCCACTCTCAAAGCACTGCGCTCGCTGCTCCCTGCAGGGCTGCTGGGTTCTCCTCAACAGGAGGTTAGTTTCTCTGTGTAGTTCTGTGGGTGCTGGGGCTCCAGAAGTTGTTCAGAGTCCCCTTTTACATTATTTGGAAGTTTTGTGGGGCAGAGCACCTTGGAAGTGCTGTTTCTACTCTGTCATCTTGGCTCCGCCCCCCCAAGTGTTTTATTTTTAAATCTTTAATAGTTAAGAGTATAATTATTATTATTATCATTTTTTTTTTGCCTTTTGTAGGGCAATTGGGGTTAAGTAACTTGCCCAAGGTTACACAGCTGGGTTTTTGTTTGTGTGTGTTAAGTGTCTGAGGCCAGATCTGAACTCAGGTTCTTCTGACTCCAGGGCTGGCACTCTACTCACTGCACCACCTAGCCGCCCCAAGAGTATAATTATTTAAGGAAATAAGGTGAACAAATATTCACTGACTTGCTACTGATTTAACTGAACTCCTGCCACTCTCTCAAACAGACTCTTCTAGAGAAAATATGCTCATTTAAAAACAAAGACAAAAACCCCTGCAATAAGCTACTATCTTCTCAACTAGCAAAGCTCCCTCTATTTGCCAGCCTGCTCTCAGCAGATGTGCTTGTCTTTACTCTCCCTCAGCTTTGGTGAACCCTCTCTCTTAGGCTTCTCTTACCTGTGCTGTTCCTTCTCAAACAACTGATACTCAACCATCTTTGTCTCCTCCATTATCAAAGAGTGGGTGTTCCTCTCAGGCACAGACCTGGGCCGGGTCTTTTTCTCTTTCCACACACACCCACTATCAAAGATCTCATCAGCTTCTATGGGGTACATATCACTTGCAAACATATATTTAGTCTAAATATCTCCCCTGAACTCCAGCTTTTTGCTTCCAAGCGAAAAATGGAGACAATTTCTTATTTTTCCATAAAATTCTATTAAGTCTGAATTAGAAGAATGGAAGTAACTATCTTATTTAGGAATGACAGAGATGGTATGCTTTGTCTTTCTTCTTAGAAGTTAGGTCTCTGCTGCAAAATTTTCTTTCTGAATAATTATACCACAAATAACACTACTAAAAACTAAGAGCAAGTATGCCACTAGATGAAGAATGAAATGACAGAGTTCAGAAGTGAGTGGATATAATAAAAGCAGAAATATCTCAATTTCAACAATCTTGCTGTTTCATAAACCAAGTCAGAAACTACTTCAATTTCAGGATATTTTATCTGTCCTCTGGCAGTATAATGTAGAAAAAACACTATCTTGGGAATCATGGGCTCTGGGTTTGAAACCTGGGCCTCTCACTCACTAAATCTGTAACCCAGAATTGAACTCCTCTGAAGGTTAAACTGTAAAATAATGTCACTGGACAAGATGACTTCTCAGATCTCTTCCAGTTTGAAATCTACTATCATTTTCATCCTGTCACCTTTTTAGTTGACCATAAACAATTTTACACTACCTATTTGTTCCTAAGTGATCAACATTCCCCTTCATCTTCCAAATAAAAACAAAGCGATAGTTTTGTAACTGTGGAACAAATAGTTGATACTCATAAATATTAAGAGAAGACCTTTAACATTTTTTAATCATCATTACAAAATATTTGTTAGGACCTCACTTTGTACCTGGTGATATAGTAATTACTTAGGTACTTACCATTAAGGTTTTGGGGAGCGGCTAGGTTTTAAAACTAGGCATCTTAGGGGCGGCTAGGTGGCGCAGTGAATAGAGCACGGCCCTGGAGTCAGAAGGACCCTGAGTTCGGAGCCGGCCTCAGACACTTAATCCACACAAACAAAAAAACCTAGCCGTGTAACCTTGGGCAAGTTACTTAACCCCAATTGCCCTAAAGGGGCGGCTAGGTGGCGCAGTGAGTAAGAGCGCTGGCCTCGGAGTTGAGATGACCCGAGATCAGTTCCGGTCTCAGAAAATGAGCACCCACACATAAATAATGACTAGCCATGTAACCTTGAGCAAGTTACTTAACCCCAATTGCTTTAAAAAAAAAAAAAACTAGGCATCTTGCTATCCCCACTATGATTGGCAGTGATTTAATCAGAGACAAGCATCTGATAAATCTGTTATTAGTGTAATCTGTCATTTCTTATGACTACATAGTATTACCTGGCAAAATCTAATACCATATTCCTACAACAAGAAAAATTACTCTCAGAACTGGCTACTTTCCTCACAGCAACCTGCCAGGATTTCTATTTGACCAGAGAAGCAAGTTATTACCAAATGTAAAATGGCCATGTTAGAAAGAGCTTCCTTATGGAAATCCCTTTTTGAATATAAACTGAACGAGGACAAGGAAAAGGACTCGTGCATTAGTTCACTGGGGCTTTCTTTGCCATCTTCTCTGGGAAGAAGACCACTAAGTACAAACAACAAAGTAAACAGTGTGAAGAATGGAGGGGAAAAAGAACATGGGGCATAGTCACACAGTAATACTAATTAGCCCCTTATGAACTAAGTATTCATTAGAACGCCAAAGGGTGGGGCTAAGGCAGCATAATATTAGAGTTTATACTTTTAGAGTCTACAAAGAACTTTTCTCACATCCCTGAGGAGGAATCCACATATTTTCCCTGTTGAACAGATGAGGAAACTGAAACTGAGGCTCTAGGTTAACGAATAAAGAATTTCAAATTGCAAGTATCTCTCTCCCAGGCACATTCCCACGAGGAGAATGGACAGGCTTCTTCACTGGGAGAGGACTTTACCATCCTGCTGTTCAGCATGGATGAAGGTGAACTCCTTGGCTTGGCACGCAAGGTCTACTGCCCATAAGGTACCACTTCATCTACATCATATATTACCTCTCTTCTACCCCTTCCCATCAGAAAAACTGGCCTTCAAACCTTCCTTTCCCTCTGCTTGGAATCCTATCCACCACCTGCTTTGAAAACTTTAAAGCGCTCCATAAATGTGTACGTGAGACAGAGAGAGAAAGGGAGAGGGGCACAGTAAAATAGAGAAGAGACAGAAAGCGATCGAGACAAAGTGACAGGGATAAAGAAAGAAGGGCGAGAGATAGACACGAGAGACACAGAGAGACAAAAAGATAGAAAGAAGACAGAGAGAAGAAATACAGACAAATAGAGAGAAAGGAAAAGAGACACAGAGAGGAGACAGAGAGAGAGAGAAAGACAAAGCGATGGAGGGAAGTGACCGGACAGAAAGACATTGGTGGAGAGAGAGACAGAGAGAAAAGAGAGATAGAGAAAGAGTCTTGGGAGGAGAGGAGATGGGGGGACGGGGTAGGAATTCCCTTACAAGTCTGTCAGCATCGCCTGGAGTGCAGGTTCTTCATCTTATCTAGACTTTTTTTTTTCTTTTTGGAGGGCAATTGGGGTTAAGTAACTTGCCCAAGGTCACACGGCTAGGTTGTTTTTTTTTTGTTTTTTGTTTGTGTGCGTTAAGTGTCTGAGGCTGGATCCGAACTCAGGTCCTTCTGACTCGAAGGCCGAAGCTCTACTCACTGCGACACCTAGCCGTCCCTTATTTAGATTTTTTATCTCCTTGAGCATCTTCTTGCCCAAAATAGGTGCTTAATAAATTTAAGAAAGTTAGTAGCAGGAAAAAAGATATTGGGTATGTCTAGGATATTTTGTGGCTCTAACGTCAGGATTCCAGATTGGTGTTACAAAGCGTTAGTTGACAGTGAATAGCTGCCCTTCCTGGCTGTCTCTTTTTCATTTCTTTATCGGCCTTATTTCTCCTTCCTGATTCCTCACACTGCTACAGGCAGCCAAGTTCAGCTTGCAAAGAACAAGAGTTAAGAGTCAATATCCTCATTAGTAGCCCACTAAGCATATACAGATATTGCAGACTAGCTGGGATAAGAGTAAAAAGTGTTTCCTTTATCTAAGCATTCATTAAGTGCCTACTATGTACCAGGCATTATACTAAGTTCTTTACAAATATCTTTTCATTTGATCCTCAAAACATCCCTGAGAGGTAGGTGCTATTTTCATTCCCACTTCATAGTTAAGAAAACGGAGGCAAACAGAATGTCCAGGGTCACAGAGCTAGGAAAGAGTGTCTAAAGTTATATTTGAACTCACATCTTCCTCACTCCAGGTCCAAAGATCTATCTGCTGTGCCATCTCCTGGCTGTCTTATTTAAATAGCACCAAGCTAACCCTCTGGGGATCTGAGTGGCCACCTACAAGTTTCTGGTCCAGTTAATTTGTTTACTCTAATGTTTAAAATAAGCCAGTAGTACAGAGTATAGTATACTTGAATGGTTTTGAAAAAAGTCAAGAATAAACTGGGAAAGCATGCAAAAAAACACCAAATATAAACAATCTCTACAACCTAACCATGGCATTTGTAGCACTGCTCTGGTTGCCTACTGGAAGTCTGAGATCCTTAGTAGATTTTAAGGAATAAGTTGTGATCAAGTCCACTTGGAATGTCAATTCTATTACAAGGGCATGATGATCTATAAATAGATCAAAAGGACTGAGCCTCATGCCATAAGTTCTCTGGGGTCTGAGGTAGAAGAAAAATTAATAAATCTATCATGTGATGTTTATAATTTGGGATGTGCCATTTTAGCATTTGAAAGACATCCTACAGGTATTTTTTTAAAAATGCTTGCTCTACAGTATCAGCAGACAGCAATGGGGTCCTTGGTCTTGGTCAGTTAAGCAAACACTACCATATTTAAATTTTGTTGAGCACAGATAGCTAAAATGGGGATTACAGTACTTGTTTCCTATCTAAATTTTTTAAAGCACAACTATTTATTAAAACAATTAAGCATAAATTTACTATGAGACCTTAGGCATGTCACTCATTCTCCATAGCACTCAAGTTTTCTCATCTGTAAAATAATAAAGGAATTGGTACGGGGACATAGTGAGATTATCTCTTCCCATTCTGTCCCAATACAGGCCCATCTCTCACCTCCTTGGTTCAAGCCCTCATTACCTCACCTGGACTACTTTAATTGTTCTCTTTTCTCCTGGTCTCTCCCTTCTTCAAACCATTCAGCTGTCAAAATAATTTTCCTAAGGTACAATCTTACTATTGTCATTTCCATGGCCCAAAAGTCTTCAATGGCTCCCCACTGCCTATAAAGATATAATGAGATCTTCTCATGCTAACATCTTATCCTAGACCTCCCTCCACCCCCCACCCCCAAATTCTGGTTTTCCTAGCTTTACTTCACAAAATACAAATTCTTGTCAACCCAGACTACCATTCCTTAAAACTGACCCTCCATCTTTCCCCTCTCGGCATTCACACAAACTCTTCCCTAAGCCAGTAAGCCACTCCCTTTTTATCTCACTCTCAGAATCCAAGTTTTCTTTCAAGGCTCAACTCAAACACTATTTCTTCTGGGAAACTTTCCCAAATCACCTCCGGGGCTAAACAGAATGCCTTGCCCATTTTGGGAGAAGGGGTAGGAACCTGTGAGCAACAGGAAGAGCACTGGATTGAATCAGAGGACCTGAGTTTGAATCCTGATTCTGTCACTCACTGGCTGGTTTGAGGGAAGTCACTGTCTCTGGGTCTTAGTTTTCTCATCTCTAGATGAAGGGGCTGAAAGAAATGACTTTTAAGGTCCCTTCCAGTTCTAGGTCTATGACCTTATGATGTGCTTGTGTGAAAACTCCCTAGACCAAGAGGTTCTTAACCTGGGGCCACAGACTGCCTCCCCCCACCCCAGGTCCATGTGAAAGATTTCAAAGAGTCTATGGACTTAAATGGGAAGGGGGGTGTGTGTGTGTGAATCTTTCTTTTCAATAACTTGAGGTTTATTTTGTAATCTTATTTTATTTTATTTTGTTTATTATTTACCCTTCCCCTTAGGGGTAGCAACCCTGAAGTCAGGGGAATCTGCATTCAAATCTGGCTTCAGACACCTAATACTTACTAGCTGTGTGACCTTGGGCAAGTCACTTAATCCTGATTGCCTCACCAAAAAAAAAAAACTTGCCCTAGACTTCTACAGAACTCAGGAGAGTGGCCTGGGGCACTGGAGGTTAAGAGGCCACCCACTTATTATGCCTAAAATGCAGGACTTAACTCAATTCTCCCTGATTCTAAGACTGGCACTCTACCTACTACGCATCTTAGCATAAGTTTTGCACATAGGCACTTAATAAATATCTGAACTGAACTTAAGAGGAACAGATGAGAAATTATGTAGGAAAAGGGCTTCTCTGAGGTTCTTCCTATGATTACCTTTAATATTCCTATGTGAACTGGCAATTCTATCCTAATCACCCCTAACCTCCTCAGGAAGATACACTAGAAAATGTCAAGGACCCACAATAAAGTGAGGAATAGTAAGAAGAACTGGGTTGTAGTAGACAGAGTAGAAGAGACATAGATTATAAATTTTAACATATACCTCCTAAAAATGAATGACTCCAGAACCTGCTACCCCTCAGAACCTGTCCTCTGGGAATAAAAAAAAACCCAACCTTTTTTTTTTGGGGGGGGGGAAGCAATGACAAGGAAGGGCTAAGGAAGCTGCAGAGAATTAGGTGAAGTTGGAAAGAAAGCAATCTGGTTTGGGGGCCCTGGCTGATCAGAACAGATGAAATATCAGAGACAAAGTGGTACCATGGAGTAACCAAGGCCTGGGGCTTTAAATCTCAACTCTGCCCTTATAACCCAAGGCAAACTCTCTCCCTGAGCCTTGGTTTCATCATCTGTAAAATGAAGGCATTAAACGAGATGCCTTCTTCCAGCTCTGGTTCTATGATCCTATAAAAGACACACCCCACGAGGACAACAGAAGCCTGGACTGGGGGTGGGGGAGGGAGGGGAGGATTAAGGAATTATTATGATTTATTAATCATGCAGAAGGTTGTCCCTATATAGTGGACCACTTCTTTCAACTATCCTCCAGACCAAATTAAAAGCCCTCTCAGATTCCCCAGTCAACTTAATAGACTTACTTCACACTGACCTCTTCTTAAATTTTTCATAGCATTTTGCTTGAACCCTTCCTTCACACTCCTTTCTTTTTATTTTGTTTTAATCTGTATATGTCTTTCTTTATATTCCCATTGCCTAACATATATATGGAAGCCTAATAATTATTCGTTAAATTTCAAGTCATTTTTTTCCAAGTGGAACTTCAGGTCAACTGGATTATCCTACTATACAGGACTAAAATGTCAAATGTTACAGCAAGCTATGTTCTTAAGAAACTTTATTTTTCATTAACTTTATTTCCTCTATCTCTGCACCAGAAGAGTGAAGTTCATTTCCAGAAAAATAAAAACTGTAGTAAACCTGAGGGGGCCAGGGTGGTTCATTCCCCTACCTTATTAGCCTTCTAAAACTTCAGAATACTTTGTACATGAGAGTACTGCTGTTCTCACAATATCTTTACAAAAGGTAGAACAGAACAGATTGCTGAATTATCTACCATTTAAAGATGGGAATTCAAGGCATATGCCACAAAAGTTAATGGTAGATGGCTCAGGGTTTTTGGAGAGCTCAATCCCACACAATAACAATGATCTGAATTCATATCTTCACCTCTATCCCAAAATTCTGTAACTGACCTCATTAGGAAAATATTAACAATGACTTAGATGAAGATATAACCAATATAGAAGATGGTGACAGGGACTGGTCCTATGATGTTGATAACACCTCTGCCCATGCAAATTGGCCAACTTTTCTACAAATCAGTTTTAGAGAGCTGCCCAGGGTCATAAACCAGTATGTGACAGGTTGGACTTGAACCTAAACCTCCCTGGATATGAGGTAGCCTCTCTTATCTACTATACCATGCTACTTCATTGATGACATACTTATCAGGTAAATGGATCACACAGATGACAATCAGAACCCCAAAAGACCTCAACAATACAGAATGATAAACAACAACATTGAATAATGTAACAGAGGGAGCGCCAGATTTAGAACCTGAAAGACCTGGGCTCGAATCCTAGAATCCGGACTGGCTTATGATATGACTGCTGTGAGTGTGCCTTAACCTCTGGGTACACTGAATTAACTCTCTAAGACTAATTTATAAAAGTAGAGATCAACATGGATG
Organism: Gymnobelideus leadbeateri; assembly: GCA_011680675.1. Lineage (NCBI taxonomy): Eukaryota > Metazoa > Chordata > Mammalia > Diprotodontia > Petauridae > Gymnobelideus > Gymnobelideus leadbeateri. The sequence continues at coordinate 465,504 of WOXC01007943.1, read as the reverse complement.
AGATCTCTTGTCCACTTCAAATGGTGAAAAAGCAGCAGGCAAAATGACAAATTCAAATCACTGTTCCTATAAAATGGTTAATACATAGTATACAGAATGCCCAAGTTCAATTACATGCCTATTAATTGTGTGATCGTGGACAAGCAAAATCTTCCCTGCAAAATGAAAACACAAGAGCTCAGGGGAGTAAAACGCTTCACCAAACCTCAGGTATTACATAAACACAAAGAGTGTGTATGTACTACATACAAAGCAAAGCACTTAATCTTCTCTCTTAAGAGGACAAGGTAAAGAGAAGCTGCCGATCTGCACCAATGGAGCTTTTACAATGGGTGAACTGACCTATAACAGGGCTAAATCAGAAGATTAGTGTTGGAAGGGACCCCAGAAACTACCTAGTTGAACCTTCTTGTTTTACAGATGAAGAAACTGGGGTCCAAGGAGGTCATATAGGGAATAAGCATCAAAAGTGGAATCTGAACCCAAGACCATTGACTCCAAAACCTGTGCTCTTTCCACTTTATTATCCTATAAGCCTCTCCATCTTATTCCATCTTATTCCATCAACAGAAAAGGAAACAACTTTCAAATTATCCTTAACAGGAATGTGGGGAAACAAGAAACAATGGCTGAAATTTACATAAAATTTTTTTAAAATTCTACAAATAGTAATCAGTCTCAAAGCAAAACAAAACCCTTAATTCTAAGCCAAGAAAAACTTAAACAAGACCACTATCCAAATATTCTGCTTAAAAAAGAAATGACTACTCTGCTCTTAAGGATTTTGTTCAGGATCACAGAATTTAGATCTGTAGGGCCCTCTCAGTGGCTACAAGTATGAATATCTGAATTCTAATTACTGCTATAATTCGCATAGGTCACATCTATCTAACATACAAATTCTAATTTAAAAAAAATTAATTTGTATCTAGTAGCAGTTATATATCTGACAAGTACTAAAAAACATATTAAAAGTAGTCTCAATTAAGGCCAATACAAAAATGTGATTCTGCTATTAGACGTTATTCCAATCACCTTTTTAATGGCAAGATTACTCTCAAAGAGGTTTGCATAACAAAAATGTAAATTTCATTACATTTTTAAAAGGCTAATGTCACCTGACAGGCCAGTGTAAGTAAACAAAAACCGAATCTGGATACAAGCGCATAGCTCAAATGAAACTATTTTTAATAACTTTCTTCCCAACACAGTTTAAAGGGAAATGCATTTATTGCAATTAGGGCTGGATGCAACCTTGTTGCTTTGGAAGCTGGACCACAATCACTCCATCATAATTTCAGAGCAATAAGAAATCCTTAAAAAAAACTCTAGTCAGTGCATAAGAACGTATACTGACTGGATTTTGCTTCATGCTAATAGAATTTTTTTTAAACTACATAGGTATAAGACTACAAACTGAAATCATTCACAAGTGTCACTATCATACCCAAAGAACACAGGAAAACCTAGTATCCTGCTCTACTAGGAATACTTTATCTGATCATTTAACATTTTTCCTTCATTTGCAGGAGGGTAGAGAAAGGGAGATGTTGATCATAAGCTCTCATGGTTTAGCAGCACAGAGCCAGGCACATAGTAAACATTTAACAAATGCTTGTCTCCTTTTTTCTTTCCTACAAGTATTAGCAAGCAACATCTGAAGTACATGAGGCCCTTTATCATCTGGCTATTTTGCTATTAGAAGACATGTTTCTCATTTTTTATTTCTTGGAATTTAAACTTTTATCAATGCCTATCCTTCCACTTTGACTAAGAGGTAACTATTAGAATTCAATCAATCAAAACTAGTGGCAAAGAAATAACTGAATAGTAGTAGTAATTTTAATGTTCGGCGTAATTGCAGCACTTAATATCTAATTGCTGTTCCTAACACCACCTCTCTGACTCAGGTTAATGAGTTCTCCAGATGCCACTGTCATACATAAGAGCTATGTGAATAAGAACAGCCAAAAGCCAAAAGTAGTTTCCTCTAAGCTATTTATTTCTTCTACACAATTTATTTAAAAAGAGGGGTGGGGGCAGAGGGGAGGGGAGAGAACGTATTCAAAATAATAATATACCACAACAAGCCTAGGAATAACTAACAGGACAGACATCTCTCCCTCTATTTGTTCTGTTACACTAGGAAACCAAAAAGAGCAAGGAACCAGATATTTCACACCCACTATTCATTCCGAGGTCATACTCTAACCCCCAATTCTCTGTATGCTTTTGGGAGTTAAAGTGTGTTTTCTGGGATACTTCCAACCACAAATCTACCCCCACTTCTCCTTTCTCTTGGACTCAAATCAAAGGAAGTGGGCTGCACAGCCAAAGACCAAATGACCCCAAACCTGCCAGGATCCTGCCTCTAACAGAAATTGTGCAAAATCGGCTTCTCCAAATGTTTTTACTCAACCATGTTGGTCTCCTCCCGACCCCTGGGCCTCCCACCACATCTCTCTGTTCCCCAGGTGTATCCTTTTCCTACAGTTCATGGGGAGGGTGTCCCCTCCCCCTTCTCCATGGGGATGCCCCTTCCTTCGCTCTCTATGAAGATGCTCCCCTCCCCCTACTCTCCACGGGGTGCCCCCTACCCTCTTCTCTGTGGGATGCCTCCTCCCTCTCCTCTCCGTGGGGTGCGCCCTCCCCCCTCCTCTCCGTGGGGTGCCCCCTCCCCGGAGGGGGTCCCTTCTTCCTCGGCCGTTGCCCCCCCTCCCCCCGACAACGTTGTCCCCGGCCCCGGGCGCGCACACTCACAGGCTGGTGGTGCCGGGGGGCAGCGGGCCCGAGAGCACCCCCCAGCCCGGCGCGGGCAGCAGCTTCCTCCAGCTGCAGTCGAGCAACGGGAGAGAACAGGAGCAGGGCGCGGGGCAGAGGCCCGTCCGGGCAGCGGCGGCTGCGGCGGGCAGGAGGAGCAGGGCTGTCTGGGCGAGGAGGAGGAGCCGGAGCAGCGGCCCCGACACAAGCACGGCCACGAGCGGCTCCCACGGGCTGGGCAGGGGCGAAGCCGCCATCTTCCCCCCGACGTGGGCAGGGCCTCTGGCTAAAGCGGCTCCCAGGGGATCAAAAGCGGCCGCGCGATTCACTGGAGGCCCCGGCTGAGGCCTGCACGGAGCGAGGGGGAGGGGCGCTGCGTGCGGCAGCGACGGCGGCGGCGGCGACTCGGCTGAGAGGCCCGGGAAGGGGGGGCGGGTGCGACGCAGCCCTTCGGACCCACCCCGCGCCGCAGCGTTCGCACGCAAGGACGCTGGCCAATCCACTCCTCGCCTCGAGGAGGGGGCGATGGCGGCGTCGGGGGCGGGGCCCGACGTGGGGCGGGGCCAGCGCGAGCTTCTCATTCTAGAGGCGGGGCTGGCTCCTCCACGCCCCCTCTCCATGCTCCGTGCCCGCCCCTTTTCCGCCTCACCTTCCTCTCTCAAACTCCTGGTCCCCAATGGTCCCAGGTCTCTCCCTAGAGTAGTCAGTACCTGCGGGAAACCACAGGCGGTCCACAGACCGAGAGGACCCGAAAGCTCGAGCACCAGCCCCACGTGCTGCGTGACCTCGGGGAAGTCGATTACTCTCCCCGAGCATCTGGGGGAGAAGAGCTCCCTACTCTGGCCGTGCGCCTCTGCGGGCCGCAAGGAGGAGTCCGCACCCCGATTTCGGGGCTGCCGGCTTGGAGGCACACCCACCCGCATCCGAGGGCGCGTGGCCTGGTGGGTGGGAGGAGGGTGCTGGGACATGCGTGTTTATCCTGGAGCAGAAGTTCGCTACCCTGAGCCGCCCTCAGAGTTATGAAATAGGGCTTTCGGGACCACACTTTGTGTGAATGGCCTTCTAGCAGAGGTCATCTCGTTTGGTTCTCTTGAGCTGGGCGGGGCAAAGGTGACTAGCCTCCTTCCAGACGAAGGGAAAACGAGGCTTGGTGCGGTTGTGACTGATTGGTCCAAGGTCAAGGATGTAGCAAGCGACAGGGCTGGCCAAAGAGCCCACACAGGTTTTCCTGACTCCCCGAAGCCTGGCCAGCGGTGCAACTTCGCCTGCTCCGTTATGACTTTTTCGAAAACGCTTTTTACCCTTCCCCGAATAGAAATCATTCCCAGGATTCCCCAAGAGCTTGACTGGGGGCCTGTAAGGGCAGAATCCAGTCCAAGCTACACTCTGTGATCCAAGAGCAGTGGGGGAAACTGATTGTCCCACCTCAAACTTACTGCACAAAGGAATCCACAAAGAAACTGGGTATATGAAGGAGCCCCAAGACAAAGTACCCCTCCACACACATTTAAAACCTGGCATTAAGTGACTGGCATCTGATCAGCATGGTTTCCTGGCTATTTAGCCTCAGCTCTGCCCTCGCAGCTACATGGCAAACTTTTAGGGACTCTTTATCAAATTCCTCCGAGAACCAATTTCAAATCTTCCCCACTCTCCTTAGGACCCCAGTTCAACCTGTGCTCCCTTTATTCCGTAGACAATTTCACCTCCTTTATAGGATTATAAGGTTTTAGAAGTAGAAGAGATGTTGGAAGTCATCTGTTACAATGGCTCTGAACATCTTAGTCAGACGACCAAAGCAATAATCACCACAGGGTGAATAGAGTTTTGCCTCCAGTGTAGTGGGGATATTGCCTCATTTGGTCCTGAAACAACCTCGGAGGTATTCCCATTTAACAGATGGACGAAACAGGCAGAGTTAACAGGCAGTTAAGTAATTTGCCCAGGGTCAAAGAACTAGCAAATGTCTGAGTCCAGATCTGAACTCTGGTCTTCTCGACTCCAAGCTCAGCAACACTCTTTTCATTGTCCCACCTAGCTTTGTGGTAGAGGGAAGAAGGAACATACTTCCTTTCTTTGGTGACCATTATCCTGGTACCTCACCTATTATTCCATCATTGAATCACTTTCTCTTTGCTCAAAATAACTCTCTTCCCCCTCCCTTATCACCTTGTTGGTTTCTTTCTCTCCAGACCCAGCTTCCTTCCCAGCCCCCAGCAGGAGGAAGTAGATCAGTCAGGCAATAAACATTTCTTTTTTATTTATTTCTTTTTAGTTTTCAACATTCATTTTTATAAGATTTTGATTTCCAGATTTTTCTCTCCTTCCTCACCTCCCTCCTCCCCAAGACAGCATGCAATCTGATATTGGCTATACATGTAAAATCCTATTAAACATATTTCCACATTGGTTGTTATAAAGAAGAATCAGAACAAAGGGAAAAACCTTGAGGAAGAAAAAAAGGAGAGAGGGAAAATAGTATGCTTCAATCTGCATTCAGACTCCATAGTTCTTTTTCTGGATGTAGATAGTATTTTCCATCATGAATCTTTTGGAATTGTCTTAGATCATTGTATTGCTGAGAAGAGCTAAGCTGGTCACCACTCACTGTTGCTGTTACTGTGTACGATGTTCTCCTGGTTCTGCTCACTTTACTCAGCATCAGTTCATTTAAGTCTTTCCAGGTTTTTCTGAAATCTTCCTGCTCATCATTTCTTATAGAACAATAGTATTTGAGCAATAAACATTTATTAAGTACCTCCTATATGCCAGGCACTATGCTAAGTGCCCAAGACAGTCCCTGCCCTCAAGGAGCTCACAATTTAAAGGGGGAGAAAGCAAGCAAATGTGTGGGAAAACAAACTATATGCTTATATGCAGGATAAATAAGCAATTTTTAAAAGTAAGTCACTAGAATTAGGAGGAATTGGGAAAGGCTTCATGTGGAAGATGGGATTTAGTTGGGAATTAAAGGAATTAATGCCTGGCGCATAGTAGGTGCTTAATAAATGTTTATTGATCTATGGAAAGGAAGCCACTGAAGACTGAAGGCTAAGAGAGGAGACAAAGCATTCCAGGCATGGGGGACAGCCAAAGAAAATAACCTGGAGCCAAAAGATGGAGTGCCTTATATCTGGAACTGTAGGGAGGCCAGTTCAAGAATACACAGTGGACAGTAGAACATAAAAAAGGTCAGAATGCTCCCCTTTCTGGCATAACTGCACCCTCAGTCAGACTGTCCTCTTTCCACAACTACCCTATGTGGTCTCTCCATATCCTTTTAGTCAAATGTTTTGCTACACTTCTCCATTGTCCCACGGAAATATTTTTAGTTATGGCTCTGAGGACACTTTTTTAAAAACATGAAATTTCAAAGGCACCTCTCCTAAATAAGAATAGTTGTTCTATTAGTATTCATTAATTGAAAAAATACATAATGACAAAAATCTATTAATTTAGAACAAATTTTAAATGAATTTGTATTTTATTGCAACTGCATATACATAATTTTTTACATACATACATTTTGAAAACTAGCAAAACATGTGCAAGATATACTCAGTCTGCAGAAAGTACATGTGTTTAATTTGTAGATTCACATAATGTTAAATAGAAGAAAGAACACTAACTTTGAAATCCAAGTGTAAGGGTTCAAATCTTGCTTCTGAAGCTTACCACCTTTGTGACCCTGGGTGAGTCACAACTTCCTTGGGTCTCAGTTTTTTCCATCTGTAAAATAAGGAGATGGGATTCGGTGGCCTCTAAGGCCCTTTCCAACTCTACAGCTATGATCCCATCATCCATTGCAAAGTGTCTGAAGCCCTCCAGAGTTTCCTTAGCCCCTAGGTTAGAAGCCAATCAATCAACAAGTACTGGTCATGGAGTCAGGAAAACCTGAGCTCAAATCCAGCCTCAAATAATTACTAGGTAGCTTTGTGTCCCTGGACAAGTCACTTAACCTCTCTGTACTTTAGTTTCTTCACCTATAAAATGGAGGTAACAATAGTATCTACCTACCAGGGTTGAGGATCTAACACAGTCCCTAGTACATAGTAAGGGCTATATAAATGCTATTTTTATTATTATATAAATATAAATTATCACATAAATTAAAAGTATTATTTTTATCATTTTGTTGTTATTACTGTGCAGTCATTTTCAATTGTGTCTAACTCTTTGTGACCCCATTTGAAGTTTTCTTGGCAAAGATACTAGAGTGGTTTGCCATTTCCTTTTCCAGCTGATTTTACAGATGAGGAAACTGAGGCAAGCAGGATTAACAGACTTGTCCAGGGTCACACAGCTAGTAAGTGTGATTTGAACTCAAGCCTTCCTGACTCCAGGCCCAGTGCTGTATCCACTCTGCCACTTCAATGCCCATATTATTATCATACACCTACTATGTGCCAGGCACTGGGAATACACAGACAAAAATGAAACTGGTTTTGCCTACGAGCTTACAGTCCATCAGGAGATAATGTATACAAATGTAACTATATGCAAAATAAAAACAAGGTAATTAGGCATGATGGGGAAGGTGTGATGTAGAAGACAGTGCTTAAGCTGAGTTTTTAAGGGAATAAACTGGGGGGAGGGGTCGGGACCAGACAGTTTGTGCCCAGGCAGAGACTGGAAATGGAGTGTGCTGTATGAGAAACAGAAAGATGACCGATGACTAGACCAGGGGTGGGGAGCCCTTCAAGGCCTTGAGGCTGCAGATTCCCCACCCCTGGGCTAGATCATATAAGGTATGAAGTAAGGGATATGTCATATGTCACATGGCTCATCTGGGGCCATCTCTAGTCATCCTGATCTACATCTGGCCACTGGACTCAGAGGGCTCAGGTGGAGGGATGGAAGCTGGTGACTTTGCACAGCCCTCTCTTACTTAAATTCAATTCACTTGTATATCATGGCTTCACCCTCCTGATGTCAGTGTCCTCTTCTAGAATGGAGGACAAACAACAATGTCATATGGTGTTGGATCCAAGTGATCAAAGGGTTTTTAAAGGATAAGCAGAGGAGATGTATTTGACCCCTTTCTTCTTCTCTAGGATTTTGCTACATAAATTCTAATAAGAGCAGCAAGAATAATAGCTCAGTTTATCTCAACATGATGGAGAAAAGGTTACATTCAAAAGTGTGTTGTGGGCAGGGCTTTTGTTTTTGGAAAGCTGGTTGTTAAACATTTACCAGCACACTCCCAGTGAGACTGAAGGATGATAAAAAGTGTCACACAGGACACTCCGTTTCCAATTTCTGCCTGGGCCCAAACTGTCCCCTCCTGACACCCAGAGCCTGGGTGACTAGGAAGACTGCTGTGTCCTCAACAGTAATAGCTGAGAAGAAGAATGGGTTTGTTGGGGAAGGGAAGTTTAAATTTTGGACACGTTAACTTTGAGATGTCTATGAAACATTCAGTCTGACATGTGGAACTGGAGCTTAGGAGAGAGACTGGGGCTAGATATATAGAGTTGGGAATTATCTGCATAGAAATAATAATTGAGTCCATTGTTCTCCCTTGAATTATTCATTATTCCAGGTACAGGGTGATGGTCATTTGGGTAACACGAAAACGAGTGACCCTAGTGTTTTAGATTCTCAACCCCTTATTAGGGCAACAGTATGACTGCCTGCCCGAAGCCTCCCACTCACAGCCAGATGAAATGATGAGAGAGGACAGATGCATGTAGAAAGAGTTAGTGTGCAGGTATTTCTCTGCCTCTTTTTGCCTTTTCCTTTTGTTCTTGAAATTGAAGACCTCCTGCCAGCTATGTGGGGAAGCAGGCAGCCCCCAGCACCTGTGGGGAAGCAGGCAGCTGCCAGCTGTGTGGGGAAACAGGCAGCCCCCAGCACCTGTGACCTGCTGGTGTGACCCTTCCCAATATTTCTGGTGATTTTCTCTCCCTAACATTAACTGCATAAATCCAGAATTCAAAATTTTTGTTTTTTTTACTATTTGCCACTTAAAGGTTGGGGATTTGAGTGGAATGTGTTTGATAGTACTAGACCGACTTCTAGAGGCTGGTGACTGGAGTGGATCTCCATCTGGTGGACAAATTATGTATTACATTCTTTTGTTGGTTTAATAGGACGACATCCTAGCTTTCTTGTAGGTTTAAGGAAAGCAATCTACAAGATATTTGGGCTAGTACTGCTCAAGAAGCACTCCAAGGGTTACATGGATGACCCACCAATCACATATACAGCCCGAACTTTTGTCACCTACAGTCAGGTGGACTTGGAATTGGTTGTTTGACTGATGCCAAAGAGTGTTAATTAATGGATTGATGTCAACTTGAATCACTCTCAAGATGCCCCAGAGCTCTGTTCTTGACCCTATCTTATTCAATATTTATAGCAGTGACTCAGATGAAGATGGATTTGACGTATTTGTCAAATATATGAATTACATGGGACATGTTAGATGACAAAATCTGAATAAAAAAAGATCTTGACAATCTGGAAGGGTGGGCTGAATCTGATCAATTGAAATTTAAAAATATACCATGTTTCCATACCACATTACATTTTATAAGAGTGGCAGCATAACATAGTGGATAGAAATCTAGCTTTAGAGGCAGGACCTCTTGGGTTCAAGTAATCTCTTTGCCATATACTCTGTATGACCTCTGGGTAGCCCGGGGCAAGACATTTAATTTCTCAGTGCCTAAGGCAACTAAGACCTTAAGTTGCAGATTGGCACTGATAGATGGAATTTCCTTACTGAGAGCTCCAGATACCAATGAAATCCCAGGCCACAATTGCCGTGGTCTTTTTGCTGGGACACCCCTTTTCCAGCCACCCTACTCCCAACCTCTCGTCTGTAATCCACAAACTGACATGTACTCAATACTGCTGCGCACACCCAACCTGGGATATCTTTTGACACTCATCAGTAACAAGTCTTTTTCCCCTGCCTCAGCTGAGAAGACACTGACTCATAGTCAAATTGAGAAGCTTATGGTCTTTGAAAAATCATGATCATTTGCAAGACTCTTCTTGAAAAATTCCCTGAAATGAGTGTTGGGAACCTCAGAGCTGGATTTTTCTCAGTAATCAGCCTGTGCGGTCGTGCATCTCTGAGGCTTTATCCTCCCCCTGTCCTCCAAGGCTGCTGCCCTGGAATGAACCCACCAGCTTCTTAACTGCCTGAACACCCAGAGAGGCTGTGTGCGTGCCTGCCTGCATGTGCATGCTTGAATGGGAACTAGAAGAATGGAAGGAGAGGGGCCTGCGGGGACAGATCCCTCAATCCTGGTTGTTCTTTCCCAGGGCCTCTCTGTCCATGAACAGAGCCAAGGTACTCTGCCAAAAAGCCACCCTCTTGTTACTGGTGATGAGGTTCTGACTGATCAGTCTAACAAGTTGTCCTGAGGATAACTGGGCTCAAGGGATGGGTGTCGCACTATCCCTGGCTCCCTAATCTATTCAATGATTAGAGATAAGAGTGTCTAATAGCTTGGAGACCTTGTCCACTTCCACAGCTGCACCTTATATCCTTACTGAAAACCCAGGGAGTGTGACTGAATGGATGGTATCAGCTTACTAACTGAGCTAAATGAGGGGTTAGATACCAAGAAAGGCCTGGAAATAAGAAGGAAGAGAAAGATAACATTCAGCACTATGGGGAGGTCAGGATCATATTGCAAGAAGATTAGCTAGAGTAACCTTTTCAATGTAACAGAAAAGAGAAATATCTGGAATTCATTCACAAACTTGAATTATTAATGTGTTAGAATCATGAAATCTTAGAGCTAGGAGGAACTTTAAAGACCATCTAGTCCAACCCTTGGGTTGTTCAAAGGGTGTTCAAGGAGGACTAGCCGCTCTGGTGTGAGGGCTGCCAAGCCCTCTTCAGGGATGCATATTCACCTTTGGTGTCCACCTTTACCAGCTCTCACCCATGGCTCCAAACTGTAGCATGTAGAGTGGCCACACCCTAATAAAACCTTCCAGCAATGGGCTAAACCTGCCAGGTTGAGAGTAACCAACAGGCCTCAAACTCATCGGTAAGTTAGGAGAATATGTACCCCAAGTGTGTAAAGACTTCTCCTTGGCTGAATGGGCAGATGAGAATAATTTGTTCCAATGGCCATGAAGGCAGCTGAAGCAGGAGCTGTGGAGTGCTTAGACCTTAAGGATGCCAAGGTCATCCCAGGCCATCTCCACTCATCTTGACTTTTGTCTTGCCACTGGATTTCAATAACTCTAGAGAAGAGAGTAAGGCTGATGACTTTGTACAATGCTGCCTCACTTAAATCCAATTCATGAACAAGTTAAGATATCACCTATGATGTCATTGTCCTCTTTGAAAATGAAAGACAAACAAATCCAACCCTTACCCAAATCATACATCTTATCCACAATCTCCCCAAGTGATCATCCAAGGCTCTGTGTAAAGACCTCCAAAGTAACAGAGACCTCATTCCTCTCTTCAAGGCAGCTCCATTACATTTCTTTTTCTCTTTTTTTGGGGGGGAGGGCAGAGCAAATGGAGTTAAGTGATTTGCCCAAGATCACACAGCTAGTAAGTGTTAAATGTCTGAGATTTGATTTGAACTCAGGTGCTTCTGACTTCAGGGACAGTGCTCTATTCACAGTGCCACTCCATTACATTTCTGACCACTCTAATCATTCATTTTTCCTTCTGTTGAGCCAAAAATTACTATTTTGCCATTTATCATCCATAGTTCTGCCCTCTGGGACCACATAAGACAAGTCTAATCTTTTTCCCACTTGACAATCAAGCGGAGACGGCATGGTGCAGTGAAATGAACAATGGACTAAGTCAGAGATTTAAATCCTTGTTCTGTCATTTAGTACCCTGGGCAAGCAATTGACGTTCTTTGGATCTGTTTGCTTACTTGCAAAAACTGAGGCAGGGGAGGTTTGGACTAAATGACCTCTAGGGTCCTTTCCAACCATGATCTTATTAATGTTTCAACTGTTTGAAATCAATGATTGTTTTCCCTACTTCTTGTCTCTAGGTTAAACATCCCTAGTTCCTTCAACCCACCATCATAAAGTATGGTCCTCCCCCATCATTCCATTCACCTAGACATACTTCAGTTCATTAATGACCCCCTAAACCTTCTTTTCTCTAGGATCAATACCCACAGTTCCTTTAGATACTCTCCATATGACATGGCTTTTAGTTTCCCTTGTTCCTGGTCACCTTCCAGTCTGTCAATATCCCCTCTAAGAAGTTATTATACTAGAGTATAATTTAGTATGACCCCCTCACAGTTAATGCCATACTTCTGTGCAGCCTCAGACTGCATTGGGTTTGGGTGTTGTTCTTGCTGATTCCATGTCATATTGATGACATATTGAGTTTCCAGTGCTAGGTGTTTTCGACACCAACTTCTACCTAATCATATTTTGTATCCCTGATCTCCTCCACCCCACCCCAATTCTGTACATGATTTTTAAAACTCAATCATCAGATACTTATCCCTATTCAAATTCATCTTATTGGCTTGAACCCATTCTAGCTAATTCTAGAAATTCTCCTGACTATCTGTTCTATTGTCCAGTGAAATTTTCTTAGCAGGCATTCTGACTCTGCCACAAATTAGTTGTTTAAATTTGGACAATTTGTCTAACTTTTAGGGGGCCCAATTTCTTTACCTATAAAATTAGGGGGCTAAATTAGATGATATTACATGCTTGATTTTTTACAACAAGAACTGAGGTATGCTCTGGGCTTCTGGGACCAAGAAGAGGTTGCAGAAATGGTTAGGATTTTTCCCCTTTCTTGCTAATGAGCCCCAGATTGACATATAGAATGAGGATTCCCCTGAGGAGATGGCCACGGGGGCCACAGCTATTGCCAAGTACAGAGCCCCAGCTTGGACCCGCAGCCTCTAAATGCATGCAACGGTTTTTTGTTCTGTTCTGTTTTGTTTTCTTGGCTGTCATAATTCAATGGAAAGCATTTTTAAAAGCTTTCCAGCTCCAGAGATGAGAGTAAGGAGTGTGTGTGTGCCCTGAATAGCCTGGAATAAGCTTTTTTTTTTTTAAATCCCTAAATTGGGGTCAGCTTAGAAGCTGGTTCTACTCTTCTTACAGCTGAGTCCTTCCCATCCAACTTCCAACATTACGCTCTCTGGAACAGCTAGCTGCTTAATTGACAGCTGGAGGTAATCTTTCCTACTCAAAGATGCTAAAGCAGGTATCTCTCCTGCAGCTCCTGAGAGTAGCAGTAAGAAGATCAATCTATACCATGAATATGGGTCAAAACCTGAATCTTTACTAAGAAGAATTCAGGTCATCCTCTATGGAAGAGCTTCCTACCAGGGGATATACAGTAACTACCAGAAATGGTGCCTGGGAAGGGCTCAGTAGGGAGCAGTAGAGACTTACTTTGATGTTCACATCTTTGACTCGTCATTACTTTGCAGGTTTTCTTTTTTTCTCCTTCTCCTCTCTCTTTTTAAAAAATTGTATTTTTTTAATCAGCTCTTAACCAACACCAAGTAGCATTTCCTCATACATAATAGAATAGAAAAAAAGACGATCCCTTATAAATCCATGAATCATTATTACACACAAATAGGATATTTTTAAGGTATAGAACAAATTCCCCATGGTACTTTCAAAGTTGTCCTGCTTGTCTATGAACTTGCTCGGTTGTCTTCTATGCATTTTCTTTTCAATACTTCAGTAATCTTTTCTTTTTTCTTTTTTTTTTTTGAGGGGGCCAAAACCATCCCCCAGTTTAAAAAAAGGAGAGAGAAACAAAATCCTTGATCTGGTAACAAATAAACATATTCATACAAAAACAATCTACACAGTGACTGAGTCTGAAAATATGTCTCTTTTAGGAGGAGGTAACTTTGGGCAGCTAGGTGGCACAGTGGATAGAATGTCAGGCCTAGAGTTGGGAAGACTCATCTTTATTTCAAATTTTATCTCAGATACTCCTTACCCATGTGACCCTAGGCAAGTCACTCAACCCTGTTTGCCTCAGTACTTCATCTGTAAAATGAGCTGGAAAAAGAAATGGCAAACTACTCCAATATCTTTGCCAAGAAAAACCCAAATTGGGTTAGTAGAAACAAAAGAGTAAGACACAATTGAAATGACTGAACAACAACAAATTTGCTTCATCATTGCTACTCTTGAGTAGAAACTGGTCATTTCATTGGTCAGAGTTCTTAAATTTTTTCAGAATTGCTTTCCTCTACATTGTTATTATATTGTAAAATGTTCTCCTAGTTCTGCTCCTGTTATTCCTTTCTGTTATATGTCTTCCTAAGTTTCTCTGAAATAGTCTCTGTAGTCCCTTCTTACTATAACAATAGTATTCTATTTCATTTATATATCTTACTGAACAATTTTTGAACCATTCCCCAATTGATAGTCATTCCCCTTGGTTTATGTTTCTTTGCTGCTTCAAAGAGTTACTATTAATATTTGTGTATATTTGGGTTCTTTTCTGCTTTCCTAGGCCTAGAGATGGCATATTGGATCAAAGGGTGTATAGGCATATAGGCCTAGAGATGGCATCATTGGATCAAAGAGTATATAGAGTTTAATCACTTTTTTCATCTAGTTTCAAATTGCTTTCCAGAATAGTTAAACCAATTTAAAACTCTACTAACAGTGAGTTAGGGTACCTGTCTTCCCACAGCTGGCATCTTTCTTTTTTGTGTGTGTCATTTTTGTCAATCTAATGGATATAAGATAGAGCCTCAAATTTGAAGATTTTTTGAGGTGTGAATTTTGATACCCTTGACATTTTATTTAACTTATTTATCTTAATTTGAGATTTTTGTATACCATAACAATGCTTTCCTCAGCAAAGTAGTATATTATGCTTTCATTTACTTCCTCTCCCCCACCCTATCCTGCCATTGATGATGTTTTCATTATATTTTTGGCTATACTAACAATAAATATAACTTATAATACTACTCATTTGGTGGATAAAAATCCAGAGGACAATAAGCCAAGATCAATGTTAAAACAAAATAAAATAATGGTAAAAGAAACTCAAAGTCTAAATTCTATTAGCAATGATACTTTAGGCCACCTTTCCCCCACCCACCCTCTAACCTCTACTTGCTTGGAATTGATCTAGAGATTCAGTTCAAATCACCAAATATTTATTGGTCATCTATCACGTATCTAGGATCGATTTTGTGGCGGGTATTAAAAAAACAGGAATATCATATAATCCCCTGCCCTTAAGGAGATTGAATCAAAAAGATTTACACATATAAAACAACTTGAGAACAGTATACACTATAGACTGAAATATTCATTTGAGTAAAGACAATGGCCAAAATATATGGTGAGGTTAGTGCTACAGTTGGTCAGGAAGAGGACAGCCCCATTGAAGAGTAGGGTTTGAGCTGAACTTTAAAAGATGGTAGGATAAGGAGGAGTAAGGATATTCCTGGCCAGTAGAAACAAAACCATCATGGGAACTGTATAAATGTGGCATGTTTGGTGGAGGAGAACTATGAAAAGTTGGGGCTACAGAGAATGAAAGATTCATGCAAGGGAATAGTGGGAAATAAGAAAACAGGATTCTAAACCTAAAACCCCTAGGAAGAGATATGGCCAACCTTGCTTGGGAGCCCAACTAGTCTATTAGAGTGGAGTTGGGCAAAGAATGCCCCCAAGTTTACATTGTCATAATATCATTTACCACTTATCTGTTGAGTTTGGCTCTTGTTCTTATATATTTGAACAAGTTCTTATATCTTCTGGATATCATATCTTTACCAGGGAAATTTGTTGCAAAAATTTATTTCCCAGTCAATTTCTTTCCTTCTAATTTTAATTGCATTGGTTTTGATTGTACTAAAAACTTGAATTTATGTAATCTAAATTGCCCATTTAATCTTCCATGATCTTCTCTATCCCTTGTTTGATCATGAACTTTTTCCCTGTCCACAATAGAGTTACCTTCATCACTCCTGTAACTTTTTAATGATATGACTTTTTATATGGAGATCATATATCCATTTGGAGCTTGGCTCAGAATAGGGTCTGAGTTTTGGTCTAAATCTAATTTCTGCCAGAATGCTTTCCAGTTTTCTCAGCAGTTTTTGTCTAAGAGTGAGTCCTTACCCCAGAAGTTGGACTAGTCAACAAAACACTGCTACTATGTTCACTTGTTCCTATATGTTATATACTCAATCTGTTTCACTGATGAACTTTTCAATATTTTAACCAGTATGAAACCATTTTGATGATAACTACTTTGCAGTATGCTCTTTTCCTTCTCGCTGTTTTTTATTTTCTTTGAAATTTTCTTTATTTTTAAATTATTTTCTTTGAAATTCTTTATTTTCTTTGAAATTCTTACCTTCTTATTCCTCCAAATGAATTTTTTGTCAAATTTCTGGCTCTAAAAATAATCCTTTGGCAGTGTGGTTGGGATAAACTGAATATTCTATTCATTTAGTATGACAGGGGATCTGACCAATGAGGGCTCAGTTCTCAGAGCACACATGGGAGCTCTACATATTGCCGTTCCAAATGGAGCCTTAAGGATCCCATTTCCACAAATTCTGGATGACATGTAAGAAAAGGCTCTAGTTCTTTTCTTTTTCTATTTTTCTTTTTTTTTTTTTTTTTTGGCTTTCTGGAGGGGGGAGGGCAGGACAATTAGGGTTAAATGACTTGCCCACGGTCAAACTGCTAGTAAGTGTATCAAGGGTCTGAGACCAGATTTGAACTCAGCTCTATTCACTGGAGGGCTCTAGTTCTACATTCCAAAGTACATGTAGGTGTTCTCTTACTGTTTTCTCTCCACTTACTGCGTGGTGGAAAAAAAAGTCTTTTGACTGGAATGTGCATAAAAAGGCACTAATAAGATATTTTAATCTCTCTTTTGTGGTGGTGATCCATTAAAGCACAACATAAATCTCTGAGTAGGCAAGGCCTCTCTCCCTACCTGAGTACCGAGTGGCCAGGAACATCTGACACCTATGTTACTTCTATCCATGTTGTATCTTTTCTTTCTATTCTTAGGTGAAGAGGAATTAGAGACAGAATCACCTTGTGAGCTTCAAAAGGTCAGAAGAACCAACAGAGAGTTAGGGGCAGCTATGGATGCTGCAGAAGCACAGAGGGAGAAACCTGCCTGACCTAGCCAAGTGGTGAATCAACTGTGCAACTGAGACCCCTTGTCCTGTGAGTAAGGGTGTGATTTATTGTCTATTCTGCATTCAGAAGCGAACTTGGTGGGGTTCTCTGTTGTGGGAGCTGGGCCATTCAATTATATACATTCACAGAATTCCATTAACTGATTCTCCAAGGCTCCACAGGGGCTGGCAATACACAGAGCTCCTTACACAGGTTATAAGAACTAGATCTCCTCCCATTTCCTTAGGTAGTGTTATCATTTTTTATTATATTAGCTCAGCCCAACCATAGGCAATTAATATGTCTCTATTTAGGTCTGTCTTAATCATTGTAAAGTATATTTTAGTGATATCCATATAGTTTCTGTATATGTACCTTGGTAAGTGAATTCCAAATATTTTAAACATTCTATAGTCATTTGGAATGGAATTTTTCTATCCTTTACTGTTGGCTTTTGTTGGTAATATATAGAAAAGGCTGATGATTTGTATGGGCTTATTTTATAATATGACATTTATTTTAATTAGGGTTTTTTTGGTTGACTAGCTGGTATTCGCTAAGTAGACCCTCATATCATTGCAGAACATGATAATTTTATTTAAGGCAGCTGGGTGGTATAGTAGAGCTCTGGGCCTGGAATCAGGAAGGTCTGAGTTCAAAAGTGGCATCAAACACATTAGCTCTGTGACCCTGGGCAAACCATTTCACCTCTGTTTACCTCAGTTTCCCCATTTGTTAAATGGGGATAATAGCAATACATACCTCCAGGGTTGTTGTGAGGATCAAATGAGATAATGGTAAAGAATTTACCTAGGTGAGAGTACATCAGTTCTCTCTACTTGCCCATTAGAAAGTCCAACTAACTCTCCTGTGGACAATAGGTAGTTGCAAGGGGTCAGCAGATCCCTTTCATTTTCTGGGGCTATTTTCTACACGCATAAGTTGCTCATTTTCTCAAACTGACAAATTCCAGCTGGATAAATGAAAGTAGTCTTTTCCTTGTCTTCTTAAGACATAGGAATCTGAGAGTATCTATGATGCAAGTCCACTGGCTGCCTAGCAGATAATCCCTGACATCTTAAACCTATGGCATAGTGTACTGGCCACATTACTACTTTTGATTAAAGTTTGGCAGTCAAAAATATCCATATATTTCCATTTTCCTTAGGTATTACCACTAAGGTGATCCATGAGGCCTTCTGGATTCTGTGCTGATGCCATCAACCAGATGTTCTTTGACATGGTTTCTAAGATTTTCCATCATAGACTCTCTCTGAATACTCAGGAATTGGTGAGTGGGATTCTGTGGGTTTCACATCCCACAATCCTCTCATGCAAATAAAACACATGTTCTCTTGCTGAGCTCCAGGTCCAACTTATCCTTCCACTCCTGTGACCTGCAAAGTCAAATACCTCAGAATCCAGCTCCAGGGGTGAACAGTTGGGGTTCCTGTAATATTCACTGGAACCTCTTGCCTCTCTCCTCTTGTAAGCCTCTGTATAGTCTGCATGAATAGGCAGTGTGAAGTATTGAGTCCCAGCTTGTTGCTTGCAGTATCCTGCTAGAATTTTGAAAAGACCAGGATTAATTCCAACCAATACTGACACACCAGTGAGTGCTGTGAAGGTGTGGACATATCAGAGACAGAGGATCTACTTTTTCTGTTGACACCAACAACTTTCTTGGGAAATTTCAAGCTCACCTGGATGGATCGCAGATATGGATAGTCTTTATCACTCAAACCACCAAAATCTGATAAACATTCCCTCTATGTACAGAAAAGGCAGCTAGCTCTTTTATTGTTGATAGGAATGCAGGACAAAAATTCACTAGTCCCTTTTAAGTCTTGCTAACTGAAGCTCAGAGGATGATTTACAAGGCCCACAAGGGATGGATAGGAGTTGAAGGAACTGAAAAAGAATTTTCTCACCTTAAGGCAAATAGTAGACTGAGTTCTGGTAATGGCAGCTGAGGCAAAAGCAAAGGATTGATAAAGATAATTCAGAGCTAAGCCTGAGGGTTTCTATAGGCTTTTTCTGGCTGAAACTGGCTAGATTTTTTTTAATGAAGGAAGGGGGATAGGAAAGGAAGAAAGAGAAAGAAATAAAGAAAGAAGGAAGGAGGTACTGAGATATAGGGTTAAGGGTGGGAAGTAGCTGGAGGCTACCTGGAGCTGAGACTATGGACGGCTAGGCTAGTTTAAGGGCGTATAGATATTTTGGGAGGATTTAGGGTGGTAAGTAGCATAGTGAGGTCATTTTGATCCTCTTCCAAAACAAAGGACAGGAATCAGGTACTAGGAAAATGGCTATAAGAACACCTACCTCCCACTCATCGAAAGAATAGAAATGAAAATAATATCTGTAAAGTGCTTTGCAAACTTTAAAGTGCTATATAAATGCTGCTATTGTTGTTACTCTCAGGTTTCATTCTCATTTTCTAGGAGTTTCTCTTAGGGTTTTTCCTCCTTTCCCCCACTCACTGACAACTCTTCCCTTTTGAAAATAAGCCATTGCTAATGAATCACGAAGAGCATTTCTTTCTCTAGCCACCAGGAGGGGCGTTTGAGCAATGACGGGAGGCTGAGTGCTAACCTTGGAATCTAGAAGAAAAGGGTCAAAGCCTGTCCCTGATACTTAGTAGCTGTATTCACTCACTCGCTCCTTGACCTTCAGTTTCCTCAAGGGTAAAGCGGGGGGGGAAGGTGGACTAGATCTCTAAGGGACCTGCCAGCTCTAGATCTGTGCTTCCCTTTTTCTCCCCTAACTCCAGGCACCACGATAGCTTGGCACCTCACTGAATCTGGTGCATGAGTAAGAGAAGCCCTCCAGTTCCAAACAGTAGCACGCCTTTTTTTCTCTTTCTGCTCTTTCAGTCATGCAGGCAGAAAGAAGCCAGCTGTTTCCAAGGTGTTCTCAGAATAGCGGCATCTCTTTCTCTCATAGACTCTCTGACTCACGGTTAATGTGATTCTCTTTATGCCTTGTGTGTGATCTGGACTAATGGGCACTCTGCAATTTTATGAAAACAACACTATCTCTTCATCTCTTGTCCTTACCCTCAGCTTGTGCTGAGAGGAAAAGCTGCCTGTGCCTCTAAAGAAAGGGATCCTCTCTGTGCGTGCATTCAATAACCAAGCCTGCACAACATTCAATGACCAGCAAGTTGAAAGGGGAAAGATACAAAACAGGGAGCCAGAAATCCAGCCCTCCCTTCTCCCATCCCAGTTGCTGTGCAGAGCAGCCAAGAGAGTGCAAGTAAGTGAAGGGATTGACTAGCAAACTGGGAAAATGTCTTCTGGAAGAATGGAGAGTAAAAGGTATTTTTACTGGGCTGATGTTCCTCATCAGCCTATCAGAGTTCTTTCTCCTCCGGACTTGTGCTCAGGCCCAAACTGCTCTTTAGTTCTCAATCTAATCAATTCCACTATCTCAAT
The DNA here is from genome assembly GCA_011680675.1 of Gymnobelideus leadbeateri. NCBI lineage: Eukaryota > Metazoa > Chordata > Mammalia > Diprotodontia > Petauridae > Gymnobelideus > Gymnobelideus leadbeateri. The sequence continues at coordinate 445,201 of WOXC01007943.1, read as the reverse complement.
CAACAAATGTGTATATATCAACTAGTGTGCATATGCCTATGATATTCCAGGAACTGTGACAGGCACTGGGAATACAAGTACGGAGAATTAAAAGATTCCTTACTCCCAATGAGTTTACATTCTAATGGGAGAGTCGAGTACATATAAAAATATATATAGTATAAATATAAAGTTAATAAATGCATGTATATATGGATATGTCTATTGTATGTACATATATATGCATATATATACACAAAGTAATTAAATACAAGACAGTTTGGGAGGGAGGGTACTAACATTTGGGGGATCAGGAAAGATTTCCTCTAGAAGATGGTATCTGAGCTGCATCCTTAAGGAATAGGAGGACTTTGTGAGGAGGAGGTAAGGACTATAGGGCGGCTAGGTGGCTCAGTGGATAGAGTGCTGGACCTGGAGTCAGGAGAACCTTAGTTCAAATGTGACTCAGACACTTACTATCTGGGTGACGCTAGGCAATTCACTTAACCTCAATTTCCTCATCTGTAAAGTAAGTTGGAGAAGGAAATGACAAACCACTCCAGTATCTTTGCCAAGAAAACCCTAGATGGGGTTACAAAGAGTCAGACACAACTGAACAACAAAAAGGACTAAAAGCATTTCATGCATCTGAGAGAGCCTGAGATGGAAAAGAGATACAGAAATAGGAGATGGGAGTGTCATGAGGGAGGAGCAGAACAATACAGGAAGGGCAATAATGTTCTATGAGGCTAGAAAGGGAGGGTGAAGCCAGGTTGTAAAGAACATTAAAAGCTAAACAGAGAATTTTGTATTTTATTCTAGAATGAATGGGAAGCTTCAGGAGTTGACTGAGTAGGGGAGTCACATTTTTAAATCTGCACTTAAGGGATTCTTTTGGCAGCAGTGTGTAGAATGGACTGGAGTGGTAAGAGAGTAGAAATAAAGAGACCAATTAGAGGTTGTTATAATAATCCAACTGAGAGGTGAGAAAGACATGAAGTAAGGTGGTAACTAATGGGTGGAGAAAAATTGCATTTGAGAGATGTCATGAAGATAGAGACTTTCCACCCCCTCCTAGCCATCATTCTGTTCCACACATGAACAATCTGTAATAAGGCACAGTGCTCTATTCTGATTTTCTATCCAAGCTTGATGGTTTCCCCTCTGCAGGTGCACTGTTAACTTCATCAGAAACCCATTCAAGGTCAAGAGCAAGACTACCCAAGTTGAGGAATTCTAAGTAGTCTGCTCAACTCACAAGCAAATAACTTCATTCATCACATTTCCCTTTCAAAGACCCTGTGGGTAGGGAAAGTTTGATTTAGGTCAGAAGCAGGGGCCATTTAATTATCAAGGAAACGTATCAGTTGTTAGGACGTTCAGTGTTGTGTCCCAGACCTAAGATCTCATCTTCCTGATTCACCAAGAGGAGTGGAAGTTGTTAAGCATACATAGCCCTAGACTAGCCAAGCTGCAGCTCCAAAAGCCATTTAAAGAAGCTGAGAATGCTGGGATGGGAGCTTTCTTATCCCTCAGGAACAGCAAGTCTCCAAGATTGAGTAGCGTATTTTCTTGACCAAGAACTCAGCACAAAGCAGGAATTCTGCACATATGTAAAAGAGCAGTCTTTGGTTCTAGAAGTTTGTGGTCCATTAAGTTTGCAAGCCTGGCATCAGCAGGATACATGGGACTTCCTAACACTGGTATAGTGCCTTCAGTGCCCAGGATTCGAGCCCTGAAAAACAGGAAGAAAACTGGAAGACTTCAGAATCCTTGGCAGAATAGATACATATTAGTCCCTGGTCCTTTTTTTTCCTTCTTTACGTTGTTACCTTTGTGAAAGCCCTGTCCACTCTGTTTTTCTCTCTAGGGTCCAAGTGCCCCAACATGCTGAGCGTCTTGGGAGGAGAGGGCAAAGGAAGCTACAACAAAGTGTCAAAGTACTGCCTAGTTACCAGCTGCCTAGTTATGTAGCCTGCCAAGATCTTCTTGCTAAAATTACCTCCTGAGAAATTAAGTTGTCAGCAGAGCAAGTCAAGAAGTTATAGGAGAAAAATGAAACACATTTAGACACAGTGTAGTATCATCTTGGGCTTAGAGTCAGAAGACTTGGTTTCAAATTTTGACACTGTTAGACTCTGTGATCTTGACTCTCTCTCTCTTTTTTTCTTTTTGGAAGGCAATTGGGGTTAAGTAACTTGCCCAAGGTCACACAGCTAGGTTTTGGGGGTTTTTTTGTGTGTGGTAAGTACCTGGGTAGGTTTTGTTTTTTTGTTTGTGTGTGGTAAGTATCTGAGGCTGGGATCCAAACTCAGGTCCTTCTGGCTCCAGGGCTGGCTCTCTACTCACTGCTCCACCTAGCCGCCCCCCTTGACTCTTTTGAAGAGGACCAATGATAACACAAGGTAATGTCTGGACTCATATGTGAAGTAGATTTCAGTGAGTCAGACTTGTACAAAGTTATTACCCTCACTCTCTCCTCCAGATTCATCAAAGTCAAGTGGCAAGACAAAAGTTAGGATAACTGGCAATGGCCTGAGATAATAGTGAATGACCTTGGTACCTTCAATGCCTGACCAGGCTCTAAGCATTCCACCTGGTCTGCTTCTTGGACAATGTTGGACAATGAAACAAATTGTTCTCATCCACATGCTTAGGATAGATATGCCCCCTCTACCCCCACCCCCACCCCCGCCAACTTGTCAACAGATTTGAGGCCTGTCAATTACCCTCAATCTGGTTTAGCCTATCTAACAAGGTTTTTTTGGGGTGTGGCTGCTTCACATGCTACAGCTTCTTGGAGTCATAGGTGAGAGGTAGACACCAAAAGTGGATGAGTGGCGCTGCAAAGGGCTCAGCAAGCCCTCACACCAATGTTGCTAGTCCTCCTGAACACCCTTGGCACTCTAAGACCTTGGGCAAGTCTTTTAACCTCTCTGAATCTATGTCCTTCTCTGCAAAATAATGATATTGGAATGGAAGAACTCCAAGGTTTCTTCCAGCCTTAAATACTATAACCTATATATACAGATGTCTGATATCTTAGACAAAATGTCCGGATTTTTTAAAATCATTATGACAATCTATCAGATATTTAGTTGAAGCCTATATTTCCAGACTTATCCCACATCCCTGCCTTTCACATACTCTCCATTCCAGCAGACTTGGCTATTTGCTGTTCCCCCCACAAGACAGTCTGTCTCTCACCTCCACACAGTTGTACAGGCTCTCTAAAGTGCCTAGAGTGCACTCCCCTCCTCACTTTTGCATCTTAGGCTCCCTACTTTCCCTCAAAACTCAACTTAAGTTTCCTATCCTACCTGGAATCTCTCCTGACCCTGGAAACTGGTAGTACTTGCCCTACTTCCAGTGGTAGGGGTAAATGTTTCCCGATGTATACCTGGCATTCTTTGAAGTTTAATCAGCATTATTAACATTTTCTCAATTACTTTCTTAAGTTTAGACAGTCAATAAAATTGTAAATTACGTCTTGATTTTTAGCATTTGCCCATTTGGGAAGTGTAAACGCTCACACAAAAAATCAATTGGCTTTCACCAGCCAGTTTGAGCTGCCTCTAGGACACCCCTGCCCACCATACAAAGACTTCCTTGTATATGTACACACACAGACACGAGTATAAATGGATATGCACATATATTTACATAGATATGTACATGTATACACATGTATTTGTATGGCTACATACATGTACACCTATACTTACATGGACATACACATATACTTACATGGATATGCATATATACACATACATATATACTTACATGGATACACACATATATTTACACGGATATACACATATATTTACATGGATATACACATATGTGCAGTATACATATGTTTGCATGGATATGCAAACATATACACATATACATATATTTGCATGGATATACACACATATACATATATACATACTCATGTGCATGTATATACACATATATACAATATACATATACATGCAATTACATTGATATACACATATACTTCCATGGATACACATATACACACATGTTTACATGGGTATATACATATGCATATATCATTTACATGGATATACATATATGGATATATATGCTTACATGGATATGCATGTATATCTACATGGATATACACACATACATGTATATTTACATGGATATACACAAATACATATATATTTCTATGTGTGCATATTATTTCTGAGTCTCAGTTTCCTCTTCTATAAAATGGAGGGGTTGGATTTCATTTCTAAGCTCCCTTCAAGCTCTAAATCTGTGATTACAAAAAAATTTCACTCCTTGAAGGCAGGCTTTTTTCACTTCTGTCTGTGTATTCCCAATCTAGAACAGTGCCTAGGATACAGGAGGTCCTTAGTCAAAGCCTATTATTTGATGGCTTGAAGCCCGTTTCTGTCAGGCTCATAGAAAGCCTGATATATAGAGTGGGTATGAGTATTGGGGAAGGTGGGGAGGGAAGGGGAAGAGAATAAGTATTTAAATAGAACCTACTACATGCCAGGCACAGTGCCAAGTGCTTTACATATATAATCTCATTTGACCCTTACAACAAACCTTTGAGGTAGATGCTGTCATTGTCCCAATTTCATAGGTGAGAAAAAGGAGGCAAACAGAGGTTTTGACTTTTTCACACAAGGTCACACAGCTACTAAGTGTCTGAGGGCAGATCTGACCTCCAGTTTTGCTGACTCCAGGCCTAGCATTTTTTTTTAAAGCAATTGGGGTTAAGTAACTTGCTCAAGGTTACACGGCTAGTCATGATTTATGTGTGGGTGCTCATTTTCTGAGGCCGGTTTCGACCCCGGGTCATCCCAACTCCGAGGCCGGCGCTCTTACTCACTGCGCCACCTAGCTGCCCCAAGGCCTAGCATTTTATCCCTGCTGTGTTACCTAGCTGAGAAAAAAAGGCATATTCACAGCAGATAAAACCACCAGAGCCCATATCCCAAAGATACTCCTCAGAATGTCTTCCTTTACACCCCAACATCCTCCACTACACATACATATTTTATTTTTGCTTTTTGGAGGGCAGTTGGGGTTAAGTGACTTGCCCAAGGTCACATGGCCAGCAAATGTTCAGTGTCTGAGGGCAGATTTGAACTCAGGTCCACACACACATTTGAAAGCAAAAGTTGTCTAGACTTTACAAGAAAGTTGCATAGTCATTCCCCACTGGGGATTGCCTTGGGACAAAGGTGAGGTGTGTCCAGGAAGCAAGCTAGTCTTAGTTTTAGAACTGGGAGCAGGAGTAGACAGGAGGAAGAGACAGAAGGAGGAGAAGAGAAAGAGGTTGAGGGGAAGAGGAGGAAGGGTAGGTAGGAGGGAGAAGGGGAAGTGGAGGAGGAGAAGGGAAAGGAGGAGGTCCTAGAGAAGAAGGAGGCGTAAGCATAAGGGAGAAGAGGAGGGAATAGAGGAGGAGAGAAGAGAAGGTTATAGAGGAGGAGAGATAGGTAGGAGGGAGATGAGGAAGGAGGAGGGGGAGTAGGAGAAGGGAGAGGAGGAGAAGGGCATACAGAAGGAGGGAGAGAAGGAAAGAGTGGAGATGGGGGGAAGAGAAGGAGGGGATAGAGAAGGAGGAGAGATTGGTAGGAAGGAGAGGAGGAGGGGGTGGAGTGCAGGGAAGAGGGGGATAAAGAAATGGGTCACTGCTTGGGGCTGGCTAGGGCAACTGCTGCGCTTGAACTTTTATTCCAGGAACAAATCTTTCCTCTTCTCACCAATGACCCAGATGAACTGACCTTCTTAGAGCAGTAAAATGCCTGTGTGTTTGGGGGGAAGGGGGTGGGTGGGAAATAAAGCTAGGAAAATGGCTGACTCCACAGTCGTAGGGGTGAGAGTTCTCTGGCTAAAACAGAAAGATTCCCACTGTCCTTGAGGAGGGCAAAGAAGAGGAAGAGAAGGCGGTGGGGAGAGGAGGAGGAGAAGGGGGGGGTGAGAAAGAGTTAGAGAGAGTGAGAGAGAGAGAGAGAGAGAGAGAGAGAGAGAGAGAGAGAGACAGAGACAGAGAGGGGAGAGAGACAGAGAGAGACAGAGACAGAGAGAGACAGAGAGGGGGGGGAGAGAGACAGAGAGAGACAGAGACAGAGAGAGACAGAGAGAGAGAGAGAGGAGGGGGGAGAGAGAGACAGAGAGAGACAGTGAGAGATAGAGAGACAGAGAGGGAGAGGAGAGAGAGACAGAGAGGGGAGAGAGAGACAGAGAGGAGGGGGGAGACAGAGAGAGAGACAGAGAGAGAGAGGAGGGGGGGGAGAGACAGACAGACAGAGAGTTAGAGAGAGACAGAGAGAGAGAGAGAGAGAGAGAGAGAGAGAGAGAGAGAGCAATGAATAGCAAGACAGCCTTGGCTAAAGCTCCTTGCTCTATCTACCTGCCAGCATTTCCCATCCTGAGCTAACTCTTCACATTGCTTCCCTAGTTTCACACATTCTTTCTTCAGAGCAGGGGTTCTTAGTCTTTCTTGTATCGAAGATCCCTTTAGCGATCAGTAGACTCCTCAGAATCATGTTTGTAAATGAATAAAGTAAAATACATAGGATTACAAAGGAAAACAATTAGAGTGAAATAAAAGTTATCAATTAAAAAAAAAGTCCACGGACCCCAGGTTGAGAACTTTTTTTTTTAGATGAAAAATAAAAGGCAGCCATTAGGACGGAGGTTATATGGCAGTGGGAATCCGTCCCAGGCTGAGGGCGATCTTCCCAGAGGCAGTCTGGGTCCCAGAATTAGCGCTGGCAGCCACTGCTTCCTCCTTCCCCCGAAATCTCCAGCCCTGCTGCTGCGAGGCAGTGACTTTGTGAACTCCGGGCCTCCTCTCCCCTCGGATCCTCTATCCCTCCTTGACCCCTGAGATTTTTCTTCCTTTATCTTTGGCCAGGTCAGGGATCAGGATTCTTATTTTTAAGCTGTCAGCAGGGGGAGATCTGGAGCTAAAGAATGACGGGGTCACCTCACCCCTGGGCTGCCTCACTAATGACTTTCAGCAACATCCACAGAAGCCTGGGTGCTTTACAAAGGAGCACTGTCGCACAGATTTTCCTCCTCCCCATTCTTCCACCGCCCGACGCCCTCCCTTCCCCCTCCCCTCACGTCTTCATTCGCATCATTATCCCCTTCCCTCCCCCTCTTCTAAGAAACATCAGGAAATGAATAAGACAAGTCTTCCCAGATGGAAGGGGAAAACGTCAGGGAAACGGTCACATTGCCGTAACTGGAGAGTTCTCCTGTGCAGACCCGAGACCGCACGGCTCAGTGGGTAGAGCACTGGCCTGTCAAGGCAAGCTCTGGGTTGGCATTTTGCCTCTAGGGCTGGCTTACTAGCTAAATGACCGTGGGCAAGTAACTCACGTTCTGAACCCTGTTTCTTTGTAAAATGGGGATAATGCCCACGTTCGTGACTTCATGGTGTTGTCTCGCGGTACTGGGTTAGAATACAGAGTGCCCCCCCAAAGTGTTGCGATCATTTTAAGTTCTAATAGCTCAGAAGGGCACTGAGAATTTGGGGGCACTCTGTATTTAAAGTGCTAGATAAATGGCAGTTCGTTCTTCGTACTTGCTCATGTAAAGGTTAGTGCAGGATCTAAAGCAATCCACACCTCAAAGCAGTCCACACCCCCAGCTTGGTGGTAGTGACAAGAGGGCTGGCTTAAGAGTCAAGGGAGTAGTGTCCAAATTCTGTTTCAGACACTACCAGTGTGACCCTGGGCAAGTCACGGTGAAACTCTCCAGCTCTCACTTTCCTCATCTGGAGAACCGGGATAGGAAGTGGGGGGAGGGGAATAAGTGAGTGTGGAATTGGGGGGGGATGACGACGGGAGGGCATGGACTAGATGTTTCACCCGTCTCTTCTAGCTCTTAATTTGTAATCCTATAATGCTGGCTTCTCCCTGGGGAAACAAGAACTGATTAGCGATGCTTCTGTGGAAAGCACAGGTTAAAAGATAAAATTGAATAGTAAATTTTTCAAAATACTAAGAGTGTGAGTTAAAAAAACTAAGTTGAACTGTAACAAACCTCCCCCCCCCCAAAAAAAAGTATGGGTTAAAAAATAAAATTGAACACTGAAGGAAAAATATTAAAAGTGTGCGTTAAAAAGCTAAATTGAACTGTAACAAAAGAGCAAAAAAGTATGGATTAAAAATAAAATTGAATAGTAAATAAAAATACTGAAAGTGTGAGTTAAAAAACTAAACTGAATCGTAACAAAATTACAAAAATGTGTGGGTTAAAAAATAAAATAGAATAGTAACTCAAAGTCAGGTTAATTTACAAGTGGGTGAGTCATAGACAAAAGTATGTAAGGGGGAAAAGGAGGTCAACCTTATGTCTTCATCCTGTGCCCAGAGAAGGGAATGAAATTGGAAGAACAGAGATGGGCTAGAGGATAGGCAGCCCTGCAGGGGGCAATTGTGAGTACTTCAACCAGACTTTTGTTGGAGAGGTCTGTTTGGATAATAAGGCTGGTTCCTGACTGATTGTTTCTTTCATCCCATTTAGCTAGGCAACCCATAGTAGGATCCTGTTCCTTAAGCTCTGGAGAGAAGGTGGAGACCATGCATGCCTAAGAATGAGCTTTTTCTTCCTGGTCCCAGCTGTGAGCCCCAGCCTTTCCCAAGAGCTTTAGAGGTGATTATCTAGAGACACACACAATAGAAATTTCCCTGGGTTTCTGGCTCCTTCATTCTCCTCTCAGTACCACCCAGGCCATTAGACTGTGAGGGAGAGAGGAATGCTGGGCTGGCCTCGAGACTCCAGTTCCCCCTTGGCAGTTTCAGAAAAGCCATTCTCTCTCTGAGGGGGCTTTCCGATCATTTCTATTTATGCTCCCCAGGAAAATCTGGACATGGTTTAACTTTAATCAAGGGAAGCCTCTGATTCGTTTTTTACCCTTTCTCCTTGCATGAGCTAAAATCAATGCAGCCATTACACTTTTGGTATGCTTTGTTTTAAGGATATGCATGCAGAACTCTAAAGAATAAATGAATGGAAAACAAATTACTTAGCACTTTCTTAAAAGAATAAATGAATGGAAAACAAATTACTTAGCACTTTCTTTTTGCCTTGCACCATCTCTGAAAAGCAGACAGAAGGCCTGGCCGCTTAATACCTTTCTGCATTATAGTTTTATCTTCCCAAAGAGACCATGAACTCTTTGAGGGAAGGGAACTATCAATCTGAGACTTTATAGTGTTCCTCCACAGAACCAAGCCTCTTGCTTAGATCCGGGAAGGAATTCCACAAATACTTATCCACATAAATGCCCATTTAATAGAGGTAAAAGTGGAACATAGAGGTTAAATAAATCACTTTCCTAGGGTCACATTCAATTTAATTAACCATATTAATTTAATTAATTCCCTACCACCGGGCAAGGCAGTTGTACTAGGCCCAGGGATACTAAGATCAGAACAAAGTAATCTTCCATTCCAAGAGGCTTGGGTGGGTGGGTAAGCTGAGGCCTGGGGTGGTACAAGGTAACCAAGGAGTGAGCATTATGAAGGATTGGGAAAAGGCAGGTATCCAGGTGCTATAGAGACCTCATTATCTACTTGGAGGCAGAAGAACTGAGTGTGAATCCTGCCTCAAATACTCAACTAGCTAGATGACCTTGGGCAAATTGTTCAGCCTCATTCAGCTCCAGTTTAGTTATCTGTGAAATGGGGACAATAGCTCCTGCCTCCTGGGGGTGTTGTGAGGATTAAGTGAGATTTTCTATCTATATTCTGTGTGTGTACACACATACATACATGTATGAATATATGGATAGATATGTGTATGTATGTATATGTGTATATATTATATTGTGTATGTGCTCTCATTTGATTTCATAACCCTGGAAGGCAGATGCTCTTATTACACACACATATGTAACACACACATATGTAACACACATATCTAATGTTACATATTTAATATATACACATATAATACAAACTCTTTTATATGCAATGATAGCACCTGCTCCTAGAGGGTGCCTCTCTCATTGCATATATACAATGCTATTATTACATATGTGTATACATACACACATGTAATAATTATACTGTGTATATACGTGCATACCCACAAACATGTACAAACACACAATATATTTAAAATAAATACATACAAATACATGTATACTTGTTGCGTTGAAAGCCTTAATGTGTTATTTACATATAGGGCATTATTAATTTTATTATTAAGGCTTCCAGTAGGAGGTGATACCCACACTGAGCCTTGAAAGAAAACAAAGGTCATGAAAGCCCTGGGTATAGCTGGTACCAACACACTGTGGCAGGTGATGGAGCCTTCAGGTCCGTGGTAACTCATGGCACAGCTAAGAACAGAACTCAGATCTCCTGGCACCCAGACTGCCCCTTTCTGCCCTCTATTCCTGCATTCAATGGCTAGAGAGGAGGGAAGGGCAAGAATATTTTTCTACTTTTTTCCAAGCAGGCCTGAAATTGTCTAAACGTCTTTATATTTTCCATGTAAGCACTACTGGGACTTGAACAGAGGTATTGCAAAAAAGTGAAAGTCCAAACTCAGTCTAGCTTTCAACTTACTTTTCTAGTCATCTCACTCCCCTTCATTTGCCCTAACCCCCATAACTGAGGTCTTGATTATAGCAGGAGAAGTAGCCTGGTATGGTAGAAAAATTTTAATAAAGGAAATCCTGGGTGCCAAATGAATAACCTCCATATTTCCATTCCTTGGCATTCATCTCTTCTTTGAGGCCTCACTCAAGTATAACTTCCTCCATGGACCAGTCACTTAACTTCCTGAGTCACAGAATCTGAGACTTGGAAGGGACCTTGGTGGGGGCCATCTAGGCCAGACAACCATAGCCCACAGAATCCCTGCCATGACTACTGTATAAGTGGCCTCCAGCCGCCACTGGAAGATTTCCAAGGAGGGGGATGAATCGCCTTTCAAGGCAGCCCATTCCATTTTTGGACAGCTTTATAGGAAGTTTTTCCTGACAACAGGACTAAGTTTTCCTCTTTGTGACTTCCCCCCATCATTCTCAGTTTCCTCATCTATTGCCTACTTTGTAAGGGTCAAGTGAGATCATGAATGCAAAGAGTTCTATAAACCTTAGAGCGGTGGTTTCCAACCTGGATAGAATTCGGGGAGTCCCTGAACTTTTCATATTTTGACAACTATATTTCAATATAATTTCCTTTGTAATCCTAGGTTTTTATTTTATTTATTTAAAAATATTATTCTAAGAAGGCATAGAAAGGGGATCCATGACCAAAAAAGAACTGGAGGTATGAGAAGCTTCTCAAGAGACAGAAAAAAATTTTGGTAAATAATCACATTATCTTACTGAAATTCATTTTTCTCCTTATGTGAATATATGTCATAAACTTTAACATTTATTTCTTTTCATATTCAATACTGGTTATAGAAAAGTATACTAAGGGCCAAAGGGATATAGGACCTTAAAAAGGTTTAGGAATGCCTGCTTTACAATATTATGTGTCAGCTGTCATTTCCCTTTTCAAAACTTATAAGACAGGATCAAACAGGATAGGATAAAATTCAAATTCCTTAGCCTGTCATTCAAAGGGGTACTCTTATCAAATAGCCTCAGTGCTTTGGATTTGGGGTTTTCTGTTTCTTTGTTTGTTTTGCCATGAAATATGAGGGAGAGTTCTCAGCTAAAAGGGTAAGGGAGAAGGAAAAACAGGCAGTATGAGAAGGAATGAAATGGTTTGCAGCCAGCGGGACAATGAATCAATTAGGGAGGTATAACAGGATTGCCTTGCCACAGCAAGGGTGCAGTTGAGATGACATAACATACATCTGTCATGGATCCCATCACCACAGCTTCATTTAGCAGCATGTGAGGAGGAGCAAAGGCAGAAGATGGTGGGAGTAAGCCAAGGTTGAGGTTTGGCAAGGAGGATCAGTGATGGGATAAGGGAGCAAGGGATTCAAGAGAACCCAGTATAGAGTTCAGGGGGTCAAGATGGGGAAGGCAGGAGTGTGCAGGGGTGATAGTTTTGGAAAAAAAACTAAGGGGTTGTGAGGAATTGGAGTTCATCATGAAAACCAAGAACAGAGTTTGGGGTTGCAAGGCAGAGGGAGAGATGGAACGCAATAGACTGTGATAAAATAATGGAATTTCAGGGTTCATAAATTCAGAAATAGTGCATTTGTGGGTGATGGCAGTATCAGTGTATAACCATCTCTATATGTAGTTGAGGTAGGGTAGAGAAGTAGGTCATGGGATATCCTTGCATTGTATTCTATTATGTGTATGGAAATGCTCCCTTTATTTGATATTTGTGAAGTTCAGAATTTTTTTTTTTTAAATGTGTCCTGTGAGGGGGTGGCTAGGTGGCCCAGTGAATAGAGCACCCACCCTGGAGTCAGGAGGACCTGAGTTAAAATCCAGCCTCAGACATTTAACACAAAAACTAGCCGTGTGACCTTGGGCAAGTCACTTAACTCCAATTGCCCTCCAAAAAAAAAAAGTGTGTCCTGTGCACTAAACCTTGGACTTTCCTGGAATGTTATTGTTTAATTATAGAAAAACAAATTAGGAGCCTTGTAAGACTGGTTCAGGTTTGAAGTCTAAATCTTTCCCCATCATTCTAGGATTAGTAAAGTCAACAAACATTTATTAAGTACCCAGTATGTGTCACACTACTGTGCTAAGAGCTAGGAATACAAAGATAAACAAAGCAATCTCTACCTCTTCATGGAGTTCACAGTCTAATTTGAGGGGAGATGGGAGGAGACAATAGGCAAACAACTATGGACAAGCAAGAAGTGTGTGTGTGTGTGTGAGTGTGTGTGTGTGTGTGTGTGTGTGTGTGTGTGTGTGTGTGTTTCTCAAGTTGTTTGTTTTTAGTACTTTTCTCTGTGCTGATTGATTTTCATCCTGTGGCCCTGTGTACCCGCATGCTAGGATGATAAATCGGGGGAAAATAACAGACGAAGGGAATCAGTGGTTCTTCACACTCTGTCTTCCATCAGTCCTGAAGGGGCTTCCACATTCCTGACATACCTTTGTGGCTTCAGGGGAGTATGGGTGCCTCTTTTTAGGTCATCAAAGGACAGGGGAGAAATTTGGGCCAAAAACATGGACAAGAATTGACTTTATAAAGGATGTTTTGACAGTGGAAGGAACAGGAAGGGGCCTGCAAGAGAAGACATATGGGGAGGAGAAAAGCAAGACCCTCAGATTTCACTGTTCACCATCTCCTCTAACTGGGAGTAAATTGGCCTACTAGGTTGGAGAAGGACATCATCGGATCGAGGAAACAGAGAGGGACAGGAGAGCACCAGATAAGCTCTTTTCTCAAAGTTTTCCTAGAAAATGGTTAGTTCCTTATGAACATCATATGAAAAAATGTTCCAAATCACTCATCATGAGAAAAACGCAAATCAAAGCAACTCCGAGTTTCCATCTCACACACTCTGGACTGACCAGGATGATAAAAAAGGAAAATGTCAAGTGTCGGATGCATCTGTAGGTAAACAAACATCTGTGAATTCGGATGGCCATTCTGTAGAGCAATTTGGAACTATGCCTACAGGGCTATTAGACCATGCATACACTATCACCTAGCCATACGCCTACTAGGTCTGTATCCCAAACAAGATAAAAAGCAAAAAGGAAAGACCTATATACAAAAGTATCTATAGCATCTCTTTACTGGTGCCAAAGAATTGGAAATTGAAGGGATGCCCATTATTAGGGAATGGCTGAACAAATTGTGGTATGTGATTATGATAGAATACTATTGTGCTATAAGAAATGATGAGCAGAAAGAATGCTGTCAGAAAAACCTGGAAACATTTACATGACTTGATACAAAGTGAAATGTACTGCCCTACCTTCCCCCCTACAAAAAAAAAGGGGGGGGGGGCAGCTAGGTGGCACAGTGAATAGAGCGCCGGCCCTGGAATCAGAAGGACCTGAGTTCGGAGCCGGCCTCAGACACTTAAACCACACAAACAAAAAAAACCTAGCCGTGTAACCTTGGGCAAGTTACTTAACCCCAATTGCCCTAAAGGGGCGGCTAGGTGGCGCAGTGAGTAAGAGCGTCGGCCTCGGAATTGGGATGACCTGAGATCAGATCCGGCCTCAGAAAATGAGCACCCACGCATAAATAATGACTAGCCGTGTAACCTTGAGCAAGTTACTTAACCCCAATTGCTTTAAAAAAAAAAAAGATTGAAAGTTGAAAGGGACCTCAGAGGTCATCTGGTTGAACCTTTTTTATAATCAGGAAACTGAGGCCTAGACAGGTAAAGTGACTTGCCCAAGATCATACTTGCATAAGTAGGCAGTCAAAAGCAGGGAATTGCTGGCATTATATTTCCTTTTACTTTCCTGAATGTGCTATTATTTTACTGTTTTGTTCATATGTTTATCATTAGTAAGAAAAGCTAACAAGCCACTTGGTTTTTAGCTTGATACTAGATGGTGCCTAATTTTCTTCTTCTTGTCCCTGGAATATACTTAATAACAGAAAATTGTCTCCTGCAGGCCTGTCTTATCTCTTGAATTATTAAAATTGTTTTGTTGTCTTTTAACTTATTTTTTCTTTCTCACTGGGATAGAGGGAATGTGGAAAGGAGAGAAAATAAGCTGGTTAATTGAAAAAATAATTAAAAAAAACAATTTGAGGAAGTTGTACAAATGTATTTTATACATTCAAAATTGGGGGGTTATTATTGAACATAGGATGAGAATCTATGTTAATTAAATATGCACATGGAATGTTTTTTTTTTTTCTATATTATCTAGCAGGAAGACTCTTTTGTATTGGGTTGCCCACCGTTAAGTGTCAGAAAACCCTCTTTTCTTCCTGCTCCCTTCCCCCTGCTCTTGTCTTCCAATACCAGGATGGGGACAGGGCCATTCAGATAGACCACAGTTCTTGAATTGAGGAAGGAAAGACAAAATAAGGCAACATCTGGCTTCTTCGGAGCAAAACAAAACAAAAGCCTCCAAACTCAGGAAATCAGAAGGGAGTGTGAAAGCTACAACCAGGCCCGTGAAATATTCAATGGGATGTCTTGGATTCTTGGATCCTGTAGACAGAAATAAATGAACTATGCCTCTGCAGTTAGTTTGTAGTAATGCTTTTAGGCTTTAGATTGACCTTTGTGATGAAAAGAGTTCACTAAAGCACTAGGAAGTAAGAAATTCAGTCAGTCAGCTTGTCACCTTCCCTACATTATGTCTTTACTAAAGCAAATTGAGAGGATTATTAACAAATCCATTCACTGTCCTTGTTTATAGTATTTCTATACTGATTGTTTAAACTGAGCTCACATTATGTCAATGTCCTATTGCTCAGAAATAGAAGCATAAAAATTTAGAGCAAGGAAAAAAAAAGAAATTTAGAGCAAGAGGGAGCTTGACCTATCTTTTAATCCAATCCTTCATATTTTTACAGATGGGGAAATTGAGGCCCAGAGAAGTAACTGACTCTCACAGAAATATATGAATAACTCAAGCCTTTTATTTCCTATTAGGCTACCATTGTTAGTCAATTGTTTTAGGCGGTGAGTCAGAACCATAAGAAAATTTAGACATAATCTAGTTTAAACTCCTGCACTTTACAGTAATGAAGGCCTTTATTACACACTTACTATGTGCCAAGCACTTCCCTAAACCCTGGGGATATAAATATAAGCAAACAAGACAGTCCCTGACCTCTTGAGAAACTCACATTCTAGAAGGGGAAGACAATCTACTTAGAAGAGTGGTAGCCAAGGAGAAATGTTTTGGTCATGTTTATTAGATTGTTGTTTTCAGAGCCTGTGTTGGAGGAAAGAGTCTGCTGGGAATGATTATAAGGCCATTTGCTTCCTTTCTCTGGGCTCCCAGTTTCCTCCTTGACAAAATAGAAGGCATAGAGTAGGTAGTTCTCCAGTCCTGACAATTGAACCCCCTGTACAACTCTTGGAAAACAATAGTGGATGAGAGGGAAAGAGTAAGAGAACTAGAAAGGGTCACAACTGTCCTACTCCAAGGTCCCCTCCCTTATACTTCTAGGCAGCTCTCTAGCCTAACAGCATGCCAGTCATAGATCAGTCAATCATACATGCAGAGCTGAAAGGGCTCAGGGGGCATCTAATCCAACTACTAAGAGATTTTTATCCTTGATTTCTTTGAAGTCAAATGTCTTAGTCATAGAATCACAAATTCTTGTCTTTCTCTGCCTTATTTCCAACTCCTCAGATGACTTTCTGTCCTCAATCTGTACTCCTGCACCAGCAGCAAACTGGCTTCTCCTCCAGATATGCCGCTAAGAACCTAAAGCACTAGCTTTGGGGATATTGGGACTTGGGAAAATAAAAAAGACTTCACCCTTCTTAAGGGCAATGACACTATGGTTTTTTCATCTGTGTATTCCTACACTACTCAGCACTGGCAGGACTTTGCACAGAGGCATCCATTTGAATTGAATGACCTTAAAAGTATACCCAGGATATTCCAGCAAAGAAATTGAATTGAATGAATTCAGGTCAAAGTCCTATTGATACCTGAGAAAATGAGAGTTATTGCTGTTTCAGATCTGTTTTAAAAGCAAAGCTTAGGATCCCAGCTTTTGCCCCCTCATTTCACTATAATGAAAAGAAAGTTCTTCCTAAGGATTTTCACCCACCCCACCCCCAGTTGTTTTTCTCCCCAGCTTTACAGCCTAATAAAGTGTCCATGAAGGTGCCAGCTGCCCAGTTTTCCTGAAGTCAAGAATTCCCTCACCCTTCTTAGGAACAAAATGCCCAGCTATAGGAGTTGATCATTAATGAAATTAATCATGATGAGAGTGGTAAGGCAGTAATATAAAGGGGTGGGTGGCAAGAGAGATTGAAGCTTTTCCCTAGCAATTTTGGTTGGAAGGGGGAAAAGGTCTTTTGTGATCCCCTGAAAAGAGTCTTTATCCTGAGTCCCTTAAACTAGCCCCACCCCAATCCCTACAAACACATACTCTTCTATGCTTTAAGGTTATCTCATTTTTGTATATCTTTGACCTTTAAATTCTAGAACTCCAAAGCTAAAAATCAGATCTGTTGGGTGGCTAGGTGGCACAGTTAATTGAGCATCAGCCCTGGAGTCAGGAGGACCTGAGTTCAAATCCAGCCTCAGACACAACACACACAAAAAACTAGCCGTGTGACCTTGGGCAAGTCACTTAACCCCAATTGCCCTCCAAAAAGCAAAAAAAAAAAAAAAAATGAAGAAAATAAATCCAATCTGTTCGATTATTGCCCCCCCACCCACTCCCAGGTTGTTAAGATTACAGTGTAAGGGAAAAAAGAAAGGGACTCTAAGCATAGCAAAGATAGATTTACCACATCCTCCAATGAACTATAGGTGTTTATTAAGTTCATACCACCAGTATTACAGAGTGCTAGGTAAACTGGGAGAAAAATTCATAGTAAAACAGTCTGCCCTTAAGAAGCTTACCTTCTATGGGGGAGACAACATAAAACACATAAAAGCACATACAAAATATGTTCAACATAGAGATATGGTAATTGAGGGGGAGAGAAGAAGACAATGAGGGTGGGGGATAGATAAGACTATCTAAAAAGTAATGCTTGAGCCAACTATCCAAGAAAACAAGAGAAAAAGACATGCATTCTGGCCATGGGGGTCAGTCAATGCAAAGGCATGGAGGTGTTAAGAAGCCCATTTCTGGCTAGTCTGGTCTATAGAGTTTGGGAAGGGAAACATACAGCGTTATAAGGCTGGAAAGGAAACTTCAATACCTCATCAGGTTTTGAAGAGCTTGTAATGCCTGTGGAATTTCTATCTGACCCTAGGGATTCTATGAAATCTCTGGAGTTTATTGAGGGGGCATTCACTCACCTTGAGACCTACACTTAAGGAAAATCACTGTCACTTCAGGCCAGCAAAGGCAGGCTGGGAGAAATGGGAGGAAACAAAGCCTCTCCCCACTCCAATCCATCCATATAGTTGGCCAAGTGATATTCCTAAAGCATAGGTCTGAACAGGATACTCCCCTGCTTAAGAATTTTCAGTTAACTTTGTCTTGTCTTTAAGATAAAATACAAACTCATCTGTTTGGCATTTAAAGGCCTTCACAGTCTGGCTTGAAGCCCTTTTCTAGCTGATCTCACATGAATCCCCCTCGGTGACTCCATACTCCACTCAAACAAGAATACTGGAGATGTCCCATTCCCCACCGCCATATCTTTGCATAGGCAGTATTCTATATGTGGAATCCTCCTCCTTATCATCTCCACCTCTTGGACTCCAACATTTTTTAGGTTCACCTCTTACATGAGGACAGTTTCTCAGGTTCTCAATCCCTCAATCCTCCATCTCTGAACTGCTTTGTATTTACTTCAGATATATTTATGTATATATTGTCTGTGTACATGCTCCTCCCTAAGAGAATGGAAGTTCTGTAAAGGCAGACTGTTTCAGTTTTTCTTTGTATCCATAGCATCTAGCACAGAGGTGCTTAATAAATGCTTACTTGAATGGAAGGAACCAGGACCATCACAATATGGTAATCAATAAGTTAATATTTATTAATCACCTACTAGGGGCAGCTGGGTGGTGCAATGAGCAGAGCACCAGGTCTGAAGTCAGGAAGACTTATCCTCCTGAGTTAAAATCTGGCTTCAGACATTTACTAGCTATGTGACTCTGGGTAAGTCACTTCACCCTGTTTTCCTCAGTTTCCACATCTGTAAAATTAAATGGAGTGGTTAGGTGGCACAGTGAATAAATAGAGCACTGGCCCTGGAATCAGGAGGACCTGACTTCAAATCTGGCCTCAGACATTTAACACAAAAAATAGCCGTGTGACCTTGGGCAAGTCACTTAACCTCAATTGCCATCCGAAAAGCAGAGAGAGAGAGAGAGAGAGAGAGAGAGAGAGAGAGAGAGAGAGAGAAGGAAATGGCAAAGCACTTCAGTATCTTCACCAAGAAAATCACAAATGGGTTCATGAAGAGTCAGACACAAGTGAACAAAAACTATGTGTCAGGCATTATGCTAAATGCTGGAGGATAAAAAAAAAAGGCATAAGACAGGTCTGGTGGGAATTGAGAGTCAAAGAACCTGAGTTTGAATCCTGGCTCTCCATGTGGTAGAATGTGACCTTGGGGTAGTAACTTAACCTTAGTAAGCCTCAGTTTCTGCATCTGTAAAATAAGGGCAGGCTGAACTATTTGACCTCTAAAGCATTTTCCAGTCCTAAGATAAAGAATGAGTCATCTCTCCCAACAGAAACACAAAAATGAGCCCTAATGAAGTATGTTGTCAGTCTTTGCCACAAAAAATGATGTTCATGAAAACATTATCAGAGACAGTGAGTTCTTTAAGACAATGTTAGAATTGGTTCATTTATTGAACTTCCGGGCAGTAGGATTTCCTGTGATAGTCAATTCTGCAGACGTTTAATGAGTGCCCAATAGAATGTAAGATCCTGGAGACTAAGGACTTCATTTTTTTAATCTTCACATCCTAGAACAGGGTTATGCACATAGTCAGTGCTGGGCATCAGGGATACCATGATAATAGAGATATACTCTGATCTGGAGGTGTTTACAAACAGATATTAATAGATAATTATAATAAATTATATTATACCATTACTATAAATTAACTAACCTCTATTAAGCTCCTACTATGTGCCAGGCACTATGGAGCAGTCTTAAGGTTTTGATCAGGACAAAGACACTCACTTGCCAGACCAGAGAGGCATTGCTTGTCATTCCCTGTTAATCAATGATGAGTCTGTTGGGGGTGGGAAGGAGGTTAAGTCCTTCTAATATCTTCCTGACTCAACACATTAGAATGAATTAATTTACATGAGGTGTGAGAGCAGAAAGCAACCATGGTAGAATTTGAAGGAGAAAGGGGACAAAAGAATGACAGCTGGGACAGCAGGGAGAAATAGGAAGGGCTTACCTTCTCTCCACTCCCCACCCCCATCCCCTGCTCCCTAGGAGAAATAGACCCTGGTGATCATTGATGCATTCTGCTATAGGTAGTATCTCTGTTCCTGGTGCTCTGGTAGACACACCTTTCTACACTGTTGTGATAGTTTACTAACTAAAATAGTATTATCTAAATCTTCCTTCCTCCAGTCTATCTACTCATCACCACTGCCCAGATATGTTGGTTTGTCCTTCATTGTCAAAGAGGACCATGACCTGCAAATGAATCAGATTCAAGTGAGGGGAGGCAGTACACAGTCACCAGCCTCACTTCCTTCTCCATAACCATCTGGGTCCAGTGGCCAGATACACATCAGGACAACTGGAGATAACCTTTAGTTAACAAAGCCTAGCCTTGTGCTATAGATTATGCACAGATGCAAAGATTAAAAAATGGAAGTCCCTGATCTCAAGGATCTCACATTCAAGTAGGAGAAGTAACATATACACACATAGGTCTATGGAGAATAAATACAAAATAAATGAAAGCTAATTCAACACAAGGTGGGGAGGCAGGGAGCGGTGTGTGTGGGGGGGGTGGGGGGTAGAGAAGGAAGGGGATCAGGAAAGACCTTCCTGTTGAAGGTGAGTTTCTTGCCTGTCCAAGTGCAAAGCTGTGGTGCCAGTCCTACAGGAGCCCCCACTGGTCTACAGAATTAAGTTCAAACATTTCTGCCATCCAAAGTCCTCCACAGTCTGGCTCCAATCTACCTTTAGAGATTTATCTAATTCTACTCTATATACCAACCTGAGCTGCTCCTCTTACCTCATTCTGGTTTTTGCTCTCATCTCTTGGGCACCTCTGCCCCATGACTAGGAATGACTCCTCCCATTTCTACCATCAGTTTTCCTCTCCTTTTGAGTAATGGATAAAATCTCACAAATCAAATTGAAAAGTGTGTCTGTGTATGTTTTTTTCCCCTCAGAGAGCTGGCTATTAAGCATTTCATAGCACATCACTTTGTGATTGAACCTGTTCTTAGCATGGAGATGAGGAGATGAAGTGATCAGAGACAGGAAGACGATGAGAAATGAGGTTCAGAGGATAGTCTAGTTTGTCAGTAATTAGAAGCATTATGACAAAGACGGTGATGTAAGCTGGCCAGGCTCTCCCCCCCACTTCCTTCCTGCTCCCTCCACACAGTGGAGACATGTCTGTAGAAATAGTCAAAGTGATTGGTCAATCCTCAAGGTTTAAACAAAGTAAATTACACCAGTCCCAGAGTGCATCCTGATTTTCTTTCAACTCTTGTATTAATTTTGTTTATGTTTTGAAACAGTAGGTAGCCCAGTGAATAGAGTGCTAGGCCTAGAGTCAGGAAGACTCATCTTACTGAGTTTAAACCTGGCTTCAGACACTAGCTGTGTGACCCTGGGCAAGTCACTTCAACCGCTTTGCCTCAGTTTCCTCATCTGTCAAATGAGCTGAAAAAGGAAATAGTAAACCACTCCAGTATCTCTGCCAAGAAAACCCCAAATAGGGTCATGAAAAGGCAGGCATAACAGAAACAACTGAACACCAAAAAAAAAAAAGAGGCAGTTTGGTATAACAGCTGGCTTCAGAGTCAGCAAAATCTGTGTTCAAATCCTCCCTCTGGCATGAATGGACTGTGACCCTGGGCAAATTATTTAATCTCTCAGTGCCCTCCCTAAAACTGAAAGTCAATTCCAGAGAAGGTGTCAATCTGAATTGTAAGGGGATGTTTCTCACCTAGATCTCCATGCCCCTTCCCCCTAAGTAGGCAGTATTCTCAGTACTCTTAACAATGCTCCACCCCCCAAAAAAACCCTCTCCAGAAAGGGGTGGGAGCACAGTGACGTTAAAGTCTCTGGCAGTCCCAGTTCCAAAGAAATTTACAATTTGAGAGGGATCAAAAGATAAAGTAAAAGGAATGAAGCTCCAATATAGACAGGATTCTGGCTTCAGGCTCTTGGTCATAGAGATAATTGTGGGGGGAGGGGAGTAGGGAAACCTTCACTTCTTTTTAAGATGGCACATGTGGAGGATTGGTCCCAACAACTCCTCCTTTTAATGGCCTCAAATTCCTTTTAGGATGCTCTCCGGAAGCTTGGTTATCAGCCACAACATCTATACATTCCTTTTCCTTCATCTCAGATCCCCACCCCCCAAGAATTTGATGTATTATTATTTATTGCCTTTACTAGTATCATCATCATCATCATCATCATTATTGAACTGACTGGATGTTTGGCATCATGTAGAAAACAGTCTGAGTCTGACAAAAAGCAGGATTTGGAGAAGTGGAAGGAGAAATGGAGTGGAGAAAGAGAGGAAACAAGGGAGGATGGAATGACTTGTAAACATTTTTGCATTTTATCAGTGGGCTGTCATTGAATGTCACCTGGGGGCATACTGGGAAAGAGAGAGAATGGTCCCCCTCTTAAAGTTTATAATTTAATAAAAATGAAAGGGAAGGGTAATAAAAATGTACATCTCTATAGCGCTTTAAATGTTTACAAAACAAATTTATAAATTCCAATACAATATTCAGGTAATGCAAATGAAGAAGAGTGGAAATAGAGGTAAAGGCAATGAATCAGGGGCAGCTGGTAGACATTATTTCTTCTCAGGAGCCCACATTGCTTGTTTATTTCATTTATCCTCCTAAACACAGTCCTGCAAGAGAAGGAGTGTTTCTCCCCATTTGACTTAATAGGAGACTGAGGTTTAATAGAAGACTGAAGTCCCAAGAGTTTCTGGTCCCCAAACTTTCTCATGGTTCATCGGTTTTGCCCATCTGTTTGTTCTCTTCTCCCTTTGATGGCTATGGAGACATCTTGGAATGGATTCTTAGGCTTTCTCCTCTGAATAGCAGCTACACCAGGTTTCTAGGTCTGTGCTAAAGTCATCAATCTCTTTGAGATTCCTCACAAAAGGGGCTAGAAAGTGACAAAGGAAAAGCCCAGGAAGCTTTGTTCCCAAAGACGCTTACTGTAAAGTGAAATTACCCCAAAGGTTTTTGTCCTATTCCTCCTCCTCTTCTTCTATTTTCTCAAGGACTAGGGATAGTTTGTCTCTCTTCTCTGCTGGTTTCCATCATGTGAGCTGTTTTGCATGAAAGGTCTGTATTGAGGGGGAGGGGTAAATCTAACTAAAGTATTTCTGACGTAAAATCTTGACCTGACCTGTATATCCAGGACATTATTCTTTAAATGAAAAGGGGTGAGAGGGGTGTATATGTGTCTGTTGGGAGGGGGTTCTGATAGGGAAAGGGAGAGAGAGACAAAGACAGAGACACAAAAAAAGAAAGGAAAACATACTTCCAACCAAGTATTGGGGGAACCCTAAATTACAAAGAATTTAAAAAAAAGAAGTAAAGGAAACCGGCAACTTGCCAGATTTCCTGTGCTTGGCTGTCTAAGGTAAGAAAACTGGGACAAGAATCAGTCAACAATATTTATGGAACATAAGCTAATCATCAAGCTTACATTAGACTAGGCAGAATCATATTTTTCTGATTGTGCCTTCAGAGCTTAGAACCTCACCTGACACATAGTAGGTGCTTAATATTTATTGACTAATGGATAAAAATTATCACAAATACTTCCATTTAATTTGTTTTGGGTATACCTATCTATGTACCTGTTGACTCCCTTCCTTACAATGCCCCTCTTGAGGGCAAAGGATGGTGTCATCTATAGCCTGGTCCATATTTATGGTATTTAATAAATGTTTGCTTGGTTTACTGGTCTAGTTCAGGAGTGGGGAACCTGCAGCCTCGAGGTCACATGTGGCCTTCTAGGTCCCTGGATTTGGCCTTTTGACTGAGTCCAACTTTTACAGAACAGATCCTTTTATTAAGCAGATTTATTCTGTGAAGTTTGGATTCAGTCAAAGGGCCACACTTGAGGACCTAGAGGGTCACATGTGGCCTCAAAGCTGAGGGTTCCCCAACTCTGGTTTAGTTTATCCTTATAACAACGCTGGGAAGCAGTGCAAATGTTACTTCTTCCATCTTACTGAAGAAGGAATTGTGGCTCCCAGGGTCAAGATGTGAATTAGTTCAAGACACCATGGACAGCTTCAAATCCCCATTCATCCAGAATCATAGATCTCTCCTACTATATAATTATAACTAAGGGGGATCTTCTATTTATTCTTTAGTCTTTCCTGTCCACATTCCCTTCCTCATCTTTCTCTTCAACTGGAAAAAAGCAGTGAGCCAGAAAGAAGTACCAACTTCTAAACAGTCTGTGCCACATAAGCTAAGGCCTAGAGAGACCAAAGGATTTACCAAACGTCGAATAGTCATGTATTAGCTAGGCTGGAACTGGTACTCAAGCCTTTCTGGATTTGCCATTAGTGTTCTTTCTTCTGCATGTATCTGTGTTGTTTTGTTTTTTTAAACTGTATACCAAAGTTGATTTTAAAGTGATTTTAGCAAGTGATTCAAACAAAGTGATTTTTTTTTTTAAAGCAATTGGGGTTAAGTAACTTGCCCAAGGTTACACGGCTAGGTTTTTGTTTGTGCGGATTAAGTGTCTGAGCCCGGCTCCGAACACAGGTCCTTCTGATTCCAGGGCCGGCGCTCTATTCACTGCACCACCTAGCCGCCCCAGCAAAGTGATTTTTAAAAGACTTGCTGTTCTAAGGATTAAGGGTTTCTCTTTTACTTCCTTTAAAACAATTTTTATTCTGAAATTAAACATCAAAAAAGGGGTTTTTCCACACATCAGAACAGAAAAGAAGGGGATTCTATATAAAATTGTAAATCTCCATTTCACACTGCTTGCTTGGGAAAAAAAAAAGATATAATAAACTCTACTCATTACTTTCAAAACTCTCCTGCTTGTTTGTTTCCTTTGGACCTTCTATTCTCTTCAGTTCTGTTCTGTACATTTCCAAAAATGTCAAAATGGCCCTTCTTTTTGGCATCAGTCTTGTTAAATCCCTTCCCTACTCCTGTTAACCTAAAATAGGAAAGGGAGGAAACTTATAACAAATAAACATAATCAAGCAAAATGAATACACAGAGTGTATGAAAATGCACGTTCTTAGACCCTGCATCCATCACCTGTCAGGAAGTTTTTCCCTTTATTTTTAGGGAAGATAATTGAGAATTCTTTCTCAGACAACTATACGTGACTAGAGTGCAGAAATCCCATGGTAAAAACTTCTCCTTTAAGGGATCTCTCTGCAGTTAAGGAGATTCATAATAACCAGCATTTTTTTCATAACAGATTTATCTGTGAGAAGGTCTCAAAGAATGTTTCCAAGTCCAGATAGAGCATCTCACAGCCTGAGGGAGTGCTTTTCCTCCAGTAGCTTCCACAAACCGACAAGGGGTTGTTTCAAGGCCAGAGTCCTCACAGTCTGCCCAGCAGCACACTGGCTGGCTCCCTGCTGCTCCCAGTTGGCACCAGGAAAAGTTTGGTAATTCCCACCAAGAGGAGGTAGAGTTCTTAGCAGGGAGTTGGATGGGGCAGGGGAAGTCTCCATGTTGTTTTGTTTCTTTGGGATGTCAAAACAGTAACTGGGTTAAATTAGTCCAACCAGTTACATACCATCCTGTAAATCTTCAATTTATCAGGGGTGTCAGAGTACAACTGGTCCACTAATAACTAACCAAGCTCCCCTCTTTTACAAAATCTCCAGTAAAGGGACATCCTGCTCTCACTTGAAGACTTCCTGTGAAGGGGAGCGCTGGGAGAACCTTAAAACATAGTTACGGCAAAGCTTTGTCACTGTTATTTTTACTTTTCTCCAGACTTAGAAGTTTTTGCTGTTTTTTCCCCTATATCAAGCCAAAACCAACCTGTAGTGGCTACCTCACAGGGATGGAGCAAGGTTCTGCTGAATCAATGGATGCAAATCACTTGGTGAGCTTCCAAGCTATAGATAAAGTCATTGATTTTGCCATAAATTGTTTTCAATGGCTCTTGAGTCACACCTCACACTTCCTACCGACCAGTCCTGCCTGTAGGGCCTGTTCTGGGGCTCAGAGCACGTGCTTAAGTCTTGCTTTCTCAGCTCAGCTTGGCTTCCTTCACTTCTGAGTTCTTTTCCACATTCTCTTCCTCATCTTTCTCTTCAACTGGAAAAAAAAAAGTGAGCCAGAAAGAAGTACCAACTTCTAAATGGTCTGTGCCACATAAGCCAAGGTCTAGAGAGACCAAAGGATTTACCAAATGTCGAATAGTCATGTATTAGCTGGGCTGGAACTGGTACTCAAGCCTTTCTGGATTTGCCATTAGTGTTCCTTCTGCTGCATGTATCTGTGTATTCATTTGTTTTGGTTTCCTACTCTGAGATAGATAGATAGATAGATAGATAGATAGATAGATAGATAGATAGATAGATGGATCAATGGATAGATAGATAGATAGATAGATAGATAGATAGATGGATGGATAACTGTAGCTATAGATAGAATAGGGTATATATATATAAATACTCATATTATACATCTATATAACATAGGGATAGGAACTGGGCCTGTGCTTTTATTGATCCCGGAAATCCTGGATCATAGGACATAGAGGGCCATAGGTGGCCTTGAGGCTGCAGGTTCCCCACCCCTGCCCTAGGCTTAAAGTCAGGAGATCTGGCTTCCAATCAGGTTCTGCCACTTGATAGATGGGTGAACTTGGGTAAAAATGATTACTGACATTCATATAGTAAAAAGTTTCCAAAGTGTTTTACATAAATTATCTCTGGCAAAGATGCTGATTTAGATATGATATCAGCAAAAACCTCCTAACAAAAGAGCTATCCAAAATCAGAATTGGCTTTCTCCAGAGGTTTCCTTGGGTTTCCCCTTCTTGGAGGTTTCCCAGCAGTGGTTGATGCTATAGTTCAGTGACCATCTAGTTCAACCATGCATGAAAGGAAAGTCACTGAAATCCCTTCCAAACCTCAAGTCCTGTGATTGTATGGTCTTGTTTGAGCCTCATAAAAACCCTGAGAGACAGGTCCTCCCCGTCCTATTATTCTCATTCTTTAGAATGAGGATAGTAATGATAGCTAATATCTATATAACATTTACTGTGTGTCAGGCACTACACTAAGTACTTTACAAACATTAACTCATTTGATCCTCACAACAATGTTGGGAGATAGGTGCTATTGTGATCCCCATTTTATAGCTGAGGAAATTGAGGCAGGCAAGAAAAAGTGACTTGCCCAGGGTCACATAGCTAGTAAGTATCTGAGGCTGAATTTGAACTCAAGTATTCAAGGCCTTCACTCTATCCAGTGCTGCTGCTATTGATAAGGCCACAGGATTAGAGAATTTAGAAGTTATTTACCCATGGTCACACAGCTGCTAAGTAAGTGTCAGAGGCAAGGTTTGAACTTAGGTCTTGATGACTCCAACTCAAGCATTCCATCAGCTCCAACACCCTTCTGTGGGCAAAGCACTTGACCCACTAAGCTTCAGTTTCCTCTTTGTAAAGTGGAGGGAAATGACATAGATCTTCCAGGCTTATGATGAAGAAGGAGCGCAAGTTCACATAAAGGTGAGTTATGCTTATTTTTCAGGTTTTGGGATGGAGTTTTAAACCAAGAAAAGCATGATCAGTATGAATGCCTGGAAAGTAAGCATGAATCCATCCCATTGCCCTAAAAAACAAACAAACGCCACACCAACAATGAATACCCTTTCCCCTATTAAATTAGTTGTAAGGGTCCTGGGTCATCTCCAGTCCTCCTGATGAATATCTGGCCATTGGACCCAGATGGCTGTTGAGGAGAAAGTGAGGCTGATGACCTTGCTCAGCCCTCCCTCACTAGAATCAAAACCAACTCCAAGTTATGTCATCACCTCCCTGATGATAAGGAAGGACAAACACAACAACAGCAAAACTGTAAGGGAGGTGTGGGCAATGGTATCGTGAGGCTCTAATGAGGGCATGGATGAAAAGCACTTTGCAAATCTTTAAGCGCTATATAAATGCCAGTTATTATTATTGTTGTTGTTGTTTTTTCAAATGCTTTGTTAACTTCTGGTTACATCATTCATTTCCGTCAGATTTTGAGTTACAAATTTTCTCCCATTTTCCCCCTACCCACCACCCCAAAATAGTGGTCCCACAGGATATCCCCTCCTCCAATCTGGTCTCTCCCATATCTTCTCCCATACCCCCTTTGACTTTTCCAGTAGGACATGGTGGATCTCTATGCCCCAGTGCCTGTATATCTTATTTCCCAGTTGCATATAAAATAATATTAATAATAATAACTATATATATTTAAACATTTTATTTTAAAACTTTGATTTCCAGATTTATTCCCTTTCTCCCTTGTCACCCACCCTTACTGGGAAGATAAGCAATTCAGTATAGGTTTTATATGTGTAGCTATACAAAACATTACCATAGCAGATATATTGTAAACGACTGACTATATTTCCCTCCTTCCTATCCCACCTCCCATTTGTTCTATTCTCTGCTTTGATCCTGTCCCTTTTCAAAAGTGGGTGCTTCCAACTTCCCTCCTCCCTAGCCTGCCCTCCCTTCTATCATACCCCCTCCTCATCCCCTTTCCCCCTATTCTCCTATAGGGTGAGATACCCTATTTAGTGTATATGTCATTCTCTCCCTAAGCCAAATTCAATGAGAATAAGGTTGACCCATTACCTTTTGCCTTCCTGTTCTTCCCCTCTATTGTAACAGTTTTCCCTTGACTCTTCTATATAAGATAGTTTACCCCATTCTGTCTCTCCCCATATCCTCATTATATTCCTCTCTCACCTCTTAATTTCACCTTTTAAGTATCATCCCTTCCTATTAAATTCGACCTGTGCCCTCTATCTATGTATACCTGTAAACATATATACACACATTCACATATGTATTC
Organism: Gymnobelideus leadbeateri; assembly: GCA_011680675.1. NCBI lineage: Eukaryota > Metazoa > Chordata > Mammalia > Diprotodontia > Petauridae > Gymnobelideus > Gymnobelideus leadbeateri. Next base: position 416,457 of record WOXC01007943.1, on the reverse strand, counting down.
ATATACCCATATATCCTCCTATATAGTCATATATATATATATTCCCTTCAATTATTTTCATACTGAGAAAAGTTTCCTCAGTTACAATTATCGTTTTTTCATGTAGGAATGTAAATAGTTCAACTTTGATAAGTTCCTTATGATTTATTTTCCCTGTTTGCCTTCTCATGCTTCTCTTGCTTCTTGTTTCTGAATGTCAAATTTTCTATTCAACACTGGACTTTTCATCAAGAATACTTGAAAGTTCTCTATTCCACTGAATGACCATATTTTCCCCTGAAACATGATACTCAGTTTTTCTGGGTAGGTGATTCTTGGTTTTAATTCCAACTCCTTTGACCTCTGGAATATCATATTCCAAGCCCTTCCATCCCTCAGGGTAGAAGCTGCCAGATCCTGTGTTATCCTGATTGTGTTTCCACAATATTCCAATTGTTTCTTCCTGGCTGCTTGTAATATTTTCCCCTTGATCTGGGAGTTCTGGAACCTGGCTATAATATTCCTAGGGGTTTTCTTTTGGGGATCTTTTTTAGGAGGTGATCAGTGGATTCTTTCAACTTCTATTTTCCCCTCTGGGTCTAAAACCTCAGGGCAGTTTTCCTTGAGAATTTCTTGGAGGATGATTTTTAGGTTCTTTCTTTGATCATGGATTTCAGGTAGTCCAATAATTTTTAAATTATCTCTCCTGGATTTATTTTCCAGGTCAGTGGTTTTTCCCAATGAAATATTTCACATTGCCTTCTATTCTTTTATTTTTTTGGATCTATTTAACAGAATCTTGATTTCTCATAAAGTCACTGGCTTCCATTTGCTCTAATCTAATTCTGAAGGAATGATTCTCTTCAATGAGCTTTTGAGATTCTTTTTCCATCTGGCAAATTCAGCTTTTGAAGGCATTCTTTAAATAAATTCCTTCTTTGAAGGCCTTCAAAATTTGCCTTTTTGAGCCTCTTTTGCCATTTGAATTAGTCTATTTTTTAAGGTGTTGTTTTCCTCAATCAGGTTGTTGACTCTCATTTCATAATTTTCTTGCATCATTCTCTTTTCTCTTCCCAATTTTTGCTCTACTTCTCTTATTTGCTTCTTAAGGTCCTCTATGGCCTGTAACCAGCTTATATTTTTTTTTTTGAAGCTTTTGGTGCAGGAGTTCTGACTCCACAGTCTTCCTCCTGTTCCATGCTTTGATCCTTTTTGTCACCAAAATAGGAGTGTAAAGTTGGGTTGCTCTGTTTATTTTGCTTCCTTTGCCTGCTCATGTCGCCACTCAGTCACTTGACCCCTGGGCTTTTTGCCATGGTAGGACTCTGCCTCCAGACAGGGGAACTTCCATCCCAAATGATGGGGCTTTCTCAGCTGCCAAGGTATTAGTTGTGTGCCCTCTCTGAAGCCTCCACACATTCTGGCAAGCTGGTTGCACATACCAGGACCTCCACCCTAGACCACAATCCAGATCCAAGCAGGTTAAAGCAAGAACAATTATTCCTCAGACTGGTTGCTTGGTCCCCCTACACTCTGCAGGCCAGGAGCTGAAGCTGCCACAGCATCTGAGCGACTTCTCACCCCAGAGGCAAAGGCAAAGGCACACTCCCAACTACTGGATCCCAAAGTCCACACTGCACTGACCTTTCACTTTGTCCTTAGCATCTATGGATTGATAATTCTGGAAATCAGCACTGCTACTGGTGATCGGGAGACCCTCCAGGTGGTAGCTGGTCAATCCCACCCTGAGGCTAAAACCTCTGGCTGGATTGGGGCTGGGCTCAGCTTCCCTGGCCAATTCCTGCTGACCTGCCAGGCTGTCCTCAGTGGGAGGTTAGCTTCTCTGTGTCATTTTGTAGTTCTGTAGCTCCAAAATTTGTCTAGAGTCATTTTTTACATGAATTGGGGGAGGTGAGAGCCAGAGCTCCGTGGAAGTCCTGTTTCTACTCCACCATCTTTCTATTATTATTGTTGTTGTTGTTGTTGTTGTTGTTGATCTGTAATCTCTGGTCTGGTGATGGCTTCATTCCCTGAACCTTCTCTTGTACCCCAGCTAAACTCAAGTAACATTTATAGAGCAGTACAGGCTGTCAGTAAATGTTTAACAATGGGGATGAGGGACCCTATGTGCCCACACATTTGAGTTTAATCTTTATTATTAACCCTTTCTTAAATCTAGAAAATCCACAAAACAATGTCAAGCCCTGATTTGTAGCTACTGATGGTTTCTGAGGTGTAAATAACAGTGAATATTTAATAATCTGCCCCGCCAAGCCTTGACCTCACCACAGTCCAGCAAGATGTTTGCTTACCTGTGAAGAGGAGGAAAAAAATTGAGTAGAGTAAAACAAATACACAGATCCCCTGGATGAGACCCAAGACTGGACATTCCTAAGTAAAATGAATCTCAAATGCTGGTAGATGAAAGGAGCAAAGCCAGGAAGCCACTTTACAGAAGAACAAAAAGCTAATTGCCTGTTTTGAGTTCCCACAGTAACTAGTCCAGCAGGTCCTACCAGCAGGAGGAGGTGACAGCTTGCACAAGATGTGCCCCCAATCTGACAGCTGTGGAAAATAGGTCGTCCCACATTAGCTGCCTCTCCATGGATCTGCTTTTGTATGACCCCCACCCTTCCTAACTGCCCCAAAGAAAGTTCCCACCAATGAAATCACATAGTTGTGGTCTATGAGGATGGAGTCACTATCTGCTGCAAACTCTGCCATTTTGCTGGGGAAGGGGGCTGGGGGCGTGGGGGCAAGACTACTGTAATTAGCATAATCATTGTTTTCTGTTTTTTATTTTCTCTTCTTCACTCCCCACCTCCCTTTATCCTTTCTTCCCTCCACTCTCCCCACCCCCACCCCAATTCAAGCTTCTTACCTGGAAAGCCCTAAGGGACACTATTTGGAGATAATCTGATTTAAGGATTTAAATTTCTGAGACACAAAATCACTAGATTAGCCAGCTATGTATGCAAACTGAATTGCTCTTAGTGGTAAATTTAGAGACTTGAATATTGATGGTGTAATATTCATGGTAAAGAAAGTGAAAAGGGAGCATTATTACCTTGCTTTTTAAATTTTCTGCCTCCCCACCCCTAAATATCCTTGGCCAAAGGTTAATGAAGGATTCTTTTCCTCTGGTCTCTCCACTTCTGGGAGTGGTAAACCTTATTCTGACTCCCCACAAGCGATAAAAAACAAAGAGCTTTCAGGTTTCAAACTGAAATTCCTAGAGAGTGCAGAGCATGCCTATTTTTCAAAAAATGGTTTTCCCCATCCTTAAAGGAAAAACAAAACTTTGAATGAACTTGCCGTTCCCCCAAGCTACTATCCTCTTCTCACCCACCCCACCCCTTTTTAACTGCCAAGCTTCTGAAAAACAATCTTATGTTTTTCAGTTCCCAAGTCTTCCTCAAGACTTCCCCATGGCTTGTAATACATTCCCATCTTATTGAATCTATCAGTCGTTCACTTAACAAGCATTTATTAAGTTCCTACTATATGCCAGGCATTTTGCCAGAAGCTAGGGATATTGATTAAGGCCATTAATAATAATAATAATAATATTAATAACAACAATGATGATGATGAAGATGATCCCTGCTTCCGATGAGCTCATACTCTAATGGGAGAGGCAATATGCAGACAACTGTATACAGACAGGATAAACAGAGGGAAAAGGATTCTTTAGCAAAGTGGAATTTTAGCTGGGACTAGAAGGAAGCCAGGGAAGCCTAGATGAGAGAATGACAGGTATCCAGGACAGCAAGTGAAAATGCCTGGAGTCTGGAGATGGAATATCTTGTTCCAGACACAATAAGGAGGCCAGTATCACTGGATGGCCAAGTATAAGGAGGACTGGAAAGGTCTTAGACCAAGGTTTGATCCTTCAAGGAGGGCATAGGACTCTACTTAGGGAAGATGATGGATTATTAACAGATTCATTTCAATTTGGCAAACATTTATTAAAGGCTTGCTCATATACGAAGCTGGGTTAAGTTCTAGGGATACAGAAAGAAAGATGACATAATTCTTGCCCCCGAAAAGTCTACAATTCATGAGCAGAAGTGAGGAAGAGATGCCAAATACCCAAATAAGTATAATGCAAGTAGAGTTTGATGGGGGGAAGGGAGAGATACTGACAAAATGTTCAACAAAAAATTTACAGAGGTAGAGAAGAGACAGTAAGATGTGAGAGTAGAAAGAGTGCTGGATTTGGCACCAAAGCATGGTGGTTCTGCCCTAGCAATATCTCTTCCTCACCATTCCTATGGTGCACTTCAGATCCTCTTTCTTCAACTATCACAATAGCTTTCTAACCCACCTGTCTTCCATCTCTCATCCTTCTCATAGCTGTGAAAAGTAATCCATACGTCCAGATTGTGTCACTCCCCAGCTCCAAAATCTTCAGTGGCTCACATTATATAGGCTAGCAGGCAATAAGCATTTATTAACCATTTCCTTAAGGTACAGTGCTAAGGGAAAGCAAAAAAATACAAGAAAAATAGCAATGTGCTTGTACTAACAAAAAGAAAAAAGTTCTTGCCCTCAAGGAGCTTCCATTCTAACTAGGGAAAGCAGCACATAAAAAGGAATTGGAAAAGGGTAGGGAGGATATAGTGTGTGGTGGCAAAGTCCATAGAGTCAGCTGCACAGTCAGAAGTGGAATGAAACATGTACAGCCTGGTCATAGCATCCCCCAAATGGAGACCCCAAAAGAAACTCACCACCTGGAAAAGGGGGCTGGCAGGGTAGATGGACATTACAGGGTAAGAAAACCCCAGAAGCTAAGGGAAGTTATCCACAGGATGAAATACAAAGTCCTTTAGCATAACTTTCAAGGACCTTTATAACTTAGCGTCTCACTACCTTTTCCAGTCATATTTCCCTCACCTCTCTTTCCCACAGCCACACTGAACTACTAGGTATACCCTGGCCTCATCCCATCTTTTTCCTTAGCACATTCACATAGGCCGTCTTTCAGGCCTGGAACACACTCCCTCCACATCTTTGACTGCTGAAAGCTTTCTCTCCCTTCAGGATCCTCCATCCTTCAGCTGAAAATGTTTTTTTCTCTCTTCCATTTCTCATTTGACTTTAAAGATTCCCTCTTTGCAGTTATCATTGTTTGCTTTGTATCTACTGAATTCCAGATGTCTAACCTCTGCCTCCCATCCCATTCCCATTAGATTATAAAATCCATGAAGGCAAGGACTAGGGAATTTTTCATTGTTATATTATTGCCACTACCTAGCATGTTGTATGCATTTAATAAATGATAGATAGTTGTACTGTTTCTTTTTTTATCCCGGAATTTCAAAGGTACCACAGGAGAAGAATCAGACTTGTTCTATTTGGCTTCCAAGGGGCAAAACTTGGTACAACAAATGAAAGTTTCAAAAGACTTCCTAACAATCAGAGTCAAAAGAGGAAGGGGTGGCCTTGAGCCGACATAAGAAAGATTGCTGAAATGGGGATCGCGAAAACTGTGATTCTGAGCAAGTCCCTTCTTCACCTTTCTCAGTATCAGTTACATCATCTTTAAAAATTGGAATAATAATAGTACCTTAAGACACAGGTTATACATGTAGAGTCACGCAAAACACATTTCCGTGTAAGTCTTGCTGTGAAAGAAAGCACCAGAAAAAAAAAAAAAACAAGAAAAATAAAGAAAAGAGGATTTTCCAATCTGCATTCAGACTCTATCAGTTAGGAGCAAATTTCTAACTGGCTATTATGTAGGCTTCTCAAACCCAACATTTCCCCAAAAGAATGCATTCTCTCCCTCCCCCTCCCCCAACCCCCACCAGTCCTACCCTCCAGACCCAAGGATGATCCTTTGCTTTTCATTCCTTATCACAGCTCTCCATCTAATCACTTGCTGTCCCTCACACAAGACATTCCACTTCCCAATTCTGAGTGAGTTTTTACCATCCCCAGGCCTGGCATGCTCTTCCTCCTCTTTTCCATGGCTTCCTTCAAGTTTTAGCTAAAGAAACCTTTCTGCAGGAAACCTTTCCCAGTCCTTCTTAACGCCTTTCCTTTGAGATGACTTCCAGTTTATCCTGGAGATATGTCTGTTCCTAGTTGTTTGCATGCTGTCTCCCCCATTAGACCACGAGCTTCTTCAGGCCTGGGACTATCTTTTGCCTTTCTTGTATTCCCATTGCTTACTACAGTGCCTGGCACATAGTAGGTGTTTAATAAATGTTAGTTTCCTGACTGACTAGTCCCACCATATCCTTCAAACGCATCCATTCTCTGCCTCAGCACAACCACAACGGTTCAAGTCCCTCATCCTTTCTCACATGGACATCCATCCCTCACCCATCTGCCAAACTGACATTTCTAAGTCAGTTCTAACCACATCATTCCCTCATTCCTCAAATACTCTCTTCTGTTTAGCATTTTCAACCTTTCATAATCTGACTACAATATCTTTTCAGGCAAAGTCAACATTACTTTCCCTCATGCCCTCTCTATTCCTACCAGACCTGTCTACTTACTGCTTCTTGTATACACCACATTCCAGAGGTAACTCCATGCCTTTTCAGTCTATCTCCTGGAATACTCATCCACTTGATCTCGGCTTTTTGGAATTCCTAGGCTCAGATCAAATGCCTTTTATGATTCCTTCAGTTCTTAATGCCTTGGGAGATATTAACTAGCACTAGCAATGATATTGGAGCAATAATCACTGGCCATTGATATTGGGGGGGGGGGTCCATTGGATGGGAGCTCTAGTCAAAAGCATCAGAAAGACAGCCTGAGGAAGATGAATAACTAGGCTCTAAGGACTCTGCCTGTTAGTCCAACTGTATGATGAGAAATAGTGGCAGAGCCATGCTTTCATAAGAGTACCAATTAAATAGAATGCTTTGAGGGTAGGGATTGTTTTTCATTTTTGCTTGTAACCCCAATGCCTAGCTCCCGTCTTCAATTCAATAAATACTTATGAAACACTTACTATGTGTTTAGTCATGGTAAGCTCTAAGGATACAAAGAGAGGCAAAAGACACTCCCTGCCCTCAAGGAACTCACAATCTAATGGGGGGGCCACAGGCAAACAAATATATACAAAGCAGACTGTATCCCCAGAGATGGGAAGTAATTAAAAAAGGGAAAGCACTAGGGAAGGCTTCCTACAGAAGGTGGGATTTTAGCTGGGACTTAATGGAAGCTAGGAAGGTCAACAGTCTGAGGGGAGGAAGGAAAATGTTCCAGGCATGTCCAAGAGATTGGAATGTCTTGTTATAGGAATAGCCAGGAGGCCAGTGTCCCTGGACTGAAAAGCACCTGTCAAGGTGTTAGGTATAAGAAGACTGGAAAGGTAGGAGAAGGCTAGGTTAGGATGGACTTTGAATGTCAGAGAGAGCATTTGGTATTTACTTCTGGTAGTAATAGGAAGCTACTGGATTTTATTGAGTAGGAAGGTTAGACAGTTATATCTGCACTTTAGGAAAATCGTTTTAGTGACTGAATGGGGGATGGGTTAGAGTGCAGGGAGGTGAGGCAGCAGACCTACCAGCAGGAGTCCAGTAGTGAGGTGATAAGGGTCTGCACCAAAATGGTGGAAGTATCAGAAGAGAGGACAGACCCTAGGGATATGAGAGATGTGGCAAAGGTAAAACTGACAGGCCTGGGCAACAGATTGGATATGGGGAGATGAGAATGAAGAATTCAGGATGACTCCTACGTTGTGAATCTGAGGGACTGGGAGGATGATATTGCACTCTACAGTATTAGGGAAGGTAGGAGGTGGGGAAGGTTTAGGGAGGAATATAATGAATTCTGTTTTGGATATAGTGTGTTTTGGACATCCAGTGTAAGATGTCTGAAAAGTAGTTGGAGATGTGAGATGGGAGGTCAGCAGAAAGATTGGTATAGGAAAGGCAGATTTGAGTATCATCATCATAAAGCTGGTAGTTAAATCCATGGGAGCTGATGAAATTACCAAGTAAAGTATATTATAGAGGGAGAAGAGTAGCCAGGATAGAACCTTGAAGGGCACCTATAATCAGAGGGTGTAATATAGAGGAGGCTTCAGCTAAGGAGAAAGAGGAGGAGCAGTCTGATAGGTAGGAGGACAACCAGGAGACTGGTGTCCAGAAAACCTAGAGAGAAAAGAGTATTAAGGAGACAAGAGTGATCAACAGTGGCAAAAGGCTGCAGAGACGTCAAGGAGAATGAGGAATGAGAAAAGGCCATTGGATTTGACAACTAAGAAATCACTGGTAACTTTGTAAAGAGCATTTTCCATGGAATGATAAGGTAGGAATTACAAGGGATTAAGAAGACAGTGAGAGGAGAGAAAACGGTTTTGTACCTAGATAACAACAAATGTTTACTGAATTGAATTAAATCAATAAGATTAATAGGAATCAAATCTTTAAATGACACAGAAATATAGGGACTTGAGTTTGCAGCATTGAGGAAGAGACATGCTCAATCCCTCAAGGGTACCTCAAAATCCCAAAGGGAGATGTAGACAGCCTCACTTTGGAATATTAAGGCCAGAATATGTTTTATATTTTATTTTATATACATGTGCATATGCACACAATATACATATATATTTATATATGTGTATACATACATATACTTATATATGTATATATAAAACGCCATTGCTTTGTTGTTTAATTTTATTTTAAAGTTTTATTGATGTCTTCTGCTTTCATATTACATTTATTTCTCAATAGGCCCCAACCCCCTACCCTGATTCTCCTAAAACAAATATACTTCTTAAAAACCCAAATACATCAGTGAAATCAATCAACTATCAATTGTGCCTAAGAGCATATGAAATGTTCACAAATCACCTCTTCCACAAAAGGAGAGAGATGCTCTCATCTCTTCTCTGAGGCTGTTTGGTCATTATAGTCACATAACATTTAGTTTTGTATTATTACTCTTTCCATTTAGATTGTTATATATATTTTCCTGGTTCTTTTGCAAGTTCTTCCTGTTTCTAAACCTTTAAAAATGCTGTATAAGTACTAGCCAGTATTATTACTATTTTTCCTTGTCTTTTTCTTGTGGCAATTAATTTTTACTGGTTTAACTGCTGGATGATCAAAATTCATAATAAATAAGAATAAGCATAATGAGAAAAAATATATGGTACAATAAAAAATGACCTCAAATTAAACACGGTATTGGAAATAAAAAAGGAAATAAATAGAAGAAATGATATCTATACCATCTATGATAATTTCATCTAGAATTTGAACCAAGAGCCCAGAAAATGCCTTAGTCAGCAAGCATATGATTGGCTTGCAAAGTATCGAGCGATGGCTGCCAAAGACAAAACAGAGTTAGCATGCAAAACTACACTCATCTGTAAAATTTCAAGGAGGCTGATGGCTGATTTTGAGCAGTACTATCTGAAAAAGCCAAGAGAAGCAAGACAGGGTAAAGCCAGGTTAAAGGAATTTGGCAAAATATCTAAGAAAAGGACCTTCCAGGGTGAAAATGACAAGAGGACTAGAAATAGAAGAAAAATGGAAAAGATTTGCAAAAAATAATTTAAATTAACTGTTTCTTCAGAAATTTCATCTGGAAACACCAGACTTGAACCTGAACATCTCATTCCCATTTAGCAACTATAGGACATAAAGCAACTGTATGCTGACTTGATCTGTGGAGTCTTTGGAATTTCTTTATAATTTTATCCTTAATCACTGATGCTGGTACATAAGCTGCAATTATTTTCATGATGGTCTCTTTGTAAATACTTATCATTGGTACTAGAATGAGCAATGATCAAATGTACCATGAAAGACTATTTTTGTAGCTTCCAGACATAAGATTCAATTCACTCGAACATCTCCTTGCTTTGCCTCCCCCAGCACCATTGGGCCTTTCTTCAATTCAGTTTTGCTTCAACTTCCCTTCTTCCTCATTTATAGCAAGAAATGTCAAGATTGAGATGATACAATTCCTCTGGTGATATGTCCACATTGGTCATTGGGCAGTGATCTCATATTTAGAAGCAACAATGGTCAGGTTGAAGTTTGTGGATGGTCTAAAACTGTGATTCTTGGCTCCTTCTCTACCCCCTTTGCTACCAATTGACTGCCAGCACTAAAAAAAGTATAAAGGTGTCTGATGACACAGCACCATTTTTCATTCTTGTTTGTTTCATGTTAAAATTTTTTTTAAGATACCAAAATTTAAAAAAAGAATGTTAAATTTTAGCATACTTTTTTTAACAAAAAATTTATACATAACTGGGCAAAATAAATAAATGTGTATGTGTATATATAATCTCTCTCTCTATATATAAATATCTAGACCTATCTATGTTGATTTCTAATTTCTATAAATGAGGAGGGGGGGAGAGAGAGAGAGAGAGAGAGAGAGAGAGAGCATTCAGGATTGATACACAGATAGTCCTCCCATCCAAGTACTACCCAGATCTTACCCTGCTTAGCTTCTGAGGTCAGGCATATTCAATGTGGGATCATCATAGACAATAAAAGATAGGGGAAAAACCGCCCCACCTTATCACACAATTGGTGGAATGTTTGCTTAATCAAAACTGTCTAAGGAGACCTACCCCGAATGGCAGTGTTCTTAGGGAAACCTCAGCACAGGAGAAGACTGAGTATCCTTTTTGTCACTTTACAATCTACTTTTATTTTTTTTCCATACACTACCTCATTTGATTTTCCACAACAACCCTTTAAGATAGTGGTTATTATTATTCCCATTTGACAGATGTGGAAACAGACTGAGAGGTTAAGTGACTCCAAGTCTAGTGAGCCACCTGGCTGCCTTTCACACCCAGCTTTGGAGAATAAACCCCAAACAAGGAAAATATGAAAAGATTTTGTAGTTATTATTTCTTAAGGTGTTACAGTAGATAAAACACTGGACCTGAGTTCAAATGTATCATCAGATGCTTACTAGCTGTGTGACTCTGGGCAAGTCATTTAACCTGTGCCTCAGTTTTCTCATAGGTAAAATGGGGATTAAAAACAGCATCTACCTACCAAGGCTTTGTGAGTATCAACTGAGATCATATTTATAAAGCACTTTACTAACTTAAAGTCTTATATAAATTCCAGCTATTCAGGAGCTCTTCCTGAGGGAAAACTCAGACCTAGTAAAAAAAAAAAATCAGTGTGGTTACTTGGAAACAAAAAGCAAATAAATAAGAAAAGAAAATGTATACAATAATATCATTGAAAGAAAGATAAAAGTGTGCTGATGAGAAAGGGGATTCCAGGTCAGTACAAGGAACACCCAAGTTCTTTGAGGTTTGAATGGTTATTCTTATTCTTCCTGCTGTAGATACATCTGGAGTTTAGATTACAGGATGTTTAAAAAGATTAAAGAGGGAGAAGGAATAGGTTTTGAGGAGATAAGAGCACCCAAGAATGTATATTTATGGATGTTCAAAGTATCAGTTCCTGTACATTTTTACAATTATTTTTATTAAACTTTTTTTAAAGAAACAAACAAGATTTATATTTCAATATGGCTGGAGATGTGGAAAGACTATTATTAGGTTTGGAGTCAGGTGAATCTGGATTCCAATCAACACTGGGCTGTTTATTTCATTACTTGGATGATTTGGGGCAATTCACTTTACCCACTGGCCTCAGTTTCCTCACCTTTAAAATAAGAAGGTTGGACTACTGGATGACTTGAAGATCCCTAACTGCTCTACAAGTAGGAGGTGCTGAATGAATGAAGGTTTAGGTTAATAATTGCTGGTGGTCCATGCTACTGAGATATTGTGCCATCTTCTTTTCCACTAAGCTTCCCTTCTGCTTTGGACGGTGATCAGATTCAAATATAGGGTGGTAGCCTGGTTCTCTAAAGAGAGAGGCCAGTGTCTTTTGTCTCATTGTCTTTGGTTCTTTATCCCTCCCCATCTTGGAGCTCTGAGATAAATTATTTAGAGCTTAGATTTTGGGTTATTGTCCAAGGTCTTCCCAAAGTGGAGAGTAGAAAGGTATTCAGTGTATACTCAGGATCAAGTATTAGATAGCTGTTTATTTAATCTCCACAAAAGAAATGCTTAACACACCTAAGACCCACAAAGACACCTGGACAAAGGAAACAAGACAAGCCGCTGTGGTTATAAAACTGTTCTCTCCCAAAAGTCCAATACTTAAAACATCAAGACACCATGCAGCTTGTGGAACTGCTGTACAGGCATTTTACCTTCTCTTCTAGCTCTACACTGTCCAAAGAATTGCCTCCAGGTCCTTGTCTTATGGCAAGCCAAAGCAAGGGTTTGGGCTCATTACCCAGTCAGTGGCCATCCTCTCTAATGCAGAAACCCCTCTTGCTACCAGTTAACTTCCACCAAGAGACTCAAAAAATCTGAACCTTTCAAACTCCCAAGCTGCCCCTACAAGGCTAGCTAGGTCTATCTCAGGATGGCTCTTCAGCCATCTCTATTCAGAAAAAGAGCTAAAACATTTGAAACAGATGCAGGATCAGACTCACCTAAATCTGTACATGCAAATCAAACCCAACACTATGCTGCTCCCTCCCTTACCTGGGTAACCCTGGGCAAATCACAAAACTTTAGGTGGTACTTGCTTAGAGATCACTATTTCCACTAGATGGAGAAAGGGCACTGGCCCTGCTCTCACCCCTCCAGGAAGAGGCTCAAAGACTCCCACTATGTTTGGCAGAAGGGAAGGGAATCAAGGCAGAGAGGGAAAACACTCCCTTTTTAAGACCCACTAAGTCAGCAACTCTTTTTCTGTTCAGGGGCCTCTAAGAGGGATTGCTTTGTCATCCTAAAGTATCCATATGCTTCTGTGATGAAATGGTTCCACGAAGGTGGCCAAGGAACAAGATCGGCATTCTGTGGGGTGTATTCCAATTCAAATCCTCTCCACCCCACTCCCTAACCCTTCCCCCACACACTGAACACACTATGCTGAACACTGGGGATACAAAAATAGAGACAGTCTTTACCCTCAAGGAACTTACATTCCAATAGGGGATGACAATATGGGGAAGGGGGAGGAAGGGAAGAAAGTTTTGGTTTGGATTGTCATAGGGATGGTGAGCATATGTTAACTGATCCCTTCTCAGAACTAATGGAACATCAAAACTGTTTGCCTCAGTTTCCTTAATTGTAAATGGGGATAATAATAGCACTTCCTCTGAAGAGTTGTTGTGAGAATCAAATTTGTAAAGTCTATAGCACATAGTAGGTGCTATGTAAATGTTTATTCCTTTCCCTTTCCTACTGGTACTATATATTTTATCACTGTGTCCAAAGCAGTAAGTGAAGGTGGGCATAGAGGGAACCATCACATCAGCAGAAAAACATCAAGAGTGGGTTTCCATTTCCTTCTTCAACCTATTTTACAGATGAGGAAACTGAGGCAAATGGAATTAAGTAATTAGTGCAGGGTCACACAGCTAGTAAGTCTCTGGGGCTGGATTTAAATGAAGAGGACTCTTCCTGACTGTAGACCTGGCATTTTATCCTGTGCTACATAATCTACTGTTTACTTGTGAAGTAGAGGCAAGTCTCTGGTTGTGAACCTGGGCAAGTGAATACTTTCTCAGCCTTCTAAATGACTCTCTAAAACTGATCAGTTGAAGAGAGGGTGCTGACCTGCATTGGTAGAGAGAGTTTTCTAACCTGGGAGTTCTAGATCCCAGGGTAATCAGAGGTAGATTCCCTAGTTCCTAGCCCCTTAAGGATGAAAGCACATCCTAAGCCCATCTCCAGCACTCAGGCAGAGCCCACTGAAGAAGGAAAGAAAGCCCCACCATCCCATGTAAGATTAACTCTAAGGAGTGATGAGGGTTGTTTTGTTGTTTGTTTGTTTTTTCAGGAGTGGAGGCAAGAAGGTAGGAGAGGGAGAAAATAAATGTTTGTCAATGAAAAAAAATTTTAAATTAAATTTAAATAAAATTAAATTTAAAAATTTTTTCCTTTAAAAAAATGATCAGATACATAATAATTTTCTGTCCTTGGAACAGAAAGATGTCTGGGAAAACAAAACAAAACACTTCCAGACCCAGAAAGTCATGGTTAGATTAAGAGTCCCTGGTCTGGTTGAAATGGGAGTAAGTGTAATTAGATTAGAAAGATCCTATGATTGGCTCCAAGAAGGAGTCAGAGACACAGGATGATATGGCTGATGGAGCGCTGGTTCAAATCCTGGCCTAGTAGCCTACAAGCTATGAGACCCCAAGTAAGTTGCTTCCCCTCTCTGGGCCTCAGAGGGAGTTGGCTTGGTGCCCTTTAAGAACTCTTTCAACTTTAAACCTATGATCCTGAGATGCGTCAGAAATAAATGTGAAACAAAGGAAGCCCCAGTTTGTTACGGAAACAGTGGTGATGAAACTTCAGGCTTCTAGGGAAATTGTGGGCTCAGAAAAGAAGGAACTGCTTGTGTAAGGGATGACCAGCTCTTAGTTCCAGATCAGCCCCGGTAGCATCATTCAGAAAGGGAGGAATCCAAAGGAGACAAGGAATCAGCATGTTGCAGGTTTGGAAGAATACGATTTTGACCTGGAAGTAAAGGGTGGTCTTGGACCCAAAACTAAAAGAAAGCTGTTTTCCCAGAGACCAATGGGATATGAAAGAAATAGCTCTGGTCTTGAGCTGGAGGGTAGAAAAGGAACTGAATCAGGGATGTGCTGGAACCAGCTTGCTTTATTCTGGTTTGGTTTGGTTTGGTTTTGGAGGAGGAAGGCAGGGCAATTAGGGCTAAGTGACTTGCCCAAGGTCACACAGCTAGTAAGTGTCAAGTGTCTGAGGCTGGATTTGAACTCAAGTCCTCCTGACTCCAGGGCTGGTGCTCTATTCACTGCACCACCTAGCCTCCCCTGGCTTGCTTTATTCTGGAAAGCCAAACATGAAATCTTCAGAATGAGCATTTATTCTCTAGAAATCAGCAAACACTACACATCACGGCTTGATTTATTGTTTTGTTGATTGTGTGGACTTAAGTAAGTGATGAAGAACACGTTTATAATAAGGTAGATTAAATATGAAAGTGTGTCCTGCTTATTTTTTGGAGAGACGATTGTTAAACATTTACCAATACACTCCTAACTCTCTGCTTTACTCTAACCCAGACAATTCATTTATCACTTACATCCAAGGTGCCTTTGTGCTGTATGAGGGGGTAGTTGGTTAGGGACTCCCTTGATCAGTTTTCTGTAATTTAATCCAATACTAAGACCATAGATTATAGAATCACAGAATCAGAGTGGGATGGAGCCTTAGAGAGCACCTTGTCCCACTCCACCCCACTCTTATAGATGATAAAACTGTGGCCCAAGAGAGATATATGTTTCATCCAAGGGCACACAGGTTATAAGCATCAGTGCAAAGATTTGGACCTAGACCCTACTTCAAATTCTACACTTTCTACTATACCATTCTGTCTTTAATTAACAATAGTCTGTTCTTTATAATCTTATCAGGCTGAAATGAGACAATATACGTAAAGAACTCCACAAACTTGAAAGCATTATACAGATGTTAACTAGTATTTGATCTGGGTCTCCTCTTATCCATTTCCATACAATTGTAATAAAATAGTTTGTGATCAGTAGAATGATAAGTGGAGAATGTTTCATTTTTGTTTCTATCCTCATCTCCTACTGAAAGACTAGAGAATATGCTATCCCATCATGCCCACTGTTTATTGATTATGTGGGGGGGCATTTTTATTTTTACAGATAGGTATCTCTTACCCGCACATCCAGATCATTCTATATTCTTTGAAAGATGCAACAACAGAAATAACCCTCTGTTCGATAATCTTCTAATAATACACATAAAGAGAGGCAGAAAGCAATGGAATTCATTGTGACTGGAGAAGATCCTGGGCCGATTCCAGGTCGAAGAGGGATTCCCTGTGGAAAGTGAGGTCCTATTTGTGGATGATACTGTGCCGATTGCAACAAGCCTGAAGACCTTGTAGAATCTCATAGAAAAGATCTGTGATTCCTCAAATGAATTTGGCATTTCCATCCACATAGGAAAGACCAAATTGACAAAGAATGCCTATTGTCCAGATTTCAAAATGCATATGAATGGATACCATAAAGAGCTTATCCAACAACCCATGTGATGGGGACAGAAAGTACAGAAGAACAATGATCTGGGTCCAAAGTCAAAAAGGGAGGAGGAAAGTGGGTTGTTTTTAGGAAACTTCAAAGTCCTTTTACTCACCCCAAGCTTCCCGTGACAGGAAAGGACATTTTTTAAAAATGCAAACATCATCTCATTGGCTTTGCTACATAACATCAAGATGTGAGGTACCCCTGCCTTCAGAGAATAAAGATGATCATACAGAGGGCAATGGAGAGGGACATAGCATGTGTGAACAGGCTGCAACATGTAACTAAGAACAGGATTGCAAACAAATTGCAAGAGAAGATAGGCTCATGGTAATCATAAGGGACAGCAGGTGGGCAGCCAGTCAGCATGCTCCATTGGGACCCTCACACTAGTGAGAGAAAGTGAAGAAGGGCTTTAGTATGTTAGAGAGACCTCTTAGGGGAAACTTTTGGAAGAACTGGGAGGAGAGTTGTGTAGGATGACTAGTCATAAGCAGCTTATGATCTGCATTGTAGAAAGGAGCTCTGAGGTCAGAGATCCCTCTGAATATTGAGTTTTAAGGCTTCCCAGCTGTTAGCAGAATGCCTTATATAGAGAAGGCCCATAATAAATATTTGGATTAACTTGAAATATGTTTATGAATTTAGTTGAACTGAATTATGACTGATTAAGTGCATTGTCCTGGTGAGGGAGAGGGAAGAAGGGAATATCACACCAGAAGGAAAAGTATGGTCGTAGAGTAGAAAGAACACTGACTTGTAAATTAGAGATCTGGGTTCAAGTCAATCAATTGACAAACATATATTAGAAGCCTACTGTATGCCATGCACCATTCTAGATACTGGGGATAGAAAGACAGAAGAAACAATCCCTACTCTCATTTTATCAGGGATATTTAGCTTTGCTAACTTATTACTGGTTTGAGCTTGAACAAATTGCTTCATTTTTTTGAACCTCAATTTCCTTACCTGCATAATGAGGAGGTTGGAATAGTTAATAATTGCTGGCATTTATATGTAATATTATAAGGTTTACAATGTACTTTATATGCCTCACCTCCTCCATTTGCTAAGCTCTTTGGTTCTAGATTCTACCACCATCCTATTTCAAGGTACAACTGAAGGAAGGGAAATCCTTGATGACCAAGGGAATGAAGGTGGCAGGTAGTGTTCCCCAAATGTGATTCAAATTGAATGGGGAGCCTCTGTTTAAAGGTGGTTCTGAGCCTAATTTTGCCCCAAGAACTCTAATTATGGCCTCTGTGTCCTCTAATGTCCCTTCCAGTTCTGGATCTATGTTCCTACATGAAGTGTGGGGTCTGTGGCCACAGAAGAGATGGACACTTGGTATTTATAGGGACCAAATTCATTTGACCTTTGTCTCATTAGCACCATACTCTAATCAATAAATCTAATCTGGCTTTATTTAGCAAATAACGAATGAAAAAACATTGTTTATGTACCATGTACCAAACACTTTGCTAACTTCTGGAAATAACAAGCAAAAAGATAGTTCCTGCCCTCAAGGAGCTTACATTGTAACAGGGAGAAACAGAAAATAGGGGGATGATGGTCAAGGAAGAGCATTTTGTTTTGGAAATTTACAGAGATGGTGAGCAGAGCCATAAAGGGGTAGATTTATATGTTCTTTCCAAGAGCAATGACAGCATTTACTTAATTACAGTTCCAGAAATGGACGTGGAATGTGTGGGGTGTGGTGATGGAGAGAGGTATGCGGAGGGGAGCAGTATCTACATTTGGCAACAGCAAGATCTTTGGCAAGAACAAGGAAGGGGTGTAAAATGAAACGTGGTTGGAATTGGCCTAGATGTATTAGACCACATTAGTCATTGACCAATCAGTGAGATGAAAAACAACACAATATGATAGGACATATGATATGGTGTGATATGAGATAATACATGATCTACGATATAACATAATGTGACATGACACAGGACATAATATGATATGATATGGTGATGTGACATGTTAATATAACAGAACATAATATATGATGATATAATGATATATGATATGACATATATAATACATGATATTTATGTAAGATAGAAATCTCCTGATTGAATATCACCCATCCATGTAGAATGATACCAGCATATGATGAATTCCCAAGCTTCCAACTACCAATGAATCAATCAACAGAACCTATTATGGGGCACAGGGGATGCAAGTACAAAGAATAAATCAAAGCTTAATCACCAAGAGCTTATATTCTAATGGGGGAGATAAGTATATTAACAGATATATACAGCATAAATACAAATTGAATTAATATAAGTATATGCAAAGACAGCTAAAGGGTCACCAGCAGTGGGTGGAATTGGGAAGGTTCGGTGCAAAAGATGGTGCTTGAACTTAAAGGAAGAGAGAGACTCTATGCTCAACTAATGTATGTATAACCCTCTCATTGCTGTTTATAATATAAGTAATAACAACGTTCTGTTTTCTATGGCAAGTCATAAGATCATAGATTTAGAGCCAACATTTGGGGAAATACATGAATAAGTCCATAGGTGTATATATTACCCATTGCCTATAAATAGTTATTTCAATTTGGCCTTAGCAGTGCAATAATATAAGATTTGCTCAATGGAAAAAGTTCTGGATTTGGAATCAGAGGAACAGGGCTTAAATCTTGGGTCTATCACTTACTCTGTGACCTTGGGCAAGTCACTTTCCTCTTGGCATCTCAGGTTTTGAAACTGTAAAATGAGAGGGTTGGATTAGATAATCTGAGGTCCCTTCCAGGTCCAAATCCTGTATTCTTGTGTTCAAGATGGCGTACTTAGAGGCAAGGTTTAAATCAGGGAAAATATTTTCAGATCTAGTACTTTTTCTTTGGTGATGGCAGTGTGAGGGTGGAAGACAGAAGTTGTGCTTCTCCTGGACCCTGCCCCCATGACTAGGCTGCCTTCTTATCCAGGAATTCCCCTCATCATGTGAGACTTTTTCATCCTTTGCCATGCTGGTCCCCTTCTCCCATCGGCGAGTTTCTTCTGGGGGCCTCCATTTCGGGATCGGTCCAGGCAGGCCATGTTTAATTCTCTTCCCAGCTATGCTTCTGACTCCAGAGCTTTGCCACTGTGCCCTCAAGCAGGTGCCATCTCTCCCCTGTCCCTCATCTCTCTTTTACATGTTTTCTTCCCCCTATTAAAACATAAACTCCTTGAGAGCAGAACCTTTGTTTTTTATTTTATTTGTTCCCCTAGCACTTAGCCTGGCACATACTAACACCTTAATAAATTCTTACTGCCCTGCCTGCCTGGTGCACAGCTGGGAGGATAAAGCATCAGTTATCTTTTTCTCTTTTCTAAAAAACCCCAAAACATTCCAACCCAATTGAGGAGGTTTGTTTGCTAAGCAAAGACAAACCACCCTGAAGTTTGTATGATACTGCTTCTAGTACTGCTAAGCTGATTATCTTTTGACTGACATCTACTGATATCAAAGATCAACTTACGAAATGCTCAGGGAGGTTATTCGCAAAGCTGTTAGTGTTCCTCCTGAAGGAGGCTAGCACGGGATGATCCCCTAAGTCCTGAGCAGCTTCAAGAATGAAGTCCATGTTACACTCCAAAGTCTGTTCAGTCACAATTGCTTTTAGCCTCGAAAACTTTCACCCATGAAAGACTTTCTTTGAAGGGATTGATTAAAAACAAGAGCTTTACTTTTTTTTTCCCTCTTAGATTGTTTACTTAGAGCTAAACCACTGGACAAGGAGCCAACTCTCAGATGGCAGATTTCAAATAGGTTAACTTTGTACTGAAAAGATTAAAAAAATAAAAACATATACACACAAACCCATTCCTAAACATTGAAAACTGAAGGATGCCTGCATCTGGCTTTATCTGTTCTGCTGAAGTATTTCCTGATTTCTGTTCTGTACTACATTTCCTCTCCCCCAGGGAGCTTCTCCAGAGGGTAGATTGGTTTTAGGGGAATGACTTTGAACATAAGTCTTGATCCTGTCCTAGAATGTGGGCAAGTGACAGATGGAGTTAGGACTATACAAGTAACTTCAAGGTTGGTGGGGAGGTGTGGGAAAGTAACCAAAGCTTCTCCACAATAACCTTGTCACTTTTATGGGAAGCACTTAGGAATTAGAGTTAGGAGACCTGGGTTTGAATTCCACCTCTGTAACTATCTGTGTGACCTTGGGTGAGTCACCTCCTCTCCTCAGATTCAATTTCCTCATCTGTAAAATGAGGCTTGCCTTTCTTCCAACTTAGTTCTCTCTGAGGGCATCAGATTCTTAGTTTGGAGTTTGGGGAAACTGGACCTGATGATCTCTATGTTTTCCTCAAACTCAAACCAGTTCTGTGATTTTGCTCAGATCTATGATATGTGTGTATGTGTTACCCCCTTGCAGCAGAATCAAAGGGGTGAAGAATTCATTTTGGCTCAAGTCAATTCATGGGATCATTGATGCAGAACTTGAGAGGCTGTCTGGTCTAAGGTCACACATATGTTAAGTTCCAGGGATAGAATTTGTATTCAGGTCCTGTGACTCCAAGTTCGGCACTTTCTCCTGCATCATACTGCTTCCCATTCCAATGCAACAGAATAAGCATTTATTAAGCCCCTACTACATACACAGAACTCAGAGCTAGGCACTAGGGATACAAAGATAAAATGAAAACTATCCTTGCCCTCTGGTGAGAAGTAAATCTAGGCACAACTACTGCCTGGGTGAAACCTGAAATATCTGGGAGCCCTTGAAAAGAGAAAAGGAGAAAGGGGAACTCTCTAAAGTTTGGCTTAGGAGCTTATGTTTCTGAAATGGTTTATGTGGATCATAAACATCTATATGCAGGCCATTTAAATGTATGTAAACGTATGTAAGCTCTCTTACAAGAAAGTTTCTCCTGCAACCATATAGCAAAGATTATCTGAAAGATAGAATCACAGATCACAAGCACCAGGCAAGGCATAAAACAAGGAGCCATCTCATGGACAAAAGGGTTATCCACTGTGATGCAAGAGATCCAGTGTAGAATCCAAATCAAAGAGGGATTCTTTTTAGATAGTGGTGTCCTTCAGATGTCCCTGTCTGTGGATGACACTGTCATTATATCAAGGTAAGGAACACTGTAGCTCCTCCTAAAAGGGAACCCTAAGAGCTTGGCATGACCAGCTGCACAGGAAAGACCAAGTGGATGAATGATGTCTATTGCCCAGATTAGGATATGCATTTAGATAGATATCCCAGAGAGCCTGTCCATCAATATGTCTATCTGGGATCAACAGTACAGACTGGCAATGAATTAAGTCTAGAGTTGAAAAGGAGGAGAGCAGTCTAATTACCTTCAAGAAACTGCAATGCTCTATAATGACCACAAGTTTCCCATGGAAACAAAGACTGTCTATTTTTTTTTTTGTCTTTGTGGAGAGAGGAAGGCAGGGTAATTGGGGTTAAGTGACTTGCCAAAGGTCACACAGCTAGTAAGTGTTAAGTGTCTGAGGCTGGATTTAAACTCAGGTCCTCCTGACTCCAGGTCCTCCTGACTGTGCTACCTAGCTGTCCCCTGACCCATCTTTTTAATACTAATATTCTACCATGGTTGTTATATGGTTTTGGAGAATTAAAATTGATTTCCCACAGAGGGATATGGAGAAGAACATGGTAGTTTTGAGAGGGATACAACATATGACTAATGAGGAACTTTGAAGATGACTAGGAATAAAAAAAATGTCATCCTGGAAATAAATGAGCAGATGAGAAAACAGGCTGGTCACATGGTGAGGACAAGGGATAACAGATAGACATCCAGAGTTCTCCATGACTGTCTCATAAGGTTAGGAGAAATCAAGGCAGCACATTATTAGCTTGTTCCCCTGCAATGTGCTTCTGGGAGAACATGGACGAGAGTCACACAGGATGGTTAAACATGGATTATTATGATCTGCATTATTAGAGTGGACTTCCAAATGGATTAAATCATAGATCCATTCAAGAATCTTTGTGTTATCTTAGCTTGCCTTGACAGCTGCAGCTTATTTGGAACATTAGCACTTCTGACATTACTCACACGAGACTACATCAAGCGTCTGAATCCATTCTCTTTCTTCTGTTACCAGTCCTTACTTTCATCTTCTGTAATATGTCTTAGAAATCTAAGTTGGATACTGAGTTCCCTGTGCTGCATTCCCTTTTCCACCTTCATTGGAATTGTTTCTCTTAATGTCTTCAGAACTGAATTTTTTTAGCTTTTAAAATATTTTTGTTTTGTGAAATGAATAGTATTTTATTTGTTCCAATTACATGTAAAGATAGTTTTCAACTAGAATTTAATTCTTGAGTTTCCCATCCCTCCTGGACAAGCTTCCCCTAAAGAATTTTGGTCCAGGTGATTCTGCCAACTTTTTCTCTGAACTCTTTGAAATCTTTCCTTCCAAAATCTCTTTCTATATAGACTCCTTCTCTATTAAAAATTCAAAAAGGGAATGATTCACTTTCCCCTGAAGTTCCCATTATTTTCACCCCCACAATTAGTTCCTCCTTGTTGGTAATAATCAGATCCAGAAAATGATTTGCTCTTATTGGTTCATCTACCTTTTGAAAGAGGAAATTCTCACTGATGAAAGTAAAAAAAATGCTAGCTGTTCAGCTTTTGGCTGAGAGACACATGCAGCAGATGGCCAGATAACTGAAATCTTCTCTCGTTACTGCATCATTCCATTGTACCAAGCTTGTAACCACTTTCCTAAAATTCATGTATTTCCTATTTCTGTTCAGTGGCCTGTAGTATGTCTCAGTGACAATATTCTTCCTTTGCTGGTCTTTTATACAATTGCTCTTCACCCCACTTCTCTCCTCTGATTCCTGAATTTTCTCACATGAATATATATATATATATATATATATATACACATATATACTTATATGTAGATATACTACATATTTATCTTACACTCTTCCCTTCCCCCCACAATCCCTTTTAAAGCTGTCATGTCCCTTTTGAGTAAGTTCTATCCTAATCTAGAAGAGTAATAGTAATCTATTTCCTTTCGACCTGGACATATTCTAGTCATGTGTCTCATTCCACCAAATCTCAGTGTAAAGTTCAGTTTGTCTCTTTGAATTGGGATTTCTAGCCAATCTTTTACGTTTCACATTCTTTGTGCATTTGTTTATAAACATCTGAGACCAGGGTTTTATGATTGATTAGATTTTTATCTCTGTTGAGTTATTATTACCATTTTTCTTACACTGTAGCTACTCTCTATGGTTTCTACTTTAGTATTTAGGAGAAGTTTTCTCCTCCCCTTTTCCTTTTAGTTTAAAGTCCCCTTGATTAGGTTTACAAGACTCCAGGCAAGTACAATCTTATAACAGGTACACTATATCCCTGGACAGAAGCCAGTCATTCCTGTATTATAAGTCAAGGTTCAAAAATCCACATTACTTTCCCAAATAACATCCTTCAAACCAGTATTTTTTCTTCCTATATTTGTATTTTTTTTTCTTCTGAATGCCTTGCCTTTGACAGGCATCAGTGAAGAAATTACTGCCTTTTTTGTCCAAGACTTGGTAATCTTTAATAATGCATTTTAGGTTCCTTCTAGCAGCATAATTTGTGCCCTCATGAATCACCAGAAGTAGGTAATAATCATTTGGTTTCACCATTTTTTAAGAAAGCAATTTGTGATCACATAAAGAGACTAAAAGCGTCCATAACTTTTGACCCAGAGATTATACTACCAGGATTATACCCCAAGAAGATTATTAACAAGAAGAAAGTCCCTCTATACACAAAAATATTTATAGTAGCATTTTTATGGTAGCAAAGAACTGGAAATAAAATAGATGCCCATCAAATGTGGGAATGGCTAAACAAACTGTGGTGCATGAATGTGCTGTAAGAGAGGATGAATGTGATCAATGCAGAGAAACATGGTAGGATTTATATGATCTGATGGAGAGTAAAATAAGCAGAGGCAAGGAAAGAACCATTGCATATGTTATACACAATAACTGCAAAGATATGGATGGAAAGAACAAGCACAAAACAAAGGGAAATGTTTCAAAATTACAAAGAATAAACATAATCCCAAAGAAGAGCTATGAGAAGATTTCTCCCATCCTAATCCTTTGCAAAGGTAGGAGGTCCATGGCAAGCAACGTTGCATATATTTTCAGCTAATTTTGATGAATGATGATCAGTTTTGTTGATTTTTTTCTTTTTTGTTCTAAAAAAAATGTTTTATATGAGATGGCTCCCTGAGAGGGGAGGATAGTGGAAGAAATTCTGGTGATGTAAAAAACAGAAGATATCAAAATTATAATGATTATTTTTAGTCTTTTTGGAGGGGGGAAGGCAATTGGGGTTAAGTAACTAACCCAAGGTCACACAGTTAGTAAGTGTATCAAGTGTCTGAAACCGGATTTGAACTCAGGTCCCCCTGACTCCAGGGTGGGTGCTCTATTCACTGCACCACCTAGCTGCCCCTATCAAAATTTATTTTTAAAAAATAACCGTCTGGTTTCACGATTCTTGGGGGGTTCTCTGTCTTCTCTTGTATGATACTCTTTTGTCATTAAAAAGACGCCAGGGGCCCATCTCCAGTCGTCCTATCTATGTCTTGCCACTGGACCCAGATGGCTCTGGAGGAGAAAGTGAGGCTGGTGACCTTGCATAGCCCTCCCTCACTTAAGTCCAATTCACCTACAAGTCATGTCATCATCTTCCTGATGTCATGGTCCTCTTCTAGAACCAAGGACAAAAAAGTCACTAAAGTGCCTCAGGACTCCCCAGGAAGGGTCATCGCCGTGACAAATTGTTTCTTATTGCTCTGACCCTGGCTGGATGGTCTCTCACCTGATTTCAGCACCTTTGGAGAATAACAGCAGCTCACATTGTTGGGGCTTTAAGGTTTAGAAAGTGCATGATCTCGTTAGATCATCCCACAACAGCACAGGACAGAGTTCCCTTCTGTCTCTTCATGTCTTTTTTCTCATTCATTTTCTTATCAAAGTACTTGTAGGTGTCTTCAACTCCAAAGTTTTCACTGTCCTTACCTCCTCTCCAGCCCCGAGTCAGTCTCTTCCCACTTCATCTTCCTAACTTCCTACCTTGCTTTACTGCTTGTCTTACTGTCTTCTTCCCCCAAGTCCTCCTTCTACTTCACCTCCTCCTTTTTTCTGTCCTGTTCCTTCTTCTCCTGATCTTCCCTCCTGTAAAGCTTAAGCCCTTCCTCTTCTCCTCAGACCCTTGACTTTTTCTTTCCATTCCTCTTTCTACTTTATGTCTTCAGGTGCTTCGACTCAAGACCTTCTCCACCTTCAGTTCTAACACTTCTCTTTTAAGTCCTCTTCCCCCTTCAATTTCTCCTCAAATTCTCCCATTCCCTTCCCCAGATTCAATCTCTGGCCTTCTTCACAATTCTAAAGTCTTCCAAATCATTTTCATGATGTCACCTTCTAGTTCATCACAATTTCTCTTCCTCTCGCCACCACCTTCTCCTATGGATGTAGCTTTGAAGGTGCAGCTTCTTCAGAAGAATAGCATTCTAAGGGCATTGAGTGCCCTATTCTAACCGGCACCTATGGACACAGTCGAGCTGCACTCCAGGATATGGGAGCTCAGGGAACAGGTCACTTTTCCCCTGTACTTCACAGGATCCATGATCTCTTTTGTGGTGCAAATCAGACACACACCCAACCCCTCTCAACTCTTGTGATCCTTAATTACATCTTCCGCTCCTCTGCAGAGAATCTGCCCGACATGCTGGATGTCCTCCTCTAGGTCTTCTCACATTTCTTGGGTTCCAATGCATCACTCTGTCCATGTGTTATCTTATTTTAATTTTTTTATTTAAACAAATGCTTTATTAACTTCTGGTTTACATCATTCATTTCCAACAGATTTTGAGTTACAATTTTTCCCCATTTTTCCCCTACCCACCACCCCAGAATAGCAGTCCCACAGGATATCCCTTCATCCAATCTGCTCTCTCCCATATCTTCTCCCATACCCCCTACGACTTTTCCATTAGAGCAAGGTGAATCTCTATGCCCCAATGCCTGTACATCTTATCTCCCAATTACATGCAAAATAGTATTGATAATAGTATTTATATATATTTGGAACATTTAATTTTAAGATCTCGAATTTCAAATCCATTCCCTTCCTCCCTTGCCACCCATTCCCTCTGGGAAGATAAGTAATTCAGTATGTGTTGTACATGTATAGCTATGCAGAATATTACCATAGTAGATATATTGGACAAGGCTGCTTATAATTCCCTCCCACCCATCCCACCCCCCCACCTGGTCCATTCCCTACTTGATCCTGTCCCTCTTCTATAGTGGGTACTTCCAACCTCCCCTCCCCTCAAGAATGCCCTCCCATCCATCATCCTTCCTTTCATCCCCCTTCCCCCTATTCTGCTGCAGGTTGAGATATTCCATTTAGTATGTATGTCATTCTCTCCCTGAACCAAATTCAATGAGAATGTGGTTTTGCCTTTTTGCCCTCCTGTTCTTCCCCTCCCTTGCAACCACTTCCCCTTGCTTCTTCTACATGAGATAGTTTACCCTACCCTGTCTCTCCCCATCTCCTCTTGCCACTTTCCTCTCTCACTTCATAATTTCATCCCTTAAGTATCAACCCGGTTCTGTGAAACTATAATGATTAAGCATGACCACTAAGAAAAGAAGAAAAAAATCATGTCCATCCTATTCTTTGCAAAGTTGGGAGTCTATAGGAGGAAGGAAACATGCACTTATTAGCCTCCTACTATATGACAGATATTGTGCTAAGCACTTTACAGATACTTTTTCATCTGATCTCACATAAGCAGCTGCTCTTATTATCCCTATTTTACAGCTGAGGAAACTGATGCAAACAGAGGTTAAGTGACTTGTCCAGGTTCACACAACTAATCAATGTCTGAACAGGATTTTAACTTAAGTCTTGCTTTACTCCAAGTCTAGAGCTCTACCCACTGACTATAAGGCTGTGGAATACTGTATATACAGTCATACTTGGTTGATGCGTTGTATAATTTTGCTGCATTGTCTTTTTTTCTCTATTCTTTGTTATGAAGGATAGCTCCCTGGGTAGAAGAGGGGAGTCAAGTATATTTGGAAATGAAGATGATATGAAACTGAAAGATATCAATAAATTTGAAAAGTTGTTTTATGCAGAGGAACAGCATGAAATTGTTCAAAATAGTTTGCCAAACGTAATCCCACCTGTTTTATTCCTTCTATTCAGTCACAGGCCCAATTCATTACCTGTCTACAGGACCTCTCTCTCTAACCACATGATCTGGCCAAAAGACTTATTTAAGAATCCATTTAGTTTTTCCTGTATGGACTTTTCGGGATAATCTCTTCAGAACACTCGTGATCTCACTGAGTTGACTTTGTAGTGATACAGGGCAACTTTATGCAATCAGTTTAACATTCTCCCTAAATCAAAGTATCTAGAGGACCCCAACATCTATCAGGAATCTGTCTTATAGTGGAACCTGATGAAAAGCATCCTCCACTCTTTTGGTGAACACCATCGTGAAACGTGCACCTCTCCATTTTTTGATTTTGGTA
Source organism: Gymnobelideus leadbeateri (assembly GCA_011680675.1). NCBI lineage: Eukaryota > Metazoa > Chordata > Mammalia > Diprotodontia > Petauridae > Gymnobelideus > Gymnobelideus leadbeateri. Next base: position 388,835 of record WOXC01007943.1, on the reverse strand, counting down.
TTAACAATTAAAGGCTCATTGTAGAGAGTCATCTCTGTGGTTATAGTTGTAAAAATGATCTTGCATGAGCTTAGCATATCATCTCCTTGTTGGAGAAGAACCTTCGAGGGTTCATTTTGCTCTGTTCAGTCAAGTCCTCCTTTTTCCTGTAACCAATAAATAACAAACACAGCAGGTCTCTTCTGTGCTCTTTGGATAATTGTGTGATTTCTATGGTCTGCTGTAGAAAATGATTTGTGAAAGATCGCTTGTTCCATTCTCACAGTGCCATCAAAGAAACCCTCAATATTTATGTAGATCATTCTTACAAAGATCTTATAAGGATTTGAATGTATACGTATGGGCTCATATTCATTCATAACTCCTCAATTTCTCTTTTTTATAGTAATCTTGTCCATGATTTTCCCATTTTTTGTATTTTCCCCTCCTTTTGATATCTTATAAAAAAGTCCTTTAATACTTTCAAGATTATGTTGCTGCCAGAACAGATTTCTCAGTGTGCATTTACTCTGGTCCAACCATTCTTCTATACTTTGTCTTAAGTGCCATTTCTGCTAAGGACCAAACGTGGGAGAGGTTAAGGATGAATATATATGGGGAGGGGGGAGAGCTGTGATGAAGGTGTCACTTGCAAACCAATAATTGCTATCTTAGGTGTAGATAAGATGTCCTAATGAGATAATATGGAAAGAAAAGGGGGCTAAGTAAAGAGCCATAGGAAACAAGCACATTTAGGGGGTGAGAAGAAGAACCAGTGAAGGGGACCAAGAAGACTAGTCAGAAGGGAAGGAAGAAAACTCGGCAAGAATAGTGTCACTGAAGGCAAAAATGGAAGTTATCATGAAGAAATTGTCAACGTTTTCAAACGTCACACAGGGGTCAAGAAAGATTAAGACTGAAGAAAGATCATTGAATACAGCAATTAGGACATAAAGAATGACCTTAGAGATATCAATTTCAGCAGAGTGATATGACCAGGAGCCAGATTAGAGAGGGTTGAAAAATGAATGAGTGGCCACAAAGTGGAGGCAGAAAGTATACATTTTTTCTAAAAGTTTGATAATGAAAGGAAGTGGTGATATAAGATGGCAGTTTAGGGAAGGGGTTCCCAATGTTTTTTGTTCCATGAATCCCTTTCAACAACAACAAAAAAATGGGAACCTTCAGGACAAACTTAATATACTACCCCCAATATTCTTTTGGATTTATTAATTAAATTCTTACAATAATTACAATGATAAATTTTGCCCCCAAAAGCTCCAAATTCAAACTTATATAATTGAAATTATAAAACACAAAATATAAAGATTCTACCTATAATTATGAAAATGCTAAATACATAAAAACTCTATAAAATAATTATAAATACTTTTATGTGGGATATTCTGTAAGAATTAAAAGGAACAATTGCACAAGATATCATATCCTTACTTTTACCTACATACTTTAATTTAATTTCTTATTTACAATTTTGTTGAATATAAATAACATTTTAATGAAGTAAGTTACAATTTGGACAATAATATGATATAACAATCATATTTAAACAATTTCAGTGTTGGACTTTTTTATTTGAACAAAAGTTTGTAATATTTGGCTCCACATCAGTCTTAATTCTGGTATTTCATTGAATTCACTTCTGCATGTTGATTTAAAACAAAAATAAAGAAAGAATACTCACTCACAAAAAAGGTGGTAGAAAACAGGAGGGTTTTCCAAGGTCTGTTTTGCCGAGAGATGGGAACTCATCTTTTATTTTTATCCATGACAAACATGAATAGGGAGTTATGATTGAAAATATTTACTTTCTAATAGCTGATAAGTGCTGTCATTGAATGATAAATATATTTAAAGTTCAATTGCACATATTGTTTCATTTTGAAAAAAAAATGCTCATATATGAACTAACCTTTGTGAGGAAAGAATCTCTTCAGATGTGACTTTCTTTTCTTCTACTGGCTACATTCTTACAGAAACTCTACTGCATTAATGACCCACACTGTAAATCAGTTCATTTGAAAATCTCCAAGACAGAAGAAAAGTAACATAAGCAGAAGATAGATTTAAATCAGAAAATAGTATTAATACTGCCATGAGAGATAATATAAGATTTGTTAATTGTGGTGGTCTGTGTTGGTTTCAAAATGGCTTGTGATGCACATGCCCAGTGATCATGGTTTTCAAATGTTTGATAGTTGAGCCTGACATTTAAATTGCAAGAATGCAAATGTTGATTAACATCTCAAATATCTTGTTACACAGATGATAAGGCACGGTTACAGGGTAACAGAAATTAGGGATCTGCGCTGGTGCAGTGTATAGAACCCAAATGAGAGCATGAGCATGTATCTGACCAGGTTTTGTCCTTAAATGTTAAACTCTTATGGCAGTTTGGAAACAATTTGATGATAGGTTGAGAAGCTCCAATAACATTGTACTTAATCAGTAGTACTCAGAATTTGAGGTAATCACAGTATGAACACCAACAAACATTTTGCATATGAGTGACCATACTGAATTTAGTTTTTGCGAATATAAATCTATAATGCTTCAAACTTATGTTTGTAGTGTAACTGGGCAGTTATTTACTACTTAAGATACTGTTAAAGAATTTTTAGCATAAACTCCTTGGACCATGTCAGAAACCCTGAAGAAGTTGTTTATGAATATTAGAAACTGAATGGAAATAGAAATTAAATGGAAAATGGAAAACACTGCTTTAGGATGAAAAGATGGCATTAAAATAATGAAGACTTGAATCAAAGGGAGGATTCAATAGGGCAGATGTTGAGATAAGTTAAGCAGGAGTGAAATATATGGAGCTGGGAGCATCTGGGAAGAAATGAAATGAAGAGCACTGATGAGACTAGAGAGAAGGAACATTGATTAGAAGACAGTCAATAAACTTATTAAACACCTGTTATGTACCTAAGCACACAGACCTGTGCTTAGCACTGGGAATACAAAGAAAAGTAAAAGACAGCCCTTGTTCTGTAGAAGCTCACCATCTAATGGGAGAGACAACATGCAAACAACTTGATACAAATGATATCTACAGGATAAATTGTAGATAATGAACAAAGAGGATGCACTAGAATTAAGGGAGATTGGGAGAGGCTTTCTATAGAAAATGAGACTTTATCTGGAACTGGAAGGAAACCTGGGAAGCCAAGAGGTGGAGACGAGGAAGGAGAGCATTCCAAGCATGGGAACCACCAGTGGAAATGCTAGAGTTGGGAAATGGATACTATGACTCACACTGATAATTAAAAATAATGCTAATGCCTTATATTATATAGCACCTTACAGTTCACAAAATGCCTTCTTATCAATATTGCAGCCACAAGACAAACTTGAGAAGGTGATGGGATAAGTACTGATATGTCTGTTTTACAGATGGGAAACCTCCAGCTCAGAGATATTAGTTGACTTGCCTAAGGTAGCATGGCTATTACATCATAGACCAGGACTCAAGATAGTGTTTTGTGCCCAAGTCCAATGTTGTCTAGTACCTAGACAGATACTAGACCTTTTTAGTAACTTCTTTGTTGACACCTAACACCATACAACATACAACTACTTACAGACTAGAGATGGAAGATGAAGATAATATTATGCAGCTGATGGGGTCAAACAAAATATTCTGTTGCATGGGCATATTGTGTGTGTGTGTGTGTGTGTGTGTGTGTGTGTGTGTGTGTGTCTCCTCTTGTGAATTCCTTCTTTTTGTTGGGAGCTGTTCTATGGCCCCAAACAGAAAAATTGTGCCTTTACCATGGCCTTGTTATTTCTCCTGTCACCTGGGTTCTTGCTCCCTGGCTGTCTTTCTGGAGACCTCTCCTCCACAAAGCCAAAGTCAATCAATTTGTGGAAAGGTTTTGATTTGTAAAAGAGGCTGGGGCTAGTGAGTCATTTTGCTGTCTTAGGCACTTCTGTTGAATGTAAGGAATGGCTTGTAGAGCACATCTTAGCCATACCAGACAATCTTTTGTGGGTACTGAATAAAAATGGCCCCCAGTTTGATCACCACTCTACCCTTTACATTTGACTCTAAACAACTATGCCCAAAGAGCTATAAAACTGCACATACCCTTTGACCCAGCACTACCCTTTCTAGGTCTATATCCCCAAAATATCATAACAATGGGAAAAGGACCTACATGTACAAAAATATAGCAGCTCTTTTTGTGGTGGCCAAGAATTGGAAATTAAGAGGATATCCATCAATTGGGAATGGCTGAACAAGTTGTGGTATATGAATGGAAGGAAATACTATTATGCTATAAGAAATGATGAGCATACAGACTTCAGAAAAACCCAGAAAGATTCATATGAACTGATGGTGAGTGAAGTAAACATAACCAGGAGAACATTGCTCACAGTAACAGCCACCTTGTGCTATGACAGACTTTCATAGACTTAACTCTTCTCAGCAACACAAGGATAAGACAACTCCAAAAGACTCATGATGGAAAATGCAAGTCATCTAACATCCCTGAGCTGGAGATTTTCCATCTGTAAAACAGACGTGCCAGTGCCTGCCCTATAACCTTGGCAAGTTTGTCTTGTGGTTGCAATATTGAGAAGAAAGCATTTTGTGAACCATAAGGTGCTTTATAATATAAGGTATTGTTATTATTGTCAATTCTCAGTGTGTACCACATCTAGAGAAAGAATTATGGAGTCTGAATGCAGACCAAAGCAGACTATTTGCTCTCTTTCATTGTTGTTGTTTTGTTTCTTCTTTCTTGTGGTTCCTCCCATTGGTTCTAATTCTTTACAGCATGACTAATGTGAAAATAGGTTCATTATGAATGTATATGTAGAGCCTATATCAGATTGCACACTCTCTTGGGGTGGGGGGAGAAGAGGGAGGCAGAGAAAATTTAAAACTCAAAAGTTTATGGAAGTGAATATTGAAAACTAAAACTAAGTAAAAAAATTTTTTTAAATGCTTAATTGAAAAATTAAAAGCAAAACAAAATATTTGACTCCAAACAACTTGGAGGTATCTCCTTTTGAGGTATATCTACCTTCAAAAGATGAAAATTTATCTCCATATGAAACTCTGAGTTTCCAGAAGAGGACTTCCAGGATGTTTTTGAATAATGACTGTATTCTGGATATGACCTTCCATCCTGATAGCTATTGAAAGAAATGACACTCATTTATCTTTAAGTTCTGAACTTACATGTTAAATTCTGTCACATTTGTGAAAAATCTCAGACCACACTCAGGAATGTGTAGGCTCAAAATCCAATTAATGATACTAGCAATGTGACCCTGACCAAGTCACTTAACCACTTTATCTATAAAATGAAAATCATAATATCTATATTTGATTTGGCTATTGTGAGGCTTAAATGAAATAATGTATGTAAAATACAGTATATATTTTAAAACATTATATAAAATGGCAATTATTGTCATCATCATCATCATTGGGAACTTAGATAAATGCAAATAAGTGTAACACAAATTAGGATATGATCAATTCGGGACAGATTCCTTTCAGATGACAGCAGTATTGGGAGGGAGGGCAATCAGAGAAGGCTTCATGGAGAAGGGGGCACCTGAAGAGGCAGAGAGGTAGAATGCTTCAAAGAACCTAGACTTTGCTTCAAAATGTGGCCCTATGACTTTGAGTAACTTCACCTACCTCCAGGTCTCACTTTCCTTATCTGGAGAATAAGGAAGTCATATTAAATGATCTTTAAAATTCCTTCTGGTTTTAAAAAACCTCTGATCAAAAGGCAAGGAGATATAGTGGAGAGAGATCCTGGCTCCCAGCCAGGAAGATCTTGGTTTTAAGTTCCACCCAGAATATACAAAAGATTTGGTGATTCTAGGTGAGTCAGTTATCCTCACCATGCCTCTGGGCAGCTCAAGCCTATAAATGAAATTACAGGTCTTGGCCAAAAATAAAATAGAACAAAATCTAAATGGTAAAGTCTAAAATGTTCACCCCAGGCTCCCCAACTTTAAATTCGGGGCCAATTTCCACTCCTCTTAATCATCTCATTCTAGATTTGGGTGAGGAGGTCAGAATGAGTAGGAGATGAAGAGAGGAAGGAAACAAGCATTTATTTAGCACCTACTGTGTGCTAAGCACTTTTTAAGTACTGCTTCATTTTATTCTCATAACAAACCTGAGAGCTATTTCCCCCCATTTTACCTTTGAGGGAACTGAGGTTAATGATTTGCTGCTTTTGAACACAGGTCTTTCTAACTCCAAGGGCATCACTCTATCCACAGTGCCACTTGGCTGCCTCTAGAGCGGCAGATATAGGCTCAACATACAGGAAAACTTTCTCTTTTGGGGGGAGCGGTTAACAAGCTTACTTTAATCAAACAAACATATATTACCTAGTTCAGGGGGAAAAGGTCAGCACCCTGAACTTCAGAGTATACAGACAGATCAAATAGACAGGCTTCCAAACTGTCCAACTATTATATCAATACCAAATCACAGTTACCAGAGAGGGAAGCATCAACATATGGGTTTTCAAAGCCGGGGGGGTGGGGGGCTCTCAACGGCTGCCCCGAGTCTCATCTGATCAAATCACACAACACTTCTCAAAGTGAGCCCCAAGGAAAACTTTCTTACCATTCACACAATTTCTTATTTATTGTAGAAAGTCTGTTTGTACCTAAGTCATTTGCTTGTTATTTCCCTCATTAAATTGTGAGGTCCTTAAGGGCAGAGATCGTCTTTTGTCTTTCTTTGTAACCCTAGTACTTACCACAGTGCCTGTACTTAATAATTTTTTTTTTTACTTTTAAAGGGGGGAGGGGAGGGCAATTGGGGTTAAATGACTTGCCCAAGGTCACACAAGTCTGAGGCTGGATTTGAACTCAGGTCCTCCTGACTCCAGGGCTGGTGCTCTATTCACTGCACCACCTAGCCACCTCTTAATAAAATTTTAGTAGTAGCTTATTTAGGGCAGCTAGGTGGTGCAGTCCTGGTGCAGGTCCAGCCTGAAGTCACAAAGATTCACCTTCCCAAGTTCAAATCTGGCCTCAAAAACTCAATGAAATAACGTATGCAAAATACTGTACATATTTTAAAACATTATATAAAATGTCAATTATTATCATCATCATAGGGAACTAAAATAAATGTAAATAAGTATAACACAAATTAGGATTTGTATGACCCTGGGTAAGTCACTTTACCCCATTTGTCTCAGTTTCCTCATCTGTAAAATGAGTTGGAGAAAGAAATAGCAAACCATTCTAGTATCTTTGCCAAGAAAACTCCAAATAGGTCATGAAGAGTTAGACAGGACTGAAACCAATGAACACACAACAAAGTGGCTTACTCACTGAGTGACAATTTCAAAAGTAGAATGAACTATGTAGAAAAGTAGTGAGGTCCTTAATCAGAGATCAGTGTATCACTTGTCAGGTCTGTTATGATTTAGATACAGGTTGTAATAGATAACCTCTGCGATTGTTTTCTACTCTAATAGTCTGTCTGTGACCTTGAAGGTTTAGGAAGGGTATCACCGATGGACAAGAGGGGAAGGGTGAGATGGAGCACATTTCAAGGACCAAAGATGTCAGTAAATTTACAGAGGGTGGGAAAGAGGAACGTGTTTGGGGAATGGTGAGCAGGGCAACTTGGCAGGCACCCAGACTAGATGGAGGGGAGGAGTGGTCGAGATAAGGCCAGAGAGGTGGGTGGAAGCCAGATTGCTGCAGATCTTCACCCTCACAATTGAGTGCTGAAATGGGTGATCCCTAAATCCAGATTGTATTATCAAGAGGGGTAAGAGTCAACTAGAGAAAGAGCTCCTCTGGTTCCACCTGCGTCCTCCCCTCTGAAGGCTTTGCTCTCAAGCCCTCTAAGTCCTGAAGCTTTGGCAACTTGGGGACCAGAAAGATTGAAAAAAACAGTCTATTTCCACCTCACCAACTGCAAATGAAAAGATAACAAATGCTGTTCTGTAGCTACTGAAAAGCCCAGCGTGCCTGGGGATGATTTACACATCTCTGCAGATACTGCACATGTGCCAGCAAGGAGGGAGCTCAAATACACAGTAGGAAATCTTTTTTTCTTTTTTCTTTTGGTTCTTTGCCAATAGAGGCAAGTAGCAGCTGCTACAAGAAAACTTCCCACTCCTGTAGGATTTCCAGATCGCTGGGGACAGTCTCCTACATATCACAGGGTTTTTGAGCTGGAAGGGACCCAAGAGACCACTTTACTGAATCCCTTCGTTTTACTGAGGTCTCAAGAAATGATGTGACTTGCTCAAGGTCACTCAGTAAGTGACAAGGCCAGGATTTTAATCTAGGTCTTGAGATCATGAGATTACAGAGTTAGAGCTGGTAGAGTTTAAGGCCAGTCCAACCCCAGCATTTTATAGATGAGGAGATTTAGGCTTCTAGGAGGCCTAAAGGTCTTGATCTCTAGGAGATTTAGATTAGAATGGCACATCCAGGCAGTGTCAGAGGCCAGATACATACAAATATGCTTCTTCCTGAATGTAAATCCTGAGTTCTAACCACTCTATTATAATGCCTCTCTAAATGAGACCCCTTGAGGTGCCATGGCTTCATAGTGTTGTCACTGGGATTCAGACTGAGAAAGCTGCACACAAAGGGCAGATGTATGGCCTTTATGATCATGAAGAATTAGCCTAGATCCACTTTAGAGACATGGAATCTTGAGACCCAGGCAGGTGACTCGTCCAGGATCATAAAGCTTGTTAAGTTGGCAGGGGAGACTGAGCCCCTATCATCTGGCTTCCCATCATCCTTCTGACTCCACTGCACTACTTAGATGAAACAGGAGCCAGAAGCCATACCCCAGGAATGTACTGCCCCAAGGCCTGGTTTACTGAAAGGTGACATGGTGTAGCGCTGAATTCCATTTGAGAAATTATGCAGTTTTTAAAATGGCCTCAATTCAATTCAACAAATATCTGCTAAGCACCTACTACATGTCAGAGATACAAAGACAAAATAAAAAAGTCCTTGTCCTCAAGGGGCTCACTCTCTACTCAAGCTTCACCTTGAAACAAAGACCCATCCTTTTGACAACAGTGTCCTTCCAGTGGCTGCAACTCATGAGATTCCCCGTCTCTAAGAAATGAAAACTGTGGGTTACTAGGTCAATAGAGAAGGGTGTGGTGGGTACAAACAGGCTACAGCATCTTCTTAAAAGAGAATAGTGAACTAGAAAGACATAAAAGATCCTATCAAGGGGCGGCTAGGTGGCGCAGTGAATAGAGCGCCGGCCCTGGAATCAGAAGGCCCTGAGTTCGGAGCCGGCCTCTGACACTTAATCCATACGAACAAAAAAAACCTAGCCGTGTAACCTTGGGCAAGTTACTTAACCCCAATTGCCCTAAAGGGGCGGCTAGGTGGCGCAGTGAGTAAGAGAGCCGGCCTCGGAGTTTGGATGACCCGAGATCAGATCCGGCCTCAGAAAATGAGCACCCACGCATAAATAATGACTAGCCGTGTAACCTTGAGCAAGTTACTTAACCCCAATTGCTTTAAAAAAAAAAAAAAGATCCTATCAAAGAGATAAATGACTGAAAAAGAAAGTGATCTGGGAGGAGGGATAACCATTGGTATCCACAGAGTGTCAAGGGCAGAAGGAGGCCTGCAAAGCATTGAATGCCCCTCCAATGGAGGATGGGCATAGACATGGACCAGACAAGATGAGAAGGGGTGCCCCTGGGCTATCACCTGCACCCTTAAAAGAAATCTTGAGATCACAGATCTATCAGATCTCTTGAATCCAACTGACACTTCCTCTCTCAACAAGATTGCTAAATGAAACTAAGGCTGGGAGATGCCCACCCCATGTGCCTCTTTCGAGTTCTTCCCTCCCTTAAGAGTTCAGTGGCTCATACAAAGAGCAGACTTTGATTTCCAGCTGCTGGCTTTTTCAAGGGATTTGTTTTTCCAGATGTTCGCCTTCAATGTATATTATTCTGCCGCTGTCCCACTTGGCCTCGCACAGTGAGACAGCACACAGCTCTTCCCCTGTCACGTAGACCCTCCTGGAGCTTCCTGGAGCCCATTTGCTGTTAAGATTGGACAACAGGAAGATGACGCCAAATACAAGCCTATGCCAAGCAGATCTGCTCAGCAATCTTCCTGGCAGAGAGAGTCCCTGCAGAGCAGGGAAGCGAAGGCCAGGAATGAGAAGGAAGGCAGGCATCCTTTCTCTCCTCACCCTGTTTGTGTGAGGGAAGGCTGAGGAATGGAGCTAGGCTTCACCATAATCCCAGATTGGAGCATTGGATGCGAAGGTTCTCCTAGCAGCCCGGCTGACTCTGTGTAGCGGCAAGCACCCCAATATCCCCAGGGTGACTGCCAACACAGGTTCTTAGATCTGCTTTTCAAAAGGAAAGCAACTCAAAATGGGTTAACAAGCTTACTTTAATCAAACAAACATACATTACCTAGTTCAGGGGAAAAAGGTCAGCACCCCGAACTTCAAAGTTACAGAACTTACAGATCAGACAGGCTTCCAAACTGTCCTACCATTATATCAATACCAAATCACAGTTACCAGAGAGGGAAGCATCAACATCTGGGTTTTCAAAGCTGGGGGGCTCTCAACAACAGCTTCCCAGAGTCTCATCTGGTCAAATCACACAACACTTCTCAAAGTGAGCCCCAAAGCAAAGCCTCAAATCAGGGATTATATAGTCTTCTCCTGGCTCAGAGAATGTAACCACCCTCTTGACCCACTGCCCAATCACACAGCATCAAGGTGTGGGTCATTCCTGAAAACCAAGCCTCCTACCACAGGTTCCATGTGACCACATTCAGCCTATTAGGGGGCAGAGTATATTTTCAGATCAAGGAAGGTTCTTAGAGTCACTTAAGTTAATCAAAGTCTCTTAAGCCAATCAAAGGGCCTAGGGGCAGGGAAGATCTTTAAATCTGCATTTCCATTACATTTAGCCCCAAGATCTTTCTTGCCCATAGCATACACAACTTACATTTGAATTAGCACTAAAACATCTCTTAGGTCACATTTTCCAGGTACTTAAGAAAATCACAATATAATCCAGTTACATCAGTTTTCAAAGTACAAGTCTTCCACTCTTGGGGCAAAGTCTTGATTAACTCAATTAGTCTTATCTGTAACAATATCTCAAAGTACAATCAGTAGCTTATTCAGTAAAGTCTTACTAAGTATGCCCATAGCATAGAGAATTTACATTTCAATTAGCACTAACCATCTCTTAAGTCATATTTTCAAGGTACATCTAAAGTTACCAAAGTGGCCACTGGGCCTTAAACACAAAATACAAAGCATTATCACATCAATTCACAAAATACAAAGCATTATCACATAAAGTTCTCTTGGGAGGAGGGGGGGTGTCCTTCCCCTCACACTGCTTCAGCCCCAGCTTTCAAGTCCAGAGGGGGCTGAGCAACAAAACCAAAGTGGGGTCCTTGGGGTCCATGGCACTTCACCCCACCCTCCATAGTCACAAGTTCATCCTCCCCCTGGGTCCCAAATTGTGGGATGCAGCAAGGAAACACATTCAGTGCCCCTGCTTTGTCTCACAGTTCTTATCTTGTCCTGTGGCTGAATTCCAAACTCCTGGGTTCCTTCTCCTCCAGCAGAAGTCAGCAGCTCCAGGCTTCTCAACAGGTCTCCATGCAGGCAGCTCACCATTCCTGCTCTCAGCTCAGTGAAGTCAGCATGCAGGCCGTTCTTCTCTCCTGCTCCATGGCTCCACAGAATCACAGCTACCACAACTGGGAAACAAACAATTATCCCAGCCCCCATACTTTCCTTTTACTCAGCAGATCCCATCCTCGTCGCCATTTTGTAGCAGCAAGCACCCCAATATCCCCAGGGTAGCTGCCAATACAGGTTCTTAGATCTGCTTTTCAAAAGGAAAGCAACTCAAAATGGGTTAACAAGCTTACTTTAATCAAACAAACATACATTACCTAGTTCAGGGGAAAAAGGTCAGCACCCCGAACTTCAGAGTTACAGAACTTACAGATCAAACAGACAGGCTTCTAAACTGTCCTACCATTATATCAATACCAAATCACAGTTACCAGAGAGGGAAGCATCAACATCTGGGTTTTCAAAGCTGGGGGGCTCTCAACAACGGCTTCCCAGAGTCTCATCTGGTCAAATCACACAACACTTCTCAAAGTGAGCCCCAAAGCAAAGCCTCAAATCAGGGATTATATGGTCTTCTCCTGGCTCAGAGAATGTAACCACCCTCTTGACTCACTGCCCAATCACACAGTATCAAGGTGTGGTCATTCCTGAAAACCAAGCCTCCTACCACAGGTTCCATGTGACCACATTCAGACTATTAGGGGGCAGAGCATATTTTCAGATCAAGGAAGGTTCTTAGTCACTTAAGTTAATCAAAGTCTCTTAAGCCAATCAAAGGGCCTAGGGGCAGGGAAGATCTTTAAATCTGCATTTCCATTACACTCTGCCCTTGCTCATGGAGGCATGTCCCCAAGGTTCCCATTTTGTCTACTCAAGCATTTCCTCAACTTCAGGTTTGGAGTTTCACCCTCCCCACTTTCTCTGGTGTTCAGGGTCAAGAGTCTGGGCAACTCCCTATGATCCTGAGCCACCTGTGCTCAGGGAGGGCAAAGATGAACTGCTGCCCAATCCTCACATCTAGAGAAGGACAAAAAGGTCAGTTACCTTAGAGGCCAGTAGACAAACGCCCAACTGACCCTTGTAGCAGTCTGATTCTGTTGGGACCACTGATCCCACTTTTTCAGTGTTCCAGACACAAAGTATCAACCACCTAGGAGAATAGCAACAATCAGAAGATCACTTAATGTCAACCCAGAATGTTATATCATCTATATTATTTCATTCTATTACCTCTACAATTAATATAATACTACATTGTTCTTTTTCAAGACTTGGTTTCAAACTGTGCCTCTAACAGATACTGAACGTGTGACCCTGGACAAGTCATCTAACTTCTCAACATTTCAGATGACTGTCTAGGATTAAAAGTTGCAGAACAGTTGGCTTTCTTCATTAAATGGGGGGGAGGGGGAGTTTCAATTCCAGGAATTTCTTATGTGGATGAAACCACAGTTCCAGACCAATGATACATATGAAATATGTCCTGGGTTCACAAACTGCAGCTCAGAGTGTCCTAGGATTAAGATCATGAATTTAGTTTGGACCATGTTGAATTTAAGATTTGTATGGGGTAAACCAGTTTGGGCTGAATGGGAGGCAATTGGAGACTGAGGAACGGTGAAAATAGTGGGTGGAGAGAAGTAGATTTCAGCTTGGCGTTAAGGAAAAACTTGCTAATAATGAGATCAAAACAAAAGTTTAACAGGTTCGGGGCAGCTCGGTGGTGCAGTAAATAGAGCACCAGCCCTGGAGTCAGGAGGACCTGAGTTCCAATCCAGACTCAGACACTTAACACTTATTAGCCATGTGACCTTGGGCAAGTCACTTAACCTCAATTTATCTGCCTTCCCCTCTCAAAAAAAAAACAACAACAAAGTTTAACAGGCTGCCTTGAAAGGTACTTGGTCTCCTTGTCTAAGACATCTTAAGGAAAGGCCAGGTAGCTATTTCTTTCTTCAGGCATAATGAACCAGATGGCCTCTGAGGTGTGTATGCATGTACCTACCTACGTGTATTTGCATGTATGTAGCAGGCTATCTAAATAGCCTGCTAATTGGTTTATCTACCTGTGATGTTAATGAGATTTAAGATCTTTCCCTTTCATTAATAGGCCTCACATGGAGCCCATTAAGGCAAGCTTGGTTAGAAGGTTTTCACACCTTTTGTTAATTTCTAATTAGGCAGAGTCACAGGGTTGAGATGACCCCTGGCTCTAAAAAGGTTTTATATATATAACTCTGAGGTTAGCATTTTGCTTTGGGGATCACTCATTGGAAGGATGTTCTTGTGATTTGACCAGACGAGACTCTGGGTAGCTGTTAAGAAGACATCTGGCTTTGAAAAACCCAGATGTTGGTGCTTCTCTCTCTGGTAACTATGTATGTATGCTTTAGACAGTTGATAGCTGCTAATTTCTCAGACAGTTAGAAGCCCTGTCTATTGGTCTTTATTTCTCTGTTTGTATTTCCTCTAATTTCTTTGCTTGGATTTTCTCTGAAGTTCAGGGTACTGATTTTTCCCCTGAATCAATGAATGTAATTTAAAAAGATCATTGACTCCTTGAACAGCTGTCTTTCCTAGTAAGGCAGATCTAAGAACCTGTGCTAGCAGCCATCCTGGTTGCCACTACCTTAGCTTTCTCCCCACTCTAGTCCATCCTCCACTTAACTGTCAAATTGGCCTTCCTAAAGCTAAGGTCTGACCATGTCACCTCCCCCATCCTCCAATTAGTAGCTCCCCATTTCCTCCAGGATCAAATATAAGACCTTCTGTTTGGCTTTTAAATCTCTTCATGACCCATACCCTTCCAACCTTTACAGTTTTCCTACATCTTACAAACACACCATGTCCTCTAGCATATTCTGTCATACAGTGACATTGGCCTTTTTGCTTTCCTCATCTATGATGTATTCTGTTGACTGATTCTGAGAATGTTTATTAGCTGTCCTCCATGCCTGAAACTCTTTCTTCCCCTCTTTTCATCCTGGCTTCCCTGACTACTGTCAAGACTCAGCTAAAGTCCCACCATAGGTAAGAAGCATTTTTAGGCCCCCTTAATGCAAATGGTAACTCCCAATTTATCCTGTATATATCTTTTTTGGATGTAGTTATTCATATGGTGTCTCCCGCATTAGACTGAGCTCCTTGAGGGAAGGGACTGGGCTGGACTTTTATTTTGGGTTTTTTTTTTCTTTCTTTGTATTGCTAACAGCACAATGCCCAACATATAGTAGGTGCTTAATAAATGCTTGCTGAATGATTGAGAAAAAGTCTTTTCTTTGAAATGAATCTCTTATAAACTAATCAAGGTGGCTCAGAGGCAAATATTGCTTCCTGTTAATAGAGAGACTAGAATATGTTGACTTTCCATTCCATGCCTCAGAGTTATAAGCAAGAGAGAATAGGATTAATGGAAGGATTAAACCTTAACATAGGCCCTGACCTATCAGTCTCACAATTCCCACCTGCACTAGAAGGGCAGGTCCCCAGAGCAAAGCTAGCTCTATTTCCTCTCAAGATTCTTGAGGGGTTAGAGAATTTTCTATCTAGTACAGTGCTTATAAAACCCATCCAGTATGCTCACCCTAATATTAATCACCAGTTAGTGTCTTCCCAATAGCACCTAACCAATTAAACATCAATTAACTTTTTAAAAGGGACATTTAGGGGTGGCTAGGTGACACAGTGAATAGAGCACCAGCCCTGGAGTAAGGAGGACCTGAGTTCACATCCAGCCTCAGACACTTAACACAAATACTAGCCATGTGACCTTGGGCGAGTCACTTAACCCCAATTGCCCTCCAAAAAAGCAAAAAATAAAATAAAATAAAAAGAGACATTTACCAAAAAGATACAGCAAAAAGCAAAATGCCCCTCTCAAATTGGGAACATACTGTCTTCTACCACCTTATTCCCTGGGGAGAAAACTTAACACAATTCTTTGAACCCAGCCAACACTCAGCTAATGTCAAATAAATATAGAAGAGGCGCTCTTTAGGTTTGGTGGCATTTAAGTCCTATCTTCACCATCCACAAACCATCATATGCCATAAATACACAGAGTATGCTGGGGGACATGGTGTATTTGTAAGATGTAGGAAAACTGTAAAGGTTGGAAGGGGCTAGGTCATGGAGAGATTTAAAAGCAAATAGAAAGTCTTATATTTAATCCTGGAGGAAATAGGGAGCTACTAATCAGGGGATGGGGGGAGGTGACATGGTCAGACCTTGGCTTTAGGAAGGCCAATCTGACAGCTAAGTGGAGGATGGACTAGAGTGGGGAGAAAGCTAAGGTAGTGGCATCCAGGATGGCTGCTAGCATAGGGTTCCAATTTAAAGAGGTGGCTACAAAATATTTCCTTCATCAAGTTAAGGCAAACAGGGTTGAGTAACTTCCCAGGGTGACACAGCTGCTAAGTGTCCCAGGCCAGATTTGGACTCAGGAAGAGGAATTCTCCTGACTCCAGGCCCAGTACTCTATCCGCTAGGGTGCTACCTAGCAGCCCAACAAAATATTTCCCTCATCAAACTTTTTTCTGGTAGTCCATAGCTGATAAATGACTCACTCTCTTGCATATAGGACTTGGTGTTCCAGCTTCCAGGCTGATTTACTGCTGGCCTGGGTCAATCAGACCACTCCATCAGACTTGGTTCTTGTTACTAGTTCCAGTTGCTGAAGGGAATCCTTGGTGGTTCTTTAGATCACTTGAAAATGATATGGTTGTTCTGAGATACAGCCTGGCAAACGTCAGATCGACATGGCTAAAATGGAAAATGACAAATGGTGAATGAGATGTGGGAAAATGCACTCTTGGTGGCCTTGTGAACCAGTCTAACCTTTCTGGAAAGCAATTTGGTACTAGTGACCCAGGAATACTCCTAGTGGGTCTATACCTCCCAAGAGATCAAAGAAAGAGGAAAAGGACCCATATGTACAAAAATATTTACCGTAGCTCTTTTTGTGATGAGAAGGAATTGGAAATCGAGGGGACGTCTATCAATTGGGGAATGACTGAATAAATTGTGGTATATAAATGCGATGGAATATTTTTGTAAGAAACAATGAAGGGATAGTTTCAGAAAAACCCAGGAAGAGCTATATAAACTGATACAAAGTGAAGTGAGCAGAACTAGGAGAACAATTTTTATAGCAACAACAATATTATAAAGATGATCAACTATAAAAGACTTGGCAATTCTGATCAACACAATGACCAGCCACAATTACAAAGGACTCATGATGAAACATGTTGTCTACCTCCAGACAGATGATGGATAAAAAGTATAGATTGAAGAATGTTTTCTTTTCTTTTCTTTCTCTTCCTTTTGTTCAGAACATGAATAATGCAGAAATTTGTTTTGCATGGCTATAGATATTTGTAATGGGCTTTATTTTTCTGACTTTTTTTCCCTTTTGGAGGGCAATTGGGTTTAGTGACTTGCCCTAAGTCACAAGGCTAGTTTTTGTGTTAAGTGTCTGAGGCCAAATTTGAATTCAGTTCCTCCTGACTCCAGGGCTGGTGCTCTATTCACTGCGCCACTTAGCTACCCCTTCTGACTTTCTTAATGAGTGGAAGGAGGAGAGAATTTGGAACTGAAAAGAAAAGAAAAAGAGAAAAAAAAATCCATAAAGTCATATTCTGTTCTCTTTATCTCCTCATCTCTTGATTCTCATTCATCTAAGATCAGGAAAGAATGAATTAATGGAGAGAGAAAAAAGATGTGCTCTGCATTCATGGTTATGTGGTAGGCAAGTGAAGCTATAAGTCAGTCAGTTTCTACCACTGCTGTGATCTCTTCTCCCCTTCTTCCCTCCACTCCACTGCTGGAGGTAATGGCTATTGCCTGACCCACCACCAGGGAAAAGAGAGTTATCTGTTTAAGTTTTTTGTATGTACATTCAGCTCTGGGTCAGCAGACAAAGAAAAGGTTTGTTATTATTAAGAGCAGGCCCACCAGGTACTTGTCAGAAAATGCCTGTGCTGTTCTATGAAGTGGGGAGGGAATGGGACCCTCCATTACACATTGATTGATGCAGGATCACCAAGTCTCTATATGAATATTGCAGCAGATAGGCCAACCACATATTCTAAGGACTAGGCCCTAATCAGACAATCCCCTCATATAGGAATGATGCAATTGAGTCAAGAGCTCTCTCCTTTAAGAACATAATAATAACTTGGGATGAGATATCACTAAATGTGTTTTTGACACTAATTGTGTATTTATGGCATATGATGGTTTGTGGTTGGTGAAAATGGTACTTAAATGCCACCAAACCTAAAGAGCTCCTCTTCTATATTTATTTGACATTAGCTGAGTGTTGGCTAGGTTCAAAGAATTGTGCTAAGTGCTCAAAGCTGAATGGAGGAGATAGGCTAGAAAGGCACCCTGACTAAAGCTAACAACTTATGTCGATAGCTTTTTTAAATGTGCAAAGTGCTTTTCTTACAAAAGTTCTGTGAGATAGGTAGTCTAAGGATTATTATTACCCCCATTTTTCAGATGAGTAAACTGAAGGTCACAGGGTAAATGTCTGCATTGGGAGCTGAATGCAGATCTCTTAATTGTAAGTCTAGCACACTAATTGTTATGATACATTGCCTTGCCAAAAAACAGAAGACATAGTTCCTAATCTTGAATTTATAGTCTAATGAGGAAGCTAGATGCTATTTAAGTCTACTTACAAAACATAATGCAAATTAGGTTAATGAAAATCATGTACAGAAATGATGAGGAATTGGGGAAGTAAAACAGCTGGGTAGTTAGTCAGAAAGAGTTTATTTGGAAGAGGGTTTTCAAGGAGGAGGGAGTCATAGATTTGAGGAGAGGAGAAAGAAATTCCAGGAGGACTCCTCGCTTTTCTTGCCCTCTCAAGATCCAAGGCACCGTTGTCTTGAAGTTGAAAGAAAAGCTTATTCTGAACACAAGATCAATTCCAGTCACAAGCAATAGCAAAGTCCCCAGAAAAGAGGAAATTCTATGCATTTTTGCCCAACGTTGTGGGCAAAGTTCAGCATGGTATGGTAAGTGACATAGTTGATACTGGGACTTGGTACCAGCTCACAATCATTGAATCTAGAAAACTGGGAGAAAAAGAAACAATTGAAGAGTAGAGATTTTAAGATAGACTAGAATAAAATCAGTAGCAGACCTGTCCCTATGAACAATTCCTGAGGCCAGAAACACTCACTAATTGAAGCTAATGAGTAACTACAGTCCAGAGAGAGATGCCTAGCACTCCAGTCTGTGGCCCACAATTCAAAAAGGACTTGATCAGGGACATGGTTCTTTATCTATGGCAGAATGGATAGAAATGAACTTAGAGTCTGGAGGGCCTTCATTTGAAATCTGACTAAATTTATTAGTTGTGCGACTCTGGTCAAGTCTCTCAGTTTCCTTATCTATAAAGTGTGGATAATAACATTCCTAGCACTCATCTCACAGAGTTGTTATAATGATAAAATGAGATAATGTATATAAAATGCTTTGCAAACCTTAACACACTAAATATCCGTTATTATCATATCACTGGAAAATGATGGCAGGAAAGTGGGGGCCCAAGGAGCTACCATACTGGGAGGTGTTGCTAGAAGTGAGCTGTTATAGCAATTACTATCCTTAAAATTCATTTGGAAATTAATCTCGTGTACTGTTTTCTGATGTCTCTCATAGTTTTCAATTACTATTTCAATCTTTCATTGCTACTTAACCTTTCAAATATTGGTTCTTTCCTCAACAAAACTGTAAGACCCTCAAAGTCAGGGATCATGTTTTATACTTTAGAGTCCCCCAACCTGCCCCCACCCCCAACCCCACTGTGTTTATCACAGTACTCTGAACAAAGTAGATGCTAAATGAATATATTTTTCTTTGATTTGATGTTATACAACAGCTGGTCTTTAAGAAGGAGCAGCTGCAAATGCTGGCTGCCCCATAGATCTGGCAAACAATTTAGCCAAGGCAAAACAACATTTGACAATTACTGGAACATTTTTGTGATGTCAAGTGGAGCTAAAGATTTTGTAACAGTACTGTTAAATGAAACAGATTTGCTTAAGGGATTGTACATTCTGAAAGAAGACTATCGGGTTGTGCTAAAGGGAAAAATAAGAAGAAAAGCTGTTTTACCATTCCTTTGGAGAAGGAGGAAGGTGAGAAGTCTCCCATGCCTGATACTACACTCTGAAATCGACAAGAAATAAGTATTTTCTGAGCCCCTGTCACCCATCTCAGAGACTTGCAAGTTGTGTGACTCTGGGTAAGTCACTTAACCTTTCCGTGTGTCAGTTTCCTCATCTGTTAAATGAAGGGGTTTGGATCTGATGCCTTCTCAGCTCCTTACCAGCTCTTTGTCTATTTGAGAGCCCTGTGCTAGGTTTCATAAAACCCTAAATGATGTAAACTCCTGCTCTCAAGGAGTTTACAGTCTTGGAGAGATGGAGAGTTGAGGCTTACAGACAGAGAAGAATTAGGGAGCAATACAGGATGGCCACAGTGAAGGGTTAAACTGAATATACCCATGTGACCAAAGCCTACTGCATAGACATGAAGTGCTATGGGCAGACAAGTGATCAGTGGGGTCTGTAGTGATTAGTAAGGCTTCATAGAGGAAGAATGACTCAAGGTGGACCCTAAAAGAAGGGGAGTAAAAGGTGGGCAAAGGAAAAGGGAGGAGGAAGTGCATTCCAGGCACAGGGGAGGGCTTTAACAAAGACCTAGGAAGGGGAATGAGTATAGTATGTTCAAGGAACAAGAAATCAAGGGTCTTCCTGGAGAAGATACACATCCTTGTATTCCCATGACCAGCACATAGTAGGTGCTTAATAAAATGCCTGCTAAATTTAATAGAATATTAGGGAGCAGTGAGAAGAGATTGTGAGGTCATCTAGAAGGAACTGAATGCCCAGATGAGGAATATGGACTTGATCCAACCCACTGGGAGCCTGGGTCTGTGGCAATGTGGTTAGAACCCAGCCCAGAGGGAATACGCCTAGCATTCTGCTCTCCTCCAGGAGGTCCCTATAAAGTCATGTGATTTAAAGCATTATCTCAGCTACACCTGACCAACATTGTCCATTCTCCCCCATCCCAGACTTTTGGTTGTTGTGAACTTTTCTGCCTCAGATCTGGCTACCCCATGAACTTGACTGGACATAGCCTCATGTTTACTTTCTCAGATCAGAACTTGGACCCTGCCCCCTTTCCCCGGGAGTGCGCTCTCTCTCTCTCTCTCTCTCTCTCTCTCTCTCTCTCTCTCTCTCTCTCTCTCTCTCTCGTGCTGTTAATTGCTCCCTAATTGCCACCTTGGCCCCATGCCCTCCTATGGGAACAGGGAGTACACAAAGGGGTCCTCAACATTTTTTCACCCAGTAGATCCTGTGCTTGTTACCCCATGCTACTCAGGCTATAGGAAGGGTGCCCTCTCCTACTAGCAACAGACACTTGAAATTCAGGCAGGATAAGGCCTCTTCTCCCCACACCAATCCCTATTCTCTGCAGCCTTCAGGTATTTCAAGCTGTAATAGCAAATGTCCAATTTAATTATCTGCTTGGACCTCTGCCCCCTGCAGCCTTCACTAATCCTCACAACAAGGGGCCTTTATGCTCTATCTTACATTTAATTCAGGACTCTGGGCCCAGTCCTCTCCCTAGGTAGAAGGGGGCTGTTGGGCAAAGTACTGGATTAAGTGCAGGGGTAGGGAATCTTCAACCTCAAGGTCACATGTAACAGGTCCTCAAGTGTGGCCCTTTGACAGGATCCAAACTTCACAGAACAAATCTCCTTAATAAAAAGATTTGTTCTGTAAAACTTGGACTCAGTCAAAAGATCACACCCAAGGACCTAGAAGGCCACATATGGCTTTGAGGCCTCAAGGCTCCCCACCCCTGATAGACTTTCCAGTGAAGATACACCAGGTAATCCCAACTCCAGCTCCTTAGGAAGTGGGGCCCTATCTTGAATCCTAGCAATGGGGTTCCTATTCCCTTCTCCAATTTCTCAGCAATTTTTCTTATCATTCCCTACCTTTTCCCAGATGCTGAATTTACTGGACAGTACACTAGCTCTTTCAATAACTGGTAAAATGGGGACTGCAAAAGGTGCTTCCTGCTAGGTACAAGCCTACTTTTGAGATGGAAATTGTGCAGGGCTCCCCTCTCATCCCTTGGGGAAGGTGGAGGGTGCAGGGAGGGGAGTATTCCTTGAGAGGTAGCTAAGGGTAAAAAGAGGAGCAGGCCCAAAGGTTCTGGGGAAAAAAAAGGTGGGAATCAAGGCAGTAGAAAAAGTAAAAAAGCCAGATCCTTAACAGAACTAACTAGCAACAAGGTACTGAGATAAAGCATGGAAAGGGAGCAAGGAGGTAGGGGGGGCATCGTGTATATGACTGAATCCTGAGTCCTGACCCTACCTCTCCCTGTCTAGAGCCCCGCCCAGGATAGTCCTATGTAAGTCATGGAGAAAGAGTAGGGCCAAGGGTAGGATAGGATGCTATCAGCAGGAAGAAGGGGTTCTCCTAACTTTTCATGCCCTTGGATTGAAATTTTTTGTGTTCTTATTTTTTTTTCTTTTTGGTTTTGCAGGGGGGAAGGCAGGGCAAGTGGGGTTAAGTGACTTGGCCAAGGTCACATGGCTAGTAAGTGTTAAGTGTCTGAGGCCACATTTGAACTCAGGTCCTCCTGATTCCAGGGCTGGAGCTCTATTCACTGCGCCCCTAGCCACCCCTTTGTGTTCTTATTTTGCAAATAAAAACACTCCAGTATATCCCTATTAATGCTAAGAACAAATATAAACTCATCTGTTTGGCATTTTAAAGCTCCTTATGACCTTCCTTTCATGTTCCTCTTGGCCTTTGTCTGACCGTGTTTGTCAAGCTAAACCACTGGTCTTGTTTTCCTTTTTCTGTCTTATTCCGTGACTGCTTGAGTGTTCACCGACACTCATGAGCTACAGGAAAGGAGGCATGCTCACAGTATCCAGCCACTCCCTGTTCCCAGGGGCTTCACAGACTTCTAAATGTCTGTGGGTTTCAGGGATGGGAGCATAGCCAGAGCTTATCATCCCACTGTGAAACAGGTCATGGTCTCTAATTGGTTGGTAGCAATCAAGCTGTTAGGATGGATGGTGGTTTGCCTGAGGTGGTAAAGGCAATATCTATTACTGATCTATTGGGGACTCGTGGTAAAAGGTTCCAGGATGCTTCTAGAAACTCACCAAGCGTAGCCTGGTACTGGAAGGTACCTGCCACATAGGATAATAGTTTGTTTTTTTCCTCTCCTAAAAAGGCAACAGAACAATCTTGGACTTGACTGGTCCAGGGGACCAAGACTACAACTGTTGCCATAGCTTCCCAGCTGCCTAACACATAAAAGCTGCATAGACTTTCCTCTGCCTTGTTGGTCTACACATCCTTCTGACCAGGTGGGCCATCACGGCAAAAGCAGACAGGAAGGCCATGGAGCCTAACTAAAGCAATGTTGCTTCTTTGCTGAATATCCATCACGGGCTATTATTGAGTAAAATTCCTTCCTACAAATATTTCATTTTGTTCCAGTGCCAAGCCCTGAAATAGTGAATTGGACTGAGTCAGGCCTGGCCCCGAGCAGCTGAATTGGTATCCTCAAAATGTTGCACTTAATATTGGGGAAATAGTACAGGGAGAGGTTGCCTAGTAAGGACTTGAGAGATGATATTCAGAGAGTGCATCCATGTTGCTATGGTTTTCTTCCTGAGGGTAAACAAATATTTTTTCCCAGTTCTCATGACACTCTTTTCATTTCTGGGTGAATGGGGGAATTGTGGTATCATTGTTAAATACAAGAAGTTTATATAGAAGGGAGAGAGACCTTAAGTTTCAGTTGGAATAGTATATCAAATGATGGTTAAACATTTACATGGAAATATCCTGAAGGCAGTTGAAAATATGGGACTGGAGTATAGGGAGTGAACAAGACTTTAAATATAGAATCTGATGACATCATTGAGGTTGAACAAATGAAAGTGGGTTTGTTCACTGGGAGAAAGATTTCAGGGAGCAAAGAACAGAGGTGCTTTGTAGAACACTCACAGTTAATGAGCAGAAGAAGGAAGAAGAGCCAACAGGGAAACTAAGGCAGTGGAGTATCATAGAATTTTGAAGTTAGCAGGAACTCAGAGTCATCTCGCCCACCTCTTTCCTGAGTAGAGATCCCCAAACAATGTCACCCCCAGCCTCTACTTGGGGACCTGCGGCAATAAGCATTTTCCTGCCTCCATGGACAACAACTCTACTTACATAGCTCTAGTTGTTAGAAAGTGTTTCTTTACATCAGGATGGAATTGGTCAGGTGGAAAGAGCCCTGGAAACCTAGACTTGTTTCCTTGTTTAGCCATTTGCTATCTGTATGACCTTAGGCAAGTCATTTAGTCATTCAGGATTCTAGAACTCTAGGATTTTCAAGTTAGAAGGCACCTCTGATTTTATCCAGGTCAGCTTCCTCATTTTAGGCCCACACTTCCTCAGCTTCCCTCTCTAAGGAATGAGTTGTGCTCTTTGTAGGGGCAGAAGGCTGGATGTGGGACTGAAACAGATGAGCTCTGAGATCACAGCCAACTCTAAAAACCAAAGTTCTCTAATTCTGAGAGAGGTTTCAAAGCAAGAATCAAAAGGACTTGGATGACAAGGCAATAAAAATAAAAGAGGAATATCACATAATTACCAGAATTTAAACTTGAGTGACTAGAAGTGTGATGGTTCCATAAAAAAGTGAACGATTAGCTTCCTTGGGAAATTGGCTCTGGATGATAATACTTCAGTGAAGTGTCCCTTTCATAGGGATGTCAGTTGGATCACATTCAATGGTATGTAAATGTACACCAGAGTCAAATGTATGTGAAATGTAGCTGTGATATCTGGTCGTTGTTACCATTGTGTGAATGGAGACCTAGGAAGAGAATGTCACAGTGCTAAGTCATGAAGGCGAAGGGAGTTTTACCAAGGAAGGAAGTGGTTAATAGTGACAACATCAAGGACAACAAACATTCTGAAATGAAAGGGATCTGGGTCTTAGGACTAGAGAGCTTGGAGAGGCCTTAAAGATGATATGTTCAACCCTGACACTTTACAGATGAGGAAACCGAGGCTCGAAAAGAAACATACACACACACCATGTTGGATCGTGAGTAGGCTCAGAAGAAGCGAACATTATGGGAAGTGGAGGAACAGCTAAATTGTTATTATTGGGCAGGTGGTGTTGCCGTGGATAGAGCCTGGTAGTTGAAGTAAAAAAAAGGCCTCAGTTTAAATCTTGCCTCAGACTCACTAGCTATGTGAGCCTGGATAAGTCACTTAACAGTCTCAGTTTCCTCATCTGTAAAAGGGGCATCATACTAGCACTGCCTCCCAAGATTGTTGTGTGGATCAAATGAGCTATCCCATGAAGCCTTAAATTCCCAGAAGAATGCTAGCTGTATTATTGGCTATCTGGATAATAACAATTCCATTTTAAAGAGCAAATTCGAACAGCCTTCCTGCTCTATAAACCATTAGACATAGGTCAATAATACTCCACACCATAGATTCATAGGACTGGAGGTACCTTAGAGATCATCCCATCATACAGATGAGGAAGGAAATGACCTGCAGTGACAGAGTCAAATGGGTGGGCAAGCCCTCCCTGGCTCTTCCCAGTGGAGCACAGAATCTGGAAAATTCTGAAAACCAAGAGGTAGCATGGCATTTGCAGAAAACAAGCTGGATTTAGGAACATATATTCACTCTTCATTTTTTTTTTTGTTGGATCATTTCAGTTGTGTCTGATTCTCCCTGACCTGTCTGGGGTTTTCTTGGCAAAGATACTAGAGGGGTTTGCCTTGTCCTTTTCCAGCTCATTTGACAGATGAGGAAACTGAGGCAAACAGAATTAAGTGACAAATAAACTAGGATAATAGGATTTAGATTGGGGAGGGGCCTTAGAAGTCACTTGGTCCAGTCCTTTCATTTTATCCATGGGGACTTATTATGAGTTTTTTTTAGCTGTTTACAAGAACAGAAATCGTAGGCCATCTGAAAAATTAATAAGAAAACTTCAGTTTAATTTCAGGCAAATAGCACAGGTAGAGGGAATGTGGGAAGAAATTGAGTTTGCCTATATTAGCTAACTTTCTAAAGAGGTACACTAGAACGTTGCATGATTCCACTTTAGGATGAATTCTGGATTACAGGCCCCTCTGTAATGATTGCCTTAGCAAGCCAAGGAATGTTGCCTATCGGCCAGAGAGAAGAATTTAACTCATGGTCATGTGAAATGTAAGCTATAACAGTCTGCAGAACTGAAATCAACAGCAGCATTAAATTCTAGTTTAATAACTAAGTTTCTGCTCCTGCCCAGAGAGACCCTAAAAGGAAATGCCAGAAGTTCCATGTGGTCTTCCATCCAGGTACCTCCTGGTGTTCAAGTGTGACTCAGACATCCTCATGGCTGTTTTGTGAAGTCAGGGATTTTATTTACCATTTAACAGTTGGAGAAATTAAGTCACGGAGGAAGGAAGTGGCTTGTTCAGGTGATGCCGGAGAGCAACAGGTTAACCAGAAGCAATCTTGGATGCCCTGGCTACTAGACCATCCTAGCAGAGGATTTTGAGGGACTTTGCCCTGGGGGGCTGAAATTTTGAGACTGCTATTAATTTACCCTTCCTGCAGATAGAAACAACTGATATTAGCACCTAGTAAGCAAGAATATTTAAATAATGAATGGCCCAAATCACCCTCCTCTGCAATCCCAGATTGGTTGTGCTATACTCCAGGTGGTCTCCCTGGCTCTGCCGTCAAGCCTTGGTCTCTGTAGTAGCAACCTCACAGGCTCCCACATTCTCCATCTTCTCTTCATAAGGCAGTGCCCTGGAGTCTTGTTCCTGTTGTTTCCTAAGGATCAAGATGTTCCCTGCAGGCCTCAGGCCAAGGCACACTTCATAAAATACATAGCTTCACCTGACCCCCATACCATTAAGGTTACAGCAGATCAATCAATGGCTGTGCCTGCTTGAAAGATAAGCAGTTTAACAGAACACTAACAGATGCCTATCTCCCGTTCCAGGCTAGAACTAATGGACCCTACATGACTTTCACACAGAAAGGAATGGGGTTGGGGGGAGGACAATTTCATTTATTCCAGTCAAGAGCTAAAACAGCAGCTGCATGTGACATTTGTGTCTGAGGTCCTCACCCCATTCATGGTGTACAATACATATGAGATGCCCTAGTTTGCTATTTCAATGTCAGGGTATGTGTACACAGAAGTTCAAGCTCACATATCTCTTCAGATGGCTTGGTGCCCAGTCATTAACTGTGTTGCAAAGTAATTCAAACTGGGTGCCAGGCAACTGACAAAATCCCATCTAAAGTGGGAATCTTCTTTCCTATAAGTAAGGAGATCTGGAATCCCTGGATTGGGGGAAAGGTTGTTTGGATTTTTTAATCCAAGACTCTGAACTTTTTATTTGCCAAAAAGGGTGGGCACAAACTAGATTGGAATAAAAAATGACAGCACTGAGGTTGCCAGAATCTTGTCAGAACATTAGGCCCTACATAGCTGCATTCTTTCCAAGGTTCTATCTATGTAGCTGGCCAAATATTTTCTCTTTTCCTTTAGAGTACACAGAGGAGGGTGGCTTTGAGGATTCCAGGTGAGCAAAAATTTTATCTCTTGCAAGCAGGCCTAGGTGAGTGATGGCCTCCGTTACCTTCTCTTACCAGGTTTGTCTTTCCAGGGAAGGGAAGGTAGAAAAACCTGTTATTTAGGGAGAGGACATTGCCTCAGGCTTCTGGCTAATTTTACTGAAATCTGATCGACAGTAATTGACCAAAAATAAAAATGGAATCTTCAATCAAACATTTATTCAAACAGAGTGCCTACTATGTGCTAGGCACTGCACTAAGTGATAAGGATACCAAAAGGGGGAAAAGACAGTCTCCCTGCCCTCAAGAAGCTCACTACCTAATGTAATCCGTAGTGCTAATGAGTGTTTCTCCAAACTTTCCAAGAACATAAATTCCCCATCATATGGCAGTTAGGTAAAACAATGGAGAGAGCAATGGACCTGGAAGATTTGAATTCAACTCTGGCCTCAAGGTACTTCTGAGTGACCTGGGCAAGTTGCTTAACCTCTGTCCTAACCCCAAGGTTGCTGTGAAAATAAGATGTGTACAGGGCTTTGTAAATGCTGGTTATTATTATTTTCTACTTGTTTTAATAGTTGCTCCTGAAAGGTCTCTGGTTTGAAACATGTTACTTGCTTCAAAATTTAAAATTCTAGGTCTGATATAGTAAAAATAAGTAAACATGGGGCAGCTAGGTGGCACAGTGAATAGAGCACTGGCCTGGGAGTCAGGAGGATCTGAGTTCAAATCCAGCCTCAGACACTTAACATAAAACTAGCTGTGTGACCTTGGGCAAGTCACTTAACCCCAATTGCCCTACCTTCTCCTCTCCAAAAAGCAAAAAAGCAAAAACCTATGGAGTAGATATATTTCTCATGCTTTCCACAGGGCCAGTTTGAAAGACCACATAAGGCTGGTAGAGGTCATGTAGAGATTCCCAATTCTCAGCTTTCCTATCCCCCTCCATATATATTCCCAGGGCAATGGGAATATATATGTCTAGTGATGTGAGCTTTAAAGGGAGAAATATACATTACTGATGCCTGGGTCACATGCTTAACAATAGCTTCGTGTGGTGTCCCATTCTTATGAACCAATGTCCTGTTTCTTTCCTTGTCAAAAATTCCTCAAAATCTTAATATTAAATTTTGTTTCTGGGTGAGATACATGAGGAAAAGGCAATAACTAAGGTGAATTTTATTTGCTTGAGGACTATTATGACATGACATGTAGATGTACATGTATATATAGATAAGTATATATTGCATATACATATTATACAACATATGCATATATGTGGGCACACACACACACGTGAAATTACCTGAAAGGAGACAGCCCAGAACTCTTCATCTAAGAACCCCAGAATAATAAGGCCCTCCAGACCACAGGCTCTGCTCTAGCCCAGATCCCACAGCCATCATCTGGGGAATCAACCTTTATGGCTATGTAGTCTGGCAACTACTTTTGCAGGCGCTATAGTGCTCATCTTTTCAACTGCCACGGCTACTGAAGACCTGAAAAAAGGAACTTCTCACCAATCAATCAATCAATCAACATTTATCAAATGCTTCCTATGTTACAGTCCCTGGGCTGGGAGTTGGGGACACAGAAAGAGCATAAAACAGTCCCCACCCTCAAGGAACTTACAATCTAATGGGAGAGACAACATGCAAACAAATACATACAGAGCAAGCTGTATACAGGATAAAGAGGAAATAATTAACAATCCAGGGCAGCTAGGTGGGGCAGTGGATAGAGTGCTATCTCTAGAGTTAAGAAAACCCGAGTTCAAATCCAGCTGTGTGACAGTGATAAGGGAAGCAGGCACATTTGGTGCTGGTTAGATACCACCGAAGGCACCACTTCATCCTGGGCCATCGCCAGTAGTCCTGACTTTTTTCTTGCCACTGGACTTCAATGACTCTGAAAGAAAGAGTCTGGCTGACAGCTAACTAGCTTTTGCCTCTTTTTGTATTCCTAGTGTTTAGCACAGGGCCTAGCTCATAGTAGCTACTTAATGTTGATTAACAGAAAGAAGGCACTAGAATTAGGCATCACCAAGCTATCAACTAGTATGGAGGGTGGAGTACCAAACTCCTCCCAACACTCTCCTTCCTTTCTGGACTTTGGGGCCCATTCCACTCTAAACCTGCTGCCCTGACTGGTTCTTCAACTCCATGGAACAAGATGGCCTTCCCCACACCCTTCCCATGAGTACCCCTAGTGCTCCCCGCCCCATACTTTCCTGCTTCCTCTTGTGTGCTGTCTCCACCTTCCCCCTATTCCCCCCTCCCAATAAAACCCTAAGTTCATTGAGGACAGGGATTGTCTTTTCTGCACAGTGCCTGGCACACAGTAGGTGTTTTATGTGTTATTTCCCCTACTAGAATGTGAGGTCCTTAAAAATAGGCTCTCTTTTCTTTTTCTGTCTGAATTCCCAGCACCTAAGCCAGCATTTTGCACACTGGGTGCTTAACAAATGACTTTTCTTTCCTTTATGCCTGCCCTTGGTAATAAGTGCAAATATGTACTATTTGTAGTTTCTAGCTGGCAACCTTTTTATGTCTGAAATAAAGTATTTGGAAGATACATATTTAAGTGTGCCTTAGCCACTGACACACCCTCATGAAAGCACAAGCTCGCCCTCGTGATTTCTGGCTCTGTACCCAGGTGCACCTCCCTCAATGCCACCTTGAACTCAGGAGTTCTCAGCTGTGGCAGAGACTTTCAACTTCTGTTCGTCCTCCCTCCTCTCCAATCAGCCTACAAATTGCAGAGAAGGTGCCAGCTTGCCCTGATAAAGGCATTTTCCTCACAGGGGACTTCCTACTGCAGGGCAACTGCTGTATTCCCTATCTCTAGCCTCTAATCAGCCTCTGAGGACTGGATCCCCTCCCTCTATTGATTCAGCTTTAGTCACCACTTTTAGGATCACAGGCTGGTCAGTTTATAAGGCACCTTAGAAATCATGGAGTCAAGCCCTTCCTTTTATAGTTGAGACCCAGAAACTGAGAGGGAGAGTAGCTTGCCCAAAGTTGCAGTCAATTGGTGGCAGAAACCAGGATGCAGAGCCAGGGTTCCTGACTCCCAGATGAGTCTTTGTTTCCCTACATTAATTACCCAGTTGTTCTTTTCTATTTGAAGGCTATACAGTGTCTTTCCTTTGCTATAAAATCTCTATGTGGTCTCAGGTAAGTCACTTTACTTTTCTCATCTGCAAAATAGAGTGGTTGAAGGAAACAGCCTCTCAAGTTCCTTCGAGCTCTAAAACAGATTCTAAGCACCTTAAGGGTTTTAATATAGTGGACTCTAAAGACATGGCAAGGTTCAGAGGTGTTTCTAAGGTTCAAAATCACCATGTTTATGTCATAGGAGTGAAGTTTACAGCATTATTCTCTCTTGAAATGAACTGTGGCATGTTTTTGCTTTTTTCTATTTAAAATCTGTTTGTGCATATTAAAGTGTTTTCTTTTTTATCAAGAAAACAAAGAAATTTTCCTGTTAGCAAATTGTTCCATTGGTCACACAAGGTGGTCAGGCTAGGTAGTAAGGTATAAAGAGATTAGAATAGTCAGTTGGTAATAAGCAACCCTGATCACAGGGGGATGAGGAGAAAAGAGGATCATTCAAGGCATGGAAAAATACATTACCATTTAGAATTCGTCACAGAAGAGCAACAATGCATGCACCATTCATACTGGAAACGCTAAGCTTCGGTTTACTGATGATCAGGTTCAAATGAACAATCTTTCCGTGTAGCTGAGTACGAAGCAGCAGAACAATCCTCCTATAACTCACTGGCCCCTTCACCTCTTTCTGCTTTTCTTGGTTCCATCAGCCATCTTCTAGATTTTATTTTTTTTTCCTGTTGATTTTTTAAACCTCTTGGTAAATGGATGATTTTCTCTCTGCATTTCTCTTGAGGATAGGCAAAAAGCAATGTGTAGTGAAAAGAACATAGGCCATGGAGTCAAAGACCTCAAGTCAAGGCCTGGCTCTGACGGATTTTAGTCAGAGGACCTAGAGGCAGCACTGGATGAGAGAAAACAAGCTTGATTGGGAGTCAGAGGACCTGGGTTGAAATTCTGGCACTATTCTACCTGATTGTGGGCAAATCACTTGAAGCACTCTTGCTCTAGTCGCCTTATCTGTAGGATGGAAATAAGAATAATAACATTTCACTGTTATATTTTGGACATGACACTAAAATACCACTAACTGTATGTATTGAGGAAGCAGTGAATATCAATCATTGGTAGTACTTAGGTAGTAAAATGTTCCACAAAGTACTTGCAATAGAGAGCCTTTAATTTATGCCCTAATTGAATAATACAAACTGATTATGCTTCATTCACCAAGTGGTATAAATCGCATTGGTAAAAATGGGTGTATCAGGACTATATTTAGATATGAGGATGTGACTGTTCAGAAATCTACAAATGTTCCCGCTAAATTCAAAATGTTATAGCTAAGCAAAAGACCTTGTATCAGGGAGGGATATCAAATCTATATTACTGTCTAGGCTAGAGTCTTGTTTTAAAAATCAGAAGGAAACAGAGTAAGACTACCTTCTAAATTCCCAGGAAACTTTTCATGAAATCCTATCAGAACAAATGATCATCACCCACTTCTGGTGACTCACGTTAAGAGGCAATGGGCTCCCATATGGTTCTTTCCCCCTAAGAGTGAAGAGGGAAGATGTAGACAGTGACAGCCAGAATGACTGAGGTTCATGGGCGAGGTCGCTGACCACCAAAGGAACTAAGTGAGCATCCAGATCTAGTTTATTTCTCATTGGTGTAGCTGAAGTTGTCTGTGATTTGTCTTCCCTAAATCAGTAAATTTGTAAAGAATAACAGCTTCCTTTATTTATCCTTGAATACAAAACCAATGTTCAGGTGACTCAGAGACAATCTGAAGTCTTAGCAGAGCTGTTCAGCTCCTGGTTGGATCCTACATGTGCCCTAATATATCTCAAATCAAGGCCAAAAGGATCTGAAGGACTATATCACAGATCGACTGATACATGCCTTGTTTTGATTTAAATACATTTCAACTAGGTAAGTTCCCTGTGAGTCAGCTATGTCTACCTCAAATCATGAACAGATCACAAGAGAACAAATGACAGTGACTGAAGAAATCCAGAAAGTATTGCAAGAGATTATGAACACCTGGGCAAGAAAGTGAAGCTGAAATTTTGAAAGAAAGTGTGGATTATAACTCAGATAAGTGTTTACTGTGGAGGCAGTCTTAGACTTGTTTCTGTTTGGACCCAGAGCAAGAGGCAATGGATGGGGGTTGGCTAGGTGGGGCAGTGAATAGAGCGCCGGCCCTGGAGTCAGAAGGACCTGAGTTCGGAGCTGGCCTCAGACACTTAATCCACACAAACAAAACCTAGCCGTGTAACCTTGGGCAAGTTACTTAACCCCAATTGCCCTAAAGGGGCGGCTAGGTGGCGCAGTGAGTAAGAGCGCCGGCCTCGGAGTTCGGACCGGAGATCAGATCCTCAGAAAATGAGCACCCACACATAAATAATGACTAGCCGTGTAACCTTGAGCAAGTTACTTAACCCCAATTGCTTTAAAAAAACAAAACAAAACAAAACTAGCCGTGTGACCTTGGGCAAGTCACCTAACCCCAATTGCCCAGCCTTCTCCCCTCCAAAAAAAAAAAGAAGCAATGGATACAGAATCTGGGGCCAACTGAGGCTTGATGACAGGAAAAACCTGTTAGGTGGAGATGATGAAAAACAGAATGACTGGCTTGGAGAAGCGAGTTCTCTCCCAGTAGCAGCTCGATGACCACTGCTGGGTACATTATAAGTAGGGATTCTTTTGGTCTCGGGGTTGAGCTGCATAGGGTCCTTCCAACTTTCATCTTCAATGGTTGTTCTGCCTGCTCCCATACGGCAGAACTGGAGCAATAGGAAGGATTGTCAATGGCCTATTGGCAGATTTTAGCTTTGAGTTGCAAGGTTGAGTCCCCATCCTTTGAGGCCTTGAGGAAAAGGGCTGCTAACTTGGTAGTCAATGAATTCCCCATCAATGTAGGTTTTCATTAAAAATAACTAGCATTTATATAGCTTAGAATCTGCAAAGTGCTTTTACATATATTAACCCATGCAATCTTTGTGAAAGCCCTGGGAGTAGAGGTGCTGGTATGCCATGGATAGGTTGACTGATTTGCCAGGTTCATGTAGTAAGTGACTGAGCCAGGATTCAAACTAAGATTGTCCTGACTCCAATTCCCAGATTGGATGACTGATCACTTGGCTGGGATGTTTAAGGGATAATTCCTTAGCTAGTTACTAATTGAACTAGATGGTATTTAAGGTCCCTTGCTACTCCAAGATTCTGTAAAACTTATTTACATAACACACAATGCCAGTTGTCAAGATCTCCAATTAAGTCAATTATACTGGTGTTTATTACAGTGATTTGCAAGGCACATGCCCTTAAAATTGCTGAAAAGTTCAGCACTAATCTTTTTTTTTTCCCTGAAAGAGGTAAAAGGTAGAACAGGCTTCAACTCAATTGTTTGAAATTGTACCTTATGTCAGTAAAGTTTAAAAGATGGGTTTCTAAACATGGAGACTGGACTTCTACATAATTTGATAAGATAAGCAGGCAGATTATTCAGAGCAGAGGCTTTAAGATCTAGCCTGAAGACAAAGGTTGGTCTTGAAAAGTGACCACTAGGCAGAGCCAAGATGGCTGAGTAGAAACAGCTCATCCAAGCCACTCTGCCCCCAGATTCCCCCCAAACTATGTAAAAGGGGACTCTGAACAACTTCTGGAGCCCCAGCACCCACAGAACGACACAGAGAAGCTAACCTCCCGCTGAGGACAGCCCAGCAGCCCTGCAGGAAGGACCAGCGCAGCGGTCTGGGAGCCGGCAGCGCCCAACGCGCAGAGTGCAGGAAGCAGAGCTGAGCGGAGCCCAGGTCTGCCTGAGCCGAGGTGTTAGCCCCAGGGCGGCAGGGCCAGCAGCCGGCTGGAGGAACCCCAGAACACCAGCAGCTGTGGCGACTCCAGAATTATCAACATAGACATGCCTAGGAGTAAGTAAGTAAGTAAAAAGTAAGAGGTTAGTGTCCTATGGACTTTGGGACCTGTATTTGGGGAAATGCGTCAGCTCCCTCCCCTGGGGGCCAGAAGCCACTGAGGAGACACGTCATTTTGTAGTTTTCAGAGGCAGCCCCAGCTCCCAGCCAGCAATTAATTGTAGGGAGATACAGCGATCAGTCTTGGGGGGTAATCGCGCTTGCTTTAACCTCCCTGGATCTGGATTGTGATCTAGGGTGGAAGTCATGGGTGGGTTTACAGCTTGCCAGAAACGGAAGTTGCCCCCCCACACTTTTGGGACGAAAATTCCTCTATCTGGCCTTAAAGCCATAGTGTGGCAACAAGCCCAAAAGTCAGGTAATCAAGTGGCAACATGCCAAGGCAAAGGAAACAGAAAAATGCAACCCTAGACTCCTATTTTGGGGGCATAGAGCAGGAAAAGGACTGTGAGATCAGAAGTCCTGCTCCAAAAGCCCCAG
The DNA here is from genome assembly GCA_011680675.1 of Gymnobelideus leadbeateri. Classification (NCBI taxonomy): domain Eukaryota; kingdom Metazoa; phylum Chordata; class Mammalia; order Diprotodontia; family Petauridae; genus Gymnobelideus; species Gymnobelideus leadbeateri. The sequence continues at coordinate 354,037 of WOXC01007943.1, read as the reverse complement.
GGGAAAACATGAACGGGTGGCAGGCCATAGAGGACCTTAAGAAGGACTTTAAAAATCAAATAAGAGAAGTGGAGGAAAAATTGGATAGAGAAATGAGAAGGATGCAGGAAAAGTATGAAATGAGGGTCAACAGCCTGACTAAAGAAAACAACACCTTAAAAAATAGACTAACTCAAATGGCAAAGGAGGCCCAAAAGGGCAATGAGGAGAAGAATGCCTTAAAAAGTCAAATTTCCCAGATGGAAAAAGAATCTCAAAAGTTCACTGAGGAGATTCATTCCTTCAGAGTTAGACTGGAGCAAATGGAAGCTAGTGACTTTATGAGAAATCAAGATGCTGTAAGCAGATCCAAACAAACGAAAGATTAGAAGGCAATGTGAAATATCTCATGGGAAAAACCACTGACCTGGAGAATAGATCCAGGAGAGACAATTTAAAAATTATTGGACTACCTGAAAGCCATGATCAAGGAAACAACCTAGAAATCACCCTTCAAGAAATTCTCAAGGAAAACTGCCCTGATGTTTTAGATGCAGAGGGCAAAATAGAGGTTGAAAGAATCCACCGATCACCTCCTGAAAAAGATCCCAAAAAGAAAACTCCCAGAAATATTATAGCCAGGTTCCAGAATCTCCAGATCAAGGAGAAAATACTACAAGCAGCCAGGAAGAAACAATTTCAATATTGTGGAAACACAATCAGGATAGCCCAGGACCTGGCAGCTTCTACACTGAGGGATCGAAGGGCATGGAATATGATATTCCAGAGGGCAAAAGAACTGGGAATGAACCCAAGGGTCACCTACCCAGCAAAACTGAGTATTTTGTTTCAGGGAAAATATGGTCATTCAGTGGAATAGAGGACTTTCAAGCATTCTTGAGGAAAAAAACAGAATTGAATAGAAAATTTGACATCCAGACGCAAGAAGCAAGAGATGCCTGAGAAGGTAATCAGGGAAAAGAAATCAAAAGGAACTTATCAAAGTTGAACTATTTACATTCCTATATGGAAAAGCAATAACTGTGAGTGATGATATCTTTCTCATTATGAAAATAATGGAAGAAGGGTGTGTGGTCATATGAATACATAGGTGAATGTGTGTGTATATGGATAGAGGGCATAGGTTGAATTTGTTGGGAAGGGAGAATACTCAAGGGATGAAATTATGAGGTGAGAGAGGAAAGTGGCAAGAGGAGATGGGGAAAGACAGGATAGGGTAAACTATCTCATGTAGAAGAAGCAAGGGGAAGTGGTTGCAAGGGAGGGGGAAAATAGGAAGGGAAAAAAAAAGGCAAATCCACATTCTCATTGAATTTGGTTCAGGGAGAGAATGACATACATACTAAATGGGATATCTCAACCTGCAGCAGAATAGGGGGAAGGGGGATGAGAGGAGGGATGATGGATGGGAGGGCATCCTTGTGGGGAGGGGAGGTTGGAAGTATCCACTATAGAAGAGGGACAGGATCATGTAGGGAATGGACCAGGTGGGGGGTGGGATGAGTGGGAGGGAATCATAAGCAGCCTTGTACAATATATCTACTATGATAATGTTTTGCATAGCTAGACATGTACAACATATACTGAATTACTTATATCCCAAGAAGGAATGGGTGACAAGGGAGGAAGGAAATAGATCTGAAATTCAAAGTCGTAACATTAAATGTTTCAAATATATATATAAATACTATTATTAATACTCTTTTGCCTATAATTGGGAGATAAGATGTGCAGGCATTGGGACACAAAGATTCACCTTCCTCTAATGGAAAAGTCAAAGGGGGTATGGGAGAAGGTATGGGAGAGAGCAGATTGGAGGAAGCGATATCTTGTGGGACTACTATTCCGGGAGGTTGGGTAGGGGAATAACGGGGGGAAAATGATTGTAACTCAAAATCTGGAGGAAATGAATGATGTAAAACAGAAGTTAATAAAGCATTTGTTTAAAAAAAAAAAGTGACCACTATTTGGAGTAAAAGTGAAAAAGTATTGCAATTCCCTCTGCCGGAGAGGAAGGCACAAGGGCTTTAATTCCAAAGAGTTATAAGAGAAAATTAAAAGATAATTTGAAAATACGATTCTCTGAAGCTATGGCTGCCTGCAATATTGTGGATTGTCTTTGAAACTGTCAACAGATTTTTATGGAAAGTAGTCTTGTGTCCTTAGGAGGCTTTTCACATAATACATAGGGATTTTAGGTGTTTACACTGATACTATCACATGACGATAAGCTGGAACAGGAATACACTAACCTAATAAACTTTTAACTACTTGATGTGGCTGTACCTTTTGGCTAGTTTAAATGGAAGAATAGTTTGAGCTAAGAAAAGTTTGTATCTTCATGCTTCCCAGGCTTGAGTAAGAAATGGAGAATACATGATGGAAAACGCTATCCACATCCAGAAAAAGAATTGTGGAGTCTGAATGCAGATGGAAGCATTCTATTTGGTTTTTGTTTCTTTTGTTTTGTTTCTTCTTTCTCATGGTTCCTCCCATTCTTTACAACACGACTAATGTGAAAATGTTTAATATGAGTATGTAGAGCCTACATCAGATTTCACACTGTCTTGGAGAGGGGGAAGGGTAAAAGTTTAGAACTCAAAATCTTATGGAAGTGAATGCTGAAAACTAAAAATAAATTACTTTAAAAAAAGAAATAGAGAACAGCAGCTACTATTATGAAACAGGAAATAAAATTACATGGCAATAAACAACACATATTTTTGTTTAACAACTTTTATGTCACAAAATAGATCTAAAAAGTCAAAGGACGCAAGAGAGGTCAGACTTCTTAGGAGAACAGGTAGATACTAAATGGAATGTCCAGAGAGGAGGCTGAATTTTTCTAGCTTAAGTTGAGGGAATGGGATGGAGTGGCTTGCTAGCCTTGACAATCTAGACATGCCGCCATGGGTATGTGCCAAGTCCTCTTGGGCAGTGGTCCAGCTCTATCAAAATTAGTCTGAGAAGCTGCATACAACTCAGTAACACTGATCGGGTATCAAGGTAAAATGTTTTCTGGGAAAAGTGAAACATTTTTTGAGAGAGGAATCAATCTCCAGCTTTTATCCTCTGAGCCCAGTTTTTCAAACTGGCATTAAGCTCCACAACAAACCGTAACATACAATTTAAGACTTGGCCATACATATAGATAGAAAGTCTATCCTTAAGTATTTCCTAAAATATTTCTCTTCCCTTCCCCCATGGCTTCTACTGAAAGAGAATATTTTTCTCTTCTGCCTTTTTGCATGGACAAATTAAAAGCAAAAGAAAAGAAAAATATAAATTGGCTGGTAACTGCCACCCCCCCAAAAAAGTACAAACATTATGGAGAAAATACCAAAAGCCCTCATTTCAGTCTTCTTCCTGGAACTGTGACTAACCAGTGGACAAGTTATTTAAATCATTCAGAGAGTTGGTTTTCCCATGTGTAAATAGGTGGAGTGGAAGAAATGGTTATTAAAGTCTCTTCCATCTTGGAAACTTCATATACTATAATATTCTCAAGACTTGTTTTGGATTTCATGACACCTACTTTCCTCAAAAATCCCATTATATTGACTAGAGGACAAAATGCTAAATTTTAAGAAATTGCTTGCTTCCTAGTAATCACTGCTACTGGAGAGGGTGGAGTCAGTATATCACTTAAGCTCACAAATTCTCTGGTTAAAGCTGATCTCACTAAATCCAGCACCAACAAGATTAGGGCCCAAGGCCAGGCAGGGGCAGGAGATAGATGATCCACCTAGCTACTTAAGGATGTGTGAACCAGATCAGGGTGGAAATGGAACAGGAGCCCGTTAAAGCTTTCCTACATGTCAGCAGTGAGATTGGGCCCATGAATGGCAGATGAAAGGAAGGGAGGTTGAGGGGGAAAGGAAGGAAGGGATATGAAGATCATTTTTCATTTTTGTCTGAGGTCCTCAAAATCTTGCTTTTTTATCTGGAGGGGCAATTGGGGTTAAGTGACTTGCCCAAGGTCACATGGCTAGGTTTTTGTGTTAAGTGTCTGAGGTGGGATTTGAACTCAGGTCCTCCTGACTCCAGGGCCTGTGCTCTATTTACTGCCCACCTAGCTGCCCCCAGGTCCTCAAAATCTTCAGGAGACTACTAATGATCCAGAAGCAGCTTTCCCATTGATTGTTCTTTTCTTTAGAAAAAAAAAATGTTTTTTTCAGAAGGGGTAAAGCCAGATAAAGAATTTGATTTTCCTCTACATTTTTCGTGGGCAACCTGAAATTCTTTGGCAGGCCACAGGTTGTGCAGGCCTGATGTAAATGTTCATTCTTTTCCCTCCAACTATTTTCTGATTGACTGAACTCACCAAAGTCCAACAATCCGAGGGCACAGAAGTTCCTGTGGGGCCAGTGTGGAGGAGAGGGTATATTTAGTGACATATAACAATACACCAGACTCTCTAGCACTCCATCACCTGTTATGAATTATGCTGACACCTCTTGGCTTCTCTGTTGATGGTTTTTTTTTTTTTCCTTTTCCCCTATGTGAAGACTACTAGAGGTGCATAACTATGCTGATCAGACCCTTTGCCATTTCCAAGGCTGGTTTTAACAGTTCCCAAAATGATATTTTCCCATGTGGATGCACATTAGATCCAAGTCCCATAACTCCTTTCCCCATCTATCCCTGTGAGGTCTATGTAGGTCAGTACACATTTCACTGGAATCCACTCTGGAAATTCACCATGCTCACCTCTCATGGCCTCTGAAATATTTTATACCGACTCCATAAGCCCTCAATAATCAATCAATAAGCATTTATTAAGTGCCCACTATGTACTGGGTACTACTGCTCCAGGAACTGTGCTGGGGATACAAAAGAAAGAGGCAAAAGAGAGCCCCTGCCCTCAAGGAGTTTACAATCTAACAAGGGAATTGACTGCAAACATCTACAAAGCAAGCTATTTATAGAATAAATAGGAGGTAATTAAGAGAATAAAGGCCTTAGAATTAAGAGGTGTTGGGGAAGGCTTCTGGGGATTTTAGTTGGGACCTAGAGGAAGCTAGGGAGGTGAGAAGCCAGAGTAGAGGGAGAGCATTCCAGGCATGGGGGCAATAACATCTCTAACTCTTTTCTTGCTCAATTTCTCGACTGCTTTACTTCACTCAGTAAATAGCCCCTGTACATAGTAATATATCACAAAAATGCCTCGGGGCCAGATCTCACACCTTGTCAACAAGAAAACGAAGGCAAAAGAATGTCCTTTATAGCTACCCTGGAGGAATAATCAATTTTCCCAGATGTGGCAAACTCCAGCAACAACCTCCACCCCCAGGATTCTCATTCTTAATAAGAAGCTACATTCTCTGCAAAGACATCACTGTGGGGTTTCGTGTGACTTTAAATTATGTTATTTACATAGCAAAATTTATTAATTAGTTATTGGGAAACTATGATGGCTGTGTGGTAACATTATGCAGAGTATTCCTGTATTTCTGACTTTTTGTTAATAGAAGCATTATCCTTTAGGTAGGATTTAGTAGATGCAATTTTAAAAAAAAATTATGTATTATGTATTTGTGTGTTATACATTATTTTATTTAAGTATTATCTATTTTACTTATGCATTATACATTTAAGTATTTATATTTTGTTTCTGTTATTTTCAGAAAATACAGCTTGCTATCTAGTACAACTTTCTTTAAAAAACTAATTTTCATGTGACTTATCACTTAAAGGTATTAGGAGTGAAAGCAAGGGGGAAAAAGAGACCAATAAAAAGGTTTTCTCCAATATCCAAAACTTCTACAAAAGGACTCAAGAGCTTAAAGTATTTTTTTTAATTTTCAAAGACATTGCAAAGGAAGTAGAGAGAGGGAAGCAAGAAGAACTAGCAGGTGAATATCAAAAGGCAACAAAGGTAGAAACAGACGTGACATCTTTGGGGCATGTACCACACACCACCTGGACAAGAGAGCAAATGAATATACAGAGGTCCCATATGAGAGTGAGAGGGTCAGGTAGAGGGTTTCAATGATCTGGACCAGGGTACTGAAAGGTGTGATTGCTAAATCATTATCAGTTTGCTTTGAAAAATCAGGAAGGAGGGAAGGACTGCAGGACTGGGGAAGGGCAAGTGTCCCAATTTTTCCCAAAAGGGAAGAGGGTAAACTGTAAATCCTAGGCCTGTGGGCTTGATCTGATTCCCGGAAAAATTCTGGAACATATTATTTAAAAAGATGATTAGTGAGGTTCTAGGAAAGGAAATAGTGATTCCAAAGAGTCAGTGCTGCTTCAAGGACAGGTCCTGACAGATTAATTTCATTTCCCTCTTTGATGAGGTTTCTCTGACTCACAGGAATGTTTGCTTAGATGTTGGTTATACATTTGACCAAATCTCTTATCAAATCCTTTTAGGTGAGTTGAAGCCACATGGGTAATGAGAAACCACAATGAGGAGACTGCTGAGGGGTGTTGAGGTTAGAGGGCTGGAGGATCTGAGCTCAAACCTGCCTCAGAGAATTGATGTACAATGCTGGGCAAGTTCATGAACCTCTGTCTGCCTTAGTTTTCTCACTTGCTAAATAGGGATGATAACAGAAGCCAATATCACAGAGCTGTTGTGTGGATCAAATGAGGTAATATATGTAAGGGGCTTTGCAAACAAAGCAGACACCCCAGTTTAGGAATGACAATGATTGGTGAAGAGCATTCAGGATGGTGAAAGTGCCCAAGTCTATGTCACGAAGAAAGAACTGAGTCTCTTTAACCTGAAGAAGGAAAGACTCCAGGGGAACATGATAGTGAATATATCATGTGTACTGTCATGGAGGGAGGGATTACTCTTGTTTGAACCCGAAAGGCAAAACCAAGAGCAGTGGGAGGAAGTTGTAAAAAAAAAAAAAAAGGACAATTTAGTACAGAACAAACCGAACTTCCTCTACCAAAACAACAAAAAAAAAAACCTGCTTCAAATTAGAAGTGGGCTTTGTCTATAGAGGTGGTCATGCTCCTTGTCCTTGGAAGTCTTCAAGCAGATCCTAGGTGACCATCTGTCAGGTGTATTCTGCTCGGGATTCTTTCCAACAAAATCTCTCCCATATGCTACCTTCTCTTGTTCAACTCTGCCCCCACTCTGGTGTAGGCCCTTATCACCTCTTGCATGGATTACTGAAATAGCTGCTTTGGGTCTGCTTGTCTCAAGTCTCTACCCACTCCATTCCATCCTCCATTCAACAGCTAAAGTGATTTTCCTAAAGCACAGGTCTGACCATGCCATTCCCCCCCTCCCCATCCCTTCTCAATAAACTCTAGTGGCTCCCTATTGCCTCCAGAATCAAATACAAAGTGCTGTGTTTGGCATTCAAAGTTCTTCATAACCCAGCTCCTTCCTACCCTTCTCATCTTCTTACTCCTCACTCCCTGACACATAGTCTTCAATCCAACAGCACTGGCCTCCTGGCTGTTTCATGAACAAGACACTATCTCACAGCTCCCAACATTTTTCCTAGCTGTCCCTCGGGCCTGGAATCCTTTCCCTTCTCCTCTTCAACTACTGGCCTTCCTGGTTTCCTATAAACCCCAATAAAAATTCCCCCTTCTACAGGAAGCATTCCCCAACTTCTAACCCCAGGGTCTTCCCTTGATTAATCATCTCCTACTAATCCTATATATAGCTTCTTTAGTTTATATTTATTTGCATGTTTCCTTCCTTGCTTGAATGTAAGCTTCTGGAGGGCAAGGACATTCTTTTGCCTTTTTGTATCGCTAGCTCTTAACGAAGTACCTGGCCTATGATAAAGGCTCTTAATAAAAACGAATTTATTTTCATGTGTGGGTTGGACTAGATAACATCTGAGTGGCTTTGGGTTTTTTTCCAGCTCTCAAATTCTTTGATTTTGTGATTCTGCTTCCTCCTCCTTTTGGGCTCTGGTAGCTTCTGCTGTTAGAGTCTTCCTCCTTTAGCCATTTTTGTGCAGCCCTCACCTGCTCATCCCATTAGTTTATCCAGGTGGGGAATTCCTACTTAGAATCTTCCTCCACCAATGCAAATTGACCTCTTCCCAGAATCTGTGCCCTTAAGATGGTAAATTGCCTAGAGGCACTGAGAGATTGATGACTTTTGAAGCCAATATGTGTCAGAGGAGTTACTTAAACTCAACTCTTCTAGGCTGTTCTAATATAGCCACCATGTTCATTGAACTGGAGGCTAACTACAAAGAAGGCACTCCTTCTGCTCTTCCTGATCTTTCCCTTCAGCTTCTTCCCTAACCAATCTAACCTGTTAGGATGCTTCCGCCCACTCCACCCCCAATCTGACCTGCCTTGTAGCATTCTGTACCTTGTTTAGTTACATTCTAATTTGTACTGTAGTTATATGTTGCTATCTTATCTGGCTTGCTAGATAGACTCTGATCTCCCACTGACTAATGTCTAATGAAGAGCTTTACACACAACAGGCAATGGATAAACTTCTGCTGTAAATACTTTTGTTAATGGCAAGAATCCGGTCTTCTACGTTGCATCCCTTGACTCCTCTCACAATGACTTCCTTGCTGAGAACAGCTCTGTTTTAAGAATCTACAATGGCTCTGGCTGTGAGAAGTGTGGAGTAGAGGACAGAAGGTCTTCCTCTGGGTCCACAAGAACAGCAACCACTTCCTGCCTCATGACATATTGGCCATTTGACCTTGGGGAAACCTCTGAAATCTGTCTCTGTTCCAGGCAGCTTTCTAGAACTAAATTACAGAGGAGTTCCAATTTTCAGAAGTGGAAGGTATTTCTATCCCCAAAGCTCCCAACATTGATGAAATCACACGTTCAAACCAAAAAATGACTTCTGTTTACCACACCATGTCCAAAGTCTTCTGCCTATTTCTTCTTTGTTTTAAATTTTAAATCTTTAATTTATTCAATAAATGGTCTAGTAGTAATAGCTAGCATTCATATAACACTTTACAGTTTGCAAAGGCCTTTATATATTTCTCATTTAGGCCTTATAATCACCTTATGAGAGAGGTGCTATTACTGTAATGAAATACATTTTAAAGATGAAGAAACTTCACCTGGTGAGGTCAAGTGATTTCCCCTGAGGTCATACATACAAAGTATCTAAGGCTGGATTTGAACTTAGGTCTTCCTGACTCCGAGTCTAGCACTCTCTCCACTGCTCCTCCTAGCCACCCAAGTTTTCTGTTTTTCTGATCCCAAGAAGGGGACTAAAGTTCATATATTTAGACTAAAGTCCAAGATTCATAAATAGAAAATACCAGATACATACAGGTCTGGCAAAATCTGGCCAAATCCACAAAAGAATTATCGAGTGGGGCCCTTCCTGATGGCCTTTGCTGGAAGTTGGCGCTTTTTTCTTCACTGATGTGGTAACGACAGCCTCCTTGCAAAACGACCTTGATTTGGGTACTAGGAGAAACTTTTTACACCCATAGGTCGTTCAAAAAGCATCTGCACAATGGCAGCAGTCCCAGATTTTAGGGACTTGGGATTGTTCTCTAGCTTGCCAATGTGCACAATCTTTTACAACACAGCAAACTTGAATGAGAGGTGAGCCATGAAGTAATCTAACAACCAAGAGAAAAGGCTTATTGGTTAAGTCAATAGAGCACAGGGATGGAGCCAGGAAGAACCAAGTTCAAATCCGGCCTCAGACACTTGCTAGCTGTGTGACCCTGGGAAAGTCACTTAACCTCTGTCTGCCTAAATCCACTGGAGAAGGAAATGGCAAACCACTCCAGGGCCAAGAAAATCCCATGGACAGTGGGGTGGCTAAGCATTGGACCTGACTGAACACTACCATCACTAGAGAGTAGAAAGCCTGGACCTGCCCTGAGTGGGTTAGAAAGACTATCTGTACCAGAGAAGTTCAAGTCTCTACTGAGGTTTTCCATCATTCTTAATGTCTCCAGATATACTACTCTGCTCAAGATCTTCACATTAAGGGTCGGCTAGGTGGCACAGTGAATAGAGCATGCCCTGGAGTCTGGAGGACCTGAGTTCAAGTCTGGCCTGACACTTAACACTTACTAGTTGTGTGACATTGGGCAAGTCACTTAACCCCAAGTGCCCTGCTGTCCCCCTCCAAAAAGAAAAAAAAAAAGATCTTCACATTAAAATCCACATTTGCTGTGTCAAGGAATTTCTCAACCCGAGTTCTTTGAGACCCCAGGAAGGATCTCACACACATGGCCAAATAAAGAGAGTGGCCAAACTGAGGATGCTGCTTGCTGGCAGCAGTGCTCTGCAGCATTTGAATGAACTCATGGGATATGGACTGTGTCCACAGGAAGAAATTCTAGTTGTGGGTTAGGCGCAGTATTCATGGGGTTTGGTGAAGCAGGGTTCTGTATATTCAGTCTAGGGTGGATGGAGATAGTTTAGTTAGTATTCAGTCTACAGCTTTTGTTATTATGTCTGCAGTAGAATGGTGAATAATTTGGTCCTGATGATCCTCCAGAAAGAACCTCATGGCTCATCTACACAGGCTTGACTCTGTGGTAGCATTTCTGGGAATAAAGGTTATTATAATGCCCATCTTCAAGAAACCAGTCTTCACCCTGCCAGCAGGCATGGTGCTGGCACTCTGGTGGGCATCCTACGGAGATTAATCGATGGAGGAATGATGAGAGTACCAGGCTTCTATCAAATGAAATCCACTGGCATTGCCCTTGCACATGGCTGCCAGCCAGAAATGGGCATGAAGATAGCAGGGGCTGGGGTGGAGCTAATCTTCCCAAGTAGGAGTTCACTTCCATAGCAATCTCCTGGAAGGTCCCTCATATATGTGGGCTTGGTGAAGTACATCTTATCGACAGTTGTAATGACTGGCTTCACATACTGTTGGTCAAGGAGACATTCTCTCTCAGGTCTGCCCTTTTTTGGAGCTATCTCCTTCACACTTGCTCATTCCTCCTGCCACAATCAGCATCACATAACTGGTCTATAAGAGACCAAGGGAGGCATCACCACCACCAAGGATTAGGCAACTTTTCTCCGGGTGTCCCCCCAGCAGTCCCAGAATCTATCCAAGCAGCCACTAGAGGCCCTTCTCTCCTTGTCCTCTCTCTTAGACCAGACTGCTTTGACACTTCCCAGGGCTTGTCCAGGATGTGAGTTCACAACTCTGTTCCTTCTGATGAGATAAAGGATCACCACCTCTTATCACCTTCTTGGTCTCTAACCTCTGAAGTCTCCTGGGTCTGCCATTTGACTTACTTATGTAACCTAAGGGCCTTAACATCCAATTGACTTCACTTGGGAACCTTCAGAATTTCCAGGCCTTTCCAGCTACAGTGCAGGCGGACTTTCTTCTCTGTCATCTCCCCCAATCAGAGAGGGAGCTCCTGGAAAACCAGGCCTCTTTGTAACCCCAGAACTTATCACAGAGCTAAGTAAGTAAGCACATGCTAAGTGCTTTTTTATTAATTCACTCATTTGTTCATTAACTCATTCAAGTCTTGATGAAGTCCTGGTGGCATCAATTGCTGGTGATGAAATACTACTGGTCTCAAGCTTCCACAGGGAGAAAGATGTCTGTGGAGCTGTGGTGCTCCTGCCGATTCTCCATTTATATCAGACTTCAGTGCTATGTTGTCCCTTAAAGCTCTGTCCTGGTTCTTTTCTTTTTCCTTCTCTACCATGGGTTCTTAACCTGGAGTCTGTAAATTTGTGCGTTTAAAAAATGTATTTCAATGTAGTTGGCTTCTTTTGTATTCCTATGTATTTTATTTTGTGCATTTAAAAAATATTATTCTCAGAAGGGGCCCAAAGTTAAGAACTATTGCTCACTCAGTCGCCTCCTCAGCTCCAATAGGAGTCCTGAAGGTTCAACTGTCTTCTCCATGGAGACTCACAGATTTATGTAAAACCCTCCTCTTTGCAGAGAGCAAGCCTCTCAAATCACCAACTGCTTTTTGGACTTTTTAAAAGGGATGTCTTACAGTCTTCTCCAACCCAACATATCCAAAACAGAACTTATCTCTTTCCCCAAATCCTCTCCTCTTCCAAATTTACATTACCCTACTTTCCAGGGCACCCAGTTTCCAACCCCAGTGTCATTCTTTCCTCTTCCTTCTCCCTCATCTGCATAGCCAATCAATTGCCAAGTCTTAGGGTTTCTACCTTTATAACACCCTTCTCTTAACTCACATGGCTGCCATCTTGGTTCAGCCTCTCATATCCCTTCTGAACTATTGAAATAACCTTTTAATTGGTCTGTCTCAAATCACTCCGCAAATGTAAATGCCAAAGCGATTTTCCTAAAGTATAGGTCATTCAATTAAACTCCAGTGATCCCCAATTGCCTACAGGATTAGAATACAGACTGCTCTCTGTCCATGTAAGCCCTTCACACCCTGGATCTTTCCGGCATTCTTATATCTTGCTCCCCTCCAGAAACCTTGTGATACAGGAAAACCACCCCTGGGTCTGCTCTGCTCTTCCCAGAGGTCGGTTCATCTCCCGTCGCCAGACTTTTCCACGGGCTGTCCCCCTCCCTTCAAGCCTGGAATGCTCCACCCCCTTTCTCCCGCGGCGTCTTGGCAGAGTCCTTCCCCTGGCATCCTTCCAGATTCAGTCCAAGCCCCCCCCCCCCCCAAATGCCAGTGTTTTCTCCTTTCAGATTACTTCCCTTCTACGGGGGCAGCTAGGAGGGCCTGAAGACCGGGAGCCCTGGGTTCAAATTCGACTTCAGACACTTCCTAGCTATGTGACCCTGGGCAAGTCCCTTCAGCCCGTTTGCCTCGGTTTCCTCATCTGTACAAGGAAGTGGCACAACACTCCAGTGTCTCTGCCAAGAAAACCCCAGCTGTGGACACGACTGCACCACGGCTCTGCCGGCGACCTTGCGTGGACCTATGTGCACGCAGCGGTTTCCCCGTAACGGGGTGAGCTCCTCGAGGGCGGGGCTGTCCCACAGCTTTCCTTGGCACCCGAAGGGATCGGAACACTGCCGGTCCACGCGATCCACGTCTTCCTCCTTGGGGTTTCCCTGCAAAGCTCGTTCTCGGAACTTCCCTTTAGTGCGGAGGTGGGGTTTACCTGTGATTCTCCCTGGGGGCGGTGTAGACTTAAGCGACTTCAAGCCGGGAGGGGAACACTGGGAGGTGAAGCAAGTACGCCCAAGCAGACCCCCTGGGGAGGCGGCTTGGAGCTGGGGCTTTCTCCTCCCCCAGCGGGGCTCACGTGGCAGGGCCGTGGGGAGACGCGTGTGAGTGTGTGAGTGTGTGAGTGCATGTGGACGTGTGAACCGGTCTGGGCGGGGGTGCGGAGGTATGGGGAGGAGCGGAGGAGGGGGAAGCTCCGCCCCCTGTGCGCATGCTCCCGCCCCGGGCGCGTTATAAGGCAGGGGCGAAGGCTTCGGCGGGCAGAGCTGCGTGGGCGCTTCGAGGGGCTGGGGGTGCTTCTCCCTCTTCTGCTGCCGCTGGGGGAAGGAGCCCGCGAGCGAGTGACGTGAGCGAGCCTGGGGCCGGCGCTGCGCGAGCCCTCCCCACACCCTCCCTCGGGATCCGCGCACATAACGGTTAGTCGGGTAACGGCCGCCTCGGGAGCTCTCCCCCGTCCGGTCAGCGCGCGCCTCGGCTCCGCTCGGAACCGGGAGTGGCGGGGGTCCTGGGCGTGGGCAGGGGGGCGCGGGGCGCGGGGCGCGAGGAGCCGATGGCCCTGCTCCCCGGGGGGAAGGGGAGAAAGGGGAGGATGGTGCGCGCCCGCCCGCGAGCACAAAGGGGCTCATCCCCGCGCGAGGATGCGGGGCACCTGTGGAGCGGCGAGGGGTTCTGCGGGGCCCGGGGTGGTGCGGCCGAGAAGTCAAGGCCCCCCCCCCCCCCACTCCCCGCCGGGAAATGAGAAAGAGCCTCGGAGATGGGTGCTGCGGTGCGTGGCGAGGCGGGAGGGCGCGCGTTCTTCTGTGCCCTCCGGTCAATATGAGGGACCACCCCCGCCGGGCCTTCCCCACGTGGCGCCCGCCCTGGGCTGCGGGCGTTCCCGGCCCAGCGATCGCCGGAGGGCTTCGCTCGGGACCCGGGCGGGCGGGCGCGGGCCGGGGCTTTTTGGTATTACGCCCTGTGAGCCCGAGCTGAAAGCTCCAGAGCTGCGAGGCAGTGCTGACGCGCCCTTGGATGCTTGGGGAAACTGAGGCCCGTGGCAGGGAATTGGCGTGTGCGCCCTCCCTCAGGTAATAAAGGGCAAATGGTAGATTGGAACTCGGGGCCTCGAGCTGCTTCTGAGCTGGGCCGAGAATGAATTAAAGTGGTTCCTGCCGGACTGTTGGGCGACGCGCAATCCGGGGGAGTTTGCAATCTCTGCAGGCAGGACCAGGCCCCGATTAGTGCACAGAAATTCCCCAGACGCGGTTGCGTTATTGCAGTTTGTACTGCACGTTCTCAGTTACCGTTGCTGCCCTACTCGTGGCCCCACGTGGGGTTTTCTTGGCCCAGATACTGAAGCATTTCGCCATTTGCTTCTCCAGCTCATTTTACAGATAAGGAAACTGAGGCAAACGGGGTTAAGTGGCTTATCCGGGGTCACACGGCTAGGAAGTGTCAAAGATGAGTGGCCCAGCGTCTTTCCCAGTGCACCACCTAGCTTCTCCGAGTTACTGTGTTTTGCCTGATTATAACTTCAGAATACATACGCGCACTTAGTGGGGACCTCGCTGCAGCGGGACATTGTAGTTTGTGACTGCCCTTGTAGTGAGGTGAGGTATTTGCCACTGACGTAGGTTTAACGGGGGACTTGTTATTGCTTACTGCCAGTTAGTTAACAGTGTTGGCCAATGAAAATGAAACCTTTGTAAATTCCTGCCTTCTTTTATTTGGGAGATAATTCTGTGTTCAGTTTCACCTGTCTTTTATTTTTTTTTTTTTTAAAGCAATTGGGGTTAAGTAATTTGCTCAAGGTTACACGGCTAGTCATTATTTGTGTGTGGGTGCTCATTTTCTGAGGCCGGATTCAATCCCGGGTCATGCCAACTCCCAGGCCGGCACTCTTAGCCTAGCCGGCACTCTTAGCCTAGCCGCCCCTCACCTGTCTTTCTTAATTACCTTTTCGGAAAGTACCCCAGTGTGGCCTTTTTGTTCAGAATAGTTTGTGCTTTAGGAATAACACCATTTTAATTGAACAGTTTTGGGGTAATGATGATTGGAGTCACACTCTAGAAAGTTGTGGCAATTTAGTAATGTGGACTCTAAATGCTGTGTTTTAGATGGGTCTTAGTATAGCTAATAGAAGACCTATAAGGGGGCCCTACCCATCTACCCAAGCTCAACTAGAGGTATATATATAACTTTACATGCCCTCAGATGGGTTGATAAGGTTTCAAAATTTAGTTAAAGTTTTGCTATTATTAGCCTGTCTCCATCACTCTCCTCAACCACAAAAATGCCTGAAGGAAAATTTAAAATGTCCTGACACCATGGGAAGATAAACTTAATTACCTCTAAAGACATAGTGGATAGGGTGCTGGACCTGGAATTAGGAAAAGCTGGGTTCAGATTCTCACACTGCCCGTTACTAGGAAGGTGGGGGTGGCCCTCAGTGAGCTACTTAACTTTTGAGTTTAATCGTCTTAAAATAGATAATAATGCTTTGTAGTAGCCACTGCTAGAATTTGTGAAGCCTACATAAATCATATATTGTTTTAAATATAAGCTCTTTTTACCTGGTAGCAATATCCATTTTTTTGTCTTTATCATCTTAATCCAAATCATCATGGAATTTCTCAGTCTTGAAAAGACATTAGGGTCAATTCAGTCCAAATTCTTGATTTTACATAGAAGAAAGTAGATCCTGTTTCCTTTCTTAATAGATCTTGATTAAGTTACTAAATATGTTCATTTGGAAAATATTAACTGCCTTGAGTATGCAGAGCTCTCCCTCTCAGCTCCTAGAAATGTGTTTGTGCCTTGGTGTAAATAGTTCCCTTAAAACCCTTGTTATCAGTTTAAACTTTTGAATATGTGAACATTTGAAGTCACTTGGTCTTTGAAAGCTTGAAATGCGGAGAGGATATGCAAAATGTATATATATTTTTTTTTAATCATTGATTTTTTTTTTTTAAACTACCTTTTGGGGGCCTCTAGGGCCCTAGGAAGAAGCATAAGCATTGCAGGGAGCTGAAGGCGAGTCCTTTTCTAGAGCATCTTCAAGAGTAGACTTGATCCCTTACAAACTGTGACCCCACCCCCCCCAACATTTCTAATTATCATTAGAGGCAAAATTTAACAGCCAGTATTTTATCTTATTCCCTTTTCTACTTCACTAAAATCCATCCAGCTTTTCTATCTCCTTCTTTTTCTCTGGTTGGTGTGAAGTTAGCGCCAGGCTATGATGCAACCCAAGAGTCTGACTTGCTGTGTCATATGGGAGTGGTACAGGTTTGTTATGCAAATATTCATGTCTTTGATTTGCCTGGTAGATTATTTACAAATCTGACTGAAAACCAGATAATATGAAAATTACTAATGGACATTTGAGGAATGAAGGTGGCTCTGGGTAGAAAGGCTTCCAAGTACGGATCTGTTGACTTACTGTGTATCTGTCCTTTGAGGAGATGTTTGTTACCAAAAGACTGGCCCTCTCCTCCCCCCCCCCACCCCCCCAGGTGGTGAATTTTTTGGCCACCAAAACTAGTGAAAGAAGACTACTGAAGTGTGGAGAGCCTTTAGTCTGCATGGGAGGAGGAAAGTGCTAAGTACCCATGCCAGTGAAATCATGGACCTCCCAAAGCCCTGAAGTGAAGAAATGATCATTATTTTATCTGGTAGGAGAGAGAATGTGTCAGTGTTAATGGAAACCAGGCACTTCATATTTTGTAAGTGTGTATTTATTCCCACAAGTCAAGTCAAAATAAAGCTCCAACTTTAGTCTTTTCTTAGGAAGGCCTTTTAGGTGAAACTTATTTGGTGAAAAAGATACATATTAATGGTTTATTTATAGGCAACCCAAGGAGAAAAGAAATATTCTTTGTGGAAGGGAAGGGTAAGCACCCCAAAAGTGCTTTTCTAGAATAGAGTGCCTTTATTTCAGTCAGTTGTGGTTCTGTGATATTGGTGTCTGTGTTTATCTTTGTTCCCTGGAAAACTACTCAGAGGGAAAGGAAAGTGAATTCATTATGTTTGTTGTTTTTTAAAACTTCCAAAAAATTAAATGACAGTTTGTCTGAATTTCTAGGTACAGTTCCAGTAAAGGAAGCACATACTACTTTTTATCAAGTTTTAACATTGGTAAAATCTAGGTGTTCTATTGTTAGCATTTTAAAATGAGAAATGAATTTATGTAAGGGACTATATATATATTTAGTGCCTCTTAATATGAGAGAGAGAGAGAGTGAGAGTGAGTGAGTGTGTGTTATTATGGGACTTGGTCTTGAAATCGTACCCTGACTGGAAATAGAACAGCCCCTCATGGGCTTGATTCCACTGCTCATCTGCATGGAATGTCTTGTTGATCTGGGCTGATTTATCCCTCCGTGGCCACCTGGTGGCCCCCTGCACCTGGAGCCACCCCCCATAGTGTGGTTACTAGAATCAGCTTTAGTTTTCCTTGAACTCAGGTGATCCTCAGCTTCCTCAGTAGCAAGAATTACAGGTTAGTGCCACCTCACCCTACCAAAGAATGCTTTATAAAACTAACTTTGCACATTACCACTTGCCCAAAATAATGATTTGTGCCAGGAAAATAGCAAAGCAGTCTGGTTTTATTACTCACTGTTTTTATGTGGTATTTCAAAAAGCACTTAATTCTTGTTGATCATGGTAATGGTAGTCAGAAATAAGAGTGACAATTGAAATTTACAATTTCATCTGTTAAACTGAACGTCTATTGAGCAACTATCAGTGCGAACAGCTAGAACTCCAAAGACCAAAACAATAAAACCAGAAAAAAATTGGAGGGAAAAGCCTAGCTGCTGCCAACCCAATAGGCTCTCCTCACCCTTCCCGCCCTCATTGGATACTGGGGGAAGAGGATATTGGAAAATTTAGAATTACCTACTTTTTCTCAGGCTGATGAATAAAATCCTTAAAATATATGCTAATTTCCTTTCTTCCTCCAATGTGCTTTCTAAAATTACCCAATAGGATGACTGACTTGGGACAAATAAATACACCATTAGAATTCCTGGTTTGTTTTTTTTTGTTTTTTTTTTGGTTTGGTTTTTTTGGCTTTTTTGGAGGGCAATTGGGGTTGTGACTTCCCCAAAGTCACATGGCTAGTAAGTGTATCAAGTGTCTTAGGTCGGATTTGAACTCAGGTCCTCCTGACTCCAGGGCCGGTGTGCTATTCATTTGGCACCTAGCCAACCCCCTAGAATTCCTTTCTACAGAGAACAAGTACTATGATACAATTCCCAAATATAAGAATAAGAGGTAGTAGTAATTCTTACTCTTCCATTTGCACAAAAGGGAGTAACCAGTACCTTCTTTGCTTTGATTGGATTATAGAGAGGATAGAGAAATTTAGTTCAATCCAGGCAGGGCTTTGGTTTTCAGAAATGTAGAAGGATGACAAAAATACATCATAAGAAGCAGAAATTATTCATAATAAATCATAAAATAAGACAAAATTTTCTTGACCAAAAGTTATAGTTGATTTTTTCCCCTTAGCTTTATTTCCCAAAGTATTTTATCTTTTGTTACTAATGGATTTCCAGAAAATAAAATTTTCCTTATAATGTTGATTTCTTCTGTTCATGTTTTACTCTTATAATCTGGTAAAAAAAATTGGATTCCTCAGATTTTCACCACCTTTATAGTTGCATATATCTTATTATTTTGCAAACTGTAAATTTCAGTTTAGCATACCAGAAATTATAATACTGCAAGCAAAGCAAATAATACAGTGTAAATGTAAGCAATACTTTTCAAATGACATCAACTATTTTCTTTTTATTTTTCTCCTTAAAGGAAAAAATTTCTCTTCCCCACTCCAAGGTTTTCAGATCTTACTGAAATATTTTCTAGCTTTCAGTTTCCTGTACCCACTTTACTTTCTGAGAGGTAATGGGGTATGTGGAATAGTAGACAAAGGGCTGAACTTGTAGTCTGGAGACTTGCATTGGGTCACAAACCATTTGTGACCATGGTCAAGTCATTTATTTAACATTATAAAGCCTCAATTTCTCCCTTCTATAAAATGGGAGTAATAATAATTATATGGCCTACCTGCCAGGATTGTTATGAGATAAGTCCTTTATAAACCTCGGGGATGCTTAAATGTGAGTTATTTGCTAATTTGTAAGCTTAAGAACTTTTCATTTGTCTGTATCTTTACCAGTACTTTACATGGAGTAGGTGTTTAATTTCTAAAAAATTTGTTGTTGAATTGAATATATATAGCAGTAGGCTAGATACAACAGCAATTCTTGTCTTTTAGGAATTTAAAATTTAGCTATTTGGGACAACACATAGGGAACAATTAAATACAATTATTCCAACACCATATACATATAAATGTTTGTGTGTGTCTGTCTGTCTTGGATGAGCATTGGGTTTTTTTCTTTGTTTTGCTTTTTGGAGGGCAATTGGGGTTAAGTGACTTGGCCAGGGTCAGACTGCTAGTTTTTGTGTTAAGTGTCTGAGGTAAGATTTGAATTCAGGTCCTCCTGACTCCAGGGCCGGTGGGCTATCTATTCACTGGGCCACCTAGCCACCCCTTGGATGAGCGTTGTTGGTAGTGATGTAGGCCTAGAATTGCAAAGGCTAGATCACAATTAAAAAACTGCATAACTCTTTGATTGATCTAACCCAATTGCAGAAGCCATCTTTGTTAATACCAGCATTCTCCTGTTAATACTGTATGGCTTCAAAACATGGGGTGCCATTTTCTCAGAAGAATCAAAATCATATACCAGAGGGCATTGAAAAGACACATGGTAGGTGTAAGCATTGTCATATACAGCTGTAACTTTTGTATAAAAAGTAGCATAAAAATATGAAGCATTTTGCTAATTGTAAAAGGAAGTGGAATGCTCACACATGAGGGGATATAAGATTTCTGAATGAGAAGATTGATGACCTTGATCTGGCTTAAGTGCACTGGGTAATTAGGGCAGATGTGTGGAAAGATGTTGGCCACAAATATACAATGGGAAGGAATGGAGGAATATCTCTTTAGCTTGATTTCACACACCTGTCTCAGATTCTAATTTGTGGTGAGATAAAGACTAGAATGTTACAACAGGGAGGGATGTGAAAGATCACTTAGTATGCAATACTTTGATTTTACAGATGAAAGTGGCAAGCTTAGGTGACTTAAATTCACAGACAATTTTTAGCTGAACCAGGAGTCAGAGCCCAAGTCTCTTAATATAGAACAAAGGCATGATTCAAGTTTAATTGTATTAGGGGGGGCAGGTTTTTTTTGGTGGGTTTACTCTCTGAATCAGATTTTTTTAAAGTGACTAGATCTATGCATAAGGAAGATGAATCTGTAGGTGGTAGAAGGAATAGATTGAAGATAAGAGGACCTGTAAGAAGACTAATGCACAATCCAAGTAAGTGGTAATATATGAGTAGAGGTATTGGGAATTGAGGGGAGGTGCAAAAGATAGAGAACAGGAATGGAACAGGATTTGATAACTAATTGTATGGGACAGGGAATAGCCAAGATAAATTCCAAAGATTAAGCTTGGAGACTAAATGGATGGTAGTCTCAAAGATAAAAACTAATTAAATCTGAAAAGGGAGCAGATTTTAGGGGGAAAGATGAGTTGGGTGTTGGATTTTTTTGAGTTTGAGATGTCTAGTTTGAAATATCCTATAGAGTGTGAAGAGAAGTATCTGTGTGGCTTAGTAGGGAAGTCAGAACTAGGGCAAGGGAATCATACAGATGGTCTGTCAAGATTTTCCTGGGATTGGCTCCCACTCTTCAGTTTGCCATCCCTCCTTTTTAGGATTGAGGATACCTGGTAGATGAGAATGAGCCTATGATGGGGGGAAAATTGGAGATGGGAGGCCTGCGGGCCTGAGATCGAGGACACAGGTAAGAAGCAGTTAGCCTTAATGATTACTAAGGCTCTCTTCTCAGAGGGAAGGAGGAGAGGATGCTGCTACTGAGGTTGGAGCCAATCAATATGTCACCTGTTGATTCTCATAGGAAATTATCTGACAACAAAATTACTTGCTGTCTCAGGGAGAGAGAATTTGGAACTCAGAATTTTAAAAGAATGAATATTTTAAATTGTTTTTACATGTAACTGGGGAAAAAATATTTCTTAAAAGGAACAATGTAACTGCTGAAGTGCAAATCAACATAATCAGTTCTGTCATCTTCTAAAACCCTTGGAAATAACCAGCAATGCCCTTCGGAAACTTTGCAAGTTCTTATCTAGCTCTTCATCTTTTCATTTTAATTCAAACAGTAGCATTGAAGACAAACTATTTCTCATTCAATTTTATTGTTTTTCTGTTTTAATTACGAGTATTGAAATATTAGTATGTCTAGTATTTTCTCTTGCAAATATACAGGATTTCAGTTTGTTGGCTGGCTTAGGGGCCTAGAGTTATAACATTTCTGTAGGAAAAAGGCAATCAGAATTCCAAATAACCAATTTACTAATGAGTTTTTAGAACACAGACTTTTTATAATTTGAGAGCCTTTAGTTGAGGTAATAAGCTTTTAGCTTTTAGCTAACTACCTTTATAAGAGTCTTCAGTAATCACAAGTTGACCCTATATATTAGGACAGAGACTTCTTTTTCCATTGAGCCTCAGATTGTTCAGTTAACACTGCTACCATCTGAAGCTGAAATGTTTTCGCATCATGGAATTGGAGGGAGCCTCAGAGGTCATCTATTCCACTCCATTACCACAAAGGAATGCCTACCATAACGTATGTGGTCATCCATCCTCAGTATGCATAACTTTAATGAGAAATAGCCCATCACTCGAGGCAGCCAAATTATAAGCCAAATTGTAGCTTCCACATATTGCTCCTGGTTCTGGCCAGATAGAACCAGACTAATCCCTTATCTGCATGGTAGATCTTCACATATTTTAAGACAGCTAGCATATTTCTCATAAGTGGTCATTAGATTAAACATACCCAGTTTCAACAGAACCACACATGTATGAACTGAAGGCTCTTAAGGAACAATAAGGTTGTCTTCCTGGACACTAACTTCTCAATGTCCTTCTTAATCTTTTTTTGTTTCATGGACCCCTTTGACAGTCGGTGAAGCCTGTCGACCCTTTTCTCCTAAGAATGTTTCTAAATGCATAGAATAAAATACAGAAGATTACATAGGAAATAAATTGCAATGAACTATAGTTTTTAATTAGCTACAAATTGAGACCTCCTTCATTCCAAATGCATAATAAAATCTAGGCAGTAGATGCTCTTCATCCATTTGGTCTTTTCTGTGTGGATGAAGGAGCCAAATTCCTTTGGGTTATACTATATCTCTTCTAGGAGATTCTGTAGTATCTATACAGCATCATCTCTATCTTTATCTGGAATGTGTTAGATCTCATCTGTCGAAGTGGTGAATCTTTGTGACTAGCACAAATCTCTGTGTTAACATGGCAGCCTGACAAACTGTAAGCACAGTGGAATCTTATGTTTTCCATGCCTTTTACTCACTTGAGGGGTGAGGTAAAAATATGACCCACTGTTGAATAGTTGGTGAAGGCCTACTTGTTCCCTAGTATTACTTCATTAGTGTTCTTAGTGATTGATTAGGTGACCCTCATAAAGATTTTGTATAGAAAAGCCCAGTCAGGTTAATGGTTGCTGATTTTCCAGCTGTCCTTTTCTGGGGTGACAGTTACTTAGAGAATTTTCACCTTGTACCTTTGGCATTTTCTCCTCCTTTACCTTACGACTTGGTCCCTCAATGACCCCACCATTCTATTGCCTCCGGCACAGATGTCTGTTTGTATCTGATCAAACCTAGCTGCTTTTCCTGCATTTGATTTTTTTTTTTTTTAGTGTTTCTTCTTTTCAAGGATTGTCTATGATATTGGGGTCCAAATGTGGTGGTGTTGACCAGTGAAGACTGGTCTGACTAGTCATGGTTAATATGTTAATTAACAAGGTTAATGACTGGTCAAGGATAATAACCCTTTTCAGTCTGTTGCTAGATGGGTTAATTCCGCTACTTCCTACTCCTTATTTCCCCACTCCTTATTAGGCAATTTAGGAAATACCCTTCACTTTGTTCCTCCTATATAGGAGGCAAGTAAGAGGGCAAGTCTCCCATTGGTGTCATACTGACTTTCACCTAGAACATGGATTCTATCTCCAACCACACCTGTGTGCTGCCGGCTGCTGGAAATACACTGCCAGCATGGAGATCACACGCTGAGACTGTCCCTGCTAGTAATTATTCTCTTTCCCTTGTAAGTAGCAATGTTTGTTAAAGTTATCTTTGTGTAGGCTGCTGCTTTTCATCCAAACTCCTCTTTATTGTATGTGGTTGTACTATTCTTGATAGAAAAATGTTTCTTGTGATTTTAAAATATCTTTTCCATTTGTCTTCTATTTTTGTCCTTTCCTGGTTTTTATCCTTGAATATCCTTGAGATGACTTTGTATATTTGGATATCTTGCTATGCTTTCTTGAGATTGGTCTTAAATTGAATAATTACTTCTCTGTTTTATAAGATGATTGATGTTTGTTTAGTCATTTTCAGTTTTGTCTGACTCTTTTGTGACCCCTTTAACGGTTTTCTTGGCAAAAATACTGGGGTGGTTTGCCACATCCTTCTTAAGCTCATTTTACAAATGAGGAAAACAGGGTTAAGCGACTTGTCCAGGGTTACACAGCTAATAAGTGTTTGAGGTGGATTTATACTTTTTCTGATTTTTCTGATTTCAGGCCCAGTACTCTATCCATGGAGCCACCTAGCTGTCTCTTACAAAATGACATTGCTTTTAATTATCTGTCAAACTTCTTTGTAAGGTTTTAGAAATCAATTTATATTCTGACTTGGTGGCTATGGCACCCATCTCTCTGCGAGTAAGTCGGATGTCTACTGACTTGAGGTGCAAAGAGTCCCTTCTGTGGGTCTTTTTCCTCCATTATAGATAAAACACACAGAGAACATTTTGCTATTTTAGTTTTACTCCCCAGCCTTAGCTCATCATAATATTTTTATAAGACTGTGCCACACTTTAATATTCATATCCTATTACCTGGCCTTGCCTCCATTTCCTGCATATTTCTTTGTAAATCTAAGTTTGTTGTTGAGTTCCCTGTTCATCTACATTGGTCTCTTCAAATAACTCCCATTTTTCTTACTTATTGGGATTATTTCCTCTTGTGTCTTCAGAATTTCATTCTTGAATTTCCTATAATTCCTGGCTCACTTCTCCCTGTGGAATTTTGTTCTGTTTCTACCTGTTCTTCCTCTGAGCCCTCTGAAGTTTGCTTTCCTAAAATCTAGAGTTTATGACTACACTAGCTTTCTTCTTCTTTGTTATGAACTCTAGGAAGGGAGTGGTCACTTCCCCTTTAGTTCCCATCATTTTCATACCAGCAGCTAGGTCTCTGTTCATGAGCATCAAATCCAGAATAAAATTCCCCCTTGTTGATTCCTCTGCTATTTTGAAGGATAAAATTATCCTTAGAGCAAGTGAAGCCATTATTCCCTGCTTTGCTTTTAACATGGATAATTCTAGCTGGTTTAGATAATATAGATTTCCCACTACTACTGTATCATGCCTCTGGGCCAAGTCTGTTGAATTCCTCGTTTTCCTTTTTGTCCAGGTTGTCTGTAGAATGTACCTCTAAGAAAATCTCTTGTGCCTCTTCCCACATCAAGATTTCACTTAATACTCTCCAGCATTATTTAGAGAGGGTGTTGGGACTCTGTGCTTGAGTCTCTTAGTTAATTTCTAGCTTAAAATGTAAACAAATGAAAGTTTTGGTAGCTTTGGGTTTTTTTTTTTCCTGGTTTACATTAGTCTTAATTTTTCTAAAATCTCCATATACTTTGACTTTGTCTAGTATAGAAATCAGTTCGTATATTAGTGTACTTTTTTCTTTTGCTGAACTAGTAAGAACTTGCAATTTTGTATTGATTGATCATTGTCTTTGGGGATTTTAAGGTTTATGATCTGTCTACTGGGTTAGCCTTCAGTGTGTGCTTAAATTATGGTAAAGAGTGAACATGATAATGATGGCTAACATTCCTTTGTCACTTTAAGATTTGCACAACACTTTACATATAATCTCAGGTGTGTCTCACTATATCTTACTCACTCTACATGAAGTAGAGCTTGGTGTGTTCTCATTTTTGAGGCAACTGAGGCTGAGAATCTTTAATGACTTGACCATGACCAGGGTTACACAGAGAGTAAATGCCCATTGTCTAAGGCAGGATTCAAGACTCCAGGTCCAGCCCTTTTCCTACTATGCCACTTGAGTCTTTGAATCGAGAGGGCCATTAAGGGACACTTTTTTCTGTGTCAAATATACAGGACGTACATTATATCAGAAGATTATGGCTTCCTGGAGATTGTATAGATGATAATTCTTTGGCGTTTATAGAATTATTAGTAATCTAAATTTTTTTTTCTCATGCTAATTTGCTGGTTACCACTATATTTTAAAACTGTTTCCTGGGTTCATTGAGGCCAAATAATTCAACACTAGTGACAAAATTTATTGGCAGTGAGCTTTTCTGTACTTAGCTAACCAGGATCTTAGATCATGAACATGAACGATATCACTCAGACCATACTTGAAATCTGGTAGTAATGGAAAATGGCAGATTAGTTCAGAGTATATATCTTTAATGCCATAAATAGTGAGTTCTATACCCAAAACACTGAAGTATTTTTTTTGAGCCTTGGAACTTGTAGTTAGTAACATAGGTCCCATTGCTGTACTTTGTTCTTATGTTTTACTGACTTATCAGTCTGGGAAAATTAAGAAAAAAGATCCTGTTAACATACTGAAAGCCTGCATAACTTTCTTTTCAAGTTATCTAATTAAAGGTCATGTGATTTTTGGATTTTTTTGGTTCAAGTTTTTTCATTATCAGAGTTGAAAAATTAAATGGAAGTCTGTGTGACTCACATTTTGAAAAGTAGCAAAGAGTTCATAGTAAAGAAAAAGTATAAACTAATTGTTCAGCTGTTTGCCTTACTAATTTATTTTTTCATCTCTGACAGAAACTACATTGATTGATACAGGGGAAGGACAAGGCAGTAAAATAGACCTCTGAACTGAAGAATGAGAACCTGAGATTCTCCAGTACCTGTCATTGAAACATCTGTTGACTAACAAGGTTTCCTAACAATCAGCAAGTTTTTATTTAGTACCTACCATGTGCTAGGTGAACTCACTCCTCTTCCCTTCTCCCCTACCATAAAAGATTAGCAGGTCTTATTCTGATGACCAGATCATTATCTTTACTGAAATGGTTAAAAATAGCTGAGGTTTATTATAATGCTTTATGGTTAATAGACTGCTTTCCCCCCACAAGCCTGGAAAGGACAGTGTTGTTAAGAAATTTGAATTGGTTAATTTTCCTGTAAGAAGAGTAGAGATTTGGATGTCAGTGCATTCTTATATGTATGGCTAGACTACCAACATGCCAACTGCTTTTTTCTTTAACCAGAGCGTATTAATTCACAGATGAATAATACCTTTGTGTCTTAAGAAAATAGATTAATAAATTGAGTGGATGTGTCTAGATAGGGTTAGATACCCTAACCTGGGCTAAATCAGAAGTAAATATAACGGCGGGTTAAATCATTCTTTAGTTTTAAGATTATCTCTTGAGCATATTGAAGTTGCTTGTGGAATACTATTAGAGGAGGAGAATGGAAGAAATAAAAGTATTTCCTTTCTCATTTTCCAACAGCTTGGCTCTGGATCACAGAAGCAAAGCAGAGAGGAGTGTTGGCCCTAGCTAGATATACTGAGCTAAGAACAAATTCTGGAAGCAAACAGTACCTGTGTGGTTCTAATCCCAGGAGTAGAGCAGGAACTCCGTTCTAGCCTTGCACATAAACCTTTAGTGGAAATGACCAGGACAGGAGTCCCAGACCCAAAGGGTAGCAGGCACTTCAGTTGCTCTCTACTTTCAGAGCCTCCCAGTGGGCTAACAATGCCTGAGTCTAGCAGCAGTCTATTGAAACTTCCAATTAAGGACAAGGAGATAAGATCCAAACCTGGATTAGAAACTTACAGGATTTAGATCAGGAGGGTAGTGAATTGACTTCACTCTAGATCACACCAATTTGGGATCATTGAAGGTTTGTAAGTCCCTTCTCTTCCCCCTTCCTCTTCCCCACCTTTATCCTCCTCCTTTATATCCCCCCCCCAAAAAAAAAAAGAAAACAGCAAAAGGACTTGAGGACAGAAGCTGAGTCCAGACATCCCCCTGACAAGTGTTCAAGCCTAAAGTCAAGGAGTAAGCTGGAAGAATGAACAAATTGAAAAAAAATTGTACCATAAAGAGATTATGGCAGTAAGGAATCTCCAGACAGAAGATAATGACTTGAAAACATTTACAAATATAGAGTCAAAGAAAAGTACAGCTTGGACATAAGTCCAAGAATTTCTAAAAGTTAATAAAACAAGAGGTTTGTGAGTTTCTTCTTAAAAGGTTAAATATTTTTAAAAGCATGTAAGAACAGTAGAAGAAAAAAATAGTAAAACAAAGTGAAAAGACAAAAAAAATGTGAACTGTTAGGAAAAACAAGCAACCTAGAAAACAGATCAAGAAAAGATAATTTCAGTCATTGTACTACTTGAAAGTCGTGAACAAAGAAAGAGCCTACACATTTCATGAAATCATAAAAGAAAACTGCCTAGATAACATAGGATCAGAGTTGAAAGAATCTACCAGTTACCTTCTGAAAAAGATTCCCAAATGGAAACTCCCAAAAATAATATAGCCAAAATCCAAACCTCACCAGATCAAGAAAAAAAAGACTGTAAGCTGCTAGGAAAAAAAAACATAAGAATTAAAGTATTTGAGGAACCACAGTCAGACTTACACAACATTTAGAAGTCACCATTATGAAGAAATGGAGAGATTAGGAAATAATATTCCAGATAGCAGAGGATCTAGACAATAACTTAACTAGCAAAACTGGATATTACAGGGGAAAAAATGAATTTTTAACCAAATACAGGGCTTCCAAGAATTCTGGATGAAAAGACCAGAGCTGAGTAGAAAATCTGACACATAAACAGAAGAGTCAAGAGAAACAAAAAGATACACCTAAGCTCTCAAACTATACTACAAAGTTGTAATTGTCAAAATGAATTGGTACTGGGTAAGAAGTAGAGAGGGTTGATCAGATTAGTGGAACAGATTATATACACTGTACAGAAGCAGATGAACACAGTAACCTAGTGTTTGATAAACCCAAAAATGTCCCAGCTTTTGGGACAAGAACTCATTCAGCAAAGACTGTTGGAGAATCTTGAAAGTAGTCTGGCAGAAACTAGGTATAGACTGACATCTTTCACAGTATACCAAAATAAGGTCAAAAGGGGTGTATGATTTAGACAAAGTGTGACATCATAAATTAGTGGGAGAATGGTAGAAATTACCTGTCAGATCTATTGGCAGGGAAATAATTTATGACCAAATAAACAATAGTTTCACAGGAGATCAAATGGGTAGTTTTGATCATGTAAAAATTTAAAAGCTTTTGCAAAAAGAACTAAAGCTAAAATTAGAAGAGAAGTAGTAAATTTGGGGAAAAATATTTGCATCAAGTTTCTGTGATGAAGGTCTCATTTCAAAGATAAATAGGAAACTGGATCAAATTTATAAGGATGAGTTACTCTCCAGTTGATAAATGGAAAAAGTATATGAATAGGCAGTTTTCAGAGAAAGAAGTCCAAGCTACCAGTATCCATGTGAAAAAACTGCTCTAAGTAAGTAACCATTAGGCATGTTCAAATTAAAGCTACTCTTGAGGTGCCTCTTCATACCCTTCAAATTGGCTAAGTTGACAAAAATGGGAAATAACATAAGCCTGAGGGATCAGGGGAAAAACAGTACTTTAATACCTGGTTGATAGAGCTGCGAACTGGTCCAACCATTCCAAAAAGTAACTTAAAACTACATCTGGTATGGATAGGTACCCTTTGGCCTATTTCTTATACTCCAAAGAGCTCAAAGAAGGAGGAAGAGGATGCATGAACAAAAATATTTATGGCAGCTTTTTTTGTGTGGTGGCAAAGAATTGAAAATTGAGAGGGTGCTCATCAGTTGGGGAATGGTTGAATAGATTAGGTTGTATGAATGTTGTAGAATACTATTGTGTACTATAAGATGATGAAAGGGGTATAGATGGGTTTTTTTTAAAGTTTATTTTTAGATTTCAACATTTACTTCCATAAGTTTCAAGTTTTCTCCCCTTCCCTCCCCTACACTCTCCCCAAGATAGCATGCAATCTGATACAGGCCCTACAAAGACATTCCTATTAAACATATTTTCATTTTATTTTTTTTATTTTTATTCAATAAATTAACCCATTTATTGTTGGACTATGGGCTACAGATATTTGATAAGATTTTACTGGTCTTTCAATTCCTTCAGTCTTCTGATGGCAGATTTGACTGTGACTGCAGAGGTGGTAGTGTAGGTCCATGCACCACCAGCTACTGTTTTCATACAGGATCCACAGTGCCAGATACCCACAGCCCATCTCTTCATTTTGGTCTTGCCACAGAAGGAGCAGGTATACTTGGCATGCTGGCTAATTTCAATTTTCTTCACCATTTTTCTGAGGGGTGCATTATAACGTGTTCCATATTTACCAACAATTCCGACCTTCTTGGTACGTTTAGCCATGTTAGCGGTGCTGGGGCTGGAGCTTGGAGAGGGACATATTTTCACTTTAGTCATGTTGTATAGAAGAATTAGAGAATGGGAGGAACCATGAGAAAGGAAAAAAAAAACAGAACAAAAAGAAAATAGTCTGCTTTTGCACTACATTCAGACTACATAGTTCTTTCTCTGGATGTGGATGTGGATGGCATTTTTCATCATGAGCCCTTTGGAATTGTTTTAGGGGCTAGCATTGCTGAGAAGAGCTAAGTTTATCACAGTCAGTTATCGTACACTGTGGCTGTTACTATGTACAATGTTCTCCTGGTTCTGCTCACTTCACTCAACTTCAGTTCATATGAATCTTTCCAGGTTTTTCTGAAGTCCCATCTGTTGATCATTTCTTATAGCACAATAGGATTCCATTACGTTCATATACCACAACTTGTTCAGCCATTTCCCAGTTGATGGGCATCCCCTCAATTTCCAGTTCTTGGCCACCACAAAAAGAGCTGCTATAAATATTTTTGTACATGTGGGTCCTTTTCCCATTTTTGTGATCTCTTTGAGATATAGCCCTAGAAGTAGTATTGCTGAGTCAAAGGGTATGCATGTTTCTATAGCCCTATAGGCATAGTTCCAGATTGTTCTCCATGATGGTTGGATTAGCTCACAACTCCACCAACAGTGAATTAGTGTTCCAACTTTTTCCACATCTTCAACATTTATCATTTTCCTGTTTTGTCATGTTAAGCCAATTTAATAGGTGTACTGTTGTAAAAGGGGTATTGTTTCAGAAAAACTTGGGAAGACTTGAGTGAACTGATACAAAGTGAATTGAGCATAACCAGGAGGACAATTTACATAATAAAAACAATATTGTAAAGAGAACCAACTGTGAGGCATTTAAGAACTTTAACACTGTGACCAATCTTAATTCCAAAGAACTTGTGATATAACATGCTATTTACCTCCAGGTAGAAAGCTGATGGGAGTGTAGAATGAAGCTTATTTTCTTTTTCTCTTTCCCTTCTTTCCTTCCTTTCCTCTTTCTTCCTTGCTAATGCTGAATTTTTTAACTGAATTTTTTAAAAAATGTGCATAGAGGATGAATCTCTTTAGTCTTGTGGACATTCAGAAGAGCGATATGGAAAGGATTTAGTGTTTGATAAGTCAAGATAAGTGAATAAGGTGATCTTCATCTGTCTCTAGATTTCTACCTTCTACCTTTTTTACATTAATAGTACATAAAATAGTCATCTAACTTGTAACCTCTTGGTTTTACAAGATGAGTGAACTGGATCTTAAATCAAAGTCTGGAAGCATTATACACTATGGAAAAGCATTTTTAGCTAAATGCAGCTTCAATTTTAAAATTTTAGATAAATATTTTAACAAAATTTTGCACCAACATAATACAGTATTGCAGATTTTGGATCACATTTGGCATTAGATCCTTCATAGAAAGCTAAAGTTAACACCATAATAGTACTTAGCACTTGAACTGTCTGTGTGTACATGGCTATGGTGGATACAGTGACATAAAAGTGGCCAGAGAAGACAGAAAAAAACTAGAGCTACAAGAGGAGGGGTACAGGCCTCTGGTGAAATTCCATTAAAAAAAGCCATCATTCTTGGGTATTGGAAGAACCCAGATCTATCAGTGAACAATAGGAAGTACCACTTAACCTATAACTTGTACCATAAACATTATAGTAAGACCTTAAATGTCTAGATTGAATTGCAAATTAAGGCAGCTGGAGACTTTGTTTCCAATGTTGACAGATAATGTATTATGAGTTTCCTTATCTGGACAAATGGCTTGGTTTGTGGTTAAGATCAGTTGAAGGAACTGGGGAGGTTTGGCCTGAAGAAGGGAAGACATATGAGAGCCATCTCCGAGTATATGAAGGCATTTTTGTGAAAGTCAAGATTACATTTATTCTCCTTTGCCCGAGAAGACAAGTAATGGCTAGAAGTTTGCAAAGTAGCAGATATTTTGGCTCCATGTGAAGAAGAAGAAAGGACAAATCACTCAAAGGATGTATTTGTGGTGGAGTAAGAGAAAAGGAAAAAACTTTCTGGAATAAGAAGCATTTGAGTTGAGCTTTGCAGGATGGATAAGAATTTGGGGGAAGTAGGGTTGGTGGTGAAAAGGTTAGCGTGACTTGAGGTGGAAAAAGGGCAAAGTACAGATTGTGAATAGGTGTAAAGTTAATTTTGACTGTAGTGTAGAATTTGTGTGGGAGGATGTTGGTGATAGAGGGATGTGAAGATTGGAAAGGTAGGGAAATTCAATTGTAAGACACTAAATGAGGAATTGGAAGAAATGGAAGTGTCAGATCTAATTTTTTCAAGAAGTTTGACCCTTAAGGTAAGGTGATAGGGTAATACCCAGACAGGGTAAAGAAAGTTGAGGAAAAAGGGGTGGCTAGATGGTGCAATGAATAGAGCACCGGTCCTGTTGTCAGGAGGACCTGCGTTCAGATGCGGCCTCAGATGTTTAACACTAAAACTAGCTGTGTGACCTTGGGCAAGTCACTTAACCCCAATTGCCCTACCTTCTCCCTCCAAAAAGCCAAAAAAAAAAGTTGAGGAAAAACCTTTTTTAGATTGGTAAAGAACTGGGTGTACATAACTGTGAAAGGGAGAGATTAGACATGAATGAATTATGAGGCTTTATAATCCCTTTATGTATTACTTCAAAATTTATAATGTTCCACTCCTTAAATGATTTTTGAAGAGGATGGTTAAAGTAGTAGTATTTAGCAAATCACAACTCCTAGGCCTCAGGTTTCTCATCTTTGAAATGAGAAGTTTGGAATAGTCAGCTTCTACCATTCTGTCCAGCTTGAAGTCTGCTATTCTATGGTCCATTTTACAGGTGAATACATAGGATTAGAGAGGGGAGGTAGCTTGATTGTGGTCACACAGCTAGAAGGTAGTGGAGCCTGTGTTCAGGCTCAATGCTAAATTGGGACTTGTGTCACCTTTTCTAGCTAAATTCTCTCGGCTAACCTCATGAAACCCTGTTTTCAAATGCTGAATATCGTTGATTGTTTTAGTGTGGTGAAAAGAAAGCTGGTTTAGATGTCCAGGATCTGAGTTGAAATTCTGGATCTGCTGGTGACCTGAGACCTTGGGCAAGTCAACCTGTGAATCAATTTTTCTTCCCTATAAAATAAGGGGTTTGGGCTAGATGAATTCTAGGGTCTCTTCCTTTTTTCCCCATCTGTAAAAATGCATTGACTCTCTCAATTCCTCTTGAAGATACTAAATTTCTGAAGGGATCCATGATTCTTTTCCTCTATTTTAAAGAATCTTAGCATTGTGTCACCATAGAGGTCCTTCCAGTTACTCAGATAAATTTACCTTTCTACGTTTTTCTGAAGTCTTGTATTTGTACTTCAAGATTCAAACTTGGCTTCTGGGCTTTTTATCAGAAATGCTTGAAAGGTCCTCTTCCATGAAAGGTTCATTTTCTCCCCTTAGGATTATACTCAAATTTTTTCAGCATTTAAGTTACTCTTGGTGATAAGCCTGGCTGTTTTGCCTTTTGGAATGTTCTATTCCAAGGTCCCTGCTTGTCTGTAGTAGAATCTACTAAGTCTTGTGTGATCTTGACTAAAGTTCCTTGGTATTTGAACAACTTTTTGAATGTTTGCAGTATTTTCCCCCTTTGATATGAGAGTTTGGGGATTTGGCTGTTAAGTTCCTGGAACTTTTCAGAATGTGACGGATGAATGCTTCCTAGTTTCACTCTATCCTCTAGATCTGAGCAGTCTTTATTGAAGTTTCTTGAGAGTTTCTAGATTTTTATTTATCATGTTTTTAAATACATTTTTAAATTCTTAAATTATTTTTCCTTGACCAGTTTTCTAGTTAGTGGTTTTTAATATGTCATCGTACATGTTCTTCTATTTTTGTTTTTTTTAATGTTTTATTATTTCTTGCTATCTCATGTTATTGATTTTTCTCTGATCTATTTTGGTTTACATTCTTGGATAAATTTTACCACTTTCTTCTAAGCTATTTATTCTCTTTTCAGTTCTTCCAGAGCTCTTATTTCATTTTTTTTTTTTTTTTTGAGGGCAATTGGGGTTAAGTAACTTGCCCAAGGTTACATAGCTAGGTTTTTTGTTTGCTTGTGTTAAGTGTCTGAGGCTGGATCCGAACTCAGGTCCCTCTGACTCCAGGGCCAGCACTCTACTCACTGCGCCACCTAGCCACCCCTCTTATTTCATTTTTAAGGAAAAAAAACCTTGCTTCACTTTTATAGGTATTCATTTTGTCCTTGTGGAAATCCATTTCTGCATTTGAGTTTCTGTTTGCAGTTGTTACAAAATTCTATAATCCTGTGCTGACTGGATCCACTTCCAGTTACTTCAAAGGGCCTTCATCACTGCTTCGAAGTAATCCTTTTTTACACCTCTTTAAGCGAAGGTGTGCAGAACTATCCCACTCACCACTTTGGCTCTTTCAAACCTTTTTCTCCCTCAACTTCTTGTTACTTTCTCTCCCCTCACTCTATCAGCCTTGTATTTTACTGAAAAGATTGAGGCCATTCCCAGAGAACTCTCTCTTGTCCTCTCCTTATGTCACATCACCCAGATGCCTTCTGCCACTATCTCCTTTGTCACCTGTTTCTCACATAAAGAGGTGACCCCTCTCCTTGCTAAGACAAATGGACTACATACACAGGTGATCCTGTTCCCCAACAGACTATCATCTATCTCTATCTTCTCCATTCTCATTTATCTTCACTCTCTTCCTCTCTACTGGCTGCTTCCCTATTGCCAAAAACATGCCCATGTCTTCTCCATCTTTCAGAAACCTTCAGTTGATGTATTCAACTCCCACTAGCCATTGTCCCAATTTTCTCCTTTCTTTTGTGGTCAGATGTCAGAAGGCAGTCTGCAGTAGGTGCTTTCATTTACTTTCCTCTTAACTTTCTGTAGTTTGGATTCTGTTGTCATCATTCACCCCAAATCAGCAGACTGGTGTGGTAGTCCTGGCGTAAGGTGATAGGGTCATTGCACTGGCGTTGACTTTGCTGGTACCCCTCTTTAGGGTTTCTGTAGGCTTCTGACTGATTTTTTTTGTGTAGAAAAAGACCCTATAGTTTCTCCTTGGATTTCTTGGTCCTTTTCAATGTGGTGAAAATTTTTAGTGGTTTATTGGAGTAGATATGTTGGAACTGGGTGGACTGCTTCCCATTTAAAATCATCTTGACCAGAAGTCCTTCTAACATCCTTTCCAGTTCTAAATCTGTGATCTTATTAAATGTAGTTACAATTGCTGGGTTTATTATTAGACTAGTAGGCTTTTTGCTTACATTTCCTATTTTTTTTAACTAAAACAGCAGATTATATCATTCATTTTTCTCATCCTCACCTAAATAGGAATATTGGGGGGAGGGGAAATGCTATCCTTTCTTCAGTTATTAACTCAGGTCATAATCTTTAGCGCATCTGACTTCAAAGTTCCAAATAGAAAGATCTTAAAGGTGTTAAGCAAGTTAATGGGGAAGCTTCTGAGAACTCACTTTTTGTAGCTTTCAGGCAAAACCTTTTGAGGTTATACAGGTGAAAGTATAACACACTCACCAGTTATTGATAGAGCAGTTGGGTTATTTAGATAACAGCAACCAAAACCTATTTAGTGCTACCTGTAAAACAAATTTAGATTTTTGAATTGCAAATAGGTGGTCTAACTTTTATTTAAAAATTAAAAATTTAAAATTTCTCTTACCAAGGAAAGATTTTAAATACTTTTTTTTTTTAAAGCAATTGGGGTTAAGTAACTTGCTCAGGGTTACACGGCTAGTCATTATTTGTGTGTGGGTGCTCATTTTCTGAGGCCGGATTTGATCTCGGGTCATCCCAACTCCGAGGCCAGCGCTCTTACTGCGCCACCTAGCCGCCCCTTTAGGGCAGTTGGGGTTAAGTAACTTGCCTAAGGTAACACGGCTAGGTTTTTGTTTGTGTGGATTAAGTGCCTGAGGCCGGCTCCAAACTCAGGTCCTTCTGACCCCAGGGCCGGCGCTCTATTCACTGCGCCACCTAGCCGCCCCTTAAATACTTTTAAACATTTTAGATAGTATAGTATAGTTTTCTCCATATAGCATTTCATAGTATAATCATTTAACTTTTCCTGTGAGTTTCAAGACCAGAAGCAGTTTGCACAAGCTTGTTATAGTAGAGCCAGGATTAGAATTTTTGAGGCTCTGATCATTAATACTGTGATCAAAACCCATTAATGGCTTTCATAGCCTTTGGGTGTTGGCTAAAGCTTAATTTCTTCCCTCATCAGCACTTCTGCTTGTTTTCTTACAAGGACATATGTAACCATTTACTTTTACTCTGTTACTTGAAGTGGGGTAAAAAACTAGGATGGGGAAGAGGTCTTAGAAGTTGATTGGATTGAGTGGTATTAGATTCTGTGAAGACAGTGCAAAGGCCACTTGTAGAGACAGCCAGCTATGTCAGCTACTTTAGAAACTGGAACTCTCCAGTAAAATGAGCGTTTCTATTAGAGTAGGACTTAATCAAAAAGATTCAAAAGTTTCCAAGTAAGCCTCAAACTTTATACTAGGTTTCCCACATTATAGAAACAAGTTTTTAAATTTACAGATTATGGTGTCTTTTCTACCTTAATATTAAGTTCAGAAACAGATCATCCTTATCACTTTGAAAAACATCACATAAAGGTCTTTGTGTTAGACTTGGGTGGAGGAGGGAAAAACATAAAAAAACATAATGAAGACTGTTCCCAGCATTCTTGGCTCTTTTGTAACTCCTTTCTGGGAAAAAAAAAATTACAGAGAAGTAACTGGCTTTGCAGTCAGTTATTTCTTCACATGAATTGTAGAAACTGGAGATTTAGAGGAAGCCTTGTTCAGTCCCCTTATGTAGATTACAACCTTTTCATGCAGAGCCAGATACTGCATTAAAAAGAAAACAATTCAGAAAAGTCTTGGAAGGCACACTGTATCTTACCCATCGACTTTAGGAGTCCTAGAATGACAAAAAAAAAAATCCTGCTTTTCTTCACAAGGTGAAATGACCAAGAGCTTCCTTTCCATCACTTTTAGCCTGTATACTGAGGCAATCATAAATTAAAGGGCAAGACTAATAGGAAAAGGACAATGCAGGATCAAAGCTTACGTCTTAATCTGCTTGAGCCTTTGGGTTTTAGAATACTAATAGTATTTGTATTCCCTTTTCTCAGAGGGATATTGTAACTAAGTTGTGAAAAGGGTTTTGTTCTAGAAATTTTATCCTTTTCAAATTGTTTATTTTTTGATCTTTAAAAAATTATTTTTGAACTTAAATTTTTAAAAAGGCAATTCCATGTATACAGCACAACACAAAAAGAGGACTTAATAGAAAACCACGAATCTCCATTTCACAGTTTACTTTTTAAAAGCAGCTATTTAGTAAATACTGCTCATGGCTTTTAAAACTGCCCTGCTTTTCTAAGTGCTTCCTTCTGAGCTTTCTTTTGTTCTCTTGATATGAATTTCTTATTTTCGTTTTTTTCTCTCTCCCTACCTTGTTCTAGAGAAGGCCACCATTGACACAGGGGTGTGTGTATGTGTGTCTGTGTCTGTGTCTGTCTGTGTCTGTATAAATATAAAACCATACTATATAAATACTTCTATTTATCCATTCTTTCTCTAGAGGTGGAGAGTATTTTCCTCTATAGATCTGAGTATTTATAATACCTGGAGTAACTTAGTTGTTTACAGTTGTTCTACAAACAATATTGTTGCTACTGTATACAATGTTCTCTTGCTCATTTCTCTTCATTATTTCATGCAAGTCATTCTATGTTTTTCTAAAACCAACATGCTCATCATTTCTTAGAGCACAGTAGTATTCCATCACAATCATCTCCCACCACTTGTTTAGCCATTTCTCAGTTGATGGGCATTCACTCAATTTCTAGTTCTTTGCCACCACAAAGAGAGCTGCCATAAATATTTTAGAACATATGTGTTCTTTTCCTTTTTCCCTGATTACCTTGGGAAACAGGTCTAATAGTGGTATTGCTGGGTCTATACAGAGTTTTATATTTTGGACATAATTCCAGATTGCTCTCCAAAATGGCCAAATCAGTTCAAATCCATTTTTTCCACATCCATTCCAACTTTTGTCATTTTCCCCTTTTACCATTTTATCTAATCTGATAGGCGTGAGATATTTCAAAATTACTTTAATTTGCATTTCTCTAATCAACAGTGATTTAGAACATTTTTTTCATGACTACATGTATTTTTATTTCATTGAAAAATTTCTTATTCATATCCTTTGAGCACTTATCAAGTGGAGAATGATTCTTATTCTTATAAATTTGACAAAGTTCTTCATATATTTGAGATATGAACCCTTTATCTGAGAAACTTTATAAAAAAATTTTCGTCCAATTTTTTGCTTTCCTTCTAATCTTGGCTTACATGGGTTTTATTTTATCTTATTTTAACTTTATGTAATCAAGATTACCCATTTTACACCTGACAATATTCTTTATGTCTTTTTTATTTTTTCATAAGTTCTCCTGTCCATGAGTCTGATGGGTAATATATTCCATGATTTTCTGATTTTTCTATGTTATCTCACCTTATGTCTAAGTCACGTATGCATTTTGACATTATCTTGGTAAATGGTGTGAGATAGTGGTCACTTCTCAGTTTCTGCCAGACTGCTTTCCAGTTTTCCCATCAGTTTTTACCAAATAGTGAATTCTTATCCCAAAAGCTTTGATTTACTCTTATGTATTGCATGTCTGCTCTGTTCTACTGGTCTAACTTTCTATTTATTAGCCAGTACCAGATAGTTTTGATAATCACTACCTTATAATATAGTTTACAGTCTGTTACTGCTATACTTCCTTCCTTTACATTTTTAAAAAATGAATTCATTTGATGTTTTTGACCTTTTGTTCTTCCAAATGAATTTTGTTAGTATTTTTTTTTCTATCACAATAAAATAATTTTTTGGTAATTTAGTTGAGATATCATTGAATAAGTAGATTAGTTTAGGTAGAATTGTCATTTTTATTATATTGGCTGTGCCCACCCATTAACAATTTTCTCCAATTATTTAAATCTGACTTTATTTGTATGAAAAGTGTTTTGTAATTGTGTTTATGTAGTCCTGGGTTTATCTTGGTATACTCCTAGATATTTTATACTTTCTAAAGTTACTTTATTGTTACTTTTGTTTGTTTACTTTGTTTTAGTTTTCAGCTTTCACTTTTATAAGATTTTGAGTTCTAAATTTTCCCCCCCTTTCCCATGCAGTCTGGTACAGGCGATACATGTACAATCATTTTAAACATTTCCACCACAGTTTTTTTAAATGGGGCTTCTCTTACTATCTCTTTTTGTAGGATTTTGTTGGTGACATATAGAAATGCCTGTAGTTTTATATAGAGAGAGTTTGCATCTCTAATATTTTCCAAGAATATCATCTGCAAAACGTTTTATTTCCTCATTGCCCATTTTGATTCCTTCAATTTATTTTCTTTCTCTTACTGTTACTGCTAGCATTTCTAATTCATTATTGGTATATGATTGGTGATAATGGGCATACATCTTATTTGGAAAAGCTTCTGCTTATTCCCATTATAAATAATACTTGCTGATGGTTTTAAGGATGTATGTGTCCCTTATGAAGCAGTAAAATTTTATAAATTTTTAAAATGGCAGTTCTTTGTTAATGGAATGGTAATGATTTTTCTTACATATATATATATATATATATATTTTTTTTTTTTTTTTTCTGGAAGGAGAAAGGCAGGGCAATTGGGCTTAAGTGACTTGCCCAAGGTCACATGGCTAGTAAGTATTAAGTGTCTCAGGCAGGATTTGAACTCAGGTCCTCCTGACTCCAGGGCCAGTGCTCTATTCACAGAGGCATCTAGCTGCCCCCTTTCATATTTCTTATTCTCTGCCTTAAGAGTTTTTAATAGATGCAGCCAAATTTATTGTAGGACAATGACAGAATTATGTATGATTCATGTCTTGCTTTTAAAAGCTTTCTTTCTCATTGTTTTTTTTAAGCATGTGATTCCTTACCATTTTTTTCTTGTTGTTTTCTGAATTCACTTAATTTCGAAGTTTTAAAGTTAATTTTGACATATTTAAATAAAGATGTTTTGAATACAGAAAAATGCTTAGGATGAAAAACTTGAGACTCAATCTTAAATGCTAGGAGTATAGTTATTTAAATAAAATTGCAACAAATCATAGTTTACAGTTAAGCTTAAGTTTAATTGTGTATTAGGTTTTTCAGAACATTTTGAAATGTCAAACAGCTTTGCTTTATGTTTTTCCATGATAAATTAATGTTGATCAGTTTACTATGATTGCATAGAAAACTGTTTCATATTAACATCATTTTGGAAGGAAGCAGATCTCTAGCAGAACTGTTAGTCCCCATATTGTATAATTTAAAGTTTAACTTTTAGTGGATTTGAAATCAGAGGAAGGCAGTGTGAGGGAGTTGTGGTAAAGGCATTTTCCAGGGTGAAAAGGCTCCTGAAGAATGTGAGAAAGAAGTTTGGAGAGTTGGGAGTAGAACCCTGAGAGGAATCAAGGAGTGAATATGACTGACAGGGGTGGGGAGGCACTTACTTAAAATGCAAGTTTCAGGAGGAACTGACCAGTCAGAAGTCACTGAGGAGTGTGGGGGTGGGGTGTGCTGGAAAGCAGCAGATGATTCACTGGGGGAGAGTAAGAGGAGGTGTGAGCCCTGGAGCCATAGTGCATGAGTGCAGGCAAAGCAGCAGTGAGAAGGAGATGGCACATCAGCAGGGAATGGCCAACCCTGTTGAGGGGTGGCCTCCCTCAGCCGCAGGGCTGATCTTGGCAGTGACCTTTGGCACTATTACTGGCATGTGTTTCCTGCTTCTCCACTCACCTCTGTTCCAGGCTTCATGATTGCTTACCTGTGCTCTTGTCTAGCTTCTCAGTTAATGTCCTTGATTCTTCCAGGCCACTCTTTCTTTTATCCAGATGCCCAAAGAGTCTTCCCAGTGCAGAGCATGCTTAGGTCCCAAGCTTTTGAGCAGGGAACTAACTGATCCTCTTCCAGAGTCATCTGTAGTTCCCCATTACCTATCGAATAAAATACAAAATCCATTTTATTTTTGACATTAAAGATTCTTTACTATCTGGCTCTAATTTAACCTCTCCAGCTTTA
Organism: Gymnobelideus leadbeateri; assembly: GCA_011680675.1. Classification (NCBI taxonomy): domain Eukaryota; kingdom Metazoa; phylum Chordata; class Mammalia; order Diprotodontia; family Petauridae; genus Gymnobelideus; species Gymnobelideus leadbeateri. The sequence continues at coordinate 313,119 of WOXC01007943.1, read as the reverse complement.
TCTCAATGTACTTTTTTTTCATGAACTTCCCATTCTAATCAAACATATCTCCTAGATGTTTCCCCATGCTTCCTCCTCACCTCCTCTCTTACAAATCAAAGCTGTGGTTCCTGTCTAGCTGAGCCCTGTCCTGAAACACGCTTTACCCTCTCCCACCCCCAAGTCACTAACCTACTTTCCCTCTTTTGTACTTTGCATAAGCACTTGGATTTCAAGGACTATTTAATTTTTTGTCTTTGTATACACCATTGCCTTTTGCAATGTAGGCATTTCAGATAGGTTTATTAAATTGAATTCAATTCTGGGCAAACCAGAATACTTGCTATCCCCTGACCCCTCTCTTTATTGCCTCTGTACATACTCCCTAAAGTGCACTGATGTCACCTCTCTGCCTGTTGAAATCATCTCCGAGGCTTGATTCGGGACCGTTTGCTAAGTGAAGCCTTCCTCTATCAGTCCTTTCAGATCAGTATAATTGCTATTTTGTCAAGTCTCTTATTCTATTTTATTGGCCCTCTCTTTGCACTTAATCACATTCTGCCTTGTATCATATATAATTCTATGCATCTTATCTCCTCCTTTAGATTGTAAGCTCCTTGAGGAGCTGATTTTTTTTTTTATCAGGATTCTTGCAGAAGTTGGATTTTGATCTGTTTTGAAGGAAACCAAGGGGTTCAGGAGGTAGAAGTAAGGAGGAACATGGTTGGAAGATCAGTGGTGCTGGATTATATGAAATCGAATGGGTGGTTAGAGAGATTGCGTATTCTGAGCTCTTGGAATACCCTGTACAAGAGTTACCAGTATTGTTCACAATTTACTGGTTTCTTGTATACTCTGCAGAGAAAGCTTTATTTCTTGTTCAGGGCAGGATACAAATGAGGCAGTCTGGATTGTTCACCTCATACTAGGTTGGGGTAGCTTAGCCTTATAACACTGGAAATAAACCTAGACAGTAACACAAGTAGGTTATTGTGTTTGGGTCTAAAGCTCTGGCTTGGCCTGGTGTACTTGTCTTCGTTGCTTGGGATGTTACATAACAACTTGGTTCTGTAAAATCGGCTTCTTTGGAATCACACAGTTAGACTGAACTATTTATGGAAGTTTGCCAAAAGAGGAGCTGCTGACAAGAGTTTAACTTGCATAAGTAGAGTTCTGCAGCCTTGGCTGAACCTCTCTCTAATAGCTTCAGCTTCTCCGGTTCTGAGATGTTCGGGGTTTCTTGCCCTTTTATTTTAATTGGAATATTGTTTCTAGTCCTTGTGCTCCTGGGTTCATAATCAATTTTGGTAGTGAAATTTAGAGACTAGTTCCTAATTTAATGTTACCTAATTTAATGTTAAAAGTGCTTTCTTTCTAAATACTGTCTCTCGTGATTATAATTTTCCAAGTTTGTATTGATTCAGAGATTTTTGCGATAGACAGGACCTCAGAGATTAACAAAGGTGAAAATTTTTCCCCATTCATATCCTCAAATGAACTTTCTCTGAGGTTTGTTTCCTTCCCACCTCCAGAAAGTTCATATTTCTGCATTAGGAATGGAATATAAATAAATCTATGGTCTGTGATCCTAATTATTACGTATACTTGGGAGAAGCTTGCTTTTAAAATTTAATTGCTTTGGCCATAACAGTGAAAGCTGGGATTCATGTAGCTTTGGGAATAGGATAATCAGGAATGAAATTTTAATCTTTAATGTACCAATACTAGCATAGGAATAGACTGAGTATGTGGACTTTTTCAGAGGAAAGAGGTTCTGAAAACAAAGTTTAGACTCCTAGATATACCATAGGAACCTAGAAACACTCAAGCAAATATTTATTGAATGTTGATTTTCTATGTCAGTATGTATAGAAGCTTATCCCTCTCAAGTAAAAAGTCTACTGTTATTACCTCAACAAGCTCCAGCCTTGCACAAAATAGTTAATATTTGTTGAATTGAATTCACATCTCTTCTCCTCTCCAGCATTTTAATAGTGTGGAGTTTCTCAGTTCCTAGTTATGTATGTAATTTAGCAATTGCTAAACTTTTTATTGCTGGACTTGCTATATTAAAAGCTCCATGAGGACAAGGATAAGTTAAACATTATCTCTACTTAAGAATCTTAGCATATACTTCTGCATGTCACAGGTGGAGCTTAAATGTTTACATGAATAAACGAGTGAAAGAACACACCTTCAGAGTATATTTCTTATTGGTATCTAGTCATACAGGAAAAGAGATGCTTTAGATCATCAGGTATGAGGCTAATTTTCAGATGTTTGTGTGTGATGTTTGTGTCAGCTCAGTGCTCTCTGGGTTCACTATGGTCACATCCCCATGAGTTTCTTTGCCCACCCTCCACCTTGAAGTAAGACTCCAGGAAAACCTCTACAGTAAAGCTTAAGTATAGCTTGTGTCTGTGATTTCCCCAAAATGGGTAAAAGGGCTCCCAACTCTTTCAGAGGAACTCTGTAGATCTTAACCACCTCAAAAAATGTATGACACAAAGGTAGAAATTACTTCATCCTTTGTATTTGGGTCCCCAGTACCCTATGCAATGTATCTCATACATTAGACCTTTAATAAATGCTTGTCAGGTAATGAGTGGCTCAAAGTCTATGGATACAGGAGCATAAAAGCATCAAAATAGCCCATTAGGCTTGTTCTGGAAGGTGAAGACTCTGGAACTACTGGGCAAATGTTTCCTCATTCACTTACATCATCTGAACAATCCATAGAAATAGTATGGATGGTTGGTAAAGTCAAGCTCTTCTGGACCCTCATACCTTTACTCGCCCCAGTGATAAACAGTTACCTTAAATTGTATGCTGTGGAGCAAATTTTCTGCCTTAGAAGTCTCCTTTCAAATCCAAGGGCTCCTTATTTTGGGGAAACTTGAACTCTGAATTACCTATTTGGTTAACCTTCAAGTCTGGAAATATACTTTGTAAACTAGTCTCTGACGTGGGAATTCAGATATAAAATAAAATCATCCCTGCCCTCAAGGAGCTTACATTCTACTTGAGGAACAGCAGCACAACTTGAGTAGATACAAAATATATAAAAAGTGATTTTTAAGAGATAGATTGATGGAAGAGCCAGATGCTGGTCAGGAAGGATCTGTTTTAAGAGGTGGCAGAAGAGCTGTGCTGTGAAAGCTGGAATGCTAACAGAAGTGAAGAGGTAACATTCCAAACTGTACAAAGGGATGGAGGTGAGAATTGTAATGACCTGTATTGAGAACCACTAATAAAATCAAAATCAATTTGTCTAGAATGGAGGGGAGTGATAGAGAAGTTTATTGCAGAATGAAAATGCTATATTTATGACTTTTAAAGGAATATGGTAACCTTTTTCCTTTAAACTTGTTAAAAAGTTTTATGGGGAATAAATTAAAAGATTTCTTAGAGTCATTTATTTAACAATCTGTCTTTTATCTGACTTAACCATGATAATTATATTTGGTAGAATATTGTTGGCTATATCTTTGTTCTATAACTGACTGATGAACATTACTTCACCCTCATCTACCTATCTATGAGTAGTTTATGTAAACAGCACCTAGGACACAGAAAAATAAATGTGGGGGAGAGCCTACTTGCTAAACAGTGTTTTAACTTTGTATTTTTCAGATCTTTGGAATTGAACTGAATTTTGGAATCTACCTTCAGATAAGATGGCACCAGCAATTGGAGGTCCCCAGGGGTATACCCCACCAGAAGGAGGCTGGGGATGGGTCGTGGTTATTGGAGCTTTCATATCTATTGGCTTCTCTTACGCATTTGCCAAATCAATTACTGTATTCTTCAAAGAGATCGAAGTCATCTTCAATGCCACTTCTAGTGAAGTCTCATGGATATCTTCCATCATGTTGGCTGTTACATATGGAGGAGGTAAATACCCATGCCACAGAGGGCCTTTTATTAGTTTAGAAAAGATTCCTGGTTAGATAGTGACATGTTTGAAACAGTAGTATTTATAGTTATGACTGGTACTTTATTTGCAGTTATCATTTGGAGAACTCTATGCTATGTACCTTGTAAAGTCTATTATAGAAATTAGAGATTTGAAGAAACTACAGGTTGCTAATGGAAGGAGCCATTTTTGTCTGGAGAACTATGGTTGGAGTGACAGTGCTTGAAATTTCTGTTTGTTTTCCTGAATCAAACAGTGCTGTTAGCTAGTTTCTCATTGCTGCTGTCATCTAGGCTTTCTCAAGACAAAGTCTAAGTGTGAGTATTTTTGTTGATGTTGGAGGAGTGAAAATAACTTTTTGGTTTCCATGAAAAAGTTTCAGGTAAAAAGTTTTCATGGTGGTATAATAGCAACACTGAATAATCTCCCTTTGTTTGTGGCCTCATAAATGTGAGGAACTGGTCAGCAAGGCCTCAGGCTTAATTTTTGCTTACTTATCTTCCTATGTGTTTTTGGAATTGTTTCACAAAAGGATCGCTACTTTCATTTTTTTTTTTTTTGCTTTTTTGGAGGGCAATTGGGATTAAGTAACTTGCCCAAGGTCACAGGGCTAGGTTTTTTTGTTTGTGCATTAAGTGTCTGAGGCCGGATCCGAACTCAGGTCCTTCTGACTCCAGGGCCGACGCTCTACTCACTGCGCCACCTACTGCCCCTGACTATTATTTTTTGTAAGGTAGAGTGACTTACAAGGCCCTAATGAGTGGTGGTGGTTTGTGTTGCCTCTGGATCTCAGTTTAAAAGTTAAACTGACATAATCCTTAATCTCTGCAGCATTTAGTTAGTGTGGAGCAAAACCCTGGCAGAGGACCTACTACAGACATTTATTGTATTTGATAAAGCAGATTGGACTTCTGTTACCTTGTTGATTTTGGTAGCAGTCTGATGTCTCAGATTCTGTTTTTTCTCTTGAATAGAGATAAACTTAAGGCAGTTTTTGGAGTCTCCATGCCCTAGGTGTTAATCAGATGAATAATAATGATAGCGGCAGTAATTTATATCATGTCCTGTGGTTCCCAGAGTACTTTGACACACATGGTTTCATGGCTCACCTTAAGGCACTGGGCTGGTGGCAGACTCAGTCCAGTTGTCTTTTCTAAGTAACGACCATTAGCTCAGTCCTGTGTAAGTTGCTATTGGAGGCATACAGAATAAGTTAAGAGATATGGTCTTTGCTTTTAAGGAACTTATTTAAAGAACTTGTAGTCTAATCAAGTACTAATATCAGCGTAAGTGAACAATATGATAGTATAAAGGTAAATACTAGATAAATGACAGTTCATTTAAGTGCCCAGGGTCATATGATTTATTAGTGACAGAGCCAGAATTGAAACCCAGGACTTCTGCCATTCTGACCCTAAATCCAAGACTCTTTTCACTATGCTTTTCTGTATATTTACAAGAAGTACCTGAGAGTAATAAATTCTAAGCAACTAGGATTACTAAAAACATACTTTAGATAACCAGAAATTCTAGAGATCTTAGAATGTCTTTCCTGAAAGAAGTCTTGAGCTAATAGTCTGAATTAATAGGCTTTTACCACGTGTATTTTATATGTGAGGAAACCAAGGCCAAAGAAGAGAAACAGCTTTTCCAAATTCTGCCACTTAGTGGCAAAGCTACAGGTATAACCCAGGGCCCCTGGTTTCTGATCTGGTCCAGTGCTCTTTCTGTTGCATTTTGCTATCTATTTCCAGTTAAATTAGGACAGGACCAGTGGATTGGGAAAGAATTATGGGAGCCCAGACCTCTGGAGTCTTGCCCTATGCATCCCAGTATCCCAACAGTTTTCTCAAATATTTTTTCCCTAAAATGTAAAAGTAGCTATTATCTTTTGGGAAATGTATTGCTTAATTTTTGAAGTAGAGTAATATAACCTAGAGGTAGTCATTCCCATGTAGTTACTTGTATGCACCTATAATTAATACTGCTGAGCTCATGTCTGGACTGGCAGAAAGCTTAAAAGCCATTTGCATTTTGCATCAAAAGCAGCTTACGCCAGTGGACTAATTGCACATGAAACTTTCCTCTGGGCAACAGGTTCTTCTTTGTATTTACCCTGTTAGTGAGATGAAGCGACTAGAATATTTTTCTGAATCAGTATTATAAAGGTCTGGAAATTATAACCCTTTTGATTTTTAAAGAAAGCTGATTGATGCCATCCTCCTTAGCTAATGACCCCGATGAACAAATTGTCCTAATGAGACTTGTTTGAGTTAGTGGCATGTGTTATTTTTAAATGGTATATCCTTTTTATAGTTGTCACAACATTTTAGTTTAAATATTTCTGTGCCACACCCTGAGCACTGACATGCTTTGGGCTTTATGAAGAGGCCCTAATTGTTTTTCCTACTCAGTGATCTGAACAAAGAGACAACTCTGCCATTATACTTTTAGAATGGATGGATTGCTTCTTGGGAAGTGTTAAGAGAAGGACATGTTCCATAGAATGATTATCTTGGGGAGAGAGAACATTACCATTCCAGTTAAATTCCTTCAGTGTTGGCTCCTGAGCTCAAAGAAGAATGGGAGAGAAAAGTTTTCATTTATTCTATATGCCTCTCAATGCTTTCTCTCCCCTAGGTCCCATTAGCAGTATTCTGGTGAATAAGTATGGCAGCCGGCCAGTAATGATGTTTGGTGGTTTCCTATCAGGATGTGGTTTGATCGCTGCTTCATTTTGTAACACTGTGCAAGAGCTGTACTTTTGTGTTGGAGTCATTGGTGGTAAGTTGGGGTGTTGTTCTATGTGCTCTAATTCCTAGCATTGGTTGTTCTGCCAGATATCTGTCAACATTTTTAGAAGTCTTTTGATGTAGATACCAAGAAATCTTGATAGCAGGAGAGAAATTGGATAAGTGATCAGAAGCTACCCTAGAAAAATGATGAGCCTGACACGCAGAGCATTATTACAAGGAGAAGAGCCATCTTATCTGTCTTTATAGTAAAGGCCATACCAGGCTAACTTCACATCATTTTTTTGACTGTTAGCAGACTGGTAGGTCAAGGGAGTATTGTAGGTGAGGACTTCAACAAAAACATTTGTCAGAATCCCTTATAATTCTCTTTTGGACAAGATGGAGCGATATAGGCTAGATAATAGTACAGTTTAAAGGACCCACAAATGGTTGAAAAACTGGTTCCAAAGAGCAGTTATAATTGATGTCAGCCTAGAGGGAGTTCTCTTCAATGGAGTCCCCCAAGGATCTATCTTTGGCCCTGTTAAATGATACTAGTAAACATTTTTACTAATATCACACTCAAAGGAAATAACTGACATTTATTTAAAAATTTTAAACAGTATAATCATTATATCATTGCTAATTAATCCTTTGAGGTAAATCCTACAGATTAGGAAACTGAGACTTAAAGCCTGTGCTTAGCATATAGTAAGCCTGAATTAATGCTTGTTAATAGATTGATAGAGTAGTACTTATAGATACTGATTCCTGGAAGTTGCAGCCAGAGGTGGAGAAAGTGCAATAGATTTGAGGGAGCAATACCCATAATTATTTTTAATCCAGTTATGTCACATATTCCTTAAACATATTTTAAAGTTAATTGGTTTTTTTTCCTCTCGCTCAGGTCTTGGACTGTCCTTCAACTTAAATCCAGCTTTAACCATGATCGGCAGATATTTCTACAAAAAGCGTCCAATAGCAAATGGGTTGGCCATGGCAGGAAGTCCTGTATTTCTCTCTACCCTGGCGCCTATAAATCAGATCTTCTTTGATGTTTTTGGCTGGAGGGGCAGCTTCTTAATTCTCGGGGGTTTGCTACTGAACTGCTGTGTGGCTGGATCTCTTATGCGACCAATAGGACCCAAACCAGGGACAGGCACAAAAGAAATATCTAAAGAATCCCTACAGGAAATAGGGAAGTTGGACTCAAAAGGTGCTGGTGATGCAAACACAGACCTGATTGCTGGGAGCAGCAAACCTGAGAAGCGCTCTTTCTTTCACACCATCAATAAATTCCTAGATTTTTCCCTGTTCAAGCACAGGGGCTTTTTACTGTATATCTCTGGCAATATATTCATGTTTTTTGGATTATTTACTCCCTTAGTTTTTCTTAGTAATTATGCCAAGAGTAAGCATATCCCTAAAGAGTCTGCTGCCTTTTTGCTTTCCATTCTAGCTTTTGTTGACATGGTGGCCAGACCTTCAATGGGACTTGTAGCCAACACAAAGTGGGTGAGACCCCGAGTGCAATATTATTTTGCTCTCTCCATAGTAGGTAATGGTATATGCCACCTGTTGGCACCTTTATCCACCAACTATGTTGGGTTTTGTGTCTACGCGGCATTCTTTGGATTTGCATTTGGCTGGCTCAGCTCAGTATTGTTTGAAACATTAATGGACCTTGTTGGAACCCAGAGATTCTCCAGTGCTGTGGGTTTGTTGACGATCATGGAGTGTGCTCCTGTCCTCCTGGGACCACCGCTTTTAGGTATAGTATGTCTGTTTTAAAAGATGATATGCATAAGTACATATGTTTGGGAAAATTACATAGCTTCTATAAAGCACTAACCCTAAACTGGGAGTAGATGGAGAATTGTTAGTCAGGAAATGAAATTAGCTCTGTAGTAATCCTTTGGGAATATTTGAATCATTTTGCTTGACAACAGAATCAGGATTCAAAAAGATCTCGATAGAGTAGAACATTATGCTGAATCTAATGAGATAAAATTCAACATAGGTAAATGTTCATGGATACCAAAAAAAAGAAAAAGAAGAAACAACTTTATAAGTATGGGATTATTAGGGAGGCACAGAGCCATTTATCTGAAAAAGATCTAGGCATGTTAGTGCCCCACAAGCTTATTATGAGTTAATGGTATGCCAAGGCATTCAGAAAAGCCAAAGCAGTCTTGGGCTGCATTAAGAGGCACAGGTTCCTCGAGTAGGGAGGTGATAATGCCTCTGTCACCTGGTCAGATTGCATCTGGGTGGGAGTGCTGTGTTCAGTTCAGAACAGCATAGTTTTAACAAAGACATTGGTAATTGGGAATGTTCAAAGGTGGGCAGACAGGATGAATTGTCATGTGAGGATCAGCTGAAGGAGATGAGAAAAGGGGGACAAGCTAAAAAGACTTGGGAGGAGGGACATTATAGCTGTCTTCATAATCAACAAGCATTTATTAAACAACTATTGTGTGCTAGGTCATAGTATTTGATGATGGGAATAAAAAGACAAAAAAATGAACAATTCCTGCCCTCAAGGAGTTCATATATTCTACCAAGAGGGAGCCAACATGTATTTAAATGTTTCCGAATCACGTATAAAATAAATAAGGTGTAATTTGGGGGGTGGGAAGGGGTGGAAATGATTAGGCTTATTTTATTTGTCCTTAGAGGGAAGAATTAGGAATATTGGGTGGAAAGTGACAAGGAAAATATTCATAATTGATGCCAAGAAAAACTTGCTAATAGCTAAAACTATCTGAAAGTAGGGTGGGCTGCCTTCAAAGGTTATGGATTCTCATTAAATTACTTAAGACAAAGACTAGATATTATAGGGAGGATTCCTTTTGAGTGTGGATTGGATAGATGACCCATGAGATCCTTTCTACCTCTTAAATTCTGAGATTTTGTAAAAATATGTAACTAATGGAAGAACTTGGTCTTTCTGAGAATGCCTCATGCTATTTATTAGTTGTGTAGGATTAACTCGTGGATTTGTTTTGGCTTCTTTTCTGTGGGAGGCTGGATAAGTAGTAAAGTAGGAAATAATACTAGACTGAAATTGTCTTAGACAAAGTTGAGTGCTCAAAACTAACTGGAAGTGTAATAGAAAAGTCTCATCCTGGCTTTTGTTTGTTTAGAAGAACACTCTAGGTATTCTCTCCTTGAGCCTTAATTTCTTATTCCTCAAAAATGAGATTGTTGGGCTAGATTGTCTCTTTAGTTTTCTTCCAACTTTTTCATTCAAAAACTTTTAGGAATAAGAAACCTGTAGGATCTGCTTCAGCCCCAGTAGGAGCTCATATGATCCACGACCCCTAACTAGATCTCACTGCTTCTAGTCTGAAGATTGTAGTTTATAACTTGGCAATATATTTAAAACCTGAAATTTAGTGGTGGTATCTGGGGAGGCTGGTGATGTCTCATTTTGCTAACCTCCTTTTTAAATTTTAGGTCGTCTCAATGATATGTATGGAGACTATAAATACACATACTGGGCCTGTGGTGTCATCCTGATTGTGTCGGGCATCTACCTCTTTATTGGCATGGGCATCAATTATCGCCTTTTGGCAAAAGAACAAAAAGCAGAGGAGGAACTGAAAAAGGAGGGAAGAGAGGAAGAAACCAACATAGATAACATTGAGAAGCAGAAAGAAGCCAATAAGGCTGTGGAGTCTGCCCAGCAAAAACTCCCAGAAGAAGGCCCCAAAGAGGAGGAGAATTGTATCTAAGACTGCGGCACTGCGGAAGTGGGGAGATGGAAAGGAGAACCAGAGATGGTCTCCTGGCCGACTGGTGCCAGTGGTGCTTAATGCAGAAAAGGGCATTTCTGTGCAAAATTGTACCAGGATTCCACAAAACTTTTGAGTTTTGAGTTTTTTCCTTTTCTATTTAAAATGATTACAAACTAAATCTGCCATACTTTGGAGGGGAGTAAGAAATCTGCCATACTTTGGAGGGGGAGTAAGGATGAGGAAAGAAGCTAGTTCTTATATATTGGATTGTAATAGTGACTTGAAGATCCTTATGTGCCTTAAATGTTTGTCTGTAGACCTCCTCATAAAAGCCTTAACTTTTTAAATAGTTTAGTTTTATTTTGTCTTTAAAATTATCTCATTTTTAAAAAATCAGGCAGCAAACATACCTGGAAGAAAAATACACAAAACCCCATGAGATGAGTGTTGTTCCTAGTCTGAAACTAACCCTGCCTGCTTCATGGTACTTTGGTCATGTCCTGCCAGCTCATTATCCCAAGGAGCTGTGTTGGTACAACTGACTAGAGCTTTGAAGTTCCCTTTTACTGTTAAATGTTTTCCTTTATAATTTTTTTGCCTCCCATCCACATTTTCTAACTATGTCTCTTATGTGAGTCAGAATATAGTTCTAAAATTTTTTTCGTTTACTATGACTTATTCTCAGTACTCCTCATTTTTAAAAAATTATTTTTCCCTGGATTGGTAATTAGAAGGTAAAAATGTTCATGGGAATTCTTTTTAAAACACTATTATTAAAATTTACTGTTTTTTAGAAGTGTAAAGTGGGTATTTAACTCTTTACTGTACATTAGCCCCACTTTTGAAATCATTTGGTTATTTTCCTTTTTTAATATCAGAAAGTAGAGTGGTTTAGTTTTGTTTAGTTTTTTTTTTAAACAAGTCTGTCTTTGGGCTGCCTTAGAACACATCCTGAATTCCATTAAATGTAGAGTGGCATTTGAAGGAATAACTGAATTTAGCTCAGGTTTTTGGGTTGTTTTTTTTTCTTCTAAAACCCCAGTTAAACTTCGTGAGATTATTGGAAGCATTTTTTCTGGCACCTTTACTTTTCCTCTGTTCACACTGGTCGCCTTTTGCTCTGCTCTTAGCTTTAAGCGTGTGTAAGGTTTTATTTTGTTTGAAAGTTTTTCCATGTTTGCGTACTGAACCAGGCCAAAGGAATTTGGCCCCTGTATACTGACTATTCAGGAGAAGATGAGAGGGAATTTGCTGCTGTACTTAATACTCAGTGAAGACTTTCACTGTGTTTCTCAGTAGACTTAAAGCAAATTAAGATAATTAGTCAGGAACAATTAGATTTATTCTCTTCCCAACAGGAACCTGAAGAGTTTGTGAGACTATTTATTCACTTCAAGTTAGAGAATTGAAATTGGAAGAGATAAGAGATGGGGTAAGGGAAGATTAGGGAAACAAATTTTCCCTAAAGTCTTGTATACGGGGAGGAAGAGTGATAAAAAAAGGCATTCAGTGAATAGAGTTAACTTAGAGTAAGTGGCATAGTGAAAGTGCTGATCCAAAACCTTGTAAAAGGCTAACTGTTCCAAATAAATACTTTTTAAAAAATTCATTCACCAAACTTGGATTTGTCCATAGGAGCCTGAGTCTTCATTTTTTGTAGCCAAATTCCAGAGTGTCACTTGTCAATATTGAACCAAATCATGCCAGCTTTTATGTGCCTTGGAGACTTGTGTATGTGGTTGGTGTCCATTTTTTTTGTTCTCTGTGCTCCTTATTTTAAGGCAGGCCGACAAGAGGTACATTTTTTTTAACTTCCTCTCCTACTTCAACAGCATTCAGATCACTTAGATTTCAAGGAAAGATGTAGAACTCACTTTTCAAGTAAAATGTGCTTGTATGGTTATCCCCTACCCCCAGAATATGTGTTGAAAAACAAAATGTCATTGACTGAATATGGTATAATTTTTGTTAGAATTCGTAAAATTTTAAGAGGCTGGGGGAAAGAGGAAGCTCTATGGAAAAAGGCACTTAAATACATTCTGCAAGCTGAGATAAGAGTTACATAGCCAGATAACAAAAATGACAGCACTTCAGTGTAGATTCATAAGGGCCTTGGAGGTCATCCTGTCAAAGACACAGAAACTGAGGTCCCCAAAGCTAAGTGATTGAGGCAGCCAGTCAGGAGGAGTGCTAGAATGAGGTCTCCTCTCTCTTTCCCTTGTGCCTCTTACTGACGCGTTAGTGTTTTGATGGAAGTCATGCAGCAAAGGCTGCTGATGCCTTCTGTCCTATGGAGGCTTCTGAATGAAGTGCAGGAAGTAAGTCACAATTGCATTTCACAGACTAGTAACTATTGCTTTAAGAGAACAGAGATATGTAGGTACAGTCTCTTAATCTGTCTGCTTCATCCTTTTCCTCCCCATTCCCCACATTTCTTCATAAAGCATAGAAAAAAAGGCAGGTTTATTTGTAGTTCTAGTGCCAACGTAAAAGAGAAAGCCCAGGAGCTCCGTTTTGGCAGTTCTTTCTTTCTTCTACATGCTTAAGGTGGGGATCCGGTTACCAATCATGCCTGTTAAATACCAGTAAAGTTTGTAAACTTAAAAAAGAACAAAAGGAAAGTTGAAATTAGTCAAGAATAGAATCTCACCTAAGGCATAAAGGATTCGGGGAGAATTCATTTTATTTTACTGAATGACTGTTGAATTTAATAGAAATTAAGGCATTTTCTCTTTTCTAGCTAAAACAAGAACCAAAAAAACCACAAGTTTCAAACTTGGTTGAAAAATTATACTAAATTCTGCTGAAATTTGGAATTTTCTATAAATTCAGTATGAGAAAATGGCCAATATAAATTTATTAGGTTGTACAAAAAATTCTTTAGGAAAAATATAAGATAAATTATGAAAAATTCAGAACTAAGTGACCATTCCTGAAAGTTTTAAATTAAAAATTGTTTTGACCCAGAGACAGTATTAAATGGTGTAATGTGAATAATTCTCTTTGGTCTTGATGGCTGACTGGGTTACTAGTTAGTTACATGTGTACTGTATTTTTATATATGTGTGTATTTTTATCATTGTTGTCTTCCTAAATTTTACAAAAGGAAAGGACAATGTGGGTTAGGGTATTTGCTTTTTAAAGCCATTTAATGTTTTGTATGAAGCAGTGTCTTATTGTATTGAATTTTGAACTTGTCAACTAGGTATCGAACTTATCTTTTAGTTCAAAGTATTTAGGTTTTTTCTCCCATAGTAAATGGTTCACACAATACAATAAATTTAGCAATAATTAGTACATGTGTTGTATTTATTTTTTTTCTTTTTAAAGGTAATTTGAAGAGGGAGAGAAAAGGTAAATACTAAATTGATGCCTTCATAAGGCATTTTTACTACTAAAGTAAACTTGTTTGAAAACCATGTGCATAAAGGACCTAATTTTATCGTAGCTGAGGTCCAGGTTGTGCCCAGCCAAGCTCATGTGCGGGCATCAGACATTTAACCTTAGTCATAGTAGCACAACAACCCCGACAGGTCACCGGTGAGATAAACAGGGTCATGCACCACAAGACCTTTTGCTATGGATAGAATAATGTTAGTACTTAAGAGGGTTCTAGAATGGAGTTAGGAGGGATCTAGATCAACTCCCCTTATTTTACAAATGGGAAATTGAGGTTAATAAAGCTTAGAGGACTTGTCCAAGGTGTCAAAGGTAGCAAGTAGGAGAGCCTGGATTTGGAACCAAACTCTTGTGACTCCCAGTACAGTGCACTTTCCACATTACTGTGCAACCTTGTTTGATTACTGTTCAAAGAGTTGGTGACTTGACTTTGGGCAGGCAGAATGAGAAGAGCATTTATAAAGAGTAGGAAGGATAAGTACCACACCTAGAAAGTTGTTCAGAGCATTTTATAGCTCTTTTAAACACAATAAGCCAAAGATAGATCTGGCTCCTTTCCCTACTTTCTATATTTAACAAAGCCTTCTGTATATAGGCCTTAACAAATGTTTAATTTTTTTTTTTTTGCTTTTTTGGAGGGCAATTGGGGTTAAGTAACTTGCCCAAGGTCACACGGCTAGGTTTTTGTTTGTGTGTGCATTGTGTCTGAGGCCGGATCCGAACTCAGGTCCTTCTGACTCCAGGGCTGATGCTCTACTCACTGTGCCACCTAGCCGCCCCTACAAATGTTTAATTTCATAAGAGATCCATTTGACAGGCATGTATTAATACTAGGCACAGATAATAGAAATACAAAGAAGGAACCATTCCCTAGCCTCAAGGGTCTCATTTTGAGAGGTGAGAAATGAGGAGATAATAGGCCCTTGTGCCAAGCCTTCAAGGAAGCCAGAGGTTGTAAAGGGTGAGGGAAGGGGAGAGTCCATTACAAACATAATGGGACAGTCTGTGCATAGGCATGCACTGTCAGGTATGGAAGAACAAATGGGCCAAACTCTCTTAAAGAGTCAAGTGCAGGAATCCTGGAAAGGCAGCCTTGTGCCAGCTTGTGAAATGCTCTGAGTGCTAAATAGGGGAGTTTGTAGGAAAGCCAGGAGACATTGGAGCTCTGTAAGCAGATGAGTAACATGGTAAGACCTATGCTCTAGGAAAAATCTTGAGTCATTGTGGGGAGACTGGAGGCAGAGTGACCTGGGAGGAAGTCTACCTACAAAGGATGGTGCCTGCTACCTTTGGCCCTAGGACTCCAAATGCTACAGGGTGTATATTTGTGTGCTGTCATATCAATAAGCAAACAAAACAACTTAAACACGAAAACAAGCCCTCTAGATCTAGTTAGAAAACTCAAGTAGCTATGAAATAAGTACTGCAGAACAAAAGAAAGCGAATAGAGCACTGGCCCGGGAGCCAGGAGGACCTGAGTTTAAATCTGGCATCAGACACTTGAAACACTAGCCATGTGACTTTGGGCAAGTCACTTAACCCCACTTGCCCTCCAGAAAGCAAAAAAAAATAGGAAAGCAGAACTTACGGCCTGCATGAAACTTGTGATGGCAGTTCTCACCAAAGAAGCAAAAGAGAACCATTGAGGATGCAAATATATGGTAAAGCACAATAACGCACACAAAAGCACAAAAACAGTAATAGAAAATATGCTCAGCATGCAAGCAAAACGTACTGATCTTGAAAACAAGATGTTGAGACAACCTAAGGATCATAGGTATCCTAAAAGAACATGCAAAATACAAGAAATAATACAAGAGAACTACTCAGAACTTTTAAATACAACTATGTTCCAAAGAACAATGAAGTTCCAACTACAGCCCAGATCTGCCCTACAAATTCGAATTTAACTATAGACGAAAAAAGGTGGATGTTCAGCAATGAAGAGGCATTTGAAACATTCTAAGAAAGAAAATCAGCCCCAAACAAAGAGAAATTCAGGAAGAGTGAATAAATGTAGCAACTAAAGACAAAAACCATCGAGTGACTGCAGAGAGACAAATAAGAGGCTTCTTTCTAAATGTACTGAAGGGGGCTGCATTGAAGGCAAAGTCTGGAGGTCACAGTGAAGAGGTGGATCGGGCATTATGGACAGAACCTGGTGACACCTTGCTGATAGGTGAATCAGTGTTTTTTGTGTGACTGTTACAGAGTGTGAGGGTACATGAAAGAGGTGGGAGGATAAAGAGGGAAAATGTAATGTGCCAGAGTAAAATCAAGGTCTAGCAATGATAAAAAGTGAGTCCTGTGGTCTTAGAGAAGAGTCTGCAAAGGAGTGGGTGAGAAGAAAGGGGAAAGGATTGAAAAGTGAGGGAGAAAGGAATGAGGGAGGCATTGCTCTGGTGGTGGGAAGGGGTCCCAGTGATTAATGCTCTTATGAGTGAAGAGATGTAAAGGGTAAAGGAAGATGGAGACATTATTTTGAGTGTGGTCCGGGGCACTTGGTATTTTAAAAGAGGGAGGAAGTTGGAGCACCTGGTACTTAAGAGAATAAGAATACTTGGACCCAAGGAGATTTCGAGACAGATGAAGTAAAAACATCATGATGACTAGGGAGAGGATATAGATCAGTAGTAGGCTGCATAGTCTGGGTGGTTGGGAGGAAGTGTATCATGGGACAGTGTCTGACACCTACAAGAATTGGCATGGTTCTTGGAGTATGGCACAGTGGAAAAAAAGGGAATCTGTAGGACAAGCTCTACAAGGCAGTGGCAAAAACTGTCCAGAGGGGAGAAGCCAGGATGAATACTTAGAAAAATTTTATTGGGAGTGGAATACAGAGAATGCTGAGAGACTAATTATTGGAGCCATATACTAGAGAGTGGGGATCTAGAATGGTTAAAATGAAGAGAATGAAAATTCTGGAGACACATACAAAAAAAAAATTAAAAACTAATGAACAGGACTAGTTGAAGGAAAGAGAGAAAGAAGGAATCTATTTGAGATAAAAAAGGAAAAGGGAGGGGAAAACAGAATTGAAGCAAAACTCCAAAGGGAAAGGGTTGGACATTATGTGAGTGTGTATATATGTATGTGCGTATGTGTGCATATATATGTGTGTGTATGACAAGTAGAGGGAAATATAACGTAACTCACAACTTTGTGTGAATGAATTAGACAACTGAATAAAATTTAAAAGTGACATTGGATGCAATTAGCTGCTTATAAGAATTATTTTTAAAAAAGATATACACAAAAGAAAACATAATTTTTAAAAATTATTGTGTATCAAATAAGTTGAAGAAGGCAGGAGTTGTAATCATGCTAGCTGATAAAATGAACATTTGAAAAAGTGATAAACAAGGAAACTACATACATTATGCTTAAAGGAACCAAAGACAACAAATCAATATTAGCGATAAATTATATGCTCCAGATGCCTTAGCATCTAAATTCGTAATGGAAACATCTGTGCTACAAGAAGACGTAGTAACACAATAATGATAGGAGATTTCAATATTCCTCTCTGTTTTAAGTCTAAGGAAGATAAAAGGGGAAATATGAAACTGAAGAAATTAATTAAAAGATTCAGGATGTGTTCTACATGTGGGACTGCAAAAGAATGTACTTACGCATAGGCACAGAGATACTGAAAAAGATGTTGAAAGAAATAATATGGTCTTAACATACAACAAAATAAGAATTGGTTCAAGGACCATAAACAAAAGACAGACCCAAATGCAGACTAAGCAGTGAAATCCAAAAAAAAGTGGTCAAAGAACAAGTCATAAGAACAATTAACAATGAGACAACATATCAAAATTTTGGGGTTGGCATCTAAAATTGTCCTCCGAAAAGCAACCATAGCCCTATAAACAAACAGCAAAACGGAATTCAAAGTTTTTGAAGGTCAACACCCCCCCAGAAAACCCCTAAAATAAATATGAGTATGACCAAAAACCCCAATACTCTGGAAAAAAAGCAAACATAACCCTGTAAGCATTAATAAAATGCAAATTTAAAAATTTGAAAGCCAAGAAAACAAGCCCATGACCCCCACCAAAAAAAAAAACCAACAACTAAAGGAGAAATAAATTGGTTGAAAAACAAAAAAACTTAGAAGGGGTAAAAGCCAGTATTTTGAAAAGACTAATAAAAGTAATAAACCTTCAGGCAATCAAATTAGAAGAGGACAGAAAATCAAGTCAATAAAATAGCAAATTAGCAAGGTAAAATCACAACAAAACCTGAAGAAATAAAGATAATCAGAATGTATTATGCATAGTTCTATGGTATCAAAATTGAGAACACAAAAGAACTAGAGGGATATCTTCAAAAATATAAAATAACTCATGATTAGAAGAACAGATAGAAGTCTTAAATAATTGGATCTCATAAAGGGAAGTAGAACTAGCTGTAAAGAAAATATCAAATGGAAAAACTGGTTCTGATTGGATATACAGGAGAATTCTATCAAGCTTTAAAAAAAAATTAGTACCCATGTTTTGTAAACTATTCTCAAAAATCATGAAAGCCAGAATCCCTTTATGAGACAAATATAGTCCTAATACCTAAACTAGGAAAGAAACAAAATATCATTAATGAATATTGAAAATTTTTAAACAAAGTGCTGTCAGACTACAGCAACTTATCAAAGAAATCATTCATGACCCAAGTGGGATTTATACCAAGTATGTAAGGATGGTCCAACATCAGGAAAACTATCAACATAATTAGTCATATTAAAAATTATAGCATACAGAACTACATGATCAACTCAATAGATGCAAAAAATGTCTTTGACAAATTACAGAAATCTTACATTAAAAAATGCACAAAGTAGGGGTGGCTAGATGGTGCAGTGAGTAAGAGCACTGGCCTTGGAGTTGGGATGACCTGGGATCGAATTCGGCCTCAGAAAATGAGCACCCACACATAAATAATGACTAGCTGTGTAACCTTAAGCAAGTTACTTAACCCCAATTGCTTTAAAAAAAAATGCACAAAGTATAGGCATAGAGGGACCTTTTTAAAAATGCTGTTTTTAAAATGTTCTAAATACTATAAAAAATACTCTAAAACCAAAAATCCAAGCACCATATGCAATGGAAATACACTTAAACTTTTCCAATAAATATAGGAGTGAAGGAAGTATATTTTCTTTGTCCACTATTGTTTGACACACTTCTGGAAATGCTAGCAACAGCAATAAGACCAGAAATTAATATGGGTAAAAAAGGAGATAGATATATTTGCTGATGATAAGATGTTACACTTAGCATCTTTGTTGATGCACTAGGATTTTCTCACTGAGAGTAGCTTCATCAAAGTTGCAGGCTACAAAATAAATACTCAGAAATCAACAAGATTTCTGTACAATTAACAAAACCCAAGAAGTAGCAATAGACTGGAAAATCTCATTCTAACCAATTCACAAGAATCTGGGGATTGACCTACCAAAGCGCCCAAAAAATTTGTATAGATGCAATTACAAAGTGCTCCTTAAGGGAATAAGGAGCAACTTAATTTGCTGAAGATATATTCAATGCTAATTGTTGGCTACCACAATATAATAAAATTGACAATACTACCAATGCTAATTTATATTTAGTGCAATACCATTCAAATGATTAAAAGCAAACTTTACAGAGCTTGTTAAAATTAGTACAAGCTGCATTTGGAAGAATAAAAAAGATCTAGAATATCAAGCAAATTTTTGAAAATACATGAGGATGAAGGAGAAATAGCACTTTCAGATCTCAAACTATATTATGTAGTTGTACTAATCAAAACCATCTGGTACTGGTTAAAAATGGGGAGGTAAATAGAAGGAACAGACTACACTAGTGAGTATTAGTAGTAACAGAACTCAATAGCTGAATATTCAATCAACCAGAAAACAAATTACGTAGGACAAAACTCCCTATTGGATAAAAACTGCTAGGAACACTGGAAAGTAGTCTGGCAGAAATTGGACTTCGAGCAAAACCTTACACTACATTCCACAATATGCTCTAAATGAATGTGATCTTAATATCAACAATCATACCATTTAGAAACTATAGTAAAAGCGGGTCATATACTTTACACAGCTCAGGTAAGAGCTGAATTCTTAACCAAAAGAGAGATAGAGGCAATTACAGAAGATAAAATAGAGAGCTTGGATTGCTTGAAACCAAACAGGTCCAGCAGAACCAAAATTAAGGTACCTAGATAAGAAGGAAAGCAACATCTCTCCATTGTATATTCAAATAGAGGAGAAAACATAAATAGCTAAGTACATGCAAGATACATGTAACAGTTTTTCTATCAAGGGGGAGGAACAAAGTATACGACTTTATTGTGGGCATTCATTCAGGTGGCTGGAACACTGGGGGGGGGATGTGGGGAAACTAACAGGATTATCATGGCCATTGCTTCCCACACCCCCTCTTGTCAGTATATCCTCTCTCTTTTAGCTCTCTACCCCAAAATTTCTTAAACTCCTGCTCTCATAGAAGATTCCTTCCTCTAGTTTGGTTCCTGTGAGAGAAGGAAGACAGTTTCCTCTCTTCCCCAGGTGGGAAAAAGTACAAGTTCTAGTACAAGTCTTCAATAACTCGGATTCTTCCACAAATCAGCCAGTCAATGTTTTTCTGGGACTGTTATATATGTATGGAGTAGCTGGAAGATATATGTGAGGCCAAAGGCACTGGCAAATTGGAGGACCAGCATAGGTCTCCTATAGAAGGTAGGATATGAGCCTTCTTGAAAGAAGCCAAGAAAATAGTGAGGAAGGAGTATACTCCAGGCATGGAGGACAGCCAGGGGAAAGGCATGGAAACAAGACATGGGGTGTCATGTTTCAACAACTGTAAGTAGCCTAGTGTGGCTGGATCACAGAGTCTGTATTTGATTGTGGGAATAAGAGGGAGATATTGAAGCTTGGTGAACAGGGGACATGTGGTCAGAACTATGTTTTAGAATAATCAATAAGCAATTTACAAACATTTATTAAGTATTTGTTATGTACCAGGCATAGTGCTAAGTGCAAAAGGAGGCAGACAGTCCCTAACTCAAGAACTCTAATGGGGAAGCCAGCTATGTACAACTATATACAAAGTGAACTACATGCAGGAAAAGTAGTAGATAATTAACAGGAGTAAGGCACTAGAATTAGGAGAAGATGGGGAAGGCTTCCGGTAAAATATAGGATTTTGGGGGCGGCTAGGTGGCGCAGTGAGTAAGAGCGCCGGCCTTGGAGTTTGGATGACCCGAGATCAGAGCCGGCCTCAGAAAATGAGCACCCACGCATAAAATAATGACTAGCCGTGTAACCTTGAGCAAGTTACTTAACCCCAATTGCTTTAAAAATATATATATATATAGGATTTTGTTTGTGACTTAAAGGAAGCCAGGAAGGTCAGTAATCAGAGAGGCAAGGGAGGGACAGTGTTCCAGGCATGAGGGACAGCCAGCAAAAATGTGCCGAGCTGAGAGATGGAAAGTTTTGTTGGTGAGGTGAAAACAGCAAGGAGGCTAGTGTCACTGGACTGAAAAATTAATGTGGGGAAAAAAAACTTCTTTGGCAGCTGAAAGGAGACTGGATAGAAATAGGGAGATACTGACACAGAAATGGCTATAAGACAAAATGAGGAGTATTAATGTTGAGATTTAGGGTTTAGAGGTTCTTGAGATCCCAAAATATCAACACTCCAGGTCCTGCCAAATGAATTTGACTCCAATCTTCTCTCAGCCAAAGCAAAACAGAGTTTATTAAAGATTCACCATGATGGGTAGACTCTTAAGTGAAGAGCATAATTGAGCGAGACAGAAGATCCCCAAGATTAAAATTTGGAAGTGGATTTTATTGCCTCGGGACTGCCGCAGTTACATGGTTACCTACCCAAATCAGACAGTGCTGGCATGGACAGTGTGCTAGTTTTTAAAGAGATTCAATAGCCAGGTTACATAAGCCGAAACTACAATCAGTGATTGATCCGTGTACATTTGAATTTCCCACCTGCACAAAGTTGACCCTAGGCTGAGGGATGGGGAACCCAGAATGGGTGGAGATAGGGAACACCTGGTGGGGGTGGGGGGAGAAGAATGGAGCAGGGATTTTACCTTAGGCTGAAACTCTCACCCAGGGATCAATTAAGGGAAGGGGAAGGGTGGAGTTGTGCTCAACATATGGAGCCTAAGTTACTGGGAAGCTTGTATTGACAAGCTGGCCAGAATAATCTGACACAGAGTGAGCCTGGGCTAGATTAATCTCAGATCCTTCATGGAGCCAAGATGGATCTTATATACAGAAAGATTGTGGGAGGATTTAGGGGTGGTCTAGAGTAGGAGTTTGGGGAGGGTCTTGAGGAGAAGTCTAAGGAGGGAGGATCTTTGATGGAACTTAGATCAGACTCCAGGAATGGGATTAAGGGTAGGAAATAACTGAAGGCTACCTGGAGATGACAGACCATGGAGGGCTAGGCTAGGGTAAGAGTAACAGATTTGGACCCCCAGCTATAATGAAAGGCTTATGGCTTCAGGCAAATGCCTCATCCAGTGAGAAGATTCAATCAGAGTTCAAGGGGTTTCCAGAGCCTGTACCCCATCATTCAGAGAGGCAGTGTGATAATGAAAAGAAACTAAAGCTAGAGTCAGGAAAACCTGATTGGAATCTTCGCTCAGACATTTACCAGCTGTGTGACATTGGGCAAGGCACTTAATCTCTCTGAGCCTCACCTTCATCACATGTAAAATGGGAAGAAGTAGAGATGACTTTTATTCTAAGATTCTTTTTTAATTCTAAATCTATGATTCCATAATACTAAGTGTTTAGGAAAGGCACAAATAGTGAATGGACAAAGCATGGAAAGGTTTGCTGGCCATGTATAC
Organism: Gymnobelideus leadbeateri; assembly: GCA_011680675.1. Classification (NCBI taxonomy): domain Eukaryota; kingdom Metazoa; phylum Chordata; class Mammalia; order Diprotodontia; family Petauridae; genus Gymnobelideus; species Gymnobelideus leadbeateri. The sequence goes on along the minus strand of WOXC01007943.1, from coordinate 290,476 downwards.
TTTTAATAGGCCAAGAATGTCATTAAACCAGGAGAAGAGAATGACTTGTCCCCTTGGCTTAGTGTTATTCCTGTGCCTTTTCCCCTTTCCCCTCATCTTCTTGGGAAGCAAAAGAGTTTTGGAACTGAGGGACTGTGGGAACTCATACCCCAAGGCCCCTTCACCATTTATTGGAAGAGTAGTATCTGAACAGATGTTGACTCAAAAGCAGTTTAGCAAATAGAAATTAAATAGACTTTCTAAACCTAAGTCAGACTTAGGTTTTCTGACAGAGACCTAAGCCCTAGTGAACAAGAAATCTAAGAGGCAGGAGGGGGTGTGTGGAATTTAAGTTGGAAAGCATGTGTTAACTGAGAACAGCTATACTTTGAGTTCCAAAGAACATGGTTCCCAGAGCAGGGAATCTCTTTCTGGAGAGAAAAACCCATTCTTAGACAAGGCTTTGAAGGACAGAGTCCTTCTTATGTGGAAAAAAAAAATAATAACCTAAGGAGATTTTCCCCAGTTCTATGATTGGGTTCTGAGGTTTCTGCTTTTCAGTTGACCAGTAAAAATTGGTTTGTCTAGGACAGCCTGTCCCCACCTCCCACTCCCCACCCCAAGGATACAAGTATCCCATGGTTTTAAATCTACTGGGTGGTCTGTAACCCTTTTTAGCCTCTGGCTAGAATGGTTATCTTTAGGGCTAAATTTCCTACTTTCTTGCTCCTCATTCCTCACTCCTCACTCCTTATTAGGTAATTCTAAACATCCTCTGTTTATTCATCCTACAGACAACAGCGTAATCTCCCGTTGATACCATATTGATTCTGTCTCAAATAATATGTAAGTTAACTTTTGAGGGGCTTGGGCCTTTGGAGCATGGCTACAGCTCCCCATTCACCCCCCACCTCCTTTGTGTGCTGTTCACTGAGGACCAGGAGACCACACTCCAAGTTGTCCCTACTAGTGGCTGTTCTCCACTTGTGAGTAAAAATAGAGTTTGTTCTCTCTGGAGGCCAGTGATCTAAAGGTGCCTTAGCAAAAAGTCTCCACTCTCTAAGCTAAAAGAACAAAGACAGAATTGCCTTGTTCTCCTAGGAGGAGCAGGAGGCACCCCAGCTGAGACTCCAGCTAAAATCAGCAGTTGAAAGCAGAGAAAAGTTTTACAGCCTGAAAGACACCAAAAGCACCCATGGAAACAACATCAAGTGAGATCCATATGAGACCAACAGGGAGCAATGCCTGGCAGAGACTACATGCCGACTGCATTCCTCTTTGCCTCTTCCTCAGCTTCCTTCAAGACAGTTCAAATCCACCTTCTTCAGGGGGCTTTTCCCAGGCCCCCAGGATTAGAGCCTTCCCTAGCGTTACCTTATTTCTACTCTGTATGGATGGATTTTGCATGTATCTATTTATTAACATATGATGGTACCCCTCATTAGAATAAAAGTTAAGAGGAACTGGTTTGGCCTTTTTTTTGTATCTCCAGGTCTTAGTTCAGTGACTGGTACATGGTGATCACTTAATAAACGGTGGTTGATTGATTCAAGGAAATTGAACTGAACTTCCTATATCTTACCTCCTGATCTACTCATTCTCCCCCCACATTGAATCTTCACTCCAGCACCTGGCTTCCTGTGTAGTCCTCAACCATTTGAATTTTATCATACAGAAATTTTGGATCCAACCCAGGCTGGTTTTGGATTATGCAATCTTGGTCACGCTCCAGACCCTGAAGCATTCTCTTTGCCTTTGAAAGGACTGTCCTACTTACCCATAGATGTGCTCTTCTGCTTATAGCTGACCATGTAAAAGCTGTTAGCTGTGTTATAGGGTAGCCCCCAGCGATGAACTTCAAAAACCATGCAGCTCTTATGATAGCCGAAATAGGCCCCTAAAGACTGGACCATGATGCCATTTTGTAGGATTCAGACTCTTGCCTCTGTTTGCAGTCAGCTGAGAATGGAGACTGGATTGGAATAGGGAGATACTGACACAGAAATGGCTATAAGACAAAATGAAAAGTATTTCAAGAGAGGTAAGTGTGATAATGAATAGAAACTAACCTGGAGTCAGGAAAACCTGGATTTGAATCCTGGCTCAGACATTTACCAGCTGTGTGACTTTGGGCAAATCACTTAATCTCTCTGGGCCTTACCCTAGACAGCCCAGAGATAGCGTCTATTTCCCCAGATTCTTTCACCTGATCAGCAAAGGACATCCCTAGTTTCCAAATGGACCTAGACTTGCAACCCCTGAGATTCTTCACAATCTGGATTTTCATTATGTCCCACTGTATAGGGCAGGCTGCCCCCCTCCCCCTGCCCTGGTTACCAACCCTAATGGATTAGTCATCAGGACAGTGTCATTCACTCAACTAGACAAGGAGCGGGGCGAGGGAGAGAGGGAAATCTGGAAAATAAACTGATCTGGACATGAAATAGTGATGAATAGAACACAGACTTCTGGGTTCAGTATGATCTGTATGAATACTGGGCTTTGTTTTTTGGTTTGTGGAATGTCCCCAACAATCTTTCAATGAGTTCACAAATTTAACATTTCTATTCAATTCATTAAACATATATTAAGCTCCTATTAGGTGTATGGCAGTACAATTAGGCACTTAGGCATTTACAAAAATGTAAACAAAAAGACACAGTCCCTGCCTTCAAAGAGTTTGCAGTCTACTGGGAGAATACACACAAAGAATGTATAAAGAAAGTAATTTCAAGAGCAAGACAGAACTATCCACAATGTAGACTTAAAGCATAGCTATCTGCACTTTGAATGAACATGTCCTCAATACCCATGTGAAGATTGGTCTCCGGTGGCCTTCTGCACTTTTACTCCTGCCTGAATATTCCTCTCGATGAGTTTCAATGGGCAAAATGATCCCTTTCTTTTATAACAACCTGGCAATAAGCCAGATGGGCTAGTGAAGACTTTTGTTAAATTTTTCTGGATCTGTCATTATTACATTAGCATAGGGACCTCCCAGTGTAAGACTTTCTCCAAATTATTTTATCTGTGACAGGTTCCCAGAGCCTGTACCTCAAGGACTCAAGGAGAGCCCAAGGGGGCTCCCAGAGCCCATACCTCATCATTCTTTTCTTACTTGAAATCTTCACCCCAAGGCTGTGTGATCACATGTCGCTTATATTGGATGGGATTTATTCTGGACTAGGTGTAACTCAGGTCAGGCATTTAGGGACCATAAAATGCAATAAAACAAATTTATTGGTGATGAGGGGAAAAAGAGATTATATAATTCCTAAAGTTAAAAGATACTAATCCAGATAAAACAGCTACCTCCTCCACCTTTGCTTTCACCATAGCACATGGCTATGGTAGGTCAGATAGGAGTTCCCCACGGGGCAGTAAGAATGCTAGTAAAAACTTGGGTAGCAAGGAAGACAAATACTCTCTTAAAGGACCAGCCTAGTCTAAATAAAACAGGTCTCAGCTTCCAACAGTCACAAGGGAACTAAGATGGGAGTTAAGGACACTCTTGGATATATCATTTCTACTTAACAATAGAAGCCTCCTGTGTCCTGCCCATCTTGTTACAAGGACCATGATGAACCCCTCTAGCTGAAGAGTAAATGAAGCTGCCCCTATGTACCTCTTGGTTGTAAGATCTTCCAAATATTCTAGGTAACCTGTCATCATTAAAATAATCTTAAAACAATCCTTGCATAAGTAGTTTTAGAGGAGAAACAACACAAAATTTGAAAAACAAAGCAGAAACAGTTCTATTAAAAATACAAATCATTCAATGGAAGTAATGTCAGTGGAAGTTCATAGTAGGTCTTCTGATATAAAAAACAACCCAGATGGCTAATAGCAGCACCAGAAACATCCACCATACAGCTAAATATACTTTCAACACTGTCAGTCCAAATCTTCCCATCCTGTGGAGCAGTATCAGGGGAACGATACCAAATTTTTGTCTCTTTAAAGGCCTCTTTGAGAATTTATACCCTTCTATGGAGGTTACACAAAAACTCACCTTCAGTCCAAGAACTCAAGATTACTACTATGTCAACTATAAGATCCTTTTCTTTTCCCCCAAAGGGAATTCCTATTTGCCAGTGTTACAAAACAACAGTGTCACTTCTCCCAGATTCCACCCCTTGGTTCCCTAGGTCCTTTTTCAGGAAGTTGTCCAGATCAACCTAAGGGAAAGGAACCCTGCAAATTAAGGGCAGCTCAAATTATTTCTTTGGGTCTTATAGAACCCTGGGAGAGGTCAAAAAACTTCAAGGCCCAAACAACTCTACATAGGAAATGGAATAAGAAAGGGCTAAAGAGGGTAATTGGGGCTAAAAGTAATCCAACTTTTTCAAGTGAGACTTCATGAAAGCCAGATCCAAAAAACATCTGGATGAGAAAACCATCCCAGGTCTAGGAACAATAGGTTTGTGTTTTGTTTTGTGTGGTGTTTTTTTGTTTTTTTTTTAATGAAGAACAGCCTCTGTAAGGAGAGGAACCCAACCCCAATAAACAGGGAGGCAGGGAGGTGATTAGAAAGTTATTGTTTTTGGGGCGGCTAGGTGGCACAGTGAGTAGAGCACTGGCCCTGGAGTCAGAAGGACCTGCGTTCGGATCCAGCCTCAGACACTTAATGCACACACACACACACACACACACACACACACACACACACACACACACAAAAACCTAGCCATGTGACCTTGGACAAGTTACTTAACCCCAATTGCCCTCCAAAAAAAAAAGCCAAAAAAAAAAGAAAGTTATTGTTTTTAAAGTCCATTTTTAAGATCAACAATACTAGTTGCCTGAGAATAGTACAGAAGATGGAAAACCCAGTTAATGAGACTGCAACAGGCTCAATATTAGACCTTCTCCATGACAAAATGTGTGCCCTGATCAGAGACAATGATTCTAAAGGGCCTATAAGAAAGAAATATATTTCCATATCCTGTTAGGGTTTTCAGGGTGTCTACTCCAGCAAGCAACAATAATTATGGCAGTACCATATCCTGAATGAGTATTGAATGCAGTAAGGGGAAACCTCTTGTCCTGAAATAGGGTAAAGGAACCAATAGAATTAATTGGCCATGAGAAGTAGTTTGAGAACTATGTAGTGTTGTGCCATGCTGATCTTTCAAAGGCAGATGCTTTGATTGGCATGAAGATCATTGGTAGCTGTGTCATCATTATTTAAGGGGATCATATGTTTCCATGACCACTACAACATAGCATCAAAGACTTCATGTCTGATTGATAATGGAGCCAGCCCCAAAATCTTCTATTCTCATGACAGCATCAACTTTTTTTATTCAGGTCAACAGAGGGCATATGATGTCTCTGTTGGGAGTCCCCACAGATAGCTGTGTGCAGGAGGGGCACCAAAATAAAATTCTTCCACAAAATGGGGAGCCTCTAATCATCTAATTCTTTGTCTCCGGCCCTAGACCTTTGTTTTAGCCAGATGTCATTATCAATAAAAATCTTGTTGGTCCTTTCCCTCAAGTCTCTTTCATCTACCAGTCATCCAGCTCATATATCAGTCTACTGGTAAGACTTGGTAAGACTTGCCAGGATTTCTACCTTTTCAGGGTATCTCCTATTTCTGGATTAATGGCCTCTAAGGTCCAATTGTGTATATCTTTTTCATAATATGCAAAGCTGTTGGTGAACCAGGCAAAACAGCATTTTTCAAAAGTTTAGTCCTGGTAAGTGGGGGCCCATTTTGCTTGCAGAGGACACAAACCACTGGGTCTAGAACTGGACCTCCAACAAAGTCACTACCACATCATGAAAGTCACCAAGACTGAAAAGATGGGATGAGGACTGCATGAATGCACCATTTTTACTTGACAATGGAAACATACTATGTCATGCTCATCTTGTTAGAGGGACTGACTTCTATCTTTCAAATGATAATGGACAACTCTGCATGAAAGGTAATAGTATTATTATTTTATTTATTTTTTTTAAATTAATTTATTAGTTTAGTTTCAGTTAACAAGTTTCAATTCCATAGTTCCTTGATTTTCAAATTTCCTTTACTTCCCTCCCCCCTCCCCACACGACAGCATATAGTCCAGTATATGATCTGCAAATGCATTCATATTAGACATTATTCCAATTACAAAGGTGTATTGTACTAGGTGGGATGGAAGATGGTAAGGAAGAGATAAAACCAAACAATGAAAAGAACAAGATCATTTAGTTTGCTTCCATCAGGATTCAGGTTCAGTTCTTTCTAGTTATATCTCTGGATGGCGCATTTCTCACTTTCTTGAGTCTTTCGGGATTAACTTATATCACTGCATTGCTGAAAAGAGTCCAGTCTGTCATAGTTGGTCATCACAGATATGGTATGTCTGTGATTGTATACAGATTTCTTCTGATTCTACTCTTCTCGCTCAGCATCAGTTTGTATAAGTCTCTCCAGGTAATTATGAAATCCGTCACCTCTTCATTTCTTATAGCACAATAATATTCCATTACATTCATGTACCACAACTTGTTTAGCCATTCCCCAATTGGTGGGCACCCCTTCAGTTTCCAATTCTTTGCAACCACAAAAAGGGCTGCTATAAATATTTTTGTACATATGGGTCTTCCTCCCACTTCTATGATCTCTTTGGGATATTACCCTAGAAGTGGTATGGCTGGGTCAAAGGGTATGAAATTATTTATAATCCTTTGGGCATAATTCCAGATTGCTCTCCAGAATGGTTGGATAAGTTCACAACTCCACCAGCAATGTATTAGTGTTCCAATTTGTCCACATCCTCTCCAGCATTTGTCACTTTCTTGTTTTGTCATCTTAGCCAATCTGACTGGGGGGATGTGGTATCTCAGAGTTGTTTTGATTTGCATTTCTCTAATTAATAGTGATTTAGAGCATTTCTTCATATGCTTATAGATACCTTTAATTTCTTTCTCTGAAAATTTCCTGTTCATATCCTTTGACCACTTATCAATTGGGGAATGACTTGTATTCATATAGATTTGGCTCAATTCTCTATAAATTTTAGAGATGAGTCCTTTATCAGAGACACAAGTTGTAAAAATTCTTTCCCAATTTCCCACTTCCCTCTTGATCTTGGTTACATTGGCTTTGTTTGTACAGAAGCTTTTCAATTTAATGTAATCAATATTATCCATTTTGCATTTTATAATGCTCTCTAATTCTTGTTTGGTCCTAAAGTCTTCCCCTCTCCACAGATCTGTCAGGTAAACTATTCCTTGCTTTCCCAAATTGCTTACAGTATCATCCTTTACACCTAGATCATGCACCCATTTGGACTTGATTTTGGTATATGGTGTTAGATAATGGTCTATGCCCAGTTTCTGCCATACTGTATTCCAGTTTTCCCAGCAGTTTTTGTCAAAGAGTGCATTCTTATCCCAAAAACTGGGGTCTTTGGGTTTATCGAACAATAGATTGCTATATTCATTAACTGCTGGGTCTCCTGCACCTAATCTATTCCATTGATCCACTACTCTACACCTCTGCCAGTACCAAGCAGTTTTGATGACTGCTGCTGTATAATACAGATTAAGATCTGGCATAGCTAGTCCACCTTCCCTAGCGTTTCTTTTCATTAATTCCCTTGATATTCTAGACCATTTGTTTTTCCAAATAAATTTTGTTATTATTTTGTCTAACTCTAGAAAGTAGTTTTTTGGTAAATTGATTGGTATGGCACTAAATATATAGTTTAGTTTGGGTAAAATTGTCATTTTTATTATATTAGCTCGACCATGAGCAATTGATATTTTTCCAGCTATTTAAATCTGCTTTTATTTGTGTGAGAAGCGTTTTGTAGTTGTGATCATATAAATTCTGGGTTTGTTTTGGCAAGTAGATTCCCAAATATTTTATAATGTCCACAGTGACTTTAAATGGGATTTCTCTTTCTATCTCTTGCTGTTGAGTTTCATTAGAGATGTACAGGAATGCTGAGGATTTATGTGGGTTTATTTTATATCCTGCAACTTTGCTGAATTTATTTATTGTCTCTAGTAGTTTTTTACTTGATTCTCTAGGATTGTCTAAGTATATCATCATATCATCTGCGAAGAGTGATAGCTTGGTCACTTCTTTACCTAATTTGATTCCTTTGATTTCTTTTTCTTCTCTAATTGCTACTGCTAGTGTTTCTAGTACCAGATTGAATAAGAGGGATGATAGTGGACACCCTTGTTTCACTCCTGATCTTATTGGAAAGGCTTCTAGTTTATCCTCATTGCATATAATACTTGCTGATGGTTTTAAATAGATGTTATCAACTATTTTGAGGAAGGCTCCATTTATTCCTATACTTTCTAGTGTTTTTAATAGGAATGGGTGTTGTACTTTGTCAAAAGCCTTTTCTGCATCTATTGAGATGATCATGTGGTTTCTGCTAGTTTTATTGTTGATGTGCTCAATTATACTGATGGTTTTCCTAATATTAAACCATCCTTGCATTCTTGGAATGAATCCTACCTGATCAGAGTGTATTATTTTTGTGATAAGTTGTTGGAGTCTTTTGGCTAATATTTTATTTAGGATTTTTGCATCTAAATTCATGAGGGAAATTGGTCTATAATTTTCTTTCTCTGTTTTATCTCTTCCTGATTTAGGAATCAGTACCATATTTGCGTCACAGAAAGAGTTTGGTAGGACTCCTTCTTCACTAATTTTCCCAAATAGTTTGTAGAGTATTGGAATCAATTGTTCTTTAAATGTTTGATAGAATTCACTAGTAAACCCATCTGGCCCTGGAGATTTTTTCCTAGGGAGTTGTTTGATGGCTTGTTTGATTTCTTTTTCTGAGATGGGGTTATTTAGGTAATTCACTTCCTCTTCAGTTAATCTGGGCAACTTGTGATTTTGTAAACATTCATCCATTTCACTAAGATTGTCATATTTATGTGCATACAATTGGGAAAAATAATTCCTCATTATTTTTTTGATTTCCTCTTCATTGGAGGTAGATTCACCCTTTTTATTTTTGATACTCATAATTTGGTTTTCTTCTTTCTTTTTTTATCATATTGACTAAGGGTCTATCAATTTTGTTGATTTTTTCATAAAACCAGCTCTTAGTTTTATTTATTAATTCAATGGTTTTCTTAATTTCAATTTTATTAATCTCACCTTTGGTTTTCAATATTTCTAATTTAGTTCTTAATTGGGGATTTTCAATTTGTTCTTTTTCTAGCTTTTTCAATTGCATGTCCAATTCATTGACCTCCCTTCTCTCTGCTTTAATTAAGTATGCACTCAGGGATATAAAACTTCCCCTGAGGACTGCCTTTAGTGCATCCCACAAATTTTGGTATGTTGTTTCATTATAATCATTCTCTTGAATGAAATTATTGATTGTTTCTATAATTTCTTGTTTGACCCACCAATTTTTTAGGATTAAATCGTTTAATTTCCAATTAGTTTTTAGTCTATCTTTCCATGGCCCTTTATTGCATATAATTTTTATTGCATCATGATCTGAGAATGATGCATTTAATATTTCTGCCTTACTGCACTGGATTGTGAGGTTTTTATGCCCTAGTAGATGGTCTATTTTTGAGTATGTACCATGCACTGCTGAGAAGAAAGTAAATTCCTTTTTATCCCCATTCAGTTTTCTCCAGAGATCCATCATATCTAGTCTCTCTAAGATTCTATTTACCTCCTTAACTTCTTTCTTGTTTATTTTGAGGTTAGATTTATCGAGTTCAGAGAGGGGAAGATTAAGGTCCCCCACTAGTATAGTTTTGCTGTCTATTTCTTTCTCTAATTCCCTTAACTTCTCCTCTAGGAATTTAGATGCTGTACCACTTGGTGCATATATATTAAGTAGTGATATTGCTTCATTCTCGATGGTGCCTTTTAGTAGGATATAGTTTCCTTCCTTATCTCTTTTAATTAGATCTATTTTTGCTTTTGCTTTATCTGAGATAAGTATTGCCACCCCTGCTTTTTTTACTTTAGCTGAGGCATAATAAATTTTACTCCAACCTTTTACCCTTACCCTGTGGGTATCCCTTTGTTTCGAATGTGTTTCTTGTAGACAGCATATTGTAGGATTATGGTTTTTAATCCATTCTGCTATCCACCTCTGTTTTATGGGAGAGTTCATCCCATTCACATTCACAGTAATAATGACTATCTGTCTCTTCCCCTCCATCCTATTCCCTCCCTGTTTATGTTTTTGTTTCTTCTTTCTCCCTTCCCCTCCTTGAAGTTTTCCCTTTTGACCACCCCCTCCCTCAGTGTTCCCACCCAGTGATCCCTCTTCTTAACCTACCCTCTCCCCTTATTACTGTTTCCCTCCCTTCTAATCCCCCCTTTAGTCTCCTCTTTTTCACCCCCCCCCTTACCCTTCTGCTTTCTATAGGACAAAATAAATTTTTATACTTATCAGAGTGAATTACTCCCGTTTGATTCCAAACCAATGAGAGTAAATTTCAAACATTGCTCCTCTCCCTCCCTCCTTTTCCTCTATTTAATGAATTTATGTGTCTATTCACATTAAAATCTTAAACTTCACTGATTTAAGTTGATCCCTCTTTGAACCAGAACCAGTGAGAATAGTGTTTAAATGATGTTCCTCTCCCTCTTTCTTTCCCCTCTTCTATATTGTATTTTAATGTCCCTTCAGATGGCATATTTTACCTTTTCCTAGCTCATCCTTTCCTTTTTCCCATTACAGTACCTTTGAGCCCCTTAATAGTTTTGTTTTTTTTTTTAGATATCAGGTTAGTGGGTTCATACCCACACCCTCTATCTAAGTATAACCCTTTTGAAGGTCATGATAATCATAAAGATTTTGAATATTGACAGTTATCAGCTCCACATATAGGGATGTGAACATTTTGCTCCTGTTGCATCCCAAGTAATGAGCGTGTGTTTGTGGGTGTGGGTGTGTGCGCTTATGCATGTGTGAGTCTGTGTTTCTCTTGTTTATCTTTTTATGTCTTTCTTGAGTCTTGTAATTGGAGATCAAATTTTCCATTGAGCTCTGGCTTTTTCATCAGGAACATCTGGAAGTCCCTTATTTCATTAAACAGCCATCTCCTTGCCTGGAAGATTATGCTCAGTTTTGCCAGGTAGTTAATCCTTGGTTGTAGTCCTAGTTCTCTTGCCCTACGAAATATCAAATTCCAGTCCCTCTGCTCTTTTAATGTAGAAGCTGCTAGGTCCTGTGTGATCCTAACTGTAGTTCCTCGATATTTGAATTGTTTCTTTTTGGCTGCTTGTAGAATTTTTCTTTAATCTTGTAATTCTGGAATTTGGCTACTATATTTCTTGGAGTTTTCAGTTTGGGATCTCTCTCAGGAGGAGTCCGGTGAATTCTGTCGATAGTTATTTTATCTTCTGATTCCAGGACCTCAGGACAGTTATCTTTGACAATCTCTTGGAGGATGTTGTCTAGGCTGCTTTTTTCATCATGGCTTTCTGGTAGACCAATAATTCTTAGGTTGTCTCTCCTGGATCTGTTCTCTAGGTCAGTTATTTTTCCAGTGAGATATTTTACATTTTCTTGCAATTTTTCAATCGTCTTGTTTTGTTTGATTGACTCTTGCTGCATCATAGAGTTCTGAGCTTCAATTTGATTGTTTCTAATTTTTATCGAATTACGGTCTTCAGTTATTTTTTTGAAGTTCCTTTTTTAGGGAGGTATTTTTTCCAATTACTTCACTGAGACGTTTTTCCAAGTTGGTCACTGCCTCCCTGATTTGGTCTTTAAAATTTTTCTTAAGCTCCTCCAGGAATGCTATTTGGGCTTAAGACCAGATCATGTTTCCTTCTGTGGTCTCAGGTGTGAGTAGAGAGTCTATATTGTCCTGTGTGTTTTGTTGTTCTTGCCCTGCATAGTATACTCTAATAGACTTTTTTGCCTTCCCCTTCTCCTTCTCAGCTTCTTTTTTTCCCATTGTGTCTTCCTGTTTCTTAGTTTCTCAGGCTATGAGTTTAGGGCCTGATCCTTGACTTTGAATACCTCTGGGTGGCTAGTTTATGGCTAAGTCAGGGAAGTCAATGAGGGATGTAGATGAGTAGGTATGGGTGTGTCTGATCACTTCAGATTTCTGCCTCTATACCCCTGGGCTATAAGTAGGCTTTTCTTGGTAAGGAGAGGTGGGGCTTGTTGGGACCCCACCCTCTCTTCTCTTCAGACTCCTGGCTATCTCAGTTACACCCCTTCTTGGAGACTCTCAAGCCTGGGGCTATTTCCATTAACTTGGGATTTCAGTCTGGGTGGGAGACTTATCTTTGGGTTTTCTGCTTCATGAAGGAGGGATGGGAGGATCTGAGCAGCTAGAATTTACTTTGCCATTCCAGCCCCTGTATTATACAGGCAGGCAGTTTCTAAACTTCCAGGCTGGGGGCCGAATGCAGCCAGAGAAGCTGCTCTTTCCACCGAGGGCCCAACTCTCCTACCTGACTCCAATGATCCCACCCGACCGAGAGATGACTGTGATTCGTCCTCGGTAAGTCTGCAGGCTGGGGCTTTTGCTCTCTCTGCTGTAGTCTGCTTGTCTGCTCTTAGGTCTGGGCTGTGCAGATCCCTCGTGCTCTGTGCTCAACCAGTCTGGACACACTGGGCAACCTCCTGGGCTGGACTCTGCCACGCTCTGTCTTCCAGTGGGCTCTGTCATTCCAGAATCCGCTCAGATTCACCCTTTGAGACTTAGTGACCGAGGAGCTCAGCGAGGTTACTGCTTCCTTTCCACCATCTTGGCTCCGCCAGAGTATAATCCTTTCTCACCAATCTATTTTATTTATTTAATAGCATTTATTTATTTAATAGCAAATAGGGCCCAATAATAGGCAAGCAATTACTTTTATTTCTTTTTTTTTTTTTTGGAGGGCAGTTGGGGTTAAGTGACTTGCCCAAGGTCACACAGCTAGTTTTGTGTTAAGTGTCTGAGGTCACATTTGAACTCAGGTCCTCCTGACTCCAGGGCTGGTTCACTACTCCACCTAGCCATCCCCACCAACCACCACAAGCAATTACTTTTCAAAAGTGGCATATCAAAATGATCGGGTGATACCAGGAAGAAGAAGGGGATCAAAGATGGGGCCTACCTCCCTCAACATCCAGATTAAATTAGGCTCTTCTTGCCCTACTTAGTTTTGCACAGGGAACCCTTGTGTCCATCCCATATACCAGGGAAGTAAAGGAATGAAGACAAGGGCCAAGGGTTTGATAGAAGTAAGGAGGGTCCCACTCAGAAGGATATGTTTGGTTTTCCACCTCTAATATCACAGGCAGGAAGTTGCCAAATACTACAGTTGTGTGGGTGTGTAAGCTTTGAGAGTAGAAAGTTTTAAGGGCAGAAGATTATAGAAAAGGGAGGATGGATCAAGGATTAAATCCAGAGCAAAGACAGTCTATTGGGAGAAAGTGAGACTTCATCGAACCAGAGCAGTATTCTTGCCTACCACAATCACTTATTTGGAGTCTATGGAAAAATAACATCAGGAAATATAATAATAATAATAATAAATAACATCAGGAAATATAAATCAGATGTGAGGTACTGATTACAGCCCAGGTCTGCTTCTGGCGACAGAAAGAATGCAGGAGAGAGTAAAGTTAAACCACTGTCTGCCTCAATGAGTGGCTTATGAATATCTGGGGAAAACTGCGCTGAAGGAGGAAGAAAAAGAACACTCACTGTACAGTTATGGTAACTAGAATGGAGACTCTGGTGTCTCACTCTCCCCACACCCTGACCCTATCTTTATAGACCGCTCATAGGTACATGGGAGTTAGAGATGGAAGGAACCTCTTTGGTCATCTAGTCTAGCCCTCCACCCATCTTATAGATGAAGAAACTAAGTCAGAGTGAGACGATGCAATTTGTAAGGTGCCAAAACTGGTCAGTGGCCAAACAGAGACAGGAACTCAGGAGTCTGCTCTTCACCCAACTACCTGATCATTCTCTTGATGTCCTTTGATGACAAAGTAGGAGAAAGAAAACTAAATGCTTTAGGGTACAATTTGCTAGGTCCCAGGTCGCAAAGAAGAATCTGTTGGTTTCTAACTGATGTGGGTGGTTTTTTTTTTTCTTTAAAATCCTTGGCTTTTGGTTTGCAAATGATCATATAAGGGGAACTAGCACAGGGAAGGGCAGCTAGGTAGGCCTGGAGTCAGGAAGACCTAGGTCAGACATGGCCTCAGACTAGCTGTGTGGCCCTGGGCAAGTCACTTAACCTTGCTTTCCTCAGTTTCTCAGCTATAAAATGAACTGGAGAAGAAAATGGCAAAAAACTTAAATAGGGTTACCAAGAGTCAGACACAATTGAAATGACTGAACAATAAAGCACATGTAGCCCTCTCTACACAGAGGAGTCTGGGGAGCCTGCTTCCATTAGACATAATTCCAGTTCCCCTGGAATCTGTATACTTTACATGTGGCAGACCCCAATACATTCTTTCCTTTGTCTGAAAAATTTACCATCTTGGGGCGGCTAGGTGGTGCAGTGAATAGAGCACCAGCCCTGGAGTCAGGAGGACCTGAGTTCAAATTCAGCCTCAGACACTTAACACAAAAACTGGCCACGTGACCTTGGGCAAGTCACTTAACCTCAACTGCCCTGCCCTACCCCTCCAAAAAGAAAAAAAAACAACACAAAAAATTTATCATCTTCAGTATTTTTCACTTCCTTACCAGGATAAAAAGTAGTAATGGCAACACCCTAGAGCCCCTGGAAATGTAATTCTGTGTCATGGTTTGGCCCAGGTGAGCTGAGCTAGGCTGCTCCATGAACCTTCCCAAGCTGCTCCTGCCTCCTGCCTGGATGCAGACTCCATGGTGCTAGTAAATTCTTCTGACTCAGTTTGTTGGGGAGGAGGCCTTAACCTTCATCTTGCCACCCTACCACACTTGGCTCTAGTATAGACGCTCACTTGGAATACTCCTTGACCCTTCCCAAAGCTATAACACTTCTCCCCTCCATTCCCAAAGAGATTCCTATAACTGCTCCTAGACCATAAAGGATGTAGGTAAGGACCTTTCCCTCCTATAAACATGATGACCTTCCACATTTACACAAGTATACCAGTACTCCTGACCTTGCCCTATGGGAAAATTTTAACAGGGTCTGATATAGGTTTGAAGTAAATAGGAGAGACAGAGGGGAGATTGCTGGGATTCCTCCTAAATTCTGACCTTGGTCCACTCTCTGGCCTTAGCATTGGGCTGTAGAAGTGGTCCTGGTTCTCTCTACTCCCACTGAATCAAGAAGGAGCCTTCACTAGATTCCCTCAGGACCATCAGACACTGTGTATTATATAAAGACTAAACTGAGAGATTGGGAGACCAGCTTGGGGCCTTGAGAAAGTATTTCAATTTCTGTCCTTAATGTCTGTCCAGAAGATGAGGAGCTTGGTCCTCTGAGGTTTCTTTCAGCTGCCAATGGGATCCCTGACACAAGAAAGGTCAAGAGCTGTCCCTTCGCAGAAGTTAGCATCTATGAACCCCAGATAAAATTTAAAAATGGACTACACTGGCAAGCTAGCAAAGCCATTGACCCTTGCTCAGAAGAAGTATTTAAATACATAAAATAAAGTATATAAAATTACAGAGGAAACCAATTATATTGAAATAGTTATATGGATATTTTTAAACATTCACAGACAATGCCCCTCCTGAAATACATCCACAGACCTCTTGGAGGTCAGTGTATTTTCAGACTAAGAACCCTTGGTCTGAGGGGTGTAGAGGTCTGCCTCATTCTGTGTGAGTTAAAGGGGCTGAAAGGTCCTCAAGTCTATAAATATCAGCTCACTCAAAGCCTGGAAGTCTTCCCATTAGGGTGGATTTGCTTGGTAAATCAAAGGATCAGACCTCAGGTTTGAATTACAAAGTGCTTAAAAGTGACTTAAAAGAGAGAGTTTACAGGTAGGATCGGATTGGTAACTAGATGGTACAGTAAATAGAACACTAGGTTTGAAGTCAGAAAGATCTGAATTTAAATTGGGCCTCAGATGCCTGCCTATGTGACCCTGGGCAAGTCACAACCTGCCTTAGTTTCCACATCTGTAAAACAGGGTTGTTGTTGTAAGGATCAAATGAGATAATATAACTCCTTTCCAGCAGAGCCAGCATAAGCCTCCTTTCCCTACTCTGAGGACTGCTGGAGGGATGCAATGGTGCTATCCCATACCTAGTCTCTAGTCCCTACCCTAAGTGATAAATTAGCCTCAAGAGCTTTCTACCTTCAAAGGAAGAATGAGGGGAAAGCCCCGCAGTGAGTGTCCTTGTGGTTTATCCTCTAGGCTGGTGGTGTAAGAGGTCCCCAAAGAGGATCACTAGATCCCGGGTTTAGAGCCAGAAGTCACCCCCTGAGTCTAACCCCCTCATTTTACGGATAAGGAAAGTGAGGCAAAAGGAACTTTAAAAGTATTTGCCTAGAATCACACAGAGTAGGTGTCTGAAGCGGGCCTTGAGTTCAGGGGAAGGCAAGAATCTAAGAGAAACTTTTGACATGAGGAACATGGCATCTCTGGGAGAAGACTCTAGGACCTGGAGATGACTGATACTTGTTTATGAGAAAAGAAATTATGCATTCAGGCCTTTGGAGTCAGTCCATGTACTGCTGCTAATCTGTAGCTCCACTTCGGATCAAGGCATGGTCTCCAGAAGGTGCCTATTAATAAAGATATTATGTTAGAGGGGGAAAATGATTCAGCACATTAATATATAAAAATTAATATCATATATGTGCATATATACACAGACATATATACACACATGTGTGTATGTGTATACTATTAGCTGATACCTTGAAAACCCTGAAAAGAACAAGGCCTTGAGGAAATTGAACATAGGTCTGCCTTTAGAGGGAATACAGGCCCAGGGACATATTATGAGGGATTCATATTCCAGAGGGAAAAAGTGTTCTTCCCTTCTAACCTCTCCCAACATTTTTATCTCCTAGAGGCCCCAAGGCCTTTTATCAGGCCACTATTAGAACTTCTGAAGTCAGACCTTCATTCATAGCCCCTCCCAGCCCTCTTATCACAGCATAGAATGTACCTGGGGAACACTTTCTCTAGATGCTATCAGTAAAAAATCCTGCTTTGTTCCCCCTCCTCCACACCACTCCCACACAGATAAACAGAAGCTGGCCAACACTTCAGCAGTCCAGGGTGATCTGACCCTGGCTGTACTTCTATAAATGGCCGGGGACCATTTCACCCACTAGGGAATCACTTCATAGGCCAACTTAATTTATCGGAGTCTATTTTTAACACCCATGGGACCCAACTCTTTCTCCTTGTCCTCCTTGTGGCTGCCTCCTTAAGCCCCTGGTTCTTACAAAGGCCCCCAAAACACAGAGCTCAGGCTAGCTGTCCCCGTTTGCCATAATAATAATTCCATGTGTTTGTGGCATACTTGTTATCAAAGGGCCTCTTACCCTCCACTGCTGGCTTTCACATTCCTGGCTGCAATTCTGCTAGGTAGTCAGTATTATTATTTCCATTCTACATCTGAAGAAATGGAAAACTGATGAAAATTAGGTGATTTGCCCAACGTCACACAGGTAGGGGAGAAACCAGGTTACCTGATTAGCTATAGCAGCACACTGCCCAGAGTAAGCACAAGAAACTGACTTAGGAGGGAAGTCAAAGCAAAAAAAAAAAACCAGGGGGCATTCATCAGCAAAAGCTGACTGTGGTCCTTTGTGAGTCAAGTTGGGGTGCCTATGGGCACTGGCACCCAGAGGCAAGATTGAGATGGGCACTAATCACCGAGGACCAACTTGACCCATTTTGCAATTTTGCCCAAATGTCAAATCAATGGGAAAAAAGGCCTAGGCCCAAGATGCCAGGTGCCCAAACAGTGTCTGCAGGGGCTTAAACCCTTGGTCTTTCTTTCCTAGTACAGAAAAATGAACGAGGCTGGCCAGATAGCCCAGTGAACTATGACCTGTCATCATGTCCCTTCCTCAGCTTCCTCATTTATAAAGTCAGGGGGTTAGACTAAATGACCTCTAATCCCTCCCTCATGCTAGGTAAACTCAAGGGGCTGGATTAACTGACTTCTAAGGCCTTTTTTAGTTCTAAATCCTATAATCTTGTAAGTGTAGCCACTGCTTTAAAAGTCCCCATTATCTTCTTGGATAATTATTATCCCCAGAAATATCTTTGATTCCATCCTCATTTTTTAATATGTTACCTTGAGGGGTCGAGGAGTCCTACCATAAGGAATTGCTGCAGAGAGGCAGATTAAAACTCAGTGTAAGGAAAACTTTTTTACAATTAGAGCCATTCTCAAGTAGAATAAGCTGCTTCAAAGTTACTGAGTTCTCCATTACTAGAGCTCTTCTGCTGAGGGCTTGACGACCACTCATCAGATATATTGTAGTGAGGGCTGTTGTTATTCAGTTGTTTTAATCATGTTTGACTCTTCTTGACCCCATCTGGGTTTTTCTTGGCAAAAATATTGGAGTGGTTTACCATTTACTTCTCCAGCTCATTTTACAGATGAGAAAATTTAGGCAAACAGGGTTAAGTGACTTGCCCAGGGTCACACAGCTAGTAAGAGTCTGAGGCTGGATTTGAACTCAGGAGGATGAGTCTTCCTGACTTCAGGCTGAGGTTCCATCCACTCCTGCTCAACAGGGATTACTAATAAGAAACAGGTGGGTTTAATTGACCTTTGAAACCCTTTCCAACTCTTCAACTTAGTTCTGAGAATTCACAGATTCAGCAGAGCTGTCTGGGCTGGGAGAGCAACTCCGGACAAAAAGAACAAAAAAGGAAGGAGGCCAGCCCCTTGGAATACCCCTCTGGAATTCAGGCTGGGGCCCTTTGTCTTATTAACTGCCCTCATCCCCACATTCTCCATTTCCCCCTAGCTCTGGGTCATGTCAAAATCTCTGATATCCTGAAAAATCCTCCAAGTTTCTGTGCTTGTCCATTTTTAAGAGTGGGTCACTGAGGCCCAGGGGAAAGAAGGGCCTCCCATCCTTAAGTGGCTGAGCAGGGAAGAAAATGCAGCTCTCTGGACTGCCAGGCCACTGAACACTCTGGTCCCATGGTCATCTGAGGATTTCTTCAATCCCACTTCTTTGAGTTCCACTTTCCAGATGGTGTTAAGGTTTACAAAAACGCTTTCTTCATAGGGGTAAGTAGTTAAAGGATTATTAACTCCATTTTCAGATCTGGAACAGGGCCACAGGGGATGAGATGGTTTGCCTACAGTCACACCAGTAAAGGCCTGAGTCAACTTTCAAACCCTGTTTTCCTGGTTTCTTGGTGCATGGGTCTTTTGCTCAAACCACTGGGCCTCTCATGGTTTCCTATGAAAACTTGGGTCTACCCCTCCCTGCCTTCCCTGGCACACTTTCCAGGGGCTAAAGTTCAACTAGGCCAGCCCTCAGGGCCTACTGTGCAAAAGGGCTTAATCCCCTCAATCCTTAATGCCCCCAAATCCTCAGCTGAGACGTAGGGACCAGGGAGCAGCTTGCAGAGCTCATTCATGTGAGAAAGGAGAGTTCTGGGGAAACAGGAAGGGTCCCACCTGTGTGATGAAACCTTGAGAGAGCAGAGCAAAGGGGGAAAGAGGCCCCAAGGCCTGTACTGAAGTCTCTAGAGCCAGCATTTGGCCAAGAGCTTAGTGCCACCCCCGACTCCTCGCAGACATGGCATATGGAGAGTGACCTAATCTGAACCCAGACTTATGTGTTTATTTTCCAGCAACAAATCCTACTACTTTCCCCTGGTCACAAGGCCCCAAGTTGATGAATCCCCAGGGGTAAATCCCTACAAAACCAGATCCCTGGGTACTGGGCAGACTCTCCTAAGGACTAAGGTCACTGCTAATGCTTCCTGGCTTCCCTGAAAAATGTCTAAAGGGTGGGTCATCCCACTAGTTACTGGAAAAATGCCCAGCTGCCCCTCAGGGGTTGGGGGGTAGCAGTCTTACCTGTCCTATGTTATAGAAGTGCTTGTTTTATTCCATAAATTAAAAATAATATAAACAAACAAGACTTGGTTGTTATAGAAAGAGCTTGGGATTCAGAGTTAAGAGATTTGAGTTCCTAACCTGTTTTTTTCTGGGGACCCCTGGGCAAGTGCCTTCATTTCTTGGAACCTTTTCTTTTTATGAAATTAGGCAATCAGGGTGATCACATTCAGCGTTCAGTTCCATTTCATTCATTTGTTCTTTTCGATTTATATTGTTGTAATCATTGTTTTCCTGGTTGGCATGTTTCTCAGAATTCTTTGTATTCATAATTCCTTATGGTGCAATAATATTCTGTTGCATTCAGGTGCCAAAACTTGTTATGTCTACTTTACAATGGCTCTCAACGCCTTTGGTCACTATCCTAGCTCACACCCTTATCATCTCTCTGAGAGTATTGCCATAGCCTCCTAATTAGTCTTCCTGCCACAGGTCTCTTTCCCTTCCAATCCTTTCTCCATAGAGCTGCTAGAATGATTTTCCTAAAGCACAGAGCTAATCAGGTCACTCCCCTACTCAATAAATTCTAATAGCTCATCTATAAACTCTTCTGTTTAGCTTTTACAGTCCCTTATAACCTGCCCCTAAGCTACCAATCTAACTTTATTATACAATGCTACCAATTTCCTGCTCCCTTTGGTATAGCCAAACAGGCCTCACTATTCCTCACGTGACACCCTGGTTGGTCTCTCCAAGGGGCTGCTCCTTTTGCCAAGAATGAGCTTCTTCCTCATCTCTGTCTCTTAGGACCCTTTGTTTCAGACAAAACTCAGCTGAAAGACTACCATCTCTATGATGCCTTTCCTAGTCCCTCTGGTGGCTAGATGGCAAAGCAGACCCAAGTTAGAAAAAAAAGGGGGTGAAAAATTTATATGATACCTTTATTCTAGATTCCAAAGGAATAGCGATTTGTACATAATAGATTTGCAGTTTCATGTGCAATTATTCTTTTTAAATCATGCTATGTTATGGAAATGCTTTTTTTATTCCATAAAGTAAAAATAAAATAAACAAAAATGAAAAATCCTGCCTCATACACTTAACTAGCTATGTGATCCTGACTAAGCAAGTAGCTTGATTTTTGTCTGCCTCAGTTTCCTCAGCTTTTTTTTTTCTTTTTGGAGGGCAATTGTGGTTAAGTAACTTGCCCAAGGTCACATGGCTAAGTTTTTGTGTGTGTCTGTGCGTTAAGTGTCTGAGGCCGGATCCAAACCCAGGTCCTTCTGACTCCTGGGCCAATGCTCTACTCACTGTGCCACCTAGCCACCCTGAGTTTCCTCAGCTTTAATGGGGATCATTATGGCATCTATCTCACAGGGTGAGGGTCAAATGAGAAGATATTTGTAAAGTCCTTAGCACAGTGCCTGCCATATATAGGTGCTTAATAAATCTGTGTTCTCTCCTCCCTACCCTTCAAAATCGTCTTATGTTTATTTTGTATTTGCATATATGCATATTGTCTCCCAGTCTGAATGTAAGCCACTTGACTACAAAACTGTTTCACTTATTTTTTTCTTTATATCCTTAGCACCAAGCCCGACACAGAGAAAGGCTCTCAATAAATGCTTTTGGATAGAATGATTTATGGCAATTTGTTTAGCTGCTCCCCAATCAATAGAGGCCTATTTTGTTCCCCATTTTTTGCTATCACAAAAAAGTGCTGCTATGGATATTTTGATGTATGTGGAACCTGTCTTTGACCTCTTTGGGGTGTATACTAGCAGTAAGATTCCTGGGTCAAAAAGGAAGGTCACTTTTTTAAAAAAGCAGAATTCTAAATTGCTTTCCAAAATGGTTGGGGCAAGGCTCCATCAAGAATGTCTTTGTACTTGGCTTATCTTTCCATTAGATCTTCCATCACAGAGAATTCTCTTCTTCTGACATCTTTATTTGCTAAGTAGTAGGTGAAATCTCTGAGTTGTTTTGATTTACTTTCTCTTATGAGTAGTTATTTAGAGCAGTTTTGGTATGGTTGTAAATAGTTTCTTGTTTGAGAGTCCATTTGCTCAAATTGGCCAATGGCTCTTGGTCTTATTTATATGTATTAATTCCTGCCTATTTTGGATATCAGACCCTTAACAGAGATATTTGATGCAAATTCCCATCCTTCCCACCCCCACCCCCCAAGCTTCTTTACTTATCTTAGGTATATCTCAAGTATACAGCTGCACTCAAATTCATATACATATTTGCTCCCTTATAAAGTGCACCTACCTTGCAGGGTTATTATGCAGCTCAAATGAGATGGTATTTGTACAGGGCTTAACCTAGTAGGTCCCTCTAGTAGGTCCTCTTTATTTTCATACACATATTTATTCTCATTCTCTCTGTCTCTCTTTTTGTCTCTGACTCTGTCCCTCTCTATCTCCCTTACACACACACACACACACACACACACACACACACACACAGTCAACATAGACACATGTTGGCTTTCAAGGAATATTTCCCATTGAGTATTTCACTGACAAGCAGGGCTAGATGGGACAGAGAGCACAGGAAAATCTATAGAAAGCTCCTAGAGTCTCCTTTCCCCCTATATGTAATTTTTTAAATTTTAAAAGAAGGCAGAGGGGAGAGGGAGCTGAAGAAGTGCACTCATCTGGGAGATCTGGTGGTGTTGGGCGTCCTCTTGTGGCTAAGAATTGTATTCTTCCTTCTCACCCTAAATCTAGACGTTTGCTTTGTTCCACCTTTTCTGTCCCTTCTTAGACTCATTCTCCCTAGGACTCAAGATGCCTCTAACGTTCCCTCATCTCAGCTTCCTAGCTTTACCCCGGAATCACTTTGTCTCCATTAAGTTAAGTCTCCCTCTCCACATGGGAATGAGATATGGACTGTATAAGGGGAACCCGAGGCAGGGATGGGGTTGGGGAAAGGGGCTAGAAAGAGTTCTGCAATGGGATTTAGGAGACCTGGGTTCTAGTCCAAGCTGGATGACCTAAGGTAAGGCAATCTGCTTCTCTGGACCTCATCCTAAAATGAAAGTATTGGACTGGTTGGCCTCTGGCTGAGTTCTCTTCCAACCTTCAGTGATATTCTATGAATTGGGCTGTCCATTGCCCTCAAGAGTCAGAGGAAGTCTCAAGTGTATTCTCTTATGAGCGTGATTTTCTATATATGGATGACTCTCCCCTTACTCTTTCTCTAGGTTCTAAAGAAGACACTTCATCCCCGAATATCTTTTCCTCCTTCCTTCCTCCAGTACTGAAATGCTTCCTTCAGGAAAGAGAAAACAACAAAAACCAGCTTTTGAATGAAACCCAGCAGCCTGATCTCCATCATAATTAACAGGGTATTAATTAATTGCTTACCTACAGAAAGGAGAAGTTAATTACCTTCTGTGGAAATATTTAAAAAGGAAAAAAAAATTTTAAAGAAACAGGAGTTTAAAATTTAATTAGGGTTCTTACATGGCTTGAATAAGAATAAGCTCATTTCTCCAAGATCTAATTGTTAGTAATTAGAGCACAGCAGCCTCTGGCTTCCCTGCTCCTGAACTTGGTGTCCGCTCTGCTTTCCATAGACAGTTAGAATGGAGCTGTGCCTGGTCGCCCCTCTAGTCCTCACATAAAACTGAGTAGGGGATAGGAGAGGCAATGAAGTAGTCTTCTCTTTGATGCATCTGGCAAATAACCCTTGTGGGCTTGGAATGCATTATCTTCCTGCCAGCTAAAGTCAATGCCCTTCAGTGAGGAGAGGAGGGAGGGAGGCTTTTGTGCCTAGTTAGCGCAGGTGGTTGTCTATGGGATATAGTTTCTGGGCCCCCAAGAAATCCCCCATCTCTTCCTTCAAAATCCTCTCCCACAAAATTCACTAATACCTAAAGTTCCATTTGGGGACATTCATACCTTTAACTTAAGTATAATTTTGCTGCCAAAATACTCATCCCAGCCTCTAATGCCTCCATCCCCCAGTCCTTTCCCAGGTCAACTTGCTTTGCTTCCTTATAGCAAATCTTTGGTGAATCATTTCTTCTCTGCTCTTCCCCATGCTCAAATCCTTTGCCCCATGGCTCTGTCTCATCTTGCCGAATCCCAACCTAGGATCACTCCAGCAACCCATTGCCTTTGCTCCCATCATATGCTGTGAACAGAGCTGGAGAAAGTTGCAAAACTGTGCTGACTAGGTCCACTACACATTTATGTTCCAGAATCTCAACTGAGCCCTCACTTTGGGAAGGCAATCCTTTCGCACCTTCCTGATTGAGTCACCAATCAACATGGTGACTATTGGAAACCTTTTCGTCTCTCCTCAAGTTTCCCAGGTACTCCTTCTAACTCTCAGATAAAGACCTTGCTTTACTGAGAAAAAAAAAAATGAGACCATTTTTACAAGAGCTCTATCTCCTCCCCTCTGATTCTTCTCACGTTGCTCTAATGCCTTCTGCCATTATATCCTCCTCTTCACTAAGATCCCCTTTTCTTGCCAGGACAAAATACTGGATACCTCTGTCTTCTCTGTGATTCTATAGTCTCTTATGTCTGTCCTCTCCCTTTCTATTGGATGCTTCTCTAATCCTTACAAATTCATATCTCCTTATCTCTCTCACTCTTAAAAAGCCCTTACTTGATCCTACCATCCCTGCTAAGTATTGTCTTATATCTCTCTTCCCCTTCTCAGCTAAACTGCTTGAGAAAGCCAGTTACACTCACTGTCTGTTTCTTCTCTCACTTGATTGAAAATCCTTTGTAGTCTTGTTTCCAAATATATCATTCAATTGAAACTATGCTCTCCAAAGTCACCAATGTGCATGCTCTCTCTCTCTCTCTCTCTCTCTCTCTCTCTCTCTCTCTCTCTCTCTCTCTCTGAAACCCATTTACCCTACTTGGTAGCAAAACAAAAATCAGAGAAAGCATGCATAGGAGAATACATACCCCAAAATACAGAATGAAGTAATTCTCCTATTGGGAGTGAGATGAATTAGCTCAACCAAGAGGAAGAGTCCTGACCTTACCCAAGGGGAAAATTCCCCCAAGTTTCCAGTGTAGCAAGCTGAGGATATGATAGATGTTGCCAGTTCCTTTTACACTGGCTTCTTCCCAGAGCCTTTATCCTTTCATGGCCCTAAAGAGCTGTTGGAATCCCAAGCATCTTCTCTGTCAATGCTAGAGGCCTAAAGCCTTTGAAGAGACTAGGGAACCAAAAGAGAATGAACAGACCTTTCTTGCTGTCACCAACTCTACCCCTCATGCAGGTGTGAGACATTAAACTCTACCAATTAGGAGTAAGTCCCATACCAATGGATTTGGGTTACGTTCTTGCCCTGGGCCAAAACTTTTTGCAGCCCCTTACAAAGATCAACTGATAACCAACCTGACTTGGCTTCCAGACCAGGTGTAGACAAACAAGTCTGTATAATGATCCTCATAATCAGCCTATACTAACTCCTAGTTCCTTTTTTTTAAACATTTTTATTTTTTATTTTTTTTAAAATATTTTTCCATATTAGTCATGTTGTGAAAGAATCAGCTACTAGTTCTGACAGAGGAACAGAGAGATCAGTTAGTGACAAGAGAATGAGGTTCATTAAACCAATCACTAGGCTAAGTTTTGATGCTATGGATCAACCTGAAGATATAGTTATACATGTATCTAGACCTTAATATTAAAGATTGCCCATGTGAAATGCGCCTTGCATGTGATTGTATCTGTTTACCGTTGTACATGTGAATTAGTTCATGTTTGAATATGCTTGTTTCTTATTTTGCTGTTATGTTTATTTGACTATAGTTTGTATTAATTGTAGCAATGTCTATATATTCATCATTTTATGTCTTTGATACTGTTTACAGTTAAACTGTAACATATATCACATAGTATAATTCAATTATAATATAAATTATATAGTAAATTTAATTATAAGCAATATCAAATACACAAAATGATGAATAAACAGACAGCATTAACACAAAAATATAGTCAAAATATATAATATATATTACATATTACAAGAAGATGATACTAGATTATGGACCTTGGTGACTGGAAGGATCATGGCACACTTAATAGTATTGAAGAAAAATTCTTAGTACAGCACTCTGAAACTGAAGCTCAAATTAAAAACAGCTCGTCTGTCTGAGTTTCCCTCCAGATTCCCTCACCAACAGCTTTCTCACTCTGGAAATTCAGTTTGCCCTGGAAACCTCCTCCTCTGATTGACTTTCTCCTCCTAGAACTTCCATTTCAAGGAAATTTTAAGGAAAAGCCCAGGTGAGTCATGTCTATATCTTCCTCAGGCTTCCTCCCCTTCTAAACCTCCTCTACCATATCCATGGGTGGGTATTCAACTTTTCAGTTTCCTTTTATTTGTCCGTTCCATCTCTGTTTATACTTGAATTCCTGGAGATTAATAAACTTCCTAGCACATAGTAAGTTCTTAATAAATACTTGTTGACTTGACTAATTTAATTTAACATTCATCTATATCCAAATCATTTCAGACTTGGAAACAGATGTCCAAACTGGTACGGTCTCCCTTTCCCTGTGGCGTGACTCTTTGCCCCGAGAAGATTTCAGGTAACATTTGTAAGAATCTTGAACAAGGGGAAAATATGTGAAAATAAGTTCTAGATTAACATTCAGAATTATTGTGTAACAAGTAGACTGGACTATTCCCCTCATTCACAAAGAAGTTGCCTCCTTTCCCTGATATCTTTATCCTTTCTCAATGGAAAAAGATATGTCACTTTAGTCAGGTGGGTGGGGAGGCAATTATTTAAAACAGTTACTCGATTTAAGGTATTACCTTTAGATTGTGCCCCATTGTCCTCTCACCTTTCCAAAGGACCTTTCCAAGGATTTTGGAGAAGGATTTAGAAGAAATTATTTTTTAATATTTCTAGAGATACTAAAGAGGTTTTTAAAATATGCTTCCACAATAGTAATAGAGAATTTTGAAGAGAAGGGAATGTCTTTTGGAGAAAGATGGGTTTTGTTTTCAGTATGTTGAGTTTGAGGTGTGAATGGAATGTCTAATTCAATGTATCTAGGAGGAAGTTTATGATATGGGATTGGAAATCAGGAAAAAGACTAGAGCTGGATATCTAGATTTGGGACTTGTCATGATGGATGCGGTCTATCCCATTGGAGTTGTTGGAGAAAAATAAAAATCACATTTACTCTGTAACATCTTGATGGACTAGTCCCCCAACCCAGTGGCTTAACAGTAGAAAGTCTCCAACTTGGATTGAAGAAGGGGAGGAAGGAATGAAAAAAAAATTATGAAGCTTCTATACATTCCAAGCACTTTAAAAATATGACTTCATTTGATCCTCTGAACAATTCTGGGAGGTAGATGCTATTATTATTATTTTTATTTAACAGTTGGGGAAATTAAGTTAGAGATTCAGCGACTTGCTAGTAAGTATGTGAGGCTGAATTTGAACTCAGGTTTTCCTGACTCCAGACACAATACTCTATTCACTGTGCCACCAAGATATAAAGACAAAAGTGAAAAAGTGCCTACATTCAAAGAACATATATAACATACACATGTATGTATGTATGTGTATGTGTGTATGTGTTATGACCTTAGTCCAGTACCTAGTTCATAACAGGGTTTTGAATAGAGTATTTCTTGTAGCTAGAAGAATGCATTTCCCAAGGGTGGGTACAAGTGCCAATTGCTTTCAGGATGGGGAAAATAAGGATCTTATCACTGGGAAGGGCATGGAGAAGAATAACTCTAGAATGAAAACAAAAGTATAACCCATTCTGCACATGCTCCTAATGACTGGATTTTCAATGGCCAGTCCCTCAGATATCATTTTTTAAAGGTTATTACAAAAAGCCTGGGGAAGATAGGAAGGGACCAGGCTGTAAAGAATTAGGGATGGCAATCAGAAAATGCATATTATATCCTTGAGATAATGAGGAGCCCCTGGAATTTATTAAATAGGGAGAATCACATGGTCAAGGCTGTGCGTTAGAAAAATCACTTTGGCAGGTAGATAGAAGATGGATTGGAATGGGGGGAGATTTATGGCAGGGGGTCCAATTAGGAAGCTATTTCAATAGTCCAGTCGAGAGGTAACAAGAGCCTGAACAAGGATGATAGCTAAGTAATGGAGAGAAAGGGAACATGCAAGGAGTCTTATAGAGATAAAAACAAGATTTGGCAATTTGTTAGGTATGTGGGTGAGTGAAAGTAAGGAGGTTGTGAACCCAGATAACCGAAAGGATGATGGTATCTTTGACTTTAATAGGGAAATTTGGAAAGAGGGAGAATTATTTTGGGGGGAATAATGAGTTCTGTTTGACCCAAGTTAAGTATGAGATGTCTAGGGAACATCCAAATCAAAATGTCCAAGAGGCAATTTGTGATACAGGATTGGCACTCAGGAGAGAGACAAACATTTGAAATATAGATCTGGGTATATCTGCTTTGAGATGATAATTGAACCCACGAGAGCTGATAAAGTTCCCAAGCAAGAGAGTAGAGAGAAAAAGAGAAGTGGGCCCAGAAGAGAGGCTTAATGCACACCCACAGTTAATGGACATGATGTTACAATCCAGTAAAGTGCCAAGTGCTGCAGAGAGGTCAAGAAGGATGAGGGCTGAGAAGAAACCCATAGATTTGGCACTTAAGATAGTAATCTAAAGACTACAGCTGTGACTGTAGCTAGTTATAGTGCAGTCACAGAATAGATGCCAAAGATGATCAGTTCTATGAAGACCTACAAGGAATGGAAGAAACACTCAAAAAGATGTCACTTTCTTTATAGCGGATTGGACTGCTAACGTAGGAAATGGAATAGCAGGCAAGTTTGAACTTGGAATACAAAATGAAGCAGGGCAGAGATTAACAGAGTTCTGTGAAGATTATTCCCTGATCATAACAAATACTCTTTTTCAACAATTCAAAAGGTGACTCTACATGTGGGTGTCGCCAGATGGTCTGTATAGAAATCAGATGGATTATATACTTTGGAGTCAAAGGTAGAAAAACTCTACATAGTCAATTATAACAAGACCTGGAGCTTACTGTGGTTCAGATCATGAGATTCTTACTACAAAATTCAGACTTAAAGGAAGAAAGTAAGGAAAAACATCAGACTGTATAGTTATGACCTAAGTAACCTCCTTTATGAATATGAAGTAGAGGTGATGAATAGATTTAAGAGATTGGATCTGGTAGACAGAGTATCTGAAGAACTATGGACAGAGGTTTATAATATTGTACAGGAAACAGCAGCAAAAAGCATTCCAAAGAAAAAGAAGAGCAAGAAAACAAAATGGTGGGTCAGCTAGATGGCACAGTGAATAGAGCACCGGCCCTGGAGTCAGGAGGACCTGAGTTCAAATCTGGCTTCAGACACTTAACACAAAAACTAGCTGTGTGACCATGGGCAAGTCACTTAACCCCAGTTGCCCTCCAAAAAACAAACAACAAAGAAAAGAAAACAAAATGATTGTCTGATGAGGCTTTACAAATAGCTGAGCAAAGAAGGAAAGGGAAAGGAGAAAGGGAAAGATGAACCCAACTGAATGCAAAATTCCAGAGATTAGCAAGGAGAGGTAAGGTTTTCTTAAACGAGCAATGCAAAGAAATAGAAGAAAACAATAAATTCCTTGAAGAAAATTAGAGATATCAAGGGAATGTTTCATACAAAATGATAAAAGACAAAAATGGCAGAGATTTTACAGAAGCAGAAGAGATTAGGAAGAGGTGGCAAGAATACACAAAAGAACTATACAAGAAGGATCTTAACATCACCAGTAACACTGGTATGGTTACTGCTCCGGAGCCAAATATCTTGGAGAATGAAGTCAAGTGGGCACATGGCAAACAGTAAGGCTAGTTAGTAGAGGTGATAAAATTCCAGCTGAGCTATTTTTTTGGTATATTTCTTTACTTAATTTTTGTTTCCAACATTCATTTCCACAAGATTTTGAGTTACAAATTTTCACCCCAAGATGGCAAGCATACTGAATACCTCTTCCCCCAATCTGCCCTCTCTTATATTCTCCCCTCATCCTCCTCCCCCTTTATTTTCTTGTAGGGTAAGATGGATTTCTATACCCTGTTGCCTCTACATATTATTTCCCGGTTGCATTTAAAAAACTGTTTTTAACATTTGTTTTTAAAACTTTGAGTTCTAGATTCTCTCCCTTCTTCCCTCCTCACCCATCCCCACTAGGAAGACAATTCAATATAAGTTATACGTGTATAGTTATGCAAAACATTTCCGTAGTAGTCATGTTGTGAAAGACTAACTATATTTCTCTCCATTCTATTCCAGCCCCCACTTATTCTATTTTCTCCTTTGACCCTGTCCCTTTTCAAAAGTGTTTGCTTCTAACTACCCTCTCCCCCAATCCGCTGTCCCTTCTATCATGCCCCCTATGCTCCCCTTCCCCCCAACTTTCCTGTAGGGTAAGATACCCAATTGAGTGTGTATATTATTACCTCCTTAAGCCAAATTCAATGAGAGTAAGGTTGACTCATTCCCTTTCACCTGCCTGCCCTTCCACTCCATTGTAACAGCTTTCTCTTGCCTCTTTTATGTGAAATAATTTACCCTATTCTATCTCTCCCTTTCTCCTTTTCCCAATATATTCCTCTCTCACCTCTTAATTTTATTTATTAGATATCATCCCTTCATATCAACTCATCCTGTGCCCTCTGTCTATGTATACAGGTACACACATATATACACATATATGCCCAGCTATACATACATACATACATTATATATATATTTTTTTTTTCCCTTCAACTATCCTCATACTGAGGAAAGTCTCATGAGTTACAAGTATTGTCATTCCAGCTGAGCTATTTAAAACCCTAAAGATGATGCTATTAAAGTGCTGGACTCAATACACCAGCAAATTTGGAAAATTCAACAGTGGGCAAAGATGGAAACCGTTGGAAAAGATCCATTCATGTCCCAGTCCTCAAGAAGGGCAATGCCAAGAAATGTTCAAATTACCAAACAATTGCATTAATTTCACAAGCCAGCAAGGTTCTGCTTAAGATTCTGCAGGATAGGTTTCAGCAATACGTGAATCAAGTATTAGCAGAAGAACAGGCTGGTTTTCAAAGAGGCAGAGGAACTAGAGACCAAATTGCTAACAGGTACTGGATTATGGAGAGAGCAAGAGAATTCCAGAAATACATCTACTTCTGTGGCAAGTGTTCAAAGAGATGGGAATATCATATCATCTACTTGTCTCTTGAGGAACCTGTATGTGGGCCAAGAAGCAACAGTTAGAACCGAACTTGGAACACCTGATAGGATTAAGATTGGAAAAGGAGTAACCTCATTAAAAAAAAAAACTTGTATACAGAGTACAGCATGCTAAATGCCAGGCTGGATGAATCAAAATCTAGAATTAAGATTGCTGGATGGAGCAGCTAAGGTGGCACAGTGAATAGAGCACCAGCCCTGGAGTCAGGAGTACCTGAGTTCAAATCCAGCCTCAGACACTTAACACAAAACTAGCCACGTGACCTTGAGCAAGTCACTTAACCCCAATTGCCCTACCTTCTCCTGTCCAAAAAAGGAAAAAAAAGATTGCTGGGAGAATTATCAACCATCTTTGATATGCAGATGATAGCACTCTGATGGAAGAACATGAAGAGGAATTAAGAAATCTCTTGATGAGAGTGGAAGAGGAGAGGGTAAGAACTGGCTTGAAGTTAACTCAGTGTAAAAAAAGAAAAACAAGTAAACCCTAAGATCTTAGAAACTAGCCCCGTCACTGCCTGGAAAGCAAAGGGAGAAGAAATGGAAGCAAGGTCAGATTTTATATTCTTGGGCCCCAATATCACTGTAGACAGGGGACTGCAGTCATGGAATTAAAAGACATTCTCTCCTTGGAAGGAAAACTGTGGCAAATCTGGGTGACATACTAAAAAGCAGAGACGTCACCTTGCTGACAAGGGTCCATGTAGTCAAAGGTGTGGCTTTTCCAGTAGCGATGCATGGCAGTGAGAGCTGAGCCAAAAGGAAAGCTGAGGAGCACAGAATTGACACTTTTGAGTTGTGGAGCTAGAGAAAACTTTTGGGAGTCCTTTGGATAGTAAAGAGATCAAAATCAATCAGTATTTAAAGAAATTAATTCAGGCTCTTCACTGGAGTGTCAAATACTGAAGCTGAAGCTTAAATACTGTGGCCATATGATGGCAAGACAGGCCTCATTGGAAAAGACCCCGATGTTGGGAAAGGTTGAAGACAAAAGGAAAAGGGGATGGCAGAGGAGATGCCTAGATAGTGTCATGGAAACAACAAACATGATCTTGGACAGACTTTAAGAGATGGTGGAGGATAAAAGTGCCTGGTGTACTGTGGTCCAAGGGGTCACAAAGAGGCAGACATAATGGAAGAACAGTACAGCATAGATGTGACTGAAGCTATAGCTATAGCTACCATTGCAACAATAACAACTATAGCTATGACTGCCATTATGAGCAATTGCTACAGCTAGGTGTCACCCTTACTTCATGCTGAGAGCCATCTGTGGCCCCCAAGAAGTTGAGCTCACACCCTGAAACATATGCAAACCCACTCCTGTCCGTACACTCATGCATGTATATCTTCCACATCCCAAACCCAGGAACTTCATTGACCCCAAATTAGAAATTTACAATGTAATTGTCCACTGACTTCAGCAAAATAATGGATAGAAATGGCAAGGTGTGAGGGCAGAGGAAGGAACTATTCTTTGCTTTCATTGAGAAGGAATAATAAACAATAACAACAGTCAACATTTGTATTGTGTTTTCTGACAAAATACTCAAAATGCTTTCACCTATCGTATCTGATCTGACCCTCCACAAATGAGCTATAACTTTAGTATGGCCATAACTAATGCTTCAGCTGCTCTCCTTGTCGTTAAATTACTTGAATTTACTTGGATGTTTATAGAATTTTCCTATGAGTAGAATGTAAGTTCCATGAGGGCAGGGACTATTTCTCACTTTTGTCTTTTTATTTTCCATGCATAGCACAATATTTTCCACAGAGTTTGGTCCTTAATAAGTTATATTTATTAAATAAAAATCGTAACAGTAGTAGCTGACATTTATATGATGCTCTTAGGTAGCAAAGTTTGGTTCGTAATTGTCTCATATAGGCCTCACAACAACCTGGATGGTAGGTACTGCAAGATTATTATTCTCATTTTACAAATAAGGAAACTGTCTAAGAGAGGGTAAATAAATGATTCAGGATCTTATATAGAGAGACAGCTTAAAACCCAGATTTTTCTGATGGCACGTCTAGTACTCCATTACACTTGAATTTTTAACACATATTTGAATGACTGTCCTGTGTCCAGGGGCAGCTAGGTGGTGTCATAGTGCATAAAGTGGGCTGGGCCTAGAATTGGGAAGATTGGTCTTTCTGAATTCAAATCTGACTTCAGATGCTTACCAACTGTGTAACCCTGGGCAAGTCTGCTTGTCTGTTTCTTCATCTGTAAAACAGGCAGGAGAAGAACATGGAAAACCACTCCAGTATCTTTGCCAAGAAAACTCCAAATGCAGTCACAAAGGGTTGAACATGATTAAACAACCTGTGGAAGAAAAATTTGACTTGTTCTTGGCCACAGAGGGCAAAGATAGGAGGAACGAATGAATGAACATTTCAGAGAAGCAGAGAGGTTTGCTGTCTATAAGAGGAATGGGACATCTTGGGAGATGTTTTCTCTCCATATGTTCAAGATAAGGTTGGATGAATACCACTTGTAGGTGATATTGGAGAGGGACTCCTTGTTCACATGTGGCTTGGACCAGATAGCCTCTGAGATAATTTCTCACTAAGATTTCAGGAGTAACTCTGGGAAAATATTGCAAGGCACCAGGACTACAAGCATTTAAGTACTTACAGTGTGCCAAGAACTATGTTGTACCCTGGGGATATTGCGTTTGTCCTCTATTCTCAAAAAGGACCTTGACATCAGGGAGATGATGCCATGACTTGTAGGTGAATTGGATTTTTGAGTTGAGGGAAGGTCGTGCAAGGTCACCAGTCTCACTTTCTCCTCCAGAGCCATCTGGGTCCAGTGACCAGATATTCATGAGGAGGACTGGAGAT
Source organism: Gymnobelideus leadbeateri (assembly GCA_011680675.1). Lineage (NCBI taxonomy): Eukaryota > Metazoa > Chordata > Mammalia > Diprotodontia > Petauridae > Gymnobelideus > Gymnobelideus leadbeateri. The sequence continues at coordinate 256,502 of WOXC01007943.1, read as the reverse complement.
GACCCGGGATATAATGGGAGATCCTGGCCCTTGATATGATTACTTGCAAAAAGGAAGACAGTACCTGCCCCCAAGGAACTTACATCCTAATGGGGGAAGACAATACACAAAAAGTAGCCAGGGCTGGTAAGGGGAAGGGGCACAGCCTGGGGAGTAATATAGATGGACCAACCTGGACCACTCCCCAAAATAGAGGCTCTGAGAATTTAGGAGAAAGGGGCAGGTGTGGCTGAAGGCTGTTCCATGGTGAGAAGGCCACAGGAGAGTGCTGAACTTTCAGGCTGAGGAGGTCTCAGGCACAGATTGAAGTTTCAGGGTACTACTGTCCCTAAAGCATGATGTTGGAAGGAAGTGAAGAAAGCCAGAAACACAATCAAGAGGTGAATACAAAAGAATATTATGAGTATTCTAAGCCCCATTTTACATGAAATTGAGGGACCATAATATTAGTACAACCTAGTAACACTAGATATTTCAATAGCAGCTTAAGGGTTATAAGACACTTTGTACAAGTTCTTATTTGATCCTTACAACAAGCCTATGAGGAGCTATTAATCTCATTTTGCACATGAAGAAACTTAGGCTCAAAGGGGTGAAATTCAAGCCCAAGTTTCTCTAGACTTCAGGTTCTGTTCTTCCTGCTATACCCAGTTCCCTTTTATAAAGCAAAGCAGCTTAAAGCACTCTATACATTCAAGTTGTCATTTCTACAAAGGTCTAATTAATCACTCTCTGGTCATGTCTCTCACTGCCAATCAGAAAAGGACACAAGGGTTTCCCAAGGTAGTTTTGATGAGTCTCGGTGTCCATCCTCCTGAGATGGAAAGAGTCAGGTGAAGACCCTGGATGGGCCCTGGACCTCTCTTTTCTTAGAGCACATACACAGAAAGTCTTTATCTGTCCAGATTAGGTTAGAAGTGGTCCTGCCCAGAGGCAGGGGAATTGGTATAATGACCTCTGCAGGAGCCTTCTAACTTTAGACTGAAGGAGAACAGCTATAGACATTCATATAAAATATTTAGCATGGGCTCATCACTGCAGCTTGAGACAGAAAACAAATGCATTGTAGAAAGAGTACAACTTGGAGAGCTGGAGCTGGGACTAGGGCTGGGGTGGGGTTCTAAGGAACTGGGGCTGGGACCTCTGATTCAGCTCTTAGGCACACAGCTGCCTAATTAAGACTGGCCCAACAGCCCTCCATTCAATTACTAATATGTATAGCAGAGACCCAGGGCAGCCTGGTCCTGTTCTAACATTCTGGACCTCAAAATCATGCCTCTCCCATCCCCTGCATTTAGCCCTTCCTCTCTTCCTTTCTCCCTCCCTTCCTTCCTTCCTCCCTCCCTCTCTTCCTCCTTCCCTCCCTTCCTCCCTCCCTTCCTTTCTCCCTTCCTCCCTCCCTTCCTTCCTCCCTCCCTTCCTTCCTTCCTTCTTTTTCCTTCCCACGCTCCCCCCTTCTCTCCTTCTGCCTCTTTAGCAGTACGGTGAAACCTATGGACTTCTCAGAAAAATGTTGTGGGTTTTTTTTGGTAATTCATAATTGAAGGAAATGTTAAATTTCAGTTACAGATTAGTGAAAATTAACATGTATTTTTTCTCATCCGGGTTGACAGACCCTCTGAAAACTGCCCTTAGTCTATAGACCCCAGTTGATGAGTCTACCGTGCAGAGTAAACAGGGAAGTCCTATTCTTTGGAGTTTTCCCCCCCAGATTTGGGCCCCAGATGACAGAACCCATCAAGGTAAAGGGGGCAGGCAAGGTATGTTTATCTCCCAAGGCTTTAGCCATAAACCTATTTAAAGTTTTAATATTTTAAAAGGGACTTGTGGGTTAAATAATTCAGAAACCAAATAGGATGCTACTTTTATGAGAGGCTGCTGGCAAGTGAGAATTCTGAAAGCTCCCTTGTCTTGGCTGAAATCAGAGCTATATGCAGTCTTAAAATGGGGAGGGGGAGGAGGAAGGAAAAATAATGAGGAGTTCACATGGGGGCAGGAGCAACAGGAAAGAGTCTGGCAGTTAAAATCATCATGAACCCTAGGGGCAGCTAGATGGCACAGTGAGTAGAGCACCGGCCCTGGAGTCAGAAAGACCTGAGTTCGGATCCAGCCTCAGACACTTAACACACACAAACAAAAAAACCCTAGCCATGTGACCTTGGGCAAGTTACTTAACCCCAATTGCCCTCCAAAAAGCAAAAAAAAAAAATCATCATGCACCCTTCTGACATTGCCAACACCTCGCCATGTTCAAAACTCCCCTACATTATTTCATGATTCCATACGACTGCCCCAGCCCTATGATATAAATAGAGCAGGTTTTATTATCCCTTTTTACAGAAAATGAAGCTCAGAGAGATTGGGGTACTTGCCGGAGGTGGCACAGTAAGTAAGTGATGAGATTAATACTAGAAATCAGATCTTCTGCCTCTTAATCCACAATTCTTACTATTTCCTCAGTACCTTCAAATATTACGGAGTAAAAGAGGAGCCCCATTTTACAAAGAAGGAAAATTAGTTTTGGAGACAACAAGGGTCTTGCTTTACTCAAATGACACAATAGTTCGTAGCAGAGCTGGGATTTGAACTTGAGCGTCCTAATACTCACCCTAAGGTTCTTTCCAAGAATCTCTGCAGGACCTCTGAGATGCCTTCCAGCTCTGAAGTTATGATCCTGTGGTCCTTAAGAGGACAGCACCAAGAAGCATAGAGTGCCAGATTGGAAGTCAGGAAGACTCATCTTCCTATGTTCAAATCTGGCCTCAGACACTTACTAGCTGTGTGACCCTGGGCAAGTCACTTAACTCCATTTGCCTTAGTTTCCTCATCTGTAAAATGAACTGGAGAAGAACATGGCAAATCACTCCAGTATCTTTGTGAAGAAAACCCCAAATGGGGTCACAAAGAGTTGGACACAATTGAAATGACTGAACAGCATAGTCCTTAAGAGCACCTGCAAAGCCACCTATATTTTTAAAGTGCTTTTATGGTTTGCAAAGACATTTCATGGACATTACCTCACTTGATACTCATAAAAACATGAGGAAGTTGGCAAAGCAATATTTTAATCTAATTCAACAAACATTTATTTGTTGTTTGCTTGTTTCTCAGTTATCTTCACAAACCTATTTTGGGTTTTCTTGGCAAAGATACTGAAGTGGTTTATCATTTCCCTTTCCAGATCATTTTACAGACAAGGAAATTGAGGTAAACATTTATTAATCATCCATTAAGTGCAAAGCACAAATATTAAGCCCTGGAGATACAGAAACAAGAATGAGGGGTGGCTAGGTGGAGCAGTGAATAGGGCATTGGCCCTGGGGTCAGGAGGACCTGAGTTCAAATCTGGCCTCAGATACTAAACACAAAAACTATCTGTGCAACCTTGGGCAAGTCATTTAACCCCAAATTGCCCTCCAAAAAGCAAAAAACAAAAACAGAAACAAGAATGAAACAATCCTTGCCCTCCAGGAGCTTACTTTCTACTAGAGGGATGATGATGATAGCTAATATTTACATAGCTCTTTAAGATTTGCAAAATGTTTTATATATATTCACTCATTTGATCCTCACAACAATACTCTGTGGAGGAACCTGCTTATTGTCTCCATTTTAGTGATGAGGAAACAGGCTGAAAATCATTAAGTGAAGTGCCCAGGATTAGTAAGTGTCTGAGGCTGCCCTCAAAGCCAGGTCTCCTTGACTCCCAAGTCCTGAACTCTATTCTCTATGCCAAGAATGTCCCCAGCTAGACTGATTAGTAAATGCAAAAGAATTATGTGATGTGGTCATGGCCCCCAACCTGCTGTTTTCTCTCCCTCTTTCCTCACTCAACTAGCACTCTCACTGGCAGATTGGGAAGTTCACACATAGAATGACCATATAGCTACAGCTCTCTCTGGGGTTCTAGAGGTAATCCTGCTGTGAGAGCTATGCTACTCACAACTGTAGCTTCTGAGCCCTACCAATGTTCTTCCCATTTAACAAATCAGCCAAAATGACACCATAATCCTTCATCAGAAACATCCATTCATTAAACAAAAGGTAAGGTGCAAGACAAGAATAATGAAAACATGGCGTTCCATCCAAAAATTTAGGACATGAGAGATGGTGAATACAAGTCTATACAGTTTTAACAAGGAATCCCCATATAGCACATATACTTATATAGCCATGGAGACTCACAAAGTCTGGACTTGGAGCCTTGATAGTCTTGGTCTACTTCAAGCATGGTCTACACAGCAGTTCCTTGTTGGGTGGGGTTTGCCTGTTTTTCCCAACCTCTCCATTCTACTGATGCTTAGAACAGATTCTTGGCTACCTGCTATTTGCCTTTCTTCTACTGGGCTGCCCAGGTAGCATTAAACTCTTTCAACAAAACCGGATCCTAAGCCTGCGGACTATAGAGTTCTTTCAGGTTGGCTCCCTTGGCTAGGCTTTGAGTGATTTCTCCTTTTAAGGAGTGGAAGGCAGCTCAGGGAAAGAGAAAGATAGAACTTGAGTCCTCCAATCAATTTTATCAAACAACAAAGCTTTCCCTCAAATCAACTCTGAAAAGCAGCAAAGGCTTTCAACCATTTAACTAATTTTAAATTGTTTTCAATCGCCAAACATTGTTTTTCCTCCTGAATGGAAAAACAAAACCAAACCCTTGTAACTATGGTCAAACAAAATAAATTCCCATTTGGTCATGTCTAAAAATATGTGTCGGGGGCGGCTAGGTGGCGCAGTGAGTAGAGAGCTGGCCCTGGAGTCAGAAGGACCTGAGTTCGGATCTGGCCTCAGACACTTAATGCACACACAAATAAAAAAAACCTAGCTGTGTGACCTTGGGCAAGTTACTTAACTCCAATTGCCCTCCAAAAAGCAAATAAATAAATAATAAAAAAATAAAAATATGTGTCTTGTTTTGCATATATCCATCACCTTTCTGTCACGATGTGATAGCATTCTTTTTTTTTTTTTGCTTTTTGGATGGCAATTGGGGTTAAGTAACTTGCCCAAGATCACATGGCTAGGTTTTTGTATGTGCGTTAAGTGTGAGGCCGGATCCGAACTCAGGTCCTCCTGACTGACTCCAGGGCCGGCACTCTACTCACTGTGCCACCTAGCCGCCCCGTGATAGCATTCTTAATTATTGATCCTTTGGAATGATGGCAAATGATTGCATTGGCCAGAATAAGAATTTCATAATTGTTCAATTTTTACAATATTTAATGTTTACGGTATTAATTATTCTCCTGGATCTATTCATTTCACTCTGCATAAGCTTATGCAAATTTTACTGTGTTTATCTGAAATCATCTCTTCATTTATTATAGCATAATAGTATTCCTTTACAATCATAAACTATAATTTATTCAGTCATTCCCAAATTTAGAGATACCTTCTTAGTTTCCAGGTCTTTGTCACTACAATAAGAAATGCTATAAATATGTTAGTACGTAGAGACCTTTTATTTCTTTGGGATATAAACATAGTAATGGTACTATTGGGTCAAAGGATATGAACGGTAGCAACTTTTTAAGTATAGTTTTCAAATTGTTTTCCAGAATATCTGTACCAATTTACAGCTCCATAGATAGTACATCAATGTACCTGTTTTCCCATATCCCCTCCAACATTTGTCATTTTCTTTGCTTTTTTAAATCTATTTTTATAAACTGATGGGTATGAGAGGGAGTATCATACTTGTCTTGACTTATATTTTCCTAATTTTTAGTGATTTGGAGCATTTTTAATATAACTATAGATAACTTGGATTTCTTCCCTTGATAAGTGCCCATTCACATCCTTTGGCCATATAGTAGCTGGGATCAATATGTTCTTTCAAGCAGTAAAACTCTCCCTTTAATCAGCTTTTTCAGGCAGTCAATCAATCAATTAACATTTATTAAACATCTACTCTGTGTCAAACACTGTACTAAGCTCTGGGGTTACACAAAGAGGCACAAGACAGTCCCTGCAAACAGCAGATGTCAGAGCAGGCTCTGAAGTCTTACTCTGACAGAACACTGAGGTCTCTTTGAAGACTTACTCAGAGATCTAATCTTATGCTTCAGTGGTCTGGTCTTGACCAAGCTTCCTTTTAGTTTCTTATGACTCTATGACCAGCCACACCACAAATTGGCAATATGCAGTTGTTCCATAGACACCCAATATTTCTAGATAAGAAGTCTCCCTGCTTTGAGTGTTATAATGCTTACTTTCACATAAATTGGATTTTAGGAAATTGAACACAACAGTCATCTTTATTCAAAGGGAGTGCCTTTCTTCAAGGGCTGCTTCTTTCAGTGCATCTCTTATAACTATCCTTACTTCTTCTGTTTTCTATTCATGAAATTGTCCAAATAAGAAAAGGACAACACCTTGCCATGAAACTAAAGATTTCAAGAGGGAAGGACTGCTAAAAACTGGGGGTGAGAGGGAGCAGGAAAGGCCTTGTATAGATGGCAGAACCTGAGTTGTATTTTGAAGAATGGAAAGGATTCTAAGAGGCAGAAGTGAGGAAGGAGAGCATCCCTGTCACGGGATATGCAAGGTCTGAAGATGAGTAATGCAATTCTGTGTACAGGGAGTAGCTAGCTGGCCAATTTTATTAGAACAGAGAATGTGTCAAGGGGAGTAATATGAAAAAAGAATAGAAAGGTATATGGAAACTTAATCATGAGGGGTTTTTTTGTCTTTTATCCTAGATACAAAAGAGATCCATGAAGATTTTTGAGGGGTGAGGGTGAAAGATAGGGAGTGACATGGTCAGATCTTTGTTTTAGGTCTATCAGTTTGGCAGTTTTGTAAAATGGATTAGGAAGGTGAAGGACTGGAAGCAGGGAGACCATTTAAGAATCTATTTTGATAGTCCAGGAGTGAAATTTGAGGGCCTGAACCATGGTAGAGGCCAAGTGGAGAGAAAGGGACGGAAGTGAGAAATGGTGCCTAGGAAGAACCTATAAGATTTGGCTATTGATTAGTTAGGATGAGGGAGAGAGAAGAGTTAAGAATGATTCTAAGGTTATGGATCTGGGTGACTGGAAGGATGGTGGTGCCCACCAAATAGGCATGTTTGGAGGAAGGACAGATTTGTGGAAACAAATAGTGAGTTCCTTTTTGATCATGTTAAATTTGAATGCTTATGGAACATCCAGGTGGAGATGTCCAGGCCTAAATTGATAATGAAGTTCAGGAGAGAAGTTAGAACAGTCTCTCTCTCTCTCTCTCCCTCCCTCCCTCTCCCTCCCTCTCCCTCTCCCTCTCCCTCTCCCTCCCTCCCTCCCTCCCTCTAAAAATCAATAAACATGGTCTAGGAATAAGTAAAGAGATGAATAGAAGATTCAGGACGAAGCCTTATAGGATATGGACATTTATTGACAGGAGAATGATGATAATGCAGCAAAGGAGACTGAGGCCAGAGTGGAGGAATACCAAAAGAGAGACATGTCATGGGGGAGAAAAGATGGTGAGGGGACAGCCAACAGTGTCAAAAGCTCAGAGAGCTGAAGTGACTTAAATCATAGATTTAAAGCTAGAATAGACCTAGCAATAATTTAGTCTGCTCCCTATCCCACCCCTCCAAGCCTGCATTTTACAGGTACAAAATCCAAGGCCCAAACAGGCTAAGTCAATCCAAGGCCCAAACAGGTTAAGTCACTTGTCCAAGGTCATATATAAGGTAAATGGCACAGCTGGGATTCATGTTCATATGCTCTGACCCCAAACTCAACAATCTTTTGGTCAACTTTGGAAAGAAAGGGCATTAAAGTAAAGTATTCCTTAGGGCAGAATCTGAACTGAAATCATACATCAACTTCCATGTTTCTTCTACTAGAAAAACCATTTTTGTGGAGCATTGTAAGAGACACAATTCTTGCTGAGTTTTCCTTTGCCCAGATTGACTGTAGAGTTAGCCAAGCCCACTGACTCAAAATCCAACCTTTCTTTCTACTGAACCACTCTATCCTAGAGGTATTAAAGGGCACAGGACAATCCATTAATCAACTAACATGAATTTATTAAGTGCCTACTATGTGCCAAGCACTTGGAATACAAACAAAAAAAATCAAACCAGTCTCTAGCCTCAAGGACTTCAGAGGCTATAATGGGGCGCAGTGGAAGGAACACTGACATTAGACTTGGAAGGCCTGGGTTCAACTCCTATCAGATATATTCTATCTGTATTATATTGGGCAAGTCACTTAATCTCCTTGGGCCCCGGTTTCCTCAACAATAAAATGATGGGGTAGGACCAGATGACTTCTAGGATCCTTGCCAGGCCTAGATCTAAGTAGGCACAGGCAAGGTGATCTGGGATGGGGGAGGCGCTATCAGCTGAGGGGATCAAGAAGAGTGTCATAGAGAAGGCAGCAGGCATCTGAGTATTGCCATCCTCCCTTTATGGATAAGGAGACTCATACTCAGGTAAGTGGACAAACACACGGCTCTTCTGACTCGCCCCAAAGCCTATTCCTTCTCAATGCCTCAGTGTCTTATTCCCCTGTTTTCTCTCTGGCCTCAGCTTCAAATCTATCCCCCAAGATTTTCTGAACAGAATCAAGTGCCTCTCCTATGCTCCTCCTCTTGTCCCAGTCCCACAGTGAGGAACTTAGCAGGTTGGACTTTGCGTACGTAGTAAATGAATAGCATGGAAGTCAGGACCAACCTAATTATTGAATGTGCTTGTGTTAATAGGTGCCTTTCAGTCCAGGCAGGGAGCTAATATGCTCCAATTAAAAAGAGAAGAGAACCCATTATCTTGAAATGTCTGGGCTCCTACTTGGGCAGAGCAACATAAAGTCATTATGTTTAATTATGGGCTATCACCCCGGAATCCCAGCCCCGATAATTATGTTCAGTGATGGGTACGAACATCTTGCCTTCTCTCAGGCAAGGTAGTTAAAGCTGTCACAGGGAGTGCTACTTGTTTTTGTGCCTTTCTTCCTTATTCTCTATTTGCCCTTCTCTGGGTGCTCCCCAGCTAGTCACCCCCCAAGACACACACACACAAGTTCTGGCTTCGCCCCTCAATGACTTCATTATTTCGATTCTATCTCCTTTTATTTAGGAAGAAAAATCCCCAGCTCCCTTTGAAGTTCTGTGACTGGTCATCAGAGCTTTTCCCCACTCACCACCCAGCCCTCTCCTGAAGCCGGTTACTCTCAGGGAAAAGTGGGATTTAGCTGAGCTAATGTTGGGGAGGTGGGGTGGGAGACATGGGAAAAGTGAGGGCAGCAGAACTGGGGTGGGAAAGGACATTAGACTCACAGCTTCACCCTGAAGGGAAAATTGCTGTCACCCTCTACTCTGCTCTACCCTAGGCCTAGGAATAGAAGAACGCTAGGGACTTGAAGGGCAGTTCAGGGGCAGCAAGGTGGAGCAGTGGATAGAGTGCCAGACCTGGAGTCAGGAAGATTCATCAACCTGAGTTCAAATCTGGCCTCAGACACTTATTAGATGTGTGACTCTAGGTAAATCACTTGATCCTGTTTACTTCAGTTTCCTCCTCTGTACAATGAGCTGGAAAAGGAAATGGCAAACCACTCCATAATCTAAGCCAAGAGAATCTCAAATATGGCCACAAAGAGTCAGCCACAAATGAACAGCAACAAAGGGACTTGAGGCTTAAGGAAGTGGCATTCCTTATCTCCTTTAAGTTCAGATAGAATAATAGCTACTTTTTTTCTTTTTGGAGGGGGGAAGGCAGCACAATTGGGGTTAAATGACTTGCCCAAGGTCACACATGTCTAAGGCTAGATTTTAACTCAGGTCCTCCTGACTCCAGGGCTGGTGCTCTATTCACTGCACCACTGAGCTGCCTGGACCAGGCTGGCTTCTTAACCCGCCTCCTTGCCTTTGTCCTCTTTTCCTCTTCCCATCAATGTCAGAGCCTTTGTAATTCCCCTAGATCAATGATCTCATCAGTTATCCTTCAGGCAGGTCCACTTATACTTCCCTCTTTCCCAGAGCTTTAGAACCAGAGGATTTCTGGATCTTCCTGCTTAGGACTGAGGTCTTAAGTAGACTTCATTTTCTTCATTTTCCCAGACCTTAATTACAGGGAGGAAGTGGAGGAATTTGAAGGAAAAGAGGGGTAAAGACTTTGATTCTGGCCCAGGGGCCATTCTTATATGGGTTAATAATAAAAACTCTTATTTTTTTTAGGTGTTAATATTAATTTTTTCCCAAATGCTTTATTACCTTCTGGTTTACATCATTCATTTCTGCCAGATTTTGAGTTACAGTTTTTCCCCATTTTTCCCTACCCACCACCCCAGAATAGCAGTCCCACAGGATATCCCTTCATCCAATCTGCTCTCTCCCATATCTTCTCCCATACCCCCTTCGACTTTTCCATTAGGGCAAGGTGAATCTCTGTGTCCCAATGCCTGCACATCTTATCTCCCAATTACATGCAAAATAGTATTAATAATAGTGTTTATATGTATTTGAAACATTTAATTTTAAAACTTCGAATTTCAGATCCATTCCCTTCCTCCCTTATCACCCACTCCTGCTGGAAAGATAAGCAATTCAGTATGTGTTGTACATGTATAGCTATGCAAAACATTACCATAGTAGATATATTGTAAAAGACTGGCTATATTTCCCTCCCACCCATCCTACCCCCCACCTGGTCCATTCCCTACTTTGATCCTATCCCTCTTCAAAAGTGGGTGCCTCCAACCTACCCTCCCCCCAGCATGCCCTCCCCTCCATCATCCCCCCTTTCATCGCCCTCCCCCCTACTCTCCTGTAGGGTGAGATATTCCATTTAGTATGTATGTCATTCTCTCCCTGAGCCAAATTCAATGAGAATATGGTTTCACCTTTTTGCCTTCCTGTTCTTCCCCTCCCCTGCAACTACTTCCTCTTCCCTCTTCTACATGAGATAGTTTACCCTACCCTGTCTCTCCCCATCTCCTCTTGCCACATTCTTCTCTCATCCCTTAAATTCACCCCTTAATTTTCATCCCTTCCCACCAAATTCAAACTGTGCCCTTTATCCATGTATACCTCAAAACATATATAGACACATTCACATATGCATTCATATGCCCATATACCCTTCTTCAATTATTTTCATACTGAGAAAGGTTTCATCAGTCACAGTTATTGTTTTTCCATGTAGGAATGTAAATAGTTCAACTTTGGTAAGTTCCTTTTGATTTCTTTTCCCTGATTACCTTCTCAAGCATCTCTTGCTTCTTGTGTCTGAATGTCAAATTTTCTATTCAACTCTAGTTTTTTCCTCAAGAATGCTTGAAAGTCCTCTATTCCACTGAATGACCATATTTTCCCCTGAAACAAAATACTTAGTTTTGCTGGGTAGGTGACCCTTGGGTTCAGTCCCAACTCTTTTGCCCCCTGGAATATCATATTCCATGCCCTTCAATCCCTCAGTGTAGAAGCTGCCAGGTCCTGTGCTATTCTGGTTGTGTTTCCACAATATTGAAATTGTTTCTTCCTGGCTGCTTGTAGTATTTTCTCCTTGATCTGGGGATTCTGGAACCTGGCTATAATATTCCTGGGAGTTTTCTTTTTGGGATCTTTTCAGGAGGTGATCTGTGGATTCTTTCAACCTCTATTTTGCCCTCTGGGTCTAAAACATCAGGGCAATTTTCCTGGAGAATTTCTTGAAGGATGATTTCTAGGTTCTTTCTTTGATCATGGCTTTCAGGTAGTCCAATAATTTTTAAATTATCTCTCCTGGATCTATTTTCCAGGTCAGTGGTTATTTCCATGAGATATTTCACATTGCCTTCTATTCTTTCATTTGTTTGGATCTGTTTAATAGTATCTTGATTTCTCATAAAGTCACTAGCTTCCATTTGCTCCAGTCTAACTCTGAAGGAATGAATCTCCTCAGTGAGCTTTTGAGATTCTTTTCCATCTGGCAAATTTGGCTTTTTAAGGCATTCTTCTCCTCATTGCCTTTCTGAGCCTCTTTTGCCATTTGAGTTAGTCTATTTTTTAAGGTGTTATTTTCCTCAGTCAGGCTGTTGACTCTCATTTCATACTTTTCCTGCATCCTTCTCATTTCTCTTCCCAAATTTTCCTCCACTTTTCTTATTTGGTTTTTAAAATCCTTCTTAAGGTCCTCTATGGCCTGTAACCTGCTTGTATTTTCATTTGGGGCTTTTGGTGCAGGATTTCTGACCTCACAGTCCTCCTCCTGTTCCATGCTTTGATCCTCTTTGCCCCCAAAGTAGGAGTCTAATGTTGCATTTTTCTGTTTATTTTGTTTCCTTTGCCTAGGCATGTTGCCACTTAATTACTTGACTTTTGGGTTTGTTGTCATAGTAGGACTCTGCCACCAGACAGGGGAGCTTCTTTCCCAAATGTTGGGGTCTTCTCAACTGCCAGAGGTATTAGTTGGGTGCCCTCCCTGAAGCCCCCACACACTCTGGCAAGCTGGACACACACCCCAAGACCTCCACCCCAGACCACAATCCAGATCCAGGGAGGTTAAAGCAAGAGAGATTACCCCCGCCCCAGACTGATTGCTGGATCCCCCTACAGAAGCTGCAAAATGTCAGCTGTGCCACGGCTCCTCAGCTGCTTCTCACCCCCCAGGGGAAGAAGCTGACATATTCCCCAAATACTGGTCCCCAAGTCCATAGGGCACTAACCTCTCACTTTGTCCTAGGCATGTCTGTGTTGATAATTCTGGAATCACCACAGCTGCGGGTGTTCTGGGGTCCCTCCAGCCGGCTGCTGGTCTGGCTGCCCTTGGGCTAAGACCTCTGACTCATGTGGTCCTGGGCTCAGCTCCCAGAGCATTGTGCTGGCTGCTCCCTGCCAGGCTGCCAGGCCATCCTCAGCGGGAGGTTAGCTTCTCTGTGTCGTTCTGTGGGTGCTGGAGCTCCAGAGATTGTTCAGAGTCCCCTTTTACATAATTTTGAAGTGGTGTGGGCTGGAGTGCTGTGGAAGTGCTGTTTCTGCTCTGCCATCTTAGCTCCACCCCTTGCTGCTTATTCAAAAACTCTTATTTTAAATGTCATTTCAAAGCCCTTTCCTGTGAACAGCCTTAGGGGTGAGTTGTCTAACCTCTATCTTTTAGAGATGTGGAAAGAGAGGTAGTGAGGAGGAAGAAGAAGAAGACACAGGTTTGGAGGTAGAAGACCTGGGGTAACAACATCCTCTCTTTGTGTCTCACTACCTGTGTGACCTTGGGCAAGTCACTAAACTTACCAGGCCTCAAGATCCCTAACTGTAACGATAGGTTTGGGACTAGATGACTTTGAAGATCCTTTCAACTCCTGCCCTAGGGCCCTGGGCTTCTGAGTGATGAAACCTCTTCCATAGTCATGTCATGCCACCCCACCACCACCCCATCATATTTTTCACCTCTAGCTCTGGGATCAGTAATCAAAACACACTGTGGAACGGAAGGGTCAACCAGTGGGTCTATGATTCCACCTCCATCCAAACCATCCATCCCTGGAAACCACTTCTTTATATGTGTTACCTTCCCCTCTTAGGATGTAAGCTTGCTGAGGGCAGGCACTGTCTTGCTTTCTGTACTGATATCCCCATTGTTTAGTAGAATGCCTGGCAAATAGTTAGTGATTCACAAATGCTTTTTCTTGTATTCAATCAAGCTATAGTAGGTAATTTGTGGAAATATTGTTATCTACCTTCTAGAGATGAATAAACAGAGGCAGCAAAGAGTGCTGAATTCTGAGTCACAGGACCAGAATTCAAATCCCAGCTCTCTTACTGCCTGTGTGACTTTGGACAAAACATCCATCTCTCTGGTCTTCAGCTTCCTCTGCTGTAAAATGAGAGAATTGAGCTAAATGACCTCGAAGTTATCTTCTCATTCTAGATCTATCTATCTATCTATCTATCTATCTATCTATCTATCTATCTATCTTTCTATTCATATGTCCACCCATCTCTCTCTCTCTCTCTCTCTCTCTCTCTCTCTCTCTCTCTCTCTCTCTCTCTCTCTCTCTCTCTCTCTCTCTCCCCCCCTCCCTCCCTACCTGTCTATCTATCCATCCATCTATCTAGCCATCTATCACTCAAACTCTTTCTAGTGGAAGGGACAATAGATGAGTAACCCCAGTGGGGATTTAAAAAGAGAAAGGACAAAGTCCATCACATCTCTCTCTGTGTCTCTCTTCACTGCTTCTCTCCCCTTCCTTCTTGTTTCTCTTCCCTCTTTCCCTCCTTCCCCTATGAAAATACCAGAGGAAGATACCTGAGAAACATGCTGAAGGCCTGCCAGAGGAGATGCTGACCAAGGACCCTCCAATGGTGGCTCCGTGAGATATGCACCAGGCCTATAAGTAGCAGTCATTCCAGGTCCAATAATTGCCAGGCACTCTTTTCCTCTGAGAACAAAATGTTCTATACTCTATCAATATGTCTTTTGTGTACATCTAGGAAACACCAGACCCAAAGGAATGGGGGGAGGGAGAGGGCATTTCAGAACTCACTAGAAGGAACAGGTTGCCTATCATTTGGGAGACTGAAAGCCTTTGATTCTATTTTCCCATAAGAGAGATCATTTAGTTGATATGTGAATGAGTAATACTTTCAGGTCATAAAACAGATTAAAATCTTATAGGAATGGGGACACAAACCAAGCTAGTTATAAATTATGATGAGATTAAATCATATCCTTAGACAAAAGCCCTGAAAAGTACCGGGAAAAGCAAGTCCATCAAAAACTGGCATTTTGGGGGTGGTTAGGTGGCTCAGTGAATAGAGCACCAGCCCCGGAGTCAAGAGGACCTGGGTTCAGATCCAGCCTCAGATTCTTAACACAAAAACTAGCTGTGTGACCTTGAGCAAGTCACTTAACCCTAATTGCCCTCCAAAAAAAGGCAAAAATAAAAACAACCCAAAACACTGGCATTTCACATAGGTAGCTGTGAATAAGGTGGCATAGCTTGAGATTTTAGCGCCATCCAGTGGTTTTATCTGTTACAGCAAGCCACTGGGACATGTGTCATTGGCACATGCCTAGTTAGGAAGCTGGGCGGTTCAAGTCTAGACCCCAGGACATGGTGGCTTATGCAGATAGATAACCATGAACCCTACCTCCTAGTATTAATAATAGATGAAACCTGTCCTGCTGCTTTCCGACAGAAGTAAATCACTTCAATATCCTTTTCTCCATACCTTAATTCCTATTCACCTAAAGAGAGACATGTGAAACTCCAGATCCCACCAGGATAACTATATGAAAGGACTCTGTATAGATGTCTCTGACTAACCCCTGGGCATGGTATTACAAAGATAAGGAGGAAAAGTAAGTCAGTGCTGTGAAAGATAACCTAGTGTGTAGTCTGTGTAAATGGGTGAAATAGGTAAGGCTTGTCAAAATCATTTTCTGTTCCCTAGTTTCCTCATCTGTAATATGGGGATTATAACATTTACTCTACCTCCCTCACAAAGCCCATTGTGAAAAAAAAAGAGCCATTTCAGAAAAACCTGGAAAGACTTACATGAATTGATCCAAAGTGAAGTGAGCAGAACCAGGAGAACACTGTACACAGTAACAACAATATTGTTCAATGATCAACTATGAGTTATTCTCAGCAATACAATGATTCAAGACAATTCCAAAGGACTAATGACTGAAAATACTATCCATCTCTAGAGAAAGAACTGATGGAGTCTGAATGCAGATCAAAGCATACTATTTTCCACTTTATTTTTTAATGTTTTTTTTCCTTTTGTTCAGTTTCTTCTTTCATAACATGACTAACACAGAAATTTTTTACATGATTGCACATACATAGCCTATATTAAATTGCTTGCTGTTTTAGGGAGAAGGCAGGTGAAGGAGGGAGAAAATTTGAAATTCAAATTTTAAAAAGAGGATGTTAAAAATTGTCTCCACATGTAACTGGGAAAAAATAAAATACTATTTAAAAAAAAGAAAAAAGAGAACCCTATGTTAATGTGAACTATTATTATTCATTTACAAAACTCTTAGAATGCTTTCTAAAATCCCTTTATGATCTAATATTCCAATCTAATGCATACCTGCCACTCCAGCCTGCTCAGGACTCAGGTCAAACCTTGAAGATCCTACATAAACATCAAAAAGGAATTCTAGCAATAGCTTCAATGAATGGTCTCTAGTCTCAATTTAAAGACCACTAGTGAAGAGGAACCTACTATCTCTTGGTGCAGCCCATTCCACTATTGGATAACTCTAATAATTAAGAATTACTGAGAATTCTTTAAAATTGTCATGATGACGAAAGTGGAGGATGATGGGAGTGTGGGGATTACTTTTAAAAGAGGAATTCAACTGAAATAAAGTTATACAGCTATTTCAGGCATCTGTCAGTGGACAAATTTGGGGGGCTAAAAGCTAATAAATAGATCTTTACTTGGTCACTAGATAATAAATGGTTGTCTATATAAAAGACTGACCCTAGTGGTTTGGACTTCTTTTCTCCCTCTCCTCTCATTCTCTGGGTGCTAGTTGGGAACTGTCTCCAACACTAAAAGGTAGCTGGATAGTACAAAACCAAAGCAAATTGGTATAAAAACTACCTAGGCATGATGCCATATACCATCCATCCAACATCAGATAAATTAGACGTGATGCTTCTGTTCTTGAGCTGCCAGGAGAGGGAAACAAGAAAAAAAGGAATCCTAGAACTAGCTAGGCTTATGGGTGGAATCAGGGACCAGAGAGAGGAGAGGACAGGGACACAGAGGAAGAGTTATGTCACCCCTTCCTTAAGCCTTAGCTTGTGTCAAAAGAGAGGGGCTCAGAGAGTGGAGCCATTTGAAAATATGACTGTAGTGGAATGAGGACTGGTGTATGAGTCAGGTGACCCAACACCAGGTGTGTGAAATCTGAGTTATAAAATGAGGAGGCAGCCTGGATAATCTCTAACTTCCAACGTTTGACATTCTGTGATTCTTTATGATACATCTTCCTTTTCCAGAGCACCAGGAGCTAATTCTACCTCAAAAGTGGTGCCTTCTTGCCCACCTGAAGTTCTGTTGAAATGGGGTTACAAAGCAATGGGTGACTTAAAAGAATTAAATAAATTCTACCCTTCTTTCTACACTCTTCAAATCACATTTGACTGAACTCTAATAAATCCCTATATTTGATGTGGGCCAAAGTGGCAGGCTCAATGTACTTTTTATAGACATTATTGCTTTGTAGGTTTAGAGACTAGTGAAGTAGAAGAGTGGTAAGGATGGTAAGGGATGGTGGATGATGGTGTAGGATGAGAGAAGGATAAAATAAAATTATCCACCTGTTTAGATGGTACTCCTACAGTCCCAGGGTGCCTTTATTTGGCTTTAGTTTATATAGATAGGGCAGCATAATACAATGAAAAGAACACCGGATTTGGGGCACAAAGGCTGAAATTAGAATCTTGACTCTTCTACTTACTACCTGTGTGATGGCAAGCAAATAGCTTCTTTTCTAGAGACCTCAGTTTCCTAATTTGTAAAAATGGGAGCATTGGGTTATTTGTAAGAGTTCTTTCTGCATCAGTGGAATAGATTGGGTCCACAGTACACAGTAGGTAATGATCATAGTAATCTAGTATTTGATAAATGCAGATATCCCAGTTTTGGGGACAAGAACTCCCTATTTGACAAAAACTGGGAAAACTGGAAAGTGGTTTGGTAGAGACTAGGTATAGACCAATATCTCACACTGTATATCAATATAAGGTCAAAATGGGAATATGATTTAGACATAAAGGGCAATATCATAAGTAAATTAGAGGAAAATGAAATAATTTATCTGTTAGATCTATGGATAAAGTAAGAATTTATGACCAAACAGTAGAGAACATTACAGGATATAAAATTAATAATTTTGATTATATGAAAATAAAAAGGTTCTGCACAACAAAACCAACACAGTCAAGGTTAGAAGAACAGGACAAAACTGGGAAAAAACCATTTTTACAATAAGTTTTTATGATAAAGACCTCATTTCTCAAATGTATAGAGAACTGAGTCAAATTTACAAGTGAAATCCAAATGAGTCATTCCCCAGTTGATAGATGGCCAAAGGATATGAATAGGCAGTTTTCAGATGAAAAAAATCTAAGCTATGTATAGTCATAAGAAAAAATGCCCTAAATAGCTGTTGATCAGAGAAATACAAATTAAAGCAGATTGACTGATGATAAAAGAAGAGGGAAAATGACAAATGTTGGAGGTGATATGGGAAAACTGGGACACTAATGGCCTCTTGGTAGAGTTGTGAATTAATCCAACCCATTCTGGAGAGCAATTTAGGGCTATCCCCAAAGGGCTATACAACTGTGTATATCCTTTGATGGAGCAACACCACTGCTAGGGCTGTATCCCAGATAGATTTTAAAAAAGAAAAGGACCCACATGTACAAAAATATTTACAGCAGCTCTTTTTGTGGTGACAAAGAATTGGAGATTGAAGGGATGCCCATCAACTGGGGAATGGCTGGACAAGTCGTGGCATATGATTGTGATGGAATACTATTGTATAATAGGAAATGATGAGCAGGATGCTTTCAGAAAAACCTGGAAAGACTTATAAGAAATGATGCAATTTAATTGAGCAGAACCAGAACATTGTACACAATATCAGAAATATTGCATGATGAACAACTGTGAATGACTTATCTATTCTTAGCAATACAAAGATCCAAGACAATTTTGAAAGATGTGGGATGAAAAATGCTATCCACCTGATGGAATTTGAATGCAGATCCAAGCATACTATTTCTTCATTTTTTGTGGGATTTTTTTTTTCTTTCACAACATGACTAATATGGAAATATGTTTTTGCAAGACTGCACATGTATAACCTATTTCAAATTGCTTGCTATCTCAGGGAGGGGGAGGGAAGGGAAGAAGGGAGAGAATTTGCAACTCAAAATTTTAAAAAATGTTAAAGATTGTTTTTACATATAATTGGAAAAAAATTTTAAGAGTTCTTTAAGCTCTTAAGGTCCTATGACCCCAGAATTCAATAAGGAATAGTCAGTTTGGTGGGGGGGAAGGCCAGACTTTTCTCCATCAGAACCCAGGCTCTAGTGGTTTCACTTATAGGCTACATTCATGGTCACCACCTATCACTCTTCATTTTCTACTAATCAATAAACAATGATCACAACTCTTTGGAAATGTGTTGTAGGTTTGCTAACCTTGTAAGGGAAAACATCATGACTTTATGTCTGAGTTTTTCTTCCCAAAGCCTCCAACTGGATCTGGAGCCTCTGACAGAGGGATTGTCTTAGCATTTACCCAATACACCCTTTCTGTCTCTTTCTCCTTTCCCTCTTGCTCTCACTTTGCAGAGGTGCAAGTGGTTTAAAAATGCTTTCAGTTGAACAACAGAGGTTTCAGAAAACTTAAAGGCTGCAGACTATGGAAGACCTACATTCAGTATCATTTCTGAAGAGTTGTTTGGGGGTTTTTAGTTGCTGTCCAGTCCTTTCTGAATCTTAATGACCCCATTTGGGGTTTCATTGGCATATACTAGAATATCCAGTATCATTTCTCCAGTTTATTTTACAAATGAGGAAACTGAGGCAAACAGGATTTAGTAATTTGCCCAGGGTCATACAACTGGTAAGTGTCTATCTGAGACCAAATCTGATTGTAGGCCCATTGAACCCTGTCTGCCCTTCATGAAACTTTACGTTGTTCTCATTGGGTCCAGTACAAATCTTCCCCTTTAGACCTCACATAGGACTCTATCTTGTACCTCTCTAATATACTTATGTGTTATTATATAGTATAGTATAACATAGTTATTATATAGTAGAGATTTAGCCACCAAGGCACCCTCATTCTCACACTGAAAAACTCCTCTAGGCTCCATGGTGCTAAAGCGTCCACTTAAAGGCATAGTTCTTGAGTTCCTACATCATGTGTTTGCATTTTGTTTGTTTCTTACTAGTAAATCAGAAGACACAACCAAAAACAGAGGGAAATTAAATAGCATAGTAGGAGAAGTAGCAATAGGAGATTTCCCTGATAAACCTGGGGGACATTCTACCAAAAATATATATATACCAGGGGGCGGCTAAGTGGTGCAGTGAATAGAGCACCAGCCCTGGAGTCACCTTCAAAAAGCAAAAAAAAAAAATGTAAATACACACACACACACACACACACACACACACACACACACACACACACCTAGGCAGCTAAGTGGAATAGTGAATAGCATACCAGCCCTGGAGTCAGGAAGACCTGAGTTCAAATCCTACCTCAGACACTTGACACACTTACTAGCTGTGTGACCTTGGGCAAGTCACTTAACCCCAATTGCCCTGCCTTCTCCCCTCCAAAAAGACAATACACACACACGCGTATGTATATATGCAGGCATACCATCAGTGAAGAGTTGACCAGCCCAGAGAATGGGTGAAGGGACATGAATTTATCTAGGGAACAGGTGTGGCCAGGGCCCATTCATGAAGAGACAAGTCCTACATCCCAATCTTCCTTTTCTGGTGTCAAGCTGCTACTCCAGTTGGGCCCCCTCCCTACGGGCCTCAAAAGTCTTCTAATGTCTCTTAGACCTAAGGGTGTGGCACATAGTTTCTGTTAAGGATCACTCCCTGTTCTGGTTGCAGCTGCAGGGCATTCAGCTGGTCTTGTAAAGTGTCTACACTAGCCCTGTCCCTACTGAACTTCATTCTGGTACTAGTTTCTGGGCTGGGGTACCACCTGGTCACATTGTGCTCTGTCTCTTTAGGCTGAAGTGTCTAGAAAGCTTCCCTCTGAAAAAGGTCAAGATAAATTGACCAAGATTATAAGCCACCACATTCAAAACCAAAGTGCCTCTAGGCCAAGATTAAAGCTATTTTTTTTTAATCTTCTATATCTGGGACTTGAATATTCATTCTTAGTCCTAGACATCTAAGTATTAGACAGGGCTAAAAATTTCCAGTGGGGCAGCAAGGTGAAGGGTAACTCAGGAAAACATACATTCAGATTTGGCCTCAGACAGACAATTAATAGTCATATGACCCTGGGCAAATTGCTTAATCCTATTTGCCTCAGTTTCCTCATCTGTAAAAACAAACTGGAGAAATGATACTGGATATTCTAATATCTTTGCCAAGAAAACCCCGAATAGGGGTGAAGATTTAGACAGGACTGGACTACAACCAAAAACTCCTGAACAACTCTCATACAAATGAAAGGCAGGGGGAAAGCCAGAATAAAACTCCTTAAGTAGAGCCCAGTGGAGCAGTCTCCTCTCCCCTTCAATCCTTTCTTCCAAACTTTCACGTTTATTATGTATGTATGGCCAGCAACAAGCCTCTGGATTTTGAAGTTTTCTGCTAGTTATGTGGTCATATTCCTATATGTTTAGTGAGAGAAGGGGTCTTACCTCAATTTTGTATCTACTCCTCCCCTCCCGCCCAACACCCAGCACAATGTTCTGCACACAGTTGGTATCTAATGTTTATTGAATGAATGATGAGTGAATGAAATTCTACAACAAAGTCGGATTCATTTGGGAAAAAAACAGGAATTCCAGGTTCCAGTCAGGAACACCAGCCACTCCTTCTCTGCAAATGTTTCTGCATTATTCACAACACATGTCCATGCTTTCTGTATGGGGCTGGCCTCCTGGAATCTCTTCCCGGAGCCATTAGGCTGCTCTCCATGCTTGACCTATGCTAAAATATGATAAAACCAAAGCTCACTGATGATTTGGACTAAAGCCCTGGTGACTATTTAAACTGAAACGCATTAACAGCTCTGAATATTTCATGCCAGATACATTAGAACAGCCAGCATGATTTATTGAAGGTGATCACCCGTCATGGGTATTAATACATTGTGCTGCATTGGGCCATCTGAGAAGAAATTAATTTCAAGTGACAACATGGGATGTTTTGAGTCTTGTAGACACTTGCCCTGGGAGTCGTGACTGACAGTGCCAGTCTAGGAGAGTGGGAAGGAACTGGGGGTGGAGTCATTGAAGTGAATTTGTTTTTGAATGAATAAAATTAATGAGTTCCTGTTTCTGAGTCAGCTTCTCATGAGGGAAAGGGACTAGTCAGCAAAGCCCCAAACTGAGTCCAATTTTTCTTTCTCTTCTTTGGGGAAAACACATTGTTATCTCCTAACAGCAGCTAGACCATTTTGGGTTCCTTCAATAGTTCCATGGCTCCATGATCTTGTCAAAGTGATCATTTTCTTCCAATGACAAGACTAGAACCTATCCATGCCTTCTCATCATGTGCCATTCCTGTCTGTGGTTTCCCATGAATCCTCCAGTTACTCAACACAGAGGAAGACTTTCTATAAAAGTTTGAACCTAGTATATAAGACCAGAGGACCCATCTAGAATAGAGTATGGAGGTCTGTTTGAACTTTTTGTCAGATGGCTAGTGTATCAAAACTCTGAATTGCTATGTCTCATATCTTGTGTATCTTTGTGTGTTTATACAAACCAGATATAATAGTATTTGATGCCCCTACTGTAATTGGTCAAGCCGTAATATTAACTTGTGATACAGTTTTTCAATAATTTTCAGTTGTGTTTGACTTTTTGTGACCCCATTTGGGGTTTTCTTGGCAAAGATACTGGAGTAGTTTGCCATTTCCTTCTTTAGCTAATTTATAGATGAGAAAACTGAGGCAAACAAGGTTAAGTGACTTGCCTAGGGTCGTATAGCTAGTAAGTGTCTGAGGCTGATTTGAACTCAGAAAGAGGAGTCTTCCTGATCCCAGATGCAGACTCTATCCACTGTGCCATCTAGATGCCCCTATGATATAATATATATATATATGGATGTGTCACATCTCTCATCATACATCACACACACACACACACACACCCTTCCACATCCATTCATTGTTGGGTTGTCCCAAACTAGAGCCAAGGGTCCTGAATGGCACCCAGGCATCTCTTTGGTTGTTAGAACAACACCTATGCAGATATGTATCTCAGAGTTCAGGAGTTCTGGGATGCCAGACTATCATAATATTCTTGTAGATATAATTTGCCCAATAAACAGCCAATTTGGTCTATTATTAAGATGACTATATGGGGAATGTACCTTGGCTTATCTTATGCCTGAAAGATCCTCTCATCTCAACTGGCTGTATTTGAACCAATTAGCACACAGCTGACGTAGGCAAAATACTATGTACAGGTACCAGTGTGGCACTGTATTAGAACTGAAGATTCCAAGGAACAGAAATAACTAAATCCACCCTGAAGTAATCATGAGTTTGTTTAGTAGCTTACAAATGACGTAGATGTCCTCAGTCAGAGAAGGGCACCGGATGCTTCCCTACCTCTCTGCCATCCCAAGCACCTGCTTTGAGCTGATCTGAGAGTGAAGAGGCATACATGCGTGGCTAAATCCTGAGCAACTGGTTCAGCTCATAGTGCTGGGAAATTCTGGCTGCCCCACAGATACTGGGGAGCTATGGGGTTTTATCTGAAGTGAGCAAATTGAGTACCCCTAAATGTAGAAGTCTAGAAGTCTTTTGGAATTAGGGCTGTGCTCATGAATAATTATTGATCACAAGCAAGCTGTCTCTAACTGTATATCCCACCTTGTTCTTTTGGTAAACAGGCTGATCCTTATTCCACCCTTTGAGGAATATCCACAAGGGCAAACTCTGGCTCCAAAGGAATTCTATAAGACCTACATGTTTGGGGAATGGAGATCCATTAAACATTAAAAAAAATTTTTTTTGAGGGGGGGAGGCAAGACAATTGGAGTCAAGTGACCTGCCCAAGGTCATACAGCTAGTAAGTGTGCCAAGTATCTGAGGCCAGATTTGAACTCAGGTCCTCCTGACTCCAGAGCCAGTGTTTTATTTGTTGCACCATCTAGCTGCCTCCTGAATATTTAGGAAGGATTAAATCATGGAGAAATTGGAAACAGATTAATAAGAAGGATATTATAATTTTCTAGGTACCTTTTGGCTAAAATCAAGTGTCTATCATTGACTTGATATCTGATGCATACCTAATAGTGATATAGCACTTTAATGGTACAAAAGTCTCCCCAAGAGGTAAGGATTGCCAATATAGATCATAAGTCTAGGCCTGGAAGGGAACTCTGAGGCCATCTACTCTGAATTCATCATTTTATAGATGAGTGACCTGGGGCACAGGGAAGGTGGGACTTGGAGTCAGAAAGATATGAATTCAGATTCTACTTCTGTCAGCATTGATTGCAGGACCACAGACAAGTCATTAAACCTCTGAGTCCCAGTTTCCCTGTCTAGAAAATAAGGACAATAATACCTACAGTACTGGGTTGTTAGATGGCACAAATAAAACCACATCTATAAATAGAAGTTGTCATTACCCTCTGCAAAGGAACTGCCTTCAGGTCAACACAGGCTTCCCTGAAGACCAGCTAAGGCTCTTTGGAAGCAACGTAAGGAAGTGTCTTCTTCACTTAGTGGGGGTTGCCAGAGTGGGGGGTCAGAAGCTTATGTAGGCCCCAAGGGAGCCACAGTGGGCAAACTCGGAAGTAAAGTTTAGCTTAGGTCCAGACAGGAGGACCTGCCTCATTCTCCAAAGCAGGTTAGGAAGCAGGTTCTAGAAGGAGCCAAGAAATAAATGAGACTGAGCAGTACTGCCAGCCAGGGCATAAGAGCCGGAGTAACTTGGCATCCAACCCCAGCTAGTATTAACATAAAGAGTTAAAATTAAGGAGGGGGCTGGATACCCTGTAAGCCATACCAGTAAACCAATCTATGACTAACTAGTTCAGGGGTGGGGAACCTGCGGCCTCAAGGTCAAATGTGGCCTACAGCCCTGGTTCCCCACCCCTGAACTAGACTTAATGAATATTAACTTAATTAAATCTTATATTCACAAAACTTTTTTGTAATTTTTATATTGATGTCTTTTGGTTTTTACACATTGTAGTTCCCTCCATCCCTTCTCCTTTCCTGCCCCTTCCCAGAGAGTGTCCCATATAATAAATATTTTTAATGATAAAAAGAGAGAAAAAATCAGCAATCCAATCAATGCATTGGGTGATAGATGATTAATTGGATCCCTACTTTTATTTCAATCAGTATTATTCAGTTTGCTGTGATTCTATAGAGATAGTGATTATATGGTCCACATATTAGGCTCCAGAATTTGCAGATTGCAAGTTCACTTGCTTAATCATAGGAAGCTTGTTTTTCCTAGTTACGATGACCTAGCCCAGGGTGGTGGAGGTGAATCAATTACATGGAAAGTCCCCCAGCTATTTTTGTTGCCCAACATGGGGAGATGGCCATGAGTGCTTGACCAACAGGTGGCCCTGCTTGCTGGCCTGCAGCCTGCTTTTCTACCAGCCCATAGGTGTGTACATTAGGACCTCCTGAAAGGTCAAGATAGGTCTGTCAAGTTCTGTTCGTTAGCCTGTTTGTCAATCAGAGGGATTCTGTATTTTATGTAGACCTTCTTAGAAGGTCAAGGGGCAAGGTTCAGCAACCAATAAGGTGCTGTATTTTTAGTTTGCTTCATCTATATTGTCTGGGTATCATGCACTGTAAAACTAAGGCCTGGAGGAAAGGAGCATTTCAGATTGTGAAGAAGATCTGAGGCCCACTTTATTAGAGAGGGCCATGGACCCTCTATAAAGTGCCATTAGTTCAGGGCTCTGCTCAGTGGTTTTTTTTCTTGCAGATTAGACAAATATACAGTGCTTTACCAAATGCTTTACATATATTATCTCATTCATCTACATATATAATATATGTGCATGCATAATCTCATTTATATCCATTAATTTGTTATCTCATAGCATATGGTAGGCTCTGGATGTTGGTGAACTCGTCCTCAAAACAACCATGCTATGTAGAGAGTACAGGTTTATTAAGACTTCATTGACCAGAGACCCCAAGCTATTGGTTCACACCTACTGGGTCTAGTCCTGGGAGTTGACTTAAGAGAATTAGTTCTTTCTGGCTTTTTTATGGGCCTGCTTGGAGTTGGCTTTGGGACAGTATATAACTATAGCTTAGGTATAGCTTATGTCTAGGTATCCACTGATATAGACCAAAGGGGTTCCTGGCTCCTGTACAAATACTCAAAGTAAAAATACAAGTATTAGGTGTAAGACAGGCTTTATTCAGAAGGCATTATGCAGAAGACACAATGGACAGATACAGAAAACACCAAAAGGTTCACAGAAGCTTATAAACGTATATAGAAAACACATCAAACATTCATATAGTCAATAAACCTGACTTATAAGGCAGTTGTATTTTAGAACTACTAAAGATGCGATACGTCCAGCTATCATGCATGATCTGAGTCACTCTTTATAAAATTAGTGGGTGACTAAGACCAGATCCCTTCTTTCCTCAAGTCACAGACCTCCTTGACTGTTCCTCTAGCCTCGGGGGTTTTCTATATGCATGATCCTCTTCATTTTCAGAGAAGCAAAGTTCAGGAAATCCATTTCTTTTTTTTAAAGGTCCTGTTCCAAACTGTTGAATTCAGGTTACCCACAAGGCAATCCCCACAGGGCTGAGGCTGTCCAGAAAGTCTTCTTTCTTTGCCCAAGAGACTAGATTCTGGGATCATGTTGCCTGAGACGGGGGTTTGGGAATATTATCTATGAATTCCCTCTCTTGGGCCAAATGGAGAAATGCATATGCATTTCTGCAATCTGTACTTTTGTATGAACTGCATTGTTCCCTGGCTTCTGCCATCTCCTGAGCTGAGGAAGTCCATTCTTAGAAACTCTCCTCCTAAGCCAAGTGGTCAAGAAGTTATGAGTCAGCACATATAATTCCAATGAGCTGCCCCAATATAATGGCACCATTATCTTTGCTCGTAAGAGGAGACAGCATGTCTTCCACCTGTCCTACCAAGAACACAGGGCTAAGTTTGTCTCCTGAACAGGAAAAAGGTAAAGTGGTATGCTAGCTAACTTTTACAGGCCTTTACGATGAAGTAGACCTTCATTGAGTCCATCTTCCTGAAGAAATCCAAGCAATCAATGGCTCTAAATCACTAGTGATGAGACAAATGAACATTTCAAAAAACTGTCAGGTACCACATCACACCCAAGCTGACAAAGGAAAATGACAAATGGTGGAGGGGCTATCAGAGGTCATCTAGTCCAACCCCTTCATTTTACAGACAAGGAAACTGAGGCCCAGAGAGCTTAAATGAGGGACCAGGTAGTAAGCCGAAGAGCCGGGGGTGGGGTTTGAACACTGGCCCATTGACTACAATTCTGTTTTCTTTCTTATGGCACCATATACGTATAAGCACATGTTTATGTATGGGTTTGTAAATGTATCTGTTTGAGAGTGTAGGTGTACCTCAAAATATGTGTGCCTGTTTGTGTGTTTAGGATTCTTGAGGGCAAGGATGATGTCATTTATATTTGTATTTTCCCCACACACACATTCCCCCCCCTACACACTATCCTGCAAACACTTTAATGTTTTAGTGAAAGCATTAGCAGACTACATCCAGAGGGCCAGTCCGTCTGCTGCCTATTTGTGTTTGACCTTGAGCCAAGAATTGTTGATGTACAGTCATGTCTGACTCTTTTGTGACCCCATTTGGGGTTTTCTTGGCATAGATACTGGAGTAGTTTGCCATTTCCTTCTCCAGCTCATTTTATAGATGAGGAAGTTGAGGCAAATAGTGTTAAGTGACTTGCCCAGGGTCTCACAGCTAGTAAGTGTCTGGGACTGGATTTGAATTTATGACAATGAGGCTTCCTGGTTCCAAAACCAGTGCTCTATCGTATTCTCCACCTAGCTGCTCTGCTTTGAAACCAGATGAGGCATATATAATCTATATCAAATTGCTTACTGCCTTAGGGAAGGGGGAGGGAAGGAAGGGAGGGAGGGAGAAAATTTTAAGTTCAAAAAAAATTTTAAATGAATGTTAAAAATTGTTTTTATGTGTAATTGGGAAAAAAAATACTATTTAAAAAAAAAACTAGATGAGACAGATTGCTTACCATATCAGGAAGGGAGGGGAAAGAGGGAGAGAGAAAATTTAAAACTCAAAATTAAAAAACAAAAGAATGTTTAAAAAAAAACTGTTTTTACATATAATTTGGAAAAAATAAAATACTATTCAAAAAGAAAACTAGATGAGGCAAATCAATCAACACACAGTTCTGCAGAGCTTACAGTGGACACAAAGAAACTAAGTAGGTTGTTAACAAGTTGATTTAACATTCACAAATGAGCCAGAGAAAGATTTGTAAACAGATAAGAGGAAAGAGGCTGGCAGGCTGAAATTAATCTAATGTTAAGCTGTTTGATGAGGACTCATCCCTGTAGAGCAGGAGATAAGGGAGCAGATTAAGGGAGCTCAGATGCTGAGGTCCTGGGTCTGGGCCATTGCACACAAACACAGAGCTCTCTGTTGGCGAGCCCTGGAATGCCAGAGGGGATCAGTGACCCACAGACACGTGTGGCCTGGCCACATTCCTTGTCTTTAGCAGGGAATCGTTCCTAAGTGTTCAGGATACTGTCTCTCTTGCCTGGGAATATACAAAAATGTGTTTAGCATCAGGGAATTCCTTCCTGCTCTTTAGGATTATAGATTAAGAGCTGGAAGGGACCTCAGACGTTATTGAATCCAATTTTGTTATTTTTCAAATGAGGAAACTGAGGCCTAGAGAAGTCAATCAGGCAATCGGTCAGTAAGTATTTATCACATGCCTACTAGGTGCCAGGTTGTGCTAAGTTCTGGGGATACAAAAGCAGGCGAAAGACAGTCTCTGCCCTTGAGGAGCTCACAATTTAAGAGGAGAGACAATAAGCAAGGTTAATATGCTTAAGTAAGCTGTATACAGGACACATGGGAGAGAATTAACAGGGGGAAGGCTCTAGAATGAGGAGAACTGTAGAAAATGGGGGTTTAGTTGGGACTGGAAGGAATCCAGAGAAGTCAGGAGATGGAGATGGGAAAGGAGAGCATTCTGGGCATGGAGGACAGCCACGGTTCCCCCGCCTCAAAGTCAAGCTCTTATGCTCCCTCTCCCCCCAGTATACCTAACTCATCAGGGAAGGAGTCCTGGTCTGATGTGGGAGTCCCAGCTCTGACATGACCCTGGACTAGTCATGGGACTGAGAAATGGAAAAGTCTTCAGAGATTAGCTCCTTATTTTCCAGTTGAGGAAACTGAGGCTTGAAGAGGTTAATTGACTTATCAAAGGTCACACAAGTAATAAGTAACAGAGTATAATAGGTCTAGAACAGGAAGGGACTTCAGGGGCCATTTTACAGATGAGGAAACTGAGCAGAGAGGTTAAGTGAATTGTTGGCTGTCACAGATGATCAAGGCTTCAGAGGTGAGGTCTGAACCTAAGGCCCAACAGTGGCTTATTCCACGGCCACTGCTCTTTCCACTGAGCCATACTGCCGAGAGCCAAGATTTCAATTACTTGTACTTTCTGAACCATGAGTTCTACATCTGCAAAATGGGAATGGTGCTTTACAACGATAATTGTACTAGTTCCTTCACAAGGAAGGCACCGGGTAGGCCTCAAAGAGGCCTTCATTGTTACGTGTCCTTCATTTCCAGAGGCGATCAGTGACATCCCAGCTGATCTGGACTCATGTATGGATTGGATTCAAGTAAAACAGAGCTACAGGAAATCACCTGCCTCTCTCTCTTCCAGTCATCAGATTCCAGGGGCAGGATAAAGTCAGGCCGACTGAGGATGGCCAGGATGCAGAGGGTGGCCTTGGGGTCTTCAATGTCTAACCAAGCACTAAGTGATCCACAGGGCCTGCTCCATGGTGGCTCAACCAAACTGTTCTCATCCACATACTCTACTGAGACACTTTTACCAGGGTGCGGCCACTGCTCATGTTTCTTAGAGGCTCAGGTGAGTGTTAAGTGATAGGTGGACACCAAAGGTGGATGAGCAGCCCTGAAAAGGGCTCAGAACAAGCCCTCACACCAGAGGTACTCCATGAGCACCCCATATGGCTCTGAAGAACTGTACAAATATAAGCTTGTCAAACTTCTGGCCTTCAATCTCATTGTTCTCTTAAGTGACTTAAACTTCTGTATTCCCCATAGCATCTAGCACAATAGTAGCATATAGTAGGTACTCAAGAAATATTTCTGGGGTAGCTAGGTGGCACAGTGAATGGAGCACCAGCCCTGGAGTAGGAGAACCTGAGTTCAAATCCGTCCTCAGACACTTAACACTTACTAGCCATGTGACCTTGGGCAAGTCACTTAACCTCAATTGCCCTGCCCTCCCCCCTAAAAAAAAGCAAAAAAAAAAAAAAGAGAAATATTTCCGAATTGCCTGCTCTCCTAGGTGTTCACAAAATATGAGAGGAGATTGTAGGAAAATTTAACTCCATCGTTAGTCTTGAGATTCAGCAAGCCCAATCGCAAGATAACAGAAAAAAGTATGTAAATTAATGCAAATATCACCTTTGGGTGACCTAGTTAACAGAGTCAGAGCTCCAGTGAGTCTTGCTATAGGTAGAAGCTGTGCCTCTGCATTCACCAGTAAGGGGGGAATAATGGTAGAACATATTCACATATCAACTTGAGCTCATTCCCCACTCACATTAGCAAGCCAACTATTTCGGGTCAGGCTGCTATACCCCCCTCAGGTCTAGTGGTGGCCTAGGGGGTTTGGAGGTATCTTTCTATATACTATATAGCTATGCTGTGGCTCATGAATCTCCACTTATCTACTTCCCCTTATTTATTATCTGTTGAAATCAAATCACTCACCAGATTTAATTGGCTTTTGGAAATGGTTATTTACTATGGTGGTATAGCTGACACTACACATCTTCCCCAAAGGCTGTCATGCATTCCCTGCTTTATTTGACCTCATGGCTTGGGTTAAAGCAAAGATATAGGTTCTGTAATTCATAAGAAACTGGTACTCAGGAAGCCTCATTATTGTGTGGTTCAACAAGCAAGGGAAAAAGTATAAATAGATATAGATATGGTTATAGACATCTATATATGCTTTTTTGCTTGCTTATTGAACCACACAATAATGAGGCTTTTGTTTATACCAACTATATATATGTATGTATGCTTCTTAAAGCCTTATTATGGTGTGGTTCAACAAGCAAGCAAAAAAAAATCATACACACACAGACACTTACTAGCAGTGTGACCTTGGGCAAGTCACTTAACCCTTATTGCCCTGCCCTCCCCCCCTAAAAAAAAAGGCAAAAAAAGAGAAATATTTCTGAATTGCCTGCTCTCCTAGGTGTTTACACACACTATATGACAATGATGAAGCTCATCCCCATGGATGCAAGAACTCACCCAACATGAAGGGGAGGGAAAGGTCAGAGAAAGAACACATTTAAAGTTGGTATTCAGTTGACGTTATATACCCTAAAAAATAGGATTGATAATCAGAATAGATATTCAGTGCCAGATGTGGGAGGAGGCATTT
This sequence comes from Gymnobelideus leadbeateri, assembly GCA_011680675.1. Lineage (NCBI taxonomy): Eukaryota > Metazoa > Chordata > Mammalia > Diprotodontia > Petauridae > Gymnobelideus > Gymnobelideus leadbeateri. Next base: position 225,153 of record WOXC01007943.1, on the reverse strand, counting down.
CTAATCAGACCCAGATACAGTGGAAGAGTTGTGGGGGAGGGGTTCACTTATTCATAACAGGCTTGGGTAGAAGGATTTTCTTTACTGAAACCAGAAATTGGGAAAGGGTTCAGTTGACTATCTGAAGCAGAAGAAGGGGAATGACTCAGAAGCTTTATTCAAATAGAAGCTGTGAGCATTAACTACTTGAAACAGGGTTAACAGAATGGAAAAGTACAAACCTGTCTTTGCCTATATGCTATGTGGGCATTAGTATTAGAAATGATCGTCTTACCAAGAATTCCACCTGGCCGCGAGTGAATTTAGAAAAAAAGACTTTTATTTTCACATCATTTCTGATGGGTGACTTGGTCTTTAACCCCTTGTGGAAAAAAGGTCACTTAGTACGCAAAGCCCCTCTCAAGACAATTACAAACTCTTTTATAACCATCCTGATTCGAATTTCCCCACTTGGCTAGATTCAACCTTCTGAACCACCCACTTCATGTTCTCTTCCTTGATTTTGTTCCCCCTAAAACAGCTTGGTAAGCATGCATAAAGCTTCCAACCTTTTACCTGATCAGAAGCCTGGTTCTGCTGGGTCACAGCTCTGATTAAAACCAATCACCTCTGACTTACATTCTGTTATCACTCAAAACTGGGAGTAGTTTAATCCTCTGGAAACAGAATTCCTTTTTTTTGTTTCTCACATTAGGATGACTTAAGTGATTCCATATTGGAGTCCTATCATTATAATGATAACATCAAACATATGAAGATTACAATTATTACACTCTCCCACCAGTACACACAAAATCCAGGGGAAAGTGGGATCAAGCTTAGAGAACACACGTGGCAAAGGAGTATTCATAGGTCCTGGTTGCTGGAAGTACTGCCCTTCTTGGAGATACCCATGAAATTCCCTTTAGACATGATATAGCTTTTCTCCTGCGTTGTGTATAGAGCCATAAACCTTCCTTTTCTAAGTGCTTTTGGTCTGTCCTTGGCTCCCTGAAATGGACACTGCTACCAGGGCTGCTGTGGTCCAGATCCTCCTGGACCTTTCAAATATTAAATGGTCAAGTGGAGTGGTGGTGGGCAAAGACCAAGACTAAGTTTCTTCTCCTTCCAGAACCCCAAGCGGTTCCTTCTCAGTGCTTCCCTGGAGCATCTCCCTCTGCTGCCAGATGCCCAGATGCTTGGGTTCCAAACTAGCTTTCTCTTCTACATAAAAGACACAGGTTATAACCAAGTCAAATGTCTCATTTGTTTCCAATCTCTAACTAAGGCAACTTTCAATAGCTAGTACCTCCCATTGAGGAAACTCCCTGTACTAATGCAAAAGACTTCCTGTTCTGTTCTCTTATAGTCCTGGGCAGTTGTCTGAGGCAGCTTAAACCCCAGCTAAAACCCCACCTTCTCTAGGAAGCCTTTCTTGACCCCCCTTAATGTTGGTGTCTCCTCTCTATTAATTATTTATCCTATTTATCCTTTGCATATATTTGCTCATGGTCTCCCCCCATTAGCCTGTAAGCTCCTTGAGGGCAGGGACTGTCTCAGGCTTTTCTTTGTATTCCCAGGGCTTAGCACAGTGCCTGGCACTTAGTAGGAGCTTAACAAGTGTTTATTCACTTTCTGACTAAAAGGTTATGACTTGCTTAAATACACTGTGTCAGTATGTACCTTGAGCAGGACTTGAACCCAGGTTCTCCTGGCTCTGAGGAAAACTTTCACATACGATTCCCACCAACAGTAAGGAAAACTTCATCTCTTCACAGGGTTTGCCCAGCGTTGGGTTTTTTGTTTTGTTTCATTTTTTTATTTTTGGGAGGGCAAGGTAAGGCAATCAGGGTTAAGTGACTTGCCCAGGGTCACACAGCTACCAGCTTTGTTTTGGGGAGATTGCTCCACCCTAAGAGAAGTAAATAGGGTATGAGGAGTTGGAGGAAGAAGGTAAACAAGCAGGAAGTAGAGAAATAGAAGAAGGAAAAAAAACAGAGAAAACACTGTTATAAAAACATGGGAGGCCATGAACCATGTTAAATATTGATGGCTATTTTTATCAGCTGCTAAATAATGGAATAGCAGGCCTGGAAGGGCTGCGGAGGATTCAGTAACAGACATTAGGAGGACTCTGTATCAGTAGGCAGAGCAAGAAGCTGGGAATAGGGCGTCTGACATTCTTTAGGAGGAACCCGGCCAGAATAATTCTAGAACCTAACTAATAATTCTAGAAGCCCAGACAAGCACAACAAAATGTGCCTGGGACATGCAACGAAATGCACCTTCATATCAACTTAAGACAAATTCATGGGGTGGGAGGGAAGACCTGGGGTAGATATAATTATAGTTCATACTTATATGGCACCTACTGTGTGCCAGGCACTGTGCCTTCACAATTATTATGTCATTTAATACTCACAGCAACTCTGGGAGGAAGAGGCTATTATTGTCCCCATTTTATAGGTGAGAAAACTAAAGCAAACAGAGGTTAAACAACTTGCCCAGGGTCACACAGTTAGTAAGTATGTTTACCACCTTTCACCTAGGGGCAGTTATGGGGTAGAGATAGAGACTCTAAGACACCTTGAATCTGCTGCCAGCTGGAAGGCATGCAGACGTGCATCAGTGAATGAATGCATATTCATTAAGAACCTACTATGTGCCAGATACTTTGTCAAGCACTGATTATACAAAAAGAGAGACCATATAAACCTGCCTTCTAGGAGTCACTGACTCCATAGTAGGTAGAGGCAAAACATAGTGACTGGTAGCCAGGAAAGAGAGATTTGGTTTGGGGTGTCACAAGGACAGTGAGCTAATGTTTAGGGAAGCCAATCAACATCCCCTTTCTATATGTAATGGCATCCCCTTTCTAGATGTAATGGCACAGTTGATTTAATTACTGTGTCCAGAGCAAGAAGTGAAACATGGGGGTGGGAATATGCAGGCAGATGAGTTACATGGACAGCTGGACCATGTACATACATGTACTTGCAATGCACATATATGTGTGTATACATACATGTATATATGTATAGACAAACATATATACGTGTATATACATCAAGAAAGGAGGGATGAGGGGGAAAGCAGCTCTTTCTTCCCTGCTTTAACTAATTACTCTTGCAAACTAGGTGCTAAGTTCTGTTATTCCTGCTCACCTGCAGATGGAACACAAGCACTCTCAATACCTTCTAAATTTCTGCATTGCAAAAAGTCCCTCTTTAGTTATGGCTCTGAACTTGACTTGTTTCCTCTAGAAGTTCCTGTCCCCTTCCCCCCAGTCAGAATTTCCCTCAGTATCCCCACTAACTCTTCTAGGACCTTCTTCACTGGTGGCACCTTTTCTCCCGTGCGTCTCTTCTGTTGATTCCACTATATTTCAGACTGGTGCCAATGCTGTTAGAGCATATAAAGGACCATCATTTTGAAAGTTTTGTAGTGGCAGCCAATGAAAGCCAAGAATAGCATGGAAAAGGAAGTAGAGCACTTCTGTTCCTGGATTCCTGAGTCAATTTTGTGGTCACCAAGCTCATTAACAGAAATTACTCTTGGGCTTTTTTCTCTGCCTTTCTAGCTCTTTCTTCACCTGAAGAGAGAAGGGAGATAAAATAAATTCAGGAAACTAAGATCTGGAGTGGCCCTTGGACATCATACAGTCTGATCCCCTCATTTCATAGATAAGGTAAATGACTAGCACAGAATTGTGTAGGTGGTGTGTCACAGAATCCACACTCAAATCTTTTGATTTCAGATCAAGTACTCCACAGTCCTCCATCTCCAAAAGAGACTCTCTTGGAGAAAAAAAATGTCCTTCAATATCCCACCTAGAGCTTTAAATTTCCCCCTTTGAGGTAAAGCCAAGGTGGTTGAGTGATATGGCAAACACCCTTTCACAAAATTCTCTAAACATCTAGAAAATCAACCAGACCAAATCCTGATGGGAAAATCCAGAAAAACTCATAGTAAGTCACTTGTCATTGAGAGTCAGGCAGAGATCCAAGGCAGAATCAGAAGGGAACCTGCACATGGGGATATTCTTCCCCAGCAGGGAAGCCCTAGGAGGTGTACAGAGAAAGGAGAAAGTTCAGAAGTTAGAAGTAGCAATATGACTCAGATCCAGCCCTAGGTGTAGAGCAGGGCATCATCTCCAGCATCTAGCCTAGCCTACAGAGAAATAACCAAGGAAGGAATCCCAGAACAAATGAAGCCTATAGTTCTGCCATTCTGAACCAACAAACCTTTCTAGCTGGCAGATAGCCAAGCCCAGTAGCACTCTACTCCTGCTCAGATTCAAACCTAGGTCAGGAATTTGCAGAGCTCAGACCTTCAGGGCAGTGATCATATTTTGCCCTGGATTAGAGTACTTGGGGAACACTGAAAATCTTGGGGAGCATTGAAAAAAATAGGCCCGCAACCTATTCCTGAAGCAGGGACACTCAATAGCCCAAGAAAGCAGCAACAGGACCATCCAGACCTTCCTTTCAGAAGTGTCACAGAGCCCAGTCCTAACATCATGTCCAAAGTCAGGGAGTAGGCTGGAAGAATGAGCAAACAAACAGAAAAAAGAATCCCTCCATAAAGAGCTATTATGATGGTAGAGAAGCTTAAGACATGAACCCAGAAGAAGAGAATGACTCAAAAACATCTACAAACAAAGCCTCAAAGGAAAACACAGCTTGGGTAAAAATTTAACTAGAATTTCTGGAAGAGATGAAGCAAGAGTTTTAAAATGTGTTTTTAATGAGAGCACTTGAAGAAAAATTGGAAAAGAAATGAGAACTATAGAAGAAAGAACTGGAAAGGAAATAAATAGCTTGGCATAAGAGAAACAAAATCTTACCCAAACAACAAACACCCTTAAAATTAGAATGGATCAAATAGAAACATCACAACTCTATGAAGCAACAAGAAACATTAAAACAAATGTCAGAAGTCTGAAAATATGGACAAAAATGTAAGATATATCATAGCAAAAACAATTGACCTGGAAAACAAATCAAGGAAAAAAATTTTAAGAACCACTTTTCTTTCTGAATGCTAGGGCCTCTCCCCCCCCCCAAAAAAAAGGATCCAAGACATCCTATTTTAAGAAATCTTAAAAGATAACTGTCCTGATCTTTTAGAACCAGAGGGCAAAGTGGAAGTAGAAAGAATCAGTTAACCTTCTGAAAGAAACCCCGAAATGAAAACTCCCAGGAATATTATAGCTAAAGTCTAGAGTTTCTAAGTCAAAGAAAAAAAATTACACGCAGTCAGAAATAAAGAATTTAAGTACTAAGGATTACACATGATTTAACAGCCACCACTACTAAGGAGCAGAGAGCCTAGAATACAATATTCCAGAAGGCAAAGGATATGGATTTATAGTCAAGAATAACCTCCACAATCCTAGAGAATCAAGTAAAAAACTACTAGAGACAATAAATAAATTTGGCAAAGTTGCAGGATATAAAATAAACCCACATAAATCCTCAGCATTCCTGTACATCTCTAATGAAACTCAACAACAAGAGATAGAAAGAGAAATCCCATTTAAAGTCACTGTAGACATTATAAAATATTTGGGAATCTACTTGCCAAAACAAACCCAGAATCTATATGATCACAACTACAAAACACTTCTCACACAAATAAAAGCAGATCTAAATAGTTGGAAAAATATCAATTGCTCATGGCTGGGCCGAGCTAATATAATAAAAATGACAATTTTACCCAAACTAAACTATATATTTAGTGCCATACCAATCAATTTACCAAAAAACTACTTTCTAGAGTTAGACAAAATAATGACAAAATTTATTTGGAAAAACAAACGGTCTAGAATATCAAGGGAATTAATGAAAAGAAACGCTAGGGAAGGTGGACTAGCTATGCCAGATCTTAATCTGTATTATACAGCAGCAGTCATCAAAACTGCTTGGTACTGGCAGAGGTGTAGAGTAGTGGATCAATGGAATAGATTAGGTGCAGGAGACCCAGCAGTTAATGAATATAGCAGTCTATTGTTTGATAAACCCAAAGACCCCAGTTTTTGGGATAAGAATGCACTATTTGACAAAAACTCCTGGGAAAACTGGAATACAGTATGGCAGAAACTGGGCATAGATCATTATCTAACACCATATACCAAAATCAAGTCCAAATGGGTGCATGATCTAGGTGTAAAGGATGATACTGTAAGCAATTTGGGAAAGCAAGGAATAGTTTACCTGACAGATCTGTGGAGAGGGGAAGACTTTAGGACCAAACAAGAATTAGAGAGCATTATAAAATGCAAAATGGATAATTTTGATTACATTAAATTGAAAAGCTTCTGTACAAACAAAGCCAATGTAACCAAGATCAAGAGGGAGGTGGGAAATTGGGAAAGAATTTTTACAACTTGTGTCTCTGATAAAGGACTCATCTCTAAAATTTATAGAGAATTGAGCCAAATCTATATGAATACAAGTCATTCCCCAATTGATAAGTGGTCAAAGGATATGAACAGGAAATTTTCAGAGAAAGAAATTAAAGATATCTATAAGCATATGAAGAAATGCTCTAAATCACTATTAATTAGAGAAATGCAAATCAAAACAACTCTGAGATACCACATCCCTCCAGTCAGATTGGCTAAGATGACAAAACAAGAAAGTGACAAATGCTGGAGAGGATGTGGACAAATTGGAACACTAATACATTGCTGGTGGAGTTGTGAACTTATCCAACCATTCTGGAGAGCAATCTGGAATTGTGCCCAAAGGATTATAAATAATTTCATACCCTTTGACCCAGCCATACCACTTCTAGGGTTATATCCCAAAGAGATCATAGAAGTGGGAGGAAGACCCATATGTACAAAAATATTTTTAGCAGCCCTTTTTGTGGTTGCAAAGAATTGGAAACTGAAGGGGTGCCCACCAATTGGGGAATGGCTAAACAAGTTGTGGTATATGAATGTAATGGAATATTATTGTGCTATAAGAAATGAAGAGGTGACGGATTTCATAATTACCTGGAGAGACTTATACAAACTGATGCTGAGCGAGAAGAGTAGAATCAGAAGAAATCTGTATACAATCACAGACATACCATATCTGTGATGACCAACTATGACAGACTGGACTCTTTTCAGCAATGCAGTGATATAAGTTAATCCCGAAAGACTCAAGAAAGTGAGAAATGCCCCATCCAGAGATATAACTAGAAAGAACTGAACCTGAATCCTGATGGAAGCAAACTAAATGATCTTGATCTTTTCATTGTTTGGTTTTATTTCTTCCTTACCATCTTTCATCCCACCTAGTACAATATGCCTTTGTAATTGGAATAATGTCTAATATGAATGCATTTGCAGATCATATACTGGACTATATGCTGTCGTGTGGGGAGGGGGGAGGGAAGTAAAGGAAATTTGAAAATCAAGGAACTATGGAATTGAAACTTGTTAACTGAAACTAAACTAATAAATTAATTAAAAAAAAAAAAGAATAACCTCCACAGCAAACCTGAGTATAATGCTACAGGAGAACAAGTGGATCTTAAAAGAAATAGAAGACTTCTAAGTCTAGATAAAGATAAAGACTAGATAAAGGCTAGAACTGCATAGAGGGGAAGGAAGAGATAAGTAGATAAGCATCTATATAGCACCTACTATGTTCTAGGCACTATGCTAACTGTTTTAGAAATATTATTTAATTTGATCCTCATAACAACCCTGTGACATAAATTGTCCTCATTTTGCCATTGAAGAAAATGAGGTGAAAAGAGGGTAAGTGACTTACCTAGAGTCACACGGTATCTGCAGCTAGATTTAAACAAGGTCTTCCTGACTCCAGGGCCCGAGTTCTATCTAGTGTGGCACCTACCTCCATGCCGGGGGCCTTATCTACGGCACCGGCGGTGGGTTGATCTGTAACTATTATATCCCCGTCCTCTCTACTCACCTATCCCCATGGCGAGTCTTCGATCGTCACCGGCCTCCGAAGAGGAATTAACCCAGACAGAGCACCCGAGGTTTCAGGGGTTGTTTATTCACGGCTGGTCACATCCCGAGAGAGAGAGAGAGAGAGAGAGAGAGAGAGAGAGAGAGAGAGAGAGAGAGATGCTTCCGCATACAGCATCTTATATACATTAAACCACGCCCTCATATGGAAATTAGCACAGTAAAGGCAAAGCCTATCCCCGCCCCCAACATCTCCCCCTTTTTGTTTTATCAGGGCTGTGGTGCCCGGTGCAGCCTTGCTAAACATTACGCATCATCTAAGCTTATAGCTTCGCCGGGAGCGGGGTGCCCTGGCTTGGGTCGTCTCCCCAATCCCTGAAACCTTACCCGTCCTAGGGACCCAACACCTTCGGGCCCTGTCTTAGGTGGCTGGGTGGGAGAAGTTGCCCGTCATGGGGCTTGCCCCGTCTTACCCCAAGGTGTTACATGTCTTCCATGGCGGCGAGCCAAACTGAAGGATCTTGTCCTTCTCTTATAGCAAAGATGGCTTGTTGGGTAAGTAACATATAGCCCTTATGCCGGGTGGATGCACGGCATATGCACCAAAATAAAAGCCCAATAAGTAATAAGAGGAGACACAGAGAGGCACCCAACCCGCCCCAAGAGGCCCCCATCGAGGCGTCGAGAGTCTGGGGGTGGGGTGTTCTATCGCCGTTCCACACATCAGGATTCCCAGGATGGTGGGCCATGTCCCTGCAAAGGAAAAGAGAGGGAACTCCTCATCCCGATAATCGGGTTGGGTTCATTCAAGATCTCTAGCTCTATGTACAGGTATCCATTTTTCAGGGAGACTAGAATTCTCATTTGGATAAAAGGATAAATGGCCTGGTCTCCTTGCAACCACTGTGACCGGCCCATGCCACTTTCCTTCTTCATCCCTCCACATTATCTTAGTTCCTGGTAGGGCCCTTGTGGGGGGTGGCAACTCTATGTGTTTGGTTGCAGTTTTTCCAAAAAATCTCTGTGCGGCCGAGGTGCCATCATCTCTAAATTGGAGAAAGTTCATGGTAAAAACGGCTTGTGCCAATTCCTTTTGGGTTATTCCCCTGCATACTCCCCCTTTTTGTTTATAGAGGGTTGTTTTCAGGTTGCGATTTGCTCGCTCCACCATGGCTTGGCCTGTGGGGTTATAGGGGATACCCGTAGTATGATTGATAGAAAATTCTAGGCAGAATTCTGTAAAGGCCCTAGAGGTATATGCCGGCCCATTATCAGTCTTTAGGGCTTCTGGCACACCTAAGGTGGCCATTTGAGTGTATAAATGTGATATTACATGTCTTACAGTCTCGCCGGGTTGCAACGTGGCAAAGGTAAAGGAAGAAAAGGTATCTACTGATACATGTATATGTTTCTGTCCTAAATGTGTGACATCCATTTGCCAGAGGGCATTAGGCAAATTGCCCCTGGGATTGATGCCTTCTGGCTGGGGGCGCGGCCAGAAGGGTGCGCAAGCGGTGCATGAGCGTACAATGGAGCGTGCTTCTATCTTAGGAATGCCATAGAGGCGTCTGAGGGATCTAGCTGAAATATGATACTTACCGTGTGCCTGCTGGGCCGGATCAGGATCTTGGTGGGCTATATATAGGGCACTATCGGCTTCATCATTGCCTTGAAAAATAGGTCCCGAGATAGATATATGGGACCGCACATGTAGGACATAAATGGGATGTCTCCTACCCTTTATTCTATGTTGAAGGTGTAATAAAAGATCGGCTATGGTGGATCCTGGAGACACATAGGCATGTTCCAAGCGGGGAAGCAATAGTGCACAATACATACTATCTGTAATTAAATTTATGGGTATAGTATCAAACAACTCTACAGCTTTAATAATGGCAAATAACTCATTCTTCTGGGTGGAGGTATATGGGGTATCAAATACCCACGTGGCTGGTTGTGACGGGTTGTGAACTACAGCACGGCCATTCTTCGTGGCATCTGTAAATATATTTGGTCCGGCCACTGGATCGGATACCACTACAGGCGTGTGGCGTTTGAGAATGAATTCACTATACATCCGGACCACTGGGGGAGGTGTGACTTTCGCAATATTCATACTAGTCAACACCGTGGCCCACAGCAGGGAATTTTCTGCAAGTGTATGACTGAGCTCTCCTGATAGATCTAAGTTAAGAAAAGGTTTGCGCCCAAATGCGCGTTGACAGCGCCCAGAGGCTTGCAAACAAAACCAAGCTAGGGTCTCCCATTTATCTTGTATAATCTTTTTTGGAATTTTTGGATATAACCATTCTAAACATCCATGTCTTTGAAAGAGGCATCCCCAAAATCGCCCTGTATCTCTTAATATTTGAAAATATATAGGTTCATCTGGGGCTTGGCGACTCAAAACAGAGGCTTTTTGCAAAATCTGTTCCAATGCCTATTCTGCCTTGGGGGTCCATGTCCTAGGGGAGGTCAACTGTGACGCCCCTTTTAGAATCTCATATAATGGCTGCATAAGTGACTGTGGTATAGGGATTGCCGAGCGAATCCACTGAATTGCTCCCACCAACCTTTGAAAATCATTCAATGTCCTATATTGGGACTTATCAATGCCAGGAATATCTTTAACAATCTGTTCGGGAAGAACCTTTTGACCTAAATATTCATAAGGATATGACTTTTGCACCTTCTCAGGGGCTAGCAGCAATCCTTTACCTTGCAACAACTCGGTTATTAGGGCCAAACAACTCTCTGCCAGCTGCAGCTGTGGTGCAGCGATCAATATATCATCCATATAATGTATAATCATAAGACTGTTATATTTTTCCCTAGCTGGCCTTAACAACTCTGCCACATATAACTGACACAAGGTTGGGCTATTTGCCATTCCCTGGGGCAAAACCCTAAACTGATATCTCTCGGAAGGTGCCTGGAAGTTAACACTGGGAACAGAAAAGGCAAACTTCTCTTTATCATTTGGGTGAAGAGGGATACTGTAAAAACAATCCTTAATATCAATCACTATTATCTCCCAATTCCTTGGGATGGCTGCCGGCGTGGGTACTCCAGGTTGGAGGGCTCCCATTGGTAACATGGCAGCGTTAACTGCTCTGAGGTCAACTAGCATCCTCCATTTTCCACTTTTCTTTTTGATGACAAATACTGGGGAATTATAAGGGCTAAGAGATCTCTCTATTTTCCCCTCTAATAATAAAGTATCCACAATCATCCTAATCGCTGTGAGCTTCTCTTGGGACAGGGGCCACTGTTCTACCCATATTGGTTTCTTATCAATCCAAGTGATCTGCGGGGAGAAGCTCTCTTCGGCAGTGGCCCCCACTAATTTCCCAGCAGACTGTCTGGAGTGGCCAAAGAAAGATTCAATTGGGAGAGGAGATCACGCCCCCAGAGGGCGTATGGGAGCCCTGGTAGGAAGAGAGGTTTAAACAGTCCTGTCTTGCCTTTCACGGCCCACTTCAGGGCCCTTGCTGCCTTAGGGGCAGTCTGTCTCCCTCCTACCCCCATTACTGGCTGCCCTCCCGCCGACAGTGGCCATTCAGGCTTCCACTGGCCTCCATTTATCACAGAGCAATCCGCCCCAGTATCCATAAATGGCACTGGGGTGTACTGCCGCTGCCCCGTAAGGGGGTCGGCGATCAGCGGATATATCCCCCAGTCATCCCAGTCTACTGTCTCCCCCTGCTCAAAGGCTCAGATGGCACTGGCTTCGACCAGACCTGTTGCCCCTGGTCTGGGTCCTCTCCCCCCGTCCCTGAATGCTGCCAATCTGCATGGGGGAGGCTCAGCCATGGCCCTTGGGGCGGCTAGCCAAGCTTCTGGGCAACTCGGGGAAACTCCGCCCCAGGCCTCCGGGTGTCTAGAAGAGGCCCCGCCCCATCCTCCTGTCTTTTCCTGTCTAGGCCCGCTCGGCATCTGAGCTGCGTCACACCCACTATCCTTCCGGTCTGTGTCCCATGAAGAATGCGGAAGTGTCGTGTCTCCGCCATCTTTTTCGCGGCTTTCCCCTCTAGCCCTCCTTAACTCTTCCCAGGGGTACACGGGAGGGGGGCCCTCATCCTCCCCCCCATCCTCCCCTTCATCCTCCTCTTGTGGCCCCACACCGTGACTTTCCTCCTCTTCACCCGACCCTTCTATGAATGCTTGGCAGGTTTTTAGGGGGATTTTATACCCCTTCTTAGCGCACAGCTTATACAGCTGGGCGGCTACAACCCCTTTCTCCTCGGGTCGAAATTCAGGTATGCTATTCAATCCTCCCATCTCGTCCTTCTTATGAGATGAGGCTGTCTGGGGGGAGTCCGTCCAGCGGTCTCAGACGGTCCCTACAGATCTCAGTCCCTGTCTAGGCGCCACTTGCCGGGGGCCTTATCTACGGCACCGGCGGTGGGTTGATCTGTAACTATTATATCCCCGTCCTCTCTACTCACCTATCCCCATGGCGAGTCTTCGATCGTCACCGGCCTCCGAAGAGGAATTAACCCAGACAGAGCACCCGAGGTTTCAGGGGTTGTTTATTCACGGCTGGTCACATCCCGAGAGAGAGAGATGCTTCCGCATACAGCATCTTATATACATTAAACCACGCCCTCATATGGAAATTAGCACAGTAAAGGCAAAGCCTATCCCCGCCCCCAACACCTCCATAGAAACTTTGAAGTTCAAACACAGGAGTGAAGGGAAACATAAAAAGGTAAACATGAATGAATGATGATAAAGGGATAAACAAGCATAAACTGCTTACTTTCAAATGTGGGGAGATGATACATGAGTCTCTTCTGAATCATAACAGCATCAGAGACCATAGAAGAAATTCAATTAGACAAGACCAGGGAATATTCTGTTATGTCTTTATGATGTTATGGAAAGAATAGAAAGAGAGGGGAATGTGAATACACTGAAGGGAAGGGAAAGGAAGGTTAGGGAAAATTATCTCACAGAAGCAGGATGTACCAGTAGGTATCTATACAAACAAAGAGGAGGGGGTGGCTGATATTTGAATCTTGCTCTCATCTGAAACTGGTCAAAAGAAGAAAGAATGCATACACAAAAGTGTGGGTACAGAAATACATTTCACTCAATAAGGAAATTGGAGGGAAAAGGGAGAAAGAGAGAGGGGAAATTAGAGGGAGGGCAGATTAAGGGAGGCATGAGTTCTAAGCAAAACAAACTCTAAGTAAGGATGTACAAAAATATAGCTTTTTTTTTGAGGTGGTGATGAATGGGAATCCAAAGGGGGTATTCATGAATTGGGGAATGGATGAACAAGTTATGGTATAGCTATTGTGTTGAACTCTTCTCAGTATAATGACCAACCAGGACTACAGAGAACTAATGATGAGACATGCTACCGACCTCCTGACAGAGAGGTGAAGAACTCAAAATGTGGAATGAAACAATTTTTTTTTTTACATGACCAACGTGGAAATTCGTTTCGATTAACACTACATGGTTGTAATGTGTTTTATTTTTCTTGTAGCCTCAGTTGGGGGAAGGGGTAGGAATGGAGTGGGAGAATGAAAAGGCAAATTTTATCTGATTAAAAATATATATATTTTAAATATCCCTTGTAAGGTCTTCAGCCACTGTCCTTTGTGTTAAGCCCACAGCCAAGTCCCATAACCCTTGACTCACTAATTTGTGCTGGTCTCTACCTCTCTTGTCCCTCTTAGCTTTCTCTGCTCTTACCCCTTCCAAAATGCATGTGGAGAACTGAGAGGTAGAATGAATTTGATCTAAATACTGAAGACCAAAGCCAATTTGTTTTAATATGCTAATGGAGCGTGTGCTGAAATGTATTATTATTTTTGCATACATTACTTTAAAATGCAAATTACAAGAACTGTCATTAACCATCTCTGTAATCTCCTGGGGTTAAAGGACAAAGGGGAGAGAATTACTTGAAAATTCATTTGTCATCACTCTTTTGTAGCAGAGAAGTCTCTTCCATTTCCCTGAGCTGCCTCCTGCTTTTCCAAAATAAGGCCAGGCACCCAGGGCTTCATCACACCAGCTTGAAGTTTCATGTTTTGGAAACCAGTGACCTTGCAGATAGCTACATGCCTGGTGGGCCCAGACTGGAGAATACTGGTTGTTTTGTTTCATTTTCTCCTCTACTACCCTAAGTGGGAGGTCAGTAGGTCAGGAGCTGAGAGGCTGGGAAAGTGTGTTTGAGGACTCCATAATTGGTCTTATCTGCAAGGTTGATTTGAAATTTAAAAGCTTCAGTAAGTTCATTTACTTTCCTGACTTCAATTTATCATTTCTATGTTAATGATTCCTAACCCTATTTCTCTGCATGTATTCCAGTTTTGACCATCTATTTATTTATAGACTCAGAGATTTAGAGCTAGAAGGACTGTTTAAGGTCCCTTCCCTGGTGGCTTCACTTCCTGTTGGTTGTCTTCATTTGACTTAACTTGTTGCTACCAACATTCTTAAAGTCCCCCAGACTAGAACCCTTGCTGTCATATTTGACTCTGTTCTCCCCTTTACTGCTTCAATTTAATTTGTCTCCAAATTCTATCATTTCTACCGACATCATCATAGTCCAGGACCCCATTACCCTATTTTGGGGGTATCACAACAGCCTCCTTTCTAGGGGGCCTCAGATAGCTCTGGTTTCTTACCCTCCCAATCAACCCTCTACACCTAACGGTGTTGTACTCAAATAGAAATGGATCTTTGTGGGCAGCATATTGACTTAGAAAATCACAAATTAACATTATCTATGTCTTATTGTAATTGTATTTCTTTTGCTAAATATTTCCCAATTACATTTTCATCTCATTCCACATTCAGGAATTTTGCTGGCCAAAGGGGCCAGCAGGCCTTGGGTTTTATGCATCTACACCACTGGCAAGAAATATCCTAAAACATCACTTTCATCCTGTCACTCCCCCACTCAAGAAACTACAATAATTCTGTTGTTGATCAAATCAAGTATAAACTCCTGTGCCTGGATTTCAAAGGCCCTTTTTAATCTGGCTCCCTTCTTGTCCAACTTTATTTCCCATTCCTCCACAACATGCAGCCTCTATTCCAGGCAGACAGATATCTTCACCAGTACTGACTCTGCTTTCTTACAATTACCTAGAATGCCTTCCACTATCCAAACCCTACATATCCTACAATTTCCATCTCTTGTTCTGCTTCCTCCATAAGTGCTTCTATTATGATGCCTCCAGAAAACATTGATCTCTCTCTTTTCTGAGAGCATAAGGGGCCCCATTAAGTTACACAGTGCCAGAACCTCAGATTCTAGTCCCATCTTAGAAATGTGACCTAGACCCCAACTTTGAGTCTACCTATCTCACCACCCCTGCAGCTCTATGTCCCATAAAACTCTCCTTCCTTACAAGTGCCCTAGATCTTGGAGAAACAGCAGCAGATAGAGCATTAAGTGAAAAGCTGGGAAATTTTTTTTTCATGCATTTCAGTCTTGGCTGACTCTTGGTGACCCCATTTGGGGTTTTCTTGGCAGAGAGTTTGGAACGGTTTGCCATTTCTTTCTCCAGTCCATTTTATAGATGGGGAAACTGAGGCAAACAGGGCTGAGTGGCTCAGGAAGATGAGTCTTTCTCACCTCAGGCCCAGCATTCTATCCACTGCTGTCCCTAAGTCAGGAAGATCCAAGTTAAAATTCCGCCTCAGATACTAACTGTATGACCGTGGGTAAGTCATTTGATCTTTCTCAACCTCAGTTTCCTCATCTGTTAAATGGAAATAACATCACCTACATTACAGAGTTGTTGTGAGGGTCAAAGGAGATTATATTAAAAGTGTTTTGCAAATCATAAAGCTATATACTCATAGTAGCTATTAGTAGAGGCCAGTTAGGTTAGACCTTGGGGGATAGAATACTGGACCTGAAGTCAGGAAGACTTGAGTTCAAATCCTAAGACAAATACTTGCTAGCCTTGTGATGCTGGGCAAGACATTTAAACTCTCCATGACTCAGTTTCCCTATCTGTAAAGTAAGGTGTTTGAGCTCAATGACCTTGAGGGCCCTTCCCAGCTCTCCATTTAGGACCTTTTTATTATGATTATTTTCTTCATTGAGCTACTTATGCTTTTTTATTTCTCTCTGGGCATTCATTCCTCTTTAACCTTCCTTAAATCCAAGCCAAGATGACATTAGCAAGAGTTTATTTGGTAGGGAGGAATCAAATTTACAGCTTCATTGGATCCACAATTTCTTCAGGTTGGTTGGTGACTTACTCCCTCAAGATTTCAATCCATGCATATCTTGTGTGACAACCCTCCCTCCCCTGCCAAAAAAGATTCCTTTGGAGCTCATGAATCTCACTTGGAGAAGGCTGTCTCCACTGTGAATACTGAGCATCCCTCCCTTTCCCATTTTCTGTAAGCTTCAATAACCCATGCTTGTACTCCCCATTGAGTTCATGTGGATGTCTCACTTTGGTCAATAACCAGCATCCTCCAATCTGAGATATCAAAGATCAGCAAGATGTACTTGAATGAAAATATGACACTATCCCTATGAAAATCGACACTTGGCTGTCTCAGTGGGCTACTATGATATGAAAGTAAGAGCAACCCAGGCATCCCTTGCACTAATATGTAAGAATAATAGGTAGGGGGATAGATAATAGATAAATCACCAGATATACATATAGATGTAGATAGATATAGACATACACACATACACAGACATACATGCATATATGTATCCAATATATGTGTATATATAGTGTATAATATATGAATGCATGCCAAACTATATATACGATATTTACTTACCTGTGTACATATTGTTTCTCCCCAGCAGGATATAAGCTCCCTGAGGGCAGAAGCTGCTTTTATTGTTGTCTTCAGTATGCCCAGTGCCTAGGACAGTGTTATGAGTGTTTCTAGAGCTGAAAGGAATTGATCAGCACTGGGACACCTTTTCATCCTATGATTCTTTTTTTCAACATAAATCGTCCTTAGAAGTCCTAGATAAAAAAATATTCTTTTAATATTTAATGGGTACTAGTGCAGAAGTCAGACTGTTCCTCTGTGATCACTCACCCTTGATATATGATGATCTCTCTTTCCTTCCAGGTCATCTGAGACTTTGATGATGTCTTCAAAGTAACTGCTCCTGTGCCTGTCTTCACTGGTGCTATGTAGCAGTCTGTTGACACACCTTACATGCTTATTCATTACCCTTTGAGTCACTTGTAATTTTGATTCATTTGGTCATAGAAACCCATGAAAGAGATAAAAATAATAATTTACAAAGATGCAAAAATAACTGTAATCAGTTACCTTAGGTCCCTGGTTTACTTCTATCTAGAGGCTGAAGTCATGTTTTGAGAGACAAATTGGTATAGTTGATGGAACACTGAACTTGATATCAGGAAAATATGGGCTCAAATGCCATCTCAGACACTTACTGTGTGACCCTGGTCAATTCACTTAATCTTTCTGTGACTCAATTTTCTCAACTGTAAAATGAAGTTGAATTCAAGGACCCCTAAGATTTCTTCTAATTCTATATATGTTCCTATGAATCTATCAGTGGCACTTAGTTGGTGCTAGACTCACCTAGACCCCTCTCCAGGGCGAGGTTAGGTCTCATCAGGCTTGCAACAATATTTGGCTAGGAGAAATGAGATCTGTCCTTCAGATTAATTTTTAATCCCATGATCATCTATCCACTCTCTGACTCAGCCTTGATTTAACTCTTTGGAAAGAATCAGCTAAGTGCTCTCATAATCATGTGAGCTTCTCCTGCTTGGTCTCAGACATCAGACCTAGAACCAATGGAGGGAAAGTTGACAAGGACAAATTTAGGTTCAATATAAGAAAAAACTAACTAGTTCTGACTAGTTAGACTGACTTGTCAGAGGCAAAGGGAAGGACTCATAGAGTAGTGATTTTCAAATCAGTTTAGTCTGTGGATCATTTCGCTGGGTCAAAGGTCTTACAAACTATCTCCTCAACCAGTTCTCAGTGCCCCTGATCCAGATGTAATAGGATAGATGGCATTAGTTGAAAGAGTTTTGGAGACAGGAGACTTGCATTCAAATTCTGCTCTGAAATGTGCTAGATGATGTAGCTATAAGCAAATAATTTTCTGTCTCTGAGTCTTAGTTTTCTCATTTGTAAAATGGGGAGGATTTAACTTGTGCTTCCTTTCTACATGTATAGTTTTGTTTTATGAAGTTTTTTGGTTTTACAGGGGGAAGGCAGAGCAATTGGGGTTAAATGATTTTTCTAAGGTCACACGGCTAGTAAGTTGTTAAGTGTCTAAAGCTGGATTTTAACTCAGGTCCTCCTCATTCCAGGGCTGGTACTCTATTCACTGTGCCACCTAGACACCCTACATGTACATTTTTAAACAAACCATAATTAAAATACTAATTCGTGACAGTGTGTATTGCTATTGCTTATAATATCATAATCTAAAAAACTATGGGAGAATATTGGCAGAAAGAACTTTGAATATGGGATCAGAAGACCTGAGTTGGAATGCTATTTTTACTAGTTACTAACAATATGACAATAGGCATGTCCCTTCACTCCTCTGGGCATCAGCTTCCTCATCTGTCAAATAAGGGGGTTGGATGAGATGATATCAGATGTCCAATCCAGCTCTAAATTTTTTGGTGTATTCCAATGCTTCAAGAATCCATGGTTTCACTGGGGTGGGTACTCTGTTCACTAACACAGAGTGCAGCCCCTTCACGACTCGGTTGATCATCTTCAAGAGTTACTGTGGCCAACTTAGCAGTGAAACTCTTGGAACCTAAATGGGTTCCTTTCTGATAGTGGATGTGCAATTTGTAGCCAGAACCCTATAATAAGCCTTTGTAGTTGGGTAGGACCCAAAGAATTTGTACTCCCATCATACTTTAAGAACTCAAGGTAGCCATGGCAGCTTGAGAAAGCATCCAGAGGAAGCCTTTCATAAAGGTCTTTACTCACTTCATTATCACTCATACCACACACCAGTGGAATAGCTGAGAGTGAAGATTTGAACAGAGATCCAAACTGCTCCTCATCTAGGTGTCTACCAGGCACCAGTGGTGGGGACAAAAGGCGAGAAGAAGATCATAGGGTCATAGATTGGGAGGTGGAAAGAATCTCAGAGGCCACCTTGCTCAACCCTGGCCATTTTACAGATGAAGAAACTGAAGGTCAGGAAGATTGTGACTTACCCAATGTCACACAGCTAATAAGTATTAGACGTGAGATTTGAACCTCGTCCCATGACTCTAGGTTAAAGCTCTTTTCATTCAGTTATTGTCATTGTCATTTTCAGTCATGTCTGACTATGACCCCTTTTGGGTTTTCTTGGGAAAGCTATTGGGGTGGCTTGTCATTTCCTTCTCCAGCCCATTTTACAGATGAGGAACTGAGACAAATAAAGCCAGATTTGAACTCAGGAAGATGAGTTTTCCTGATTCCAACACTAGCTCTCTATCCATTGTACCACCCAGCTGCCCCTTCACTCTACCATTCATCAGTATATATCAACCTGTTGACTCTGGGAGGGTCCTCATAGGTCCCCCTCCAGAATTTCCTTCAACCCTTTGGGGACATGGGGGTGGTAATACCACAATGGTCTAGGAAGGGAAGACCTGGAGCAAGGGGAGGAGTGAGGAAAAGGGGAACACACAGGTAACTCTCCTTGTTACCTGTAGCTTCTCACCTCCCGTTCTCTTTTCTCCCCTGGAATCTGTCAAAGAATAAAAGTATTTTTCACAGACTGCATCCATCATGATCAATGGAGCCTTTGCAGGCTTTTATGATACTTTATACAAATATAATTATCCCCCCTGTGAACTGAATTACAGTGAATTCCTCCAACCAGATTAGTGTTAAGTGGATTTCCTAAGGAAACTGCCAGCAGTCTTCATAAGAGAGCCCATTTACAGAAATACACCAGAATGAATAGCGGCCTCTCTTTCTCTTCCATTCCCACCTCTCTTCCCCACCACCCCACTCCCTTGATTTCTGTGCTTTTTCCACTCCCTGTGCTCTATTCATATTTTCCTCTAGTCTTTCTTTTGGTCTGTCAAACTGCCTCTCTGATCTTTGAAATCCCAAGGTCTACAAGATATAGGATGGAATAATAGACAGAATGCTGGCTTTGTAGTTTGGAATTTGTTGTTCAGTCATATTTCAATCATGTCTGATTCTCTGTGACCCCATTTGGGGTTTTCTTGGCAAAGATACTGGCATGGTTTCCCATTTCCTTCTCCAGCCCATTCTATAGATGGGGAAACTAAGACAAAAAAGATTAAGTGACTTGCCCAGGGTCACACAGCTAGCAAGTGCCTGAGGCCAAATTTGAACTTGGGCTGAGGAGTCTTCCTGACTTCAGGCTTAGCACTCTATCCACTGTGCCATCTAGTTGCCCTTAGTGTTGAATACTCAGTTCAATTCTCATTCCAGTCACTTAGAGACTGTGTGACCCTGAGTAAGTCAACCTCTTTGAATATCAGTTCCTTTATTTATAAAACGAGATTCATAATTGCTCCTGTCTCACAGGGCTGTTATGAGAATCAAAGGAGATCATATATTCAAAACAAGCTTTAAAACACAATTTGGGGAATTGTGGGAATTTAGTGAACCCACTAACTCCTCTTACAACTCAATTCTGAATCTGGCTCAGTTTCCTTTCTATCTAGTTATGGGTCTAGTCCAATTTCTGAGCAACCCATATGTCTTGTCTGAAAACTGTTCCTAAGCTTGTCAATCAGTTACTGTTTCCTTCTTGCTTGGATTGAATACAGACACTTTGGGGGAGTGGGACACTTCTTTTTCTGATTTCAGGGAATTATACCTGTTCTCTCTCCCCCCTTCCAACTCAGAAAAGCCCCAGTCTTTCCTACAATTAGAAATCAGATTACCTAATGTTATATCCTGGTTTATATCCTATTAGTTGTCTTTTTTATGCATAAAAATCTCTATTCAGGGTCCAGTGCCAAACTGAGGACGCCTGGTCCCGATTCGTTATCCAATTGGCATGCATTGTTTAATCAATTGATATGCTCAGAAGTTTGAACTTTTGCTTCCTCAATTATTTCAGATTTTACCCATCATGCAATATAAGTGAGAGCTAATAATCATTATTATTCCTACTATATTAATATAATTATAATATCAATACCTTATTAATTCAGATTTCTGTATTAATTCTATTGCAAAAAATTTGCTGTAACTTTGAAGGTTTTCTCCGGACAAGGTATTTCCCAGGCATACTTTAAAAATCTTACAGTCATAAAGAGCTATGAAGTATGATTCCAGACATCTCCTTTGATAGCAAGCAATTGGTTAAATAGAGAGATGCATGTCAAGGTGTTCACCAGTATCATGGAAAATATCTTACAAGAAGTTCAGTCTTTGCCCAGGAGCTAAGGGTGGATTGGGAATGAGGGACTCACTTAATTTTTTTTCCTATAAAATTTTACAGCAAACTTAAAAATCAACAAACATGAATATCTCAATATGCAAAGAAGATTGTACATGAAACTGAAATTGTGTCATGTATAGTTTTAAAGCATAACAGGGCAGTAATAAAACTACTTTACTTATGTTCTCCTCTGTATATTTTAAAACGTTTCATTAATGCTTTTTTCTGCACTATTATCACTACTCACCAATTCCCTTCCCAGCAAACAGAAATCCTTGCTTGTAACAGTAGGCATAGTCAAGAAAAATATACAATACAGTATAGCTATATTATATGAAATGTAATATGTGCACAGTCAACACCTCAACACATTGTCTGTGTCCATAAATCCATACCTCACTCTACAATGAAGTACTCACACTAGTGGGTGACTAGCACCAGCCAGGAAGTCATTGAAATGACCCCAGCCTCTGACCCCACCTGCATTTCCTCTGCCTTCCTCCTACATGATGACAAGACAGAGAAGGATAAAATCAATGTCCTCATTAAAGCAGCAGATGTAAAGGCTGAACCTTTCTGACCTGGCCTATTTGTGAGGGCCCTGGCCACCCCTGACATAGAACATCATATTCAGTGGATGGATTAGTAGATCTGTCCCAGCAGCTGTTGGCCAGCTGTATTAATGAGAAGAAGAGGGGAAGGAAAAAGAATCAGAGGTACCAGATAAAGACATGGGCTTTGGTCTTTTTCACTAAATGTCTCTTGTAACACATTAAACAATCAGTTCAACTCTAGGAAAAGAAAAATCTTCAAATTCAAAGACAAGAAGGGCACCCTACTGATGGCAAGGTGCTCTCACACAATTTTCACTGCCCTGATTGCTTTGAGCCTCAGAGCACCCCGAAGTTCTCTTAGTGAAATAATAATAGCAATAACAGCTAATATTTACATATCACTTATTGTGTGCCATGCGCTGCACTGTGGCAAACACTTTACAAATATTTCATTTGATCCTCACAACAACCCTGGGAGGTAGATGCTATTATTAGCTCCATTTTCCTGATGAGGAAACTGAGGCAGACAGAGGTTAATTGACTTGTCCAGAATCACACAGCTAGGAAGTATCTGAGGCTGGATCTGAAGTCAGGAATTCATGACTCCAGGCAATACTTCATGCACACCACCTAGCTACCTTCAATCAACTCTAAGCTTATCAAAAACCACAAAGAGTGGGGAAAATCTTACTGTCCATGCTAAAAAGAAAAAGTGGACAAAAAATGTATAGTGCTCAGACCATGATATATCACTGGATGAATGACCCACTGAATTAGTTTAGCACTGTGTATATCTTGCACACGTTGACAATGAACTGAGTCCTTTTTTTTTTTTTGTTACTTTGTGGAGGGCAATCGGGGTTAAGTGACTTGCCCAAAGTCACACGGCTAGTAAGTGTGTCGATGAACTGAGTTCTAAATTGAGTAGGAGAGGAGAATGAGTAGGATTGTATTCAAGGAACTAGGCAGAATGATCCTCATATATTAGCTTTGTCAAGACCAGTGATCTTTCATGACTGCAAAGAATGGAACGTTCTGATCTGGCAGAATACAAATGACAAATAATTTTGGATTATTTTTGGAAGGATAATCGGTGAACATATGTTACTTAAAGCTTACAATAGGCATAAAAGATGTTGATTACCAAGGACATGTGTGACTATAAAATAAGGTAGAAAGAGTGAAGTCTATTGATCATATAGAAAGAGTGAGAGATAATCTAAGTAGTATGCTGGTTTCTATGAGATAGTAAAGGAACAAGAGGAAGATCTCCAACTCATTGAGCAGTTCCCACTAGAGGATTATGGGAAAATGTGTTCAAGAATCACACAGAGGGGCGGCTAGGTGGCACAGTGAATAGAGCACCAGCCCTGGAGTCAGGAGGACCTGAGTTCAAGTCCAGCCTCAGACACTTAACACTTACTAGCCTCGTGACCTTGGGCAAGTCACTTAACACCAATTACCCTATCTTCCCCCCTCCAAAAAGCAAAAAAAAAAAATGTTTGTTGACTTGACCCCAGCAAGGGAAGGACATGGTCAGACCCTTCCCTTAGGAAGATTATTTTTACAGTTGTGTGGAGGATGAATTGAAGTGGGGAATAAACTTGAGAACAGGGAGACCAATAAAAATGCTATTGCAATCACATAGGTGGAAGCTGATGAGGGGCCGCCTAAGTGGGGAGAGATCAGATTTATAAACGTGGACATCTGTAAACCTAAAAGCATTGTGTAAATTATTAAAGGTGACTGACCATTCTCAGTCTTGACCTTTCCTCTTCCTTGCCCCCCATCTCACCCAATAACTGTCAAACTGACAGCAAGTCAAGTTTCAAGCCAAGCCTGGGGTGCTTTGCATTTATGTCTAAATCCAGACTGGTTTCATGTTAGTATTCCTTCATTATCTTACCATTTCTGGCTCCCCCTTTCTCCTAAGGGACTCCCTCCAACATCCCCTTCTTAGAATCAGTCTGTAATAGATAGACCCCCAAAGTGATTGCTCATGTTAAGTCAGGAAAGTGTGGAGCTAAGAGGTCACAATCATTTTTCTTTCCTTACAGTGACTCAAGGTGGATGTGTTTGCCAAAACTTGGAATGGAGATGAGAAGGGGAGGGGGGAGTGGTGACAACTTTAAAACAATGCTGCCCAGTCCTCTAACCAAGTAGCTTTATCAAGAGTTGAATCTAAAGCCACTGCTCTTTTGGAGCCTTTCTTTTCCAAGAATATCTCTGACATGCCCAGAGTTGGGGAATTCTAACGCCCCAAATGTGAGCTGCTTTGAATGCCTCAACATCACCACCCAGCTATGAAAGAGCTGCGCCTGGGTTCTCTGCCATACTCAGGACACCTGGGGTCTCCAAGATGGTGCCACAGTGTGATAACCTTCCCTTATCTTAGTTATCTGGCCACTGCCAGGACTCCTGCTCCATCCCTCCCTCCTTCTATCCCCCTGGCAGAAAAGAGAGGAAAGGACAGGTTTCCATGCAGGTCCAGACAGATCAAAAGAAAGACAGCATGGGGTGAGGGAAGAAGAGTAATTGCTCCTGAAGTCCTGAGTAGACCAGAGTTCAAATAAAAGCCTTGCAATTTGCTTATGTGACTTCAGCGAAATCACTGTCTTATGTCTTAATTTATCCTAGAGGCAGTGAATAGAATGCTGTACCTGAAACGAGGAAGACCTGGAGTTCAAATAGGACCTCAGACACTTCCTAGCTGTGTGACCTTGAACAAGTCACTTTTTTCTGTCTGCCTCAGTTTCCTCCTCTGTAAAATGGGGATAATAATAGCACTTACCTCCCAGGGCTGTTGTGAGGATAAAATGAAATAATATTTCATTATTGTTTGTAATAATACAAATACAAATCATAAATAATACAAATATTTGTAAATGCTTTGTAAAACTTAGAGTGCTATATAAATGCTATTGTTTAATTGTTCCAGTTGTGTCTAACTCTTTGTGACCCTATTTGAGATTTTCTTGACATAAAATACTGGAGTGGTTTGCCATTTCCTTCTCCAGCTCATTTTACAGATGAAGAAACTGAGGCAAACACAGTTTAATGACTTGACCAGGCTCACACAGCTAGTAAGTGTCTGAGGTCAGATTTTAATTCAGGTCTTCCTGACTCCAGGACCAGCACTCTATCCACTGAGTCACCTAGATGTTCTATATAAATGCTAGTAACTATGATTATTATTTCTCTGTAAAATGAGGGATTTGGTTTAGAATCAAGGGTTCTGGGGGGCGGCTAGGTGGCGCAGTGAGTAGAGCGTCGGCCCTGGAGTCAGAAGGACCTGAGTTCGGATCCCGTCTCAGACACTTAACGCACACACAAACAAAAACCTAACCGTGTGACCTTGGGCAAGTTACTTAACCCCAATTGCCCTCCAAAAGGCAAAAAAAAAAAAAGAATCAAGGGTTCTTAACTTCTTTTTGTATTCTTTTGTGAGCCTAGTAAAGCCTATGGACCCCTTCTCAGAATCATGTTTCTAAATATATGAAATAAAATTCATAGGATTATAAAGAAAACCATTTTATAGAAACCCAGTTATTAGAATATTAAAAACAAACACCAAGTTCATAGGTCCTAAGCTAGGAATTTCTAGTAGATAATCTCTAGGGTCTCTCCTAATTCAAAATCTTTTTATTTTATCAGATTCCACATTGCCCTCTTTAGGGGCGATAGGACCTAGAGGCAACATGTGACTTCTGGTGCTATTATTCCTTTTCACTCAAGGTGTTAGGGTAAGATTTTTTTTTCACCTTCTGGGAGGTAGAACTCTCATCGGCCAACCCAGATGATAAATAAGCTAACTCTAATTTCAAAAATAATTTTTTAAAAAATTCACATTTATGAAGTACCTTAAAGTTTACAAAATGCTTTCCTCACCAACCATCAGGTATGTAGAGCAAATATTTTCAAATTTTACTTTAAAATTAAAAAAAAATTTCCAATTAGCAGACATTTTTCTCCCTTTCACTTTCCACACCTCCTCCCCCACCCCAAAGAAAGAAAACCCTTATAACAATAAGGATAGTAAAGCAAAACAAAATTTCATATTGGCCAAGTCAAAAAATTGATCAACCCCATTTTCTCGGGAAAAAAAACCTGAGGTTCAAGAGACTTGCCCATGGTTACATAGCTAGAGAGAGGACAACGGTGTAATAGCGGAGAGAGAGCTGACCTTGAATTCAAAAATAGCAGTGCTCAGTTCTTGACTCTGACAAAAATTGGCCATAAGCCTGACAAATAACTTAACCTCTCAGGACTCTAGGCAACTCTCTAAGATGAAAGTTTCCTCACCCAGAATTCTAATTCCTATCTCAATAAAACAAGAAGTTTAGTTCCTACACGTTAACTAGTAAATGTCAGAGTCAGGATTTGAACTCAGAACCTACAACACTTTGCTACAGCACTCTTCTCCCTAAAGCAACAGCAAGTAACACCACTGCTTCCTTTCCTTGATCATTTCTTGAAAGATTTATGTTCTGGGCAGCTAAGTAGAACAGTGGAGCACTGGCCCTGAAGTCAGGAGGACCTGAGTTTAAATCCAGCCTTAGACACTTACTAGCTATGTGAAGCTGGGCAAGTCATTTAACCTCAATTGCCTCAAAAAAAAAATTTATATTCACAAGAGTACAGGGTAGTAGGGGGTAGGAAGGAAGGGATCACTGAAGTCAGGAGACGTGAGTCCCATACTTAGCTCTGACATCAAATTTTTTCTGGGTTGCTTTGAGCAAATTATTTAGCCTTGCTTTTTTGGGCCTCAGTTGTCCATCAGTCAAATTCATCTATTGACCAACCATTTATTAAGTACCCATTCCTAGCACTGTGCTAGGCACTGGGAGAGTTTGTAAGCATACTGTAGACCTGGCCTCCTGCCCTCAAATGGTTTTTTTACTATCTGCCCTGCCTATTGGTATAACGATCAAATGAGATGATAGATATCAAAGCATTTTTCAAAACATAAAGTAGACTAATAATCATGCCCAGTTCTCACTGCCAGGGGTGAGAGGGAGGAAGCAGGACAGGATTCACTCTCATCCACCCATTGTCTTAGGGAGAAGGTGAAGGCAGAGATAAATACAAAAGGAGAGAAAACAGAGTCATTTAACTCCTGCCCCACCCTCCATCTCTTCTGGGGACATGGTGGGCATTATCAGAGGGGTAAAAGTGGCCACGCATGGAACTGACCAGAAATGGGGGTGACAAAACAGGCAGGGACAGCCAGTGACTAAAGGCAGGGCTAGGGACATGCTGGTAAAAGTTTAATCACTGGCTCTCTGCAAAGCAAGAAGCACTTTTAAGTTTAATCTGCATTATGATTAACATTTTCTCCATCCCCTTTCAAATATGAACGACCACAATAAATTGAGCCTTGGTTTGTAGGGCTTATAATGTTCATACAGAATCATTTCCAAACTCCAGCTGACCCTAGTACCCCCCTAGTAAGAGTGTCGGATACAAGAGTCCAGATAAGAGAGTGACAAGACGGGAAGGGCCACTAGAAGAAGGAGTGACTAGAAAGATAGGAAAGAGGAGTTGGAGAAGGGCAGATTTAAGTTCAATGAAAGAAAAAAAAAACCTTCCTATTAAAGTATCTAAAAGCAAAATGGGAAAAGCTCACTGGAGGCAGATTCTTCAAAGGATGGAGAATCCTTTCTTGGCTATGACCAGTCAAATGTAAACTCCTATGATACAGCTGTGGTTTTGTTTTTGTCTTTGTATTTCCAGAGCCTTGCAGTGTCTTGAACATAGTAAGGGCCTAATTAGTGTTAGCTGAGCTGAAGTGCTTGCCCAGTAGATGAAATGATGAAAGTAGGAAGGAGTGGATGAGCAGATGTAAGAGACCAGGTCAATGGAACCAGCCAAGGATAGGCAGGAGTGTATCGGCAAGAGAGACTAGGAATGGGGGTATTATGGAAAGCCATGTGATTTGGGGTGCTGAGAAGTGAGGTCCCCACAGCCTGATCTCAAAAGCAGCGGAGAGGAGAGGAAAAGAGATGTGAGACTTCAGCTCCCTGAGACAGAAGTCCTCGGAAAATCCAGGGGATTAATTATGATTAACATTTAACCCTCTCCACCTCTCCCGGCCCCTCTAGTGAAGCTTTATTCAAGCTTCCCCAGACACTGTAAGTCATTTGTTCCAAAGGAAAAAAAAAGCATCCTCGTGTTCCCTTTGTCATCTACAATCGACGCATGGCTCCCATCTGTTCCCTTCATGCTTGGTGAATTTGTCCAGGGAGGGAGCCAAAAGCAAAAGACTGAATAGGAAGCTGCTGATCTGAATTCTCCTTATTGAGCAAGCAGTTCCCCAAGAAGGCTCTGGGGGCTTTCAAAAAAGGTTGCTGGAGCCTCCAATGAAACATAAACAGCTGTGGGAAATGGCCTTTAACTGTAAATGCTGAATGGAAGTCGTTAATAATCTGGAGTTTCATTAGGTAGAACCAGATGTTAACCCTGGGGGAGGAGGGGCGGAATGATAGGAGGCCATCAACCACTTGTCTGGGCAACAGTTGTATGAGACGCCATAGCATAATGATAGCAGACTTATGTATAGGTCCGAGCCCAGTCACTAATTAACACTAGCTGTGTGACCTTGGTCGAGGCTTTCAATCAATACACAAGCATTTGTTAAGTGACTATTATTCAATAGATACTTGTGCCATAAAGTGTGGATAGAAGAATGAAGAACAAAGAATCCTTACACTTGGGGAGATTATACTCTTATTGGGGAGACAAGCACATGAAAAAACAAAACAGCATAAACATAAAGCAAATAAACACAAATCTATACAAATTAGGTAAATAAAAGGCAGCCTGGGAGAGAAGACACTAGCAGGCAGTGGGACCAGGAAAGACATCTTGAAGATTTCCTCTTCAAAGGAAGATGATGTGGGGCAGAGGTGAGAAGAGGAATTGTAGCCATGGGAAATGGACAATGCAAAGGCAAGGAGATGGGAGGTATGATGGAATGGGGAAGGAACAGAGAGATGGACAGTTAGGCTGAATCACCAAATACAGGAGAGAGGGTAATATTCAGGGAAGCTGGGGAGATAAATTCTGGCCAGGTTATATAGAACTTTGAAAGCTATTTAAGAGGTACAGGAGTTAATTGAATAGGGGAGTTATTTGGTCAGATCTCATTTAAAGAAAGTGCCTTTGATAGCAGGGGATCTAAGTGGCACCAGAGTGGATAGAGTTGGGTTGTCTCTTTAGGTGCTTCCAGCCATAAAATCTTATTTACAGGGATGAGTTCATTGTGGTGCGATGGATAGAGTGCCAGGCCTGGAGTCAAGAAGACTAATCTTCCTGAGTTCAAATCCAGCCTCAGACACTTACTAGATGTGTGACCCTGGGGAAGTCACTTAACTGTATTTGCTTGAGTTTCTTCATCTGTTAAATGAGCTGGAGAAGGAAATGGCAAAGCACTCCAGTAGGTTTGCCAAGAAAACCCCAAATGGGGTCACAGAGAATTAAACACGACTGAACAACAATAACAACAGCACACTTTGTCAGCAGAGAGTAGGATGGACGTGAGTGGGGGGAGACTTGAGACAGAAGGACCAGTAAGGAGACTGTTGCAGTAATCTAGGCAAGAGATGATTATATCCTGAACTAAGATGGCGGCTGGGGCTCTTTGTGGCTCCAATGAAGGGGCTGCACAGTCCAGCTCAAATCGCACCTCTCTAAGAAGCCTCAGTGCTAGGACCTTCCCTCTGTGGGTTCTCTCCAATTATCCTGTAGATAGCTTGTTTGTGTGCAGATGTTTGCATGTAGTCTCCCCCATAAATTGTGAGCTCCTTGAGAACAGATACTATGTGTCTCACAGGTATTTTATTTGCTTTTTGGAGAGGAGAAGGTAGGGCAGTTGGGGTGAAGTTTCTTGCCCTAGGTCACATGGCTAGTTTTTTTTTATGTGTGTGTGTTAAGTGTCTGAGGCTGGATTTGAACTCAGCTCCTCCAGTGCTCTATTCACTGCACCACCTAGCTGCCCACAGGTATTCTATTTAAAAAAAGGTTTTTAAATTTTCAGTTTCAAATTCTCTCTCTCCTTCCCCCACTCACTGAGAATGCAAGAAACACGATACCCATTATACATAGTAGGCACTTTAAATGCTTGTCAACTAACTGGCATCACTAAAGACCTGGCCAACTCTAGCATTCTACCATTTTAGATTTTTATCCTTGTTCCTGACAAAAGCATAGGATCGTGTGGTCATAGATTCATCGTTTTAAAGGACCTTAAAGGTCATCTAGCTCAACACATTTTACAGAAGAAACTGAGCTCCGGGTTTGTGGTCTGCTCAGGATTGCACAACTAAGTAGCAGAATTCAGGTTAGAACCCAGGTTCTCTGATCCCAAATTCAGTTCCCTTTTCACCATATAGTGAATGCTGCTTTGTGGATAGTTAGTGAGAGGGAGATCATTGGGGGGCAGCTGTGCCTGGAATGAGGAAACCTTGATTCAAATCCTGCCTCAGACACTTACTAGCTGTGTTTACTGTGTTTGCCTCAGTTTCTTCATCTGTAAAGTGAGGATAATAATAGCACCTACTTCAAAGGTTTCTACAAAGAATAAATGAGATGATATTTATAAAAAGTTGTTGCTACATTCCCTGGCACATAGTAGGTGCTATATAAACATTTATTCCCTTTCCTTCAGTAAGGGAAGGAGCAGTTAAAAATATATTTTATAAATATATTTTATTTTATCATCTCCTTCATTTCCAAATATATTCTTCTCCCCTTCCCATCTAATTATTTACCCCTCATAACAACAGTTTTACAAAAGAGATAAGAAAAAAGCAGATCAACCAAGTCAACAAGCACATCAACTATATGTCACAGTAAAGACAATATCCACACCATTGGTCCACCCATCTCTGCAAAGAAGGACAGGAGGTCCACTTCCTCATCTCTCCTCCAGGGCTGAGTTTGGTTATGATGATGACACGGCATTGTTTCTTTTTCTTTTTTCCTTTCATTTCATCATGGTGGTCATTGGGTATCTTGTTTTCCTGGTCCTGCTTAATTCGCTCTTCATGGATTCACATGAACCTTCCAATGTTGTTCTGAATTGTCCTATTTATTGTTTCTTAGGAGCAGCAATAATATTCCATTATATTTATGTACCACAATTTGTTTAGCCATCTCCCAATCAATGGTTATCTACTTTGTTTCCTAATCTTTGCTACCACAAACAGAGCTGCTGTAAATGTTTTGCTGTATGTAGAACCTTTCTTTTTGACCTGCTGATTGGTTTTACCTTGAACTGGAGTGTCACTCTGACGCCTCTGCTAATGGAGGGGACCTTGGGTTTTAGAATAGCATCTTTGGAGTGACGTTGAGTTGGGTTGTAGGAGGTGGACTTCACTGTAGCCCATTGACAAGAAGTGTAAAAGGAAGTAATTTTGTGTATCTCCTTTTTAATTGGGATACTTAAATGACTTGGATGAATTTTTTTTCAAGCCTCCAATCAAAGGAAATGTGAATGAGACAGAGAATTAGTAACACTATTGGAGCACTGAGTCATAGTAGTTTGATAGGTGGCTTCAAATACAGAAGATGTGGATTCAAATCCTGCTTTTGACATAGAGCTGGCCATCTGATTCTTGACAAGTGACAACTTCTCAGTTGTCTTGGCAACTCTCCAAGACTATAAATTGTAGAGAAGTCTCCAACTTACATTGATAGAAGGAATTTCTTCACCTGGAATTTCCCTATATTAATGAAATCACAGGCCAACTCTCTATTCCCCATCCCCTTTCAGTTTAGGCCTGAAATCTCTTCCAGGTCCCACCTTTTTCTCTTCCTCAGAGAGCAGGAACTTCCAGGGGTCACCTTATTTATTCCCCAACTTCCAGGTAGCAAAGCAAAACTGAATGGGAGAATCTCTTCTATACTGGAATATGCACAGTGAAAGTATTTACCTGCCCTCTGTGTTTCCCACACTCCCTTCACTCCCATGAAAGGGAAAAAAAACCGCTTGAGAGGCCAGGGATCTAAAATTGATTGGTTTTTTAAGCAACATGGGGTCATGTTGAAGGTAGAACTAATGTGGTCCCAAATGTAATGAGAGTGGGGCCAGGATGTATTAGGATTTCTTCAGATTCCTCAGACATGTATAGTTTCAAATGCTCCCAGTGACTGGAGATGGGCTTAAATGCTAGGGTGACATGGGAAATTAAGAACTTGGGGTGAAGGCAATATAAGCTGACACCACAGATAGAGAGAGACTGGGACAGAGTCTTATATAATCGATGCCAATCTCCATTGTTTGATTTCTAGCTCACCCCTCTGCCCCCATTCCTACCCCAAGGAACATTCTGCCACATTGCATCTTCGGGCCAAGGAGCCAGAGAAAGGCTGTATCTCATCACCTTTCCCTCTCTCTGTTTAACCCCACACAGAGGAGTAACAAAGCTTGTTATACTTAATCTAAACTTCATTTCAGCCTGAGACTCCCTGTGGCTGGGCCTGGGTCAGGTCACATCAAATAAAGTCAGGTCATTTTTCTAGTTACTCTATGTATGGAATGAAGAAGCAGAAGACCCAGGCAGGACTAAGAATGATGTAATTTTAGGTGGATAGCCGTCAGGACACTTTAAAGAGTCTCACGGGGCCTTATAATCAGGGTAGGAAGACCTTCCCAGAGCAGACTGGCAACTTTCCACTAACTCAGGCTACTAGGCAGTATGGCAAAGTGGAGGAGCCCTGGGCTTGGAGTCAGATGCTCTGATTGCTAACTAGACACTCACTGACTCAGTGGATATAAACTTATTACTTAGAAATATGCATTTCTTCTATCACTAGACTTTCCAAACTGGCTTCCAATCTTTCTATGCAAATGTAACTACTCACACTCTCCTCCCTTGCCCTCGAGACCTCCCTCCCTCCTTTCTTCTCTCTTTCTCTCTTCCTTCCCTTCCTTCTTTCCTTCCTCCCTTTCTTCCACCCTTCCTCACTTCCTCTTTCCCTCCCTCACTTCCTCTTTCCCTCCCTCCCTCCCTTCCTCACTTCCTCCCTCCCTTCCTTCCTTCCTTCCTTCCTTCCTTCCTTCCTTCCATCCATCCTTCTTTTCTCCTTCCATCCATCCTTCTTTCCTCCTTCCCATCCATCCTTCTTTCCTCCTTCCCTCCCCCCTCTTTCCCTTCCTCTCTTCTCTCTCCCTCTCTTTCTCCTCCTCTCCCACCCCTTTCCCAACAATCTCAGCTACTAAATTTGCTAGTCTTTTCTCGGTTCATTTCCCTTTTGACTTCAATGCAGGGCTTAACGCTGCTGACCTTCCCCTCCTCCTGGATGTTTTCTCCTTGGGTTTTGATGACACTGCTCTCTCCTGGTCTTTCTCTTACTTGTCTGCCTGCTCCTTTTCATTTTCCTTTACTGGAGGAAACTGAAATTACATCTTCCACCTTCTAAACTGAGGTGACTCCTTAGACTCATACCCAGGTCCCTTTCCTTCTCTCTCTCTACACAGCAGTCTTGGTGATCTCATCCTCTCCCTTGGGTTCAGTTAGGATCTCTATGCAGATGAATCACATTCCTAATCTCTCTACTAAATTTCAGTCCTACATCACCAGTACCTATTGAATATCTGTGACTGGATTTGCCCTTGGCATCTCAAACTTAGCATAACCAAAATGAAATACATCCCCTTTCTCCCTTTAACCCATCCTTCTCTCAAGGGAACCACTACCTTTCTGTGTATCTGGGTTCACAATTTCTAAGTTACCCTCAGCACACTTCACTCTCCCCTCTTCAATGAGTGCAAAGTTTTGATTCTTCCTCCACACATCTTGAATTAATCCAATTCTCTACACTAACATAGCCTTCAATCTACGTCAACAAATCAAGCAGTGAGTGCTTACTAAGTCCCAGGCACTGTGTTAAGCATTAGAAATAAAAATACACATAAAAAAGAGAGAGTTCCTTCCCTCAAGGAGCTTACATTCTAATGGGAGAAGGAAAAAGAGCTGAAAAAGAAAGGGAGGAAAGGAAGAGAAAGAAAGAAAAAGAAAGAGAGGGAAGGAAGGAAGAAAGAAAGAAAAAAGGAAGAAAGGCAGGCAGGAAGGGATGCTTGCTGTAGGATCCCTTTTGGGGTTGACATCAACTCATTACTCATAAGTTTTCATATTGAGTCCCCTGGGAAGGGGGGTAGCGCCAACATAAAGATACTCTGTGGGTCTGAACTCCTAAAACTCTAGCTACTGAAGGTTCCCCCTCCCCCATTAGTGCATTTCCTTTAATGGTCAATTATTGACATAATTTCCTTAAAACAAAGATATTTACATTTCAGGCATTGTAAGGACAGCATCTTCAAAGTTGTCCCTTCATTAACCTGGGGCACATTCACATGAAGATATACATAACTTTAATGGGAAGTGTGGACCTCTACATAAAGTACTGGAGTGGAAACTTACACAGGTATTAGGGAATGACCATGGTCAAGGAATCTCATGTATCTGATGCGGCAGGGTCTCCATGTCCTTGTCTCCTGGTGTCCTTAGCTCATCCTGGGTTTAGCACATCTGGAGGGTATGTCACTTTGCTGGACTCTCCAGGCCTGTTAACTTCTGGGGGCAATTTCTCCTACTGGAAGAGTAGATTTGATACAAGATGCCCTGGCTGATGGCACACCACCAAGACACGAGGAACCAGGGGTTCTTGACTTTTCTGTGTGACAGGAACCCCTTTGGCAGTCTGATGAATCCTATGGGCCCCTTCTCAGAATGCTTTTAAATGCATAAAATAATATTCATAGAATTACAAGGGGAATCAACTGTGTCGAAATGAAATTATTGAAGTATGTTTTTTTAAAACAAAATGGATCCCAGGTTAAGAATCTTGTCAGGAACATTTCCTCTCAAGTGCTAGATTCTTGTTCCACAGCTGGCAGCCAGAGCTCCTAGTCCTCAGAGGAGTCTCCCATCTGAACTCACTCCTTAGAGGAAGAGGATTTTTTTGTGTCCTGGACCCCTTTGCAGTCTGGTGAAACCTGTAGGTCCCTTCTCAGATGAGTGTTT
The DNA here is from genome assembly GCA_011680675.1 of Gymnobelideus leadbeateri. Classification (NCBI taxonomy): domain Eukaryota; kingdom Metazoa; phylum Chordata; class Mammalia; order Diprotodontia; family Petauridae; genus Gymnobelideus; species Gymnobelideus leadbeateri. The sequence continues at coordinate 190,275 of WOXC01007943.1, read as the reverse complement.
TTAAATACATGAAACAAAATAGAAAGAATTGCAAGGAAAAATAATTATATCAAAAGATGTTATCAGTTTTAAAAAAGGAAAAAAAAGTTCATGGAAGCCAGATTAAGAACCTTTAAATATGAGCCTTCCTTTTTAAAGGTCACTAAGGGCGCTGGTTTTTTAGTAACCAAATGCTCTGTTGTTGTTTCAATTGTGTCCGACTCTTTGTAACCCCTTTTGGGGTTTTCTTGGCAAAGAAATAGTTTCCCATTTCTTTTTCCAGCTCATTTAACAGATGAGGAAACTGAGACAAATAGGGTTAAGTGACTTGCCCAGGGTCACACAGCTAGTAAGTGTCTGAGGTAGAATTTTAACTCAGGTCTCCCTGACGCCGGGCCTGGGGCTCTATCCACTGAGCCCCCCTTTCCCCCCAGTTCCTTGTTAATTTATAAATACAGTTTTAAGAACTTCTTAACATCTCATAAAGGGGCAACAAAGTATAACTTCCTTTAAGATCTTTGTCTTTTTTCCTACCTCTTACATCCCATAATTTCTTCAAGCTAATAGGAAATAATTGCTTAGGGACATCCCCTCCTACCACCGTGGTGTACCAAACAGAATGCTGGATCTTATCTTGAGTTTGAATTCTAACTCGGTTACTTACTGAGTGATTTTGGACAAGTTAACTTCTTTAAGGCTCAGTTTCTTCAAGTTTAAAATGAACTGTCAGCATAGCAGCCCCTTTGTAGGTTTATGATTTTTAAAGTAAGGAGCCAGACTCACCTTAGAACCACAAAAGGATATCCCTGCCTTCAATCTGTCCTACCACCCAAATGCTGATACTGTTCAAACATTGGCACCATTCTCATGGTGACACAAAGTGGGTGCTATGGCTCCTGGATTTGTGAGATCAACTGGAGTCCTATAGAGCTTGTCTGGGACTTCAAGAAATCTCTTTGCCTCTAGAGTTGTGGTCAGCTTGGCTCCATCAGGATTCAGTGACAGATATCCATAGGCCTGTGACCATTGGCTGAATGATTTCACTAGGTTAGTTGCCACTAGATGGAGCTAAGTTCTCATGATCCTACCAGAGACCAAGGCTCCACCTAATTGGTTTATCCAAAAATTTTGCTTTACCTGCAGCACAGGCATCATGTGACTCTGGAATCTTTCCCTATGTTCAGTATGAGGTATTTCAGGCAATCATGGTTGTGTAAACACGGCTTGAATCACCAGGCTGAAACCATTAATTAAAGAGCAAGGCATTTGATTGGGGACAGAATAACTGAGTAACAGGAAATCAAGCAATAGAATAATTCTCAGCCCCTTCTACACAAAGGGCTATGATCTTTTGAAGATTCTCAGGGATAGGGTGAAAGTGTGAACAAGGATTGGGAGAAGCTGAGTAGTCCTTGGACAGCTCAGTGCTACAAAGGGAAAACATGGTAACTAGAATACCTCTGAGCTCCATTTCCCATCAATTTATCTGTCTCCATGCTTCTTAACTCCACCTTAGTTTCTTGGCTCCCTTGGCATGGTCCTGGGCTTCCCCTTGCTGCTGTTACTCTATGACACCTCCTATACTTGTCCTCCATTGAAATTCCTGCCTCTCCCATTTCAATCTATCTCTAAATCAACTTTCTGCTACCTCTCCATCAAGCTGCTTCTGAGGCTGCTTCTTCTTTGAGGTGGGGACAGAGAGTGAGAAGGTAGGTGATCGGAAAGGAGTGTTATCACTCTTCTTCGAGACTGGTCTGGGCCAATATACCTCAGGACTAATCAACACAATTTCAGCTCTTTTCTTTAAAAGGCTATACCACCCTAGACTGACACACAAAAGGATAACTCAAACACTTTTTTTTGGTCTTTGATTAGCAAGAAATTCCACAGTCCTCACTCTCAGTTGAGTCACATGAAGTAAATTCATTACTTCCAAAGTTATAATCCATACTCCAAGAGCAGATAGTTGAGAATTGTCCCTATTCAGTCAACTTGGTCAAGAAGCTAGGTGCTGTGTTAAACACTGTATATACAAAGAAAGACAAATATAGTCCCTGCTCCCAGGGAGCTGAGTCTCAGGAAAGTACCCAGCAGTGCTGATAATGAAGGGGCAGAGCTGGGGATCTTTGTCCTAAATCCTTCTGCTTAAACAAAGGTCCCTCTTCCATTTACATATAATTTTCTGAAAGGGTCTATGTCATGTTTGTGGAATATCTTTATTGGGGCCACACTGGTTGACAGTCAAGTGAATTCCTTGTGATAGAAACCAGTTAATTAAATTGGGGATAATAGGTTGGGAGAATTCACAGGTGGGATTCACCCTTTGCCAAATGCAACATTTGAATGTAAAAAGTGTAATGGGATCCATTGGGGGTTCACTGATTTGCTGGACTAGAGGATCTCCTATGGAGCCAGGCATGTGATTTGGATTCTCATTGAAGGACATTACTTTTATTAAGATGATAGAACAATTCCTAATAATTAGTCACCAATGATGATGAGGACTGTGTCTAATATGATTGGCCACAGAGTCAGAAAGGGCTATATAAAAGGAGCTGAGGAAAATCTGTTTGCCCCTTCCTCTTGAGTGGGGAGTGCAGATTTCCTCCCCCACCATCACCACATCAACAATGGCAGCTCATAGCTTGAGCACGTGAAAATGTTGATTAACATGGTCTTGCCTAGCTTGAGTCTTTGGCTATCTTTTTTTTGCTTTTGTGTTTGTAAGTCCTAGATTTCCTGGGTCCCCTTGGGCAATGACAGCTGTCCAGTGGGAACTGATTCCCATTAAAAATCATTCTAGGGGCGGCTAGGTGGCACAGTGAGTAAGAGCGCCAGCCTCGGAGTTGGGATGACCCGGGATCAAAACCGGCCTCAGAAAATGAGCACCCACACATAAATAATGACTAGCCATGTAACCTTGAGCAAGTTACTTAACCTCAATTGCTTTAAAAAAAAAATCATTCTTGGAGGAGAAGAGCATATTCCCCTCCAGGAAAGAACTAAGGAGTCATGACTGACTATGGAGCAGAAATGGACCTTGTGAATTGTCTGGACAGTGCAGGTTTGAGGTGAAAGCGAAATGTCTGTTTAGCAGTCCCACAAAGTGCCTTTACCTTTTGTTGAGAATATAATGATGGCAATGGGTTAGAGATTTATGTTTTCCTATAATTGCTAATGAGTACTTTTGAATTTTTGGTGTTTTAAACATTTTCTGTGATGGAAGAAACAAATAGCTGTCACATCTGATAAAATTAATTCCTTTTATGGAAAGGACCCTAAACAAAAGTTATACCTAAGTTTTATTTTACAGATTCCTCCTGCCCCAGAACTCCAGTTTGGGGCAACAAATGAGAGAAATGAGAAAAAGTTTGTCTCCTCTTTGGAAGTCACTCCCCCCCATCAGTATAAACTATGATATTCAAAGGCAGGGTAGGGGAGGACTTTTATGGGAGAAAACAACATTGAGTCTGACAATACTCAGTAAGTGAGAAAACACTGAGCATAGCAAACTTGTTTCATTTATCTATTCAATACAACTTCTAAAGTCTCTTCCAGCTTGAAATCATGTAAAATGCCCCATTGCCCTTTGGAGGAGTTTGGCCTTAAAAATAACCCACCCCTTCTTTTGAAACACTACAAGTATCTTGTATGATTGTCCTGTTCAACTTTAAATCCTAGGTGGGGATAGGAGTGGGGATGAGGGGATGCACATAATTATTTCTGATTTAGCCTTGTCCACCCTAGAGATTGAGGGCTGGGAGAGAGAGGCTATATGGAAAAGACCTTGTCATTTAATCATTCTGAGTCACAGTTATCCCATCTATAAAAGGGGAACAATAAATCTCGTACCACCTACTTTCAAGGTTGTCGTGAAAACCATGTTTGTAACCTTTAAATCACTGTGTAAGATGCTGTGGTTATTTTTTCTTAGACATATGTTGACCAAGAGTCCTAGAAAACAGTGGATATAGGCCAGGCAGAAAGGGCTCCTGGTCCCAGAAAGCCCGTAGACTTCCTCATTAACCTGTTGGTCGTTTCTCTGAAGAGTCTTTGGGTATTACTGTCCCCTTCCAAGTCTTTCCCACAAAGTGAACTCCTTAATCACCACTGAAGGGGACTGAGTGGAAGAACAGCTGTTCAGAGAGAGAGAAAGAGTCCTATTAACAGGAGAAGCAGTTCTGGCTAGAGCTAATTGGAGAATTTATGGACCCCTGGACACTTATACATCAAGGAGTTCTGAGTCTCTGAAGTTCTTCCCTGAGAATAGACACCAATCAGCTCCTGTTCCTGGACTTACTCAAGATGTGAATGTTGGAGATAAAGGACCTGGAGTAGAACACAGGAATTTACAGTGGTTTAGATTTGGCTCAGAGGTGTCCTAAGGGGAAAAGCAGTCAGGGATGGGTAGAGAGAATTGCTACTCTATTCAGGTTTCTGAAAAAGGGGAGCAGAAGTTCCTCTCTGCCTTCAAAGCAAGCCCAGCCTCAGGACACTCACTTCCAACGGCCTCACATTCCATCTCTAAGAATGGAGGGTGCTTCCTTTCTTTTCTCACCCTTCTCTCTTATATTTTTGCCCTTGACCCCTTCCCTTCCCATCTCTTTCAGGAGTTTGCCTCGTTATTCCCTCTCTCCCTTAACTTTCAGTCTCTCTGGATCCTTCCCTGCTGCCCATCTCCCCCATCTTTTTTTTAGGCTATTGGAGTTAAGCGATTTGCCCAGAGTCACATAACTAGTGTCTGAGGTCAAATTTGAACTCAGGTCCTCCTGACTCCAGGGCTGGTTCTCTATGCTTTGTACTACCTAGCTACCTTCCCCAACTTTCCCCCCTCCCCAATCTTTAAAAAGGCCTCACTTTGATCCTAACCTAACCCTTGAGCTAATATCAAACATCTTCCCCCCCTTTCACAGAGAACCTCTTATTATATATACTCATTATATTATATATTACAGACATAAAATATATTATATATAATATATTCATTACCTTCATTTCTGCTCTTCTCAACTCCTCGAAACCCAGCTTCTGTCCCTACCATTCCACTGAAAATATTTTGTCCAATGTCACTTTATGGCTAAATCCATTGGCTTGGTCTCTGCAGCATTCAGCACAATTGACGACATTCACCTCCTAAATATTGTCTTCTCCCTCAATTTTCCTGACACTGTCCTCCCCTGATTCTCCTTCCACATGACTGATCCTTTCCAGTCTCTTCATCCATATCCCCCACCTGCTATGTGTGTGTGTGTGTGCTCCAGGTATCTCGAGGAGCCCTCCTTCTCTTCACTGTCTGGATGATCTCATCAGTTTCCACAGATTCAACTACCATCTCTATGGCCAGTGCCACCCAAATTTATGAATCCAGATCTTCTCTTTCTTCTAAGCTCCAGGCCCACATTGACACCTGCCTACTGAGGGATATTTACCTGGACGTCCAATAGACAGCTCAAACTTAACTTGTCCAAAACTCCTCCTTATTTCTATCCAAGGCATCACTGTCTCCAGCCACTCAGGTTCACAATCAACTCAACTCCTCACCCACATTCACCCTTCTACATACAAGAAGTTTCCACATCTTGCTGATTTTTACCTTCACAGCATCTCTGATGTCTGTTTTTATCTCTGCTAATATAACAGTCAGCCTAATTCAGACCTTTTGCCATGAACAATTTCAACAGTCTTCTTATTGGTCTCCTAAGATATGGGGTGTGTACACACACACACACACACACACACACACACACACAATCTCTCCGCTTTCCAACCCAGCCTCCACCCAATCTTCAAATGGACATTCCTAAAGCACAAGTCTCACCTGTCATTCCTCTGCTCAAGGAGTTACAATGACTCCCTATCGCCTGTAGGATACAATACAGCCTCCTCTGACATTTATAGCCTTTCACAACCTGACTCCAACCTGTCTTTTTGTACTAATTACATATTACTAACCCTGACTACATTCCAACCAAATTGGATTACTGACTGTTCTCCATACATATTCCATGTCCTACCTCCATACCTTTTCCTGGGCTATTCCTCATGCTTGGAGTGCTTTTACTTTTATGTTCTCCCTCTTGGGATCTCCACCTTCTTTAAATCTCCACTTAAGTGCCACCTCCTTGTTATTATTTCCCCATAATTACTTTGCATTTATTTTTATAAATAGTTTATGTTTATTGCATAATTTTTTTCCTCTAGAAGAATGCAAACCCTTTGAGGACAAGGGCTATTCTGTTTTTGTCTTTATATACCCAGCACCTAGCATTTTATGTTGTGCAGTAGGTACTTAATAAATGTTTATTGAATTGAAATGAATTAAATTGAATTGGAACCTTTTAGCCGCCATCTTCACCCTTTAACTGAAGCTTTGAATCAGTTCCAAGTGGCTTCCAAGTCATGGGCTTCTCTGGGAGATTTTTCACAAATCATTTCACTGTGTAAATTGATTTTCTATGTAATCTTTTTCCTATTTAACTTGGCCTTTGGGTTCTATGTTCCCATTCATTCCTAGGATTATGGTATTTAGAGCTGGAAGGAACCTTAAAAGTCAGTCATCTGTCCTCATTTTTCACATGACTAAACTGAGGCCCTAAGAATTAAATATTTGTCCAAGAACCCAAGAAGTCCTAAAGTGGGTAGATAGCATGGCCTAGTAGAAATAATGCTGGGTCTGGAGTTAGGGAGAGGAGTTCAAATACAACTTCTGCCACTTATTACTTTAGAGGAATCATTTCACCTCTTTTTCCTCAGTTTCTTTAAAATTTGAGGGTTGGACTAGACAATATCTGAGATTTGTTCCTGCTTTAAATTTATGAATCTTGGATCCTACAGTCCTGAGGAGAAGAGTCAGGTCTCTATTCAACAATCACTACTACAACCAAGGCACCATACTAGCTGATAGGGATATGGACAGGATAGAATTCTTGTACACTCAAAGACTTTACATTATATTTATATTCTTTCAACAAATATTTATTTAGTCTTTTTGGAGGGGGGAAAGCAGGGCAATTGGGGTTAAATGACTGCCTAAGGTCACACAGCTAGTAAGTGTGTCAAGTGTCTGAAGCTGGATTTGAACTTAGGTCCTCCTGGCTCCAGGGCCAATACTCTATTCACTGCACCACCTAGCTGGCCCACAACAAATATTTATTAATGCTGCATAATGTACTGGAGAGGATGGATAAATAAGGTATGTTACCTATTCTTAAGGAGCTTACAATGTAGTAGCGGAGACAAGACAAATACATAGATAAAACATTTTACTTTGTGTTCTAGTTAAATGCCCTGAAAGAGGTATGAATAAAGTACTGTGAGAGCACCAAGAATAGAACCAAGATCCTTTCAGATTGGAGGAAATCAAGGAGGGCTGCATGGAGGAGTGGGTATTTGAATAGGTCCCTGGGTGGGACATTATTGATGGGTAGGGTTGGGATAGGCAGAGATGGTGAGGACATTCTCAGTTACCTAAAGGCAGTAGAACAAGCATCATTACCTTCTCCTTCTCTGTGGGCTTGGGTGCCATTTGTCTGCCTTTTTACTCTCCCAACTTCTTCCTTTAATTGTGTCTGGCTTCACTGAATGGTTTTGGCTCCCACATTTCACTACCTTTCTTGGCCAGCTGTCTCTGCTTCTGCTATATGGACACCAGCTGTTTTCTAAAAACTTGGTGCTCTGGGACTCTAGGTAGGCTCCTGCCTTTCCCTTGTTTTGCCACTGGGGATAGAATGACATATAGGCTAGCAGCAGGCTTAGTGTGGCATCAGGAAAGATATCATTTTGAATCCTCCCTCTGATGCATTTAGCTACATGACCCCTTGCACAAATCAGTTACTTTCTCTGATTATCAATATATTGAGAATTCTCTGTATTCTCTCGAATCTCTGTAATAACGACACTCTATAGAGTTTTTGTGAAAATTGGATAGGACAATCTGTGTGTGGTACTTTGCAAATTTAAAATACCTATATGAAATGTGAGCTATTATTATTGTTAGGGTTAGGGTTCTTATCAATGGATATTGTTTTATATACAACCATGAAAAAATAGGCTAAGAAAAGCCAATATATCTTTATAAAGCACCTACTACGTGTAAGACACTGGCATATTGTCTCAATATAATATCATAAGGCATAGATCTGGAGGGGAACTTTAAGGTCATCTAGTTTAGCCCTGATCCCCATTTTACAGATGAGAAAACTAAGGTCAACAATTAGCTTAACGTCAGACAAATGGCAGAGCCATAATTCAAACCTAGGTCCTCTGACTTTGGAGGCAATGATCTTCTTCCATTGTTTTCCCCAGACATTTTAAAATAAATAAAACACAGCTCTTGCCCACAAGGAGCTTAGTCTTTGTGCCTCTATAATTGTCCCCATAAAGAATGTCTTCCCTTTTTCTTTCCTCTTACAACAAGCAATGCCAATAAACCAAAACCAGAGAAAATCTATAGAAGGACCAACAGAAGAGTGAGGGGCCAGATTGAGGTCACTTGAGTCTAGAAGGAAGAAGGATGAAAGGATGTGCTTAGAGAAAGGCCATAAAGTCATGGGAAGCTAGAGAGTGTGTATAATAAGCTGACGCCAGCAAGAAGGGAACCAGTGTTCAGAAAAGGTCCTAAACCTAGATTCCCTTGAGATTTTCTTAATTCTTCACTACAAATAGCTAGCATTTCTATAGCATTTTAAGGTTTGCAATGTGCTTTATGGATATTATCTCATTTGAGCTTCACCACTACCTTGGGAGGTGGGTGCTCTATTATATCCATTTTGCAGACGAAGAAAAGTGGCTGTTGAGTCAGTCTCAGTCACACCTGACTGTCCATGACCCCATTGGGGGTTTCTTGGTAGAGATACTGGAGTGATTTGCCATTTCCTTCTCCAGCTTATTTTACAGATGTGGAACTGAGGCAAAGAGGGTTAAGTGACTTGCCCAGGGTCACACAGCTATTAAGTGTCTGAGGCAGCATTTGAACTCAGGAAGATGAGTCTTCTTGACTCCAGGTCTGGTACTCTATCCACTGCACCAAATTGTGCTAAACTCTGGGGATACATACATAAGTGAGAAGAATAACAGTCTTTGCCCTCAAAGAACATATATTCTAAAAAAGGAAGCCGAAACATAAAAGGAACTGAAATGAGAGGGGAGGGTAAGAGAGAAGGAGAAAGGGGAGACAGACTGGAAGGCAGGTACAGGGTTCAAAGGGTAATGAACACTGACTTGGGTCCCTTTACAAAATGGAGGCTCCAGGAAAAACTCACCAATGGAAGAAAGGGGCAGATCTTTCTGAGGGATGTTTCATGCTGAGAAGCCTGCAGGGATAGTTGGATATTTCCGCGAGGAAAAAGCCGTAAATGCTGAGGAAAGGGCCAAGATGAGACAACATCATTTGGAAATCTGGGAGTCAGAAACAGCGCTAGAAGGGGAATGGGCCCCATTCCACAAAAAAAGTTTAGAACCTGGTGTTAGGTTATGGAAGGGGATGCCCTAAGGTAATGAATAACTAGATTTAAGAAAAATAAAAGGAAATCTACTTTATTCCAAATTCCAAGTTGCTCCACTTTGGCTCCTAGAAGCAACTACACAAGGTATGCAACTGATTATTGCAAAATTGTACAGTCTGGAACTATTAATAGACTTTAAAATCAACAATAGATTATTAATGGGAAAGGATCATTTGGGAACTCCTAACCTTTTAGCCTAATGTTACAGAAGACCCCTAAGTCCTCCCACCCCTTCAAATATCTCTTAGTTCTTCCTGTCAAAGGCAGAATAATGAACTAGATATGCTGATTGTGTTCTTATATTTAGCTACATTTTCTCCTGGGCCCATTGCTCCAGACCCTCCTCTCATCCTCCATCCCCCTCCCATGCTCTTCACCATCCCTTCTCTGACCTAGTTTGCCCACTCCTTGAATTGCTACTGCAATTAGTTGTCTGCGGCAAAAGGTGACTTTTGAACTAAACCTTTCAGAAAATAAACCACGATGTGCTTGGTGACCTTTCCTTTGGACATTCCCCACCCCAGTGCACCCCCACCTTGAGGCCCAGGACCACTTCTGACTAGGAATGTATCAGAGATTATCTATGGGAAAGACCAGTTCTGATGTCTCTCCCATCCAGGAAATAACACAGCCGTGAAAAGGGGCTACCAGCCCAAGAGACAAAGATGTGAATAACAGGAATTTGGTGGAGCATTCCCGACAACAAATGTCTATTTATTGATCTATCTTCTGTGGAAGGTACTTAGAGAGATGCAAAAGTTAGATAAGGTAGGATTCTTACTCCCAAGCAGCTCACCATCTATCTAGTTAGGGAATAAGTCAGCCACACAAATAACACAGGATATTACAGGAAGAGTATATTAGACTAGAAAAGGCTACAAATAATACTTACATATCTTGAAAAGGGATTGGACTTAGTGATCTCTCAGGTCCCTTTTCATTCTGAGATTCTCTGATTCTATTTTGTTGAAGTGGGGAAGGAGGGAAAAAGGAAGGGAGGTCCATTATCTTCTTTAATCGTTCTTTGGTTTCCCATTGGGTTTAGACATTTGGTGACTTCCTGTCGGTTGTTATAAGAGCTTACATTTCTATAATACTTTAAGGCAAAGTAGTGTAGTCAAATGTGTGCTGGATTCAGGGGAGCTGTGGAACTTCAAATGAGATAATGGATAAAAAGTACTTTGCAAACCTTCAAGTACTATTTAAATGCAAGTCACTATCATTATCAGCCTCCAGATACCAAGTCTCCAATCTGATGGTTTCATTTCCTGTGTCTTTTACTTCATTCCTGCAGAGCTCCCAGTTCAATGTTTATAGAGCAATACAGCAGCGTGGTAGTAAATGTTTAACAACTAGGCTCTCTGAAAAAAAAAAGTATGCATACACTTTTGAGTTTAATCTGTGTTACTAATATTTTCTCCATCACTTTCCTAAATCTAGAAAATCAACAAAACAACAGATCAAGCCCTGGTTGGTCAAGATTTCCGAGATCTAAATGCTCCCACTGAAAATTTAACAGTCTGGCTGGTTTCAGTCCTCACCTGACTAGATTAGTATAGTAGGCAGTTGTTGGTCCTGCCACTGACTCCCCTGTGTGACCTGGGGCAAATCGCTTTACCAGTCTTGACCTCTGAAAAATGTAGAGGTCAGCAGAAAAATGATATAACAATGATTACAACAATGTAAATGCAAAAAACAAACAAGGAAGTTCTTAGACTCCTGATTAACCATTCCTGATCATTTGACAACTATGTAAACTGTGCTTGCCAAAAGGTCACACAGCTTTTCTTTTGTTGTTGCTTTTTGGAGGGGGGATGGCAGGGCTATTGGGGTTAAGTGACTTGCCCAAGGTTACACAGCTAGTAAGTTTTAAGTGTCTGAGGTCGAATTTGAACTCAGGTCCTCCTGACTTCAGGGCTGGTGCTCTATTCACTGTGCCACCTAGCCACTCCACACACCTTTTTTTACTGATAGTAAATGAACAGGGCCAGCATTCAGAACCAGGTCCACTGATTCCAAGAGTGGTTCTTTTTCAGTTCCAATGAGCTACATTTTCTAGTACTTAGCACACAGTAGGCACTTAGTAAATGCTTACAGACTCAGCTTCCCACAAGGAGATAATAAATATCAGCTTGAGCGGACCTGTGTTGCACAGTCACAGGGAGCAGAAGTCAGGAAGGAATTGGGGAGTTAGTGGGAAGAGAGGGGAGGATAGAATAGAAAGATATTTCTGAAGGACTTTGGGTCCCTTCTTTGCCCCTCTTGCATTTTACCGTGTTGTGCATATTTCACCATGTGTAGTGTCCTTCTATGAGAGAGTAAGCTCCACAAAGGGAGGGAACAATGGAGTCAGAAGAGCTGCTGGAGCCAATTCACACCATTCCAAAGGCCGGGTTTTAAATTTTCCGTGTGAGCATGTATACCTGGGAATCAGCAAATGCTACAAACCAGGAGCAGCTAAGTAGTGCCATAGTGCATAGAGTACCGGGACTGGAGTCTGAAAAACTCATCTTCCTGAGTTCAAATCCGGCCTCAGACACTTACTAGCTGGGTGACCCTGGTCAAGTCACTTAACCCTGTTTAATTCAGTTTCCTCATCTGTAAAATGAGCTGGAGAAGGAAATAACAAACATCTCCAGTATCTCTGTCAAGAAAACCCCAAATGGGGTCAGGAAGAGTTGGGCAGGACTGAATAACAACAAATCTTTTGGCAAAGTACTTACCTCCTTAGGCCTCAGTTTCTGTAAAATAAGAGGACTGGACCTCTGCATTCCCTTCCACTCTGAAACCTATGATCCAAAGATCAAATTGTAAACACTTGAATGTTTGCTCAATGAAGACCTGAATGGATGAATGAATGGCAGGACTGAGTGCTTGTTTTCCATCCTTCTCCTTCCCCAGGCAGAATCCAGAATCCACAGATGGGTTAGAAGCACCCAAGTAAAGGATGAAGGAAGGAGATAGCACATGCTTCCTTAATGAGGAGGCAGTTAGCTCCACTTGGGGCAGGCAGTGCATCTCAAAAACTTTCATTGTGAAGATAAGTGGAGGTGTAATTACACAGGACTCATTATGGTAGATGTTTCATCTTCTTGCCTAAGCCCATAGCCTGGGAACAAAGGAAACATTACTACAGGGTCCCAGAGAGCATAAAACATTTTTAGTTCCCCTTTCCCTCCCCTAAGGCACTTAGAGAATTTAGAACATTCAGCACTTGCTGAGTAGCAATTAGTGGGAATGGTGCTGGATCTGTTCTTCCCTTTGAGCATCCTATTCTCAGGGCATGGATGCAAAATGTAAAGTGGGATCATGGAGAAAGCATTGGGCTCCATGTCTGGGGACATGGGTCCCAGCCTACTACTTCATCAGTGGTGACATTTTTTCTTCTCTAAACCTCAGTTTCCTGGTCTGTAAAGTTGAAAGGATAGGGTGGGAGAGGGAAGTAGCCTACTTAACCTTTAGGGTCCTGACATTCTGTACTTTTTACTTTTCTGACCCATTCCTGACTTAATACTTACTTTCCTGCTCTCTTTTTCTCCAAGGGGCACAGAATACTATTGTTCCTTCTTCTCCTAAAAAACAAATGAGGAGATGGAAAGTTTAACCTTCAAGAAAATATTTATTGCCTTGGGGGACTGTAGGAGAAGGTTCCATCCCTGTGATAAAGTTTTTTTTTTTTTAACTGTTGCTTGTCCTCCCTTTTTTAAGAGGACCAATGACCTCATAAGGTGATGTCTTGACTCATACATGAATTGGATTTAATTGAGGCAGAGTTTCACAAAGTCACCAGCCTCACTCTCTCTCCCAGAGTCATCAAAGTCCAGTGGCAAGAAAGAAGTCAAGACGATGGGTGATGGACCAGGATGCAGTGGATGACCTTGGCTTCTTCAATGTCTGACCAAACTCTAAGAACTTCACACTGCCTGCTTCAGCTGCCTTCATGGCCATTGAAAGAAATTGTTCTCATCTACCCATTCCTCGGGCAAAGTCTTCACATGTTTGAGATATACACCCCCCTAACTAACCAATGGTTTTTGAGGCATATTGGTTGCCCTCAACCTAGTTTGGTCCATTAGTCAAGACAATTTATTGGATTGTGGCCACTTCACATGTATAGCTCCTTGGAGAGTGAATCAGGTGGATACTAAAGGTGGATAAGCAGCCCTGAAAAGGGATCAGTAAGCCCTCACACCAGAGGTGCTAGTCCTCCTTGAACAACAGCCTGAACACCTCATATACCCCCTAAATACATTTGTATTGGACTCAAGGAAACAGGAGCAGAGACTGCTATCAAAGAATTATATGGCAGAAAGGAAAGGTGGGCTGGTTACATGGGGAAATAGAAAGATAACATGTGGATGGCCTGAATACCCAAGGAGAAAGAGAAGAAAACCCCCAGCAGGTTGAGTGGATCCCCTATGGCCACCCTTCAGGAGGTGATCGATGAGAGAAGCAATCTGTCTCCATGAAGGGAACTCCTAAATCAGTGAATACTTGTATTGAAGTTTAGGGCTCCTCTCCCAACAATATCAACACATCTGGGGATGTGTGATAGCAGGAATGGTGCTCTTTCAGTCCTGTCCAGCCTCTGGCCCCTGATTCCAGACTTCTTCTTTACCATGACCCAGAAGTCTTCTTACCTTGGAATATCACTCTGTCCGTACACTCTTTTTGTCTGATTGGTCTGTTCCTCCTGGAGCTTCCAATTTAAGGAAAGTGATGAGGACAGAATGTTCACTCCATTTCTCTCTGGGCTCCACTCCTCACTCTTGGGACCTCTTTCTCCACCATAACCACACCCTCCCCCATCTAAGTTTTCATCTCCTTTTTATATATTGTCTTCCACCATTAAAAATATTCTTCTGCAGGGCAGAGACTATCTTTCTTTTTGCTTGTAATTGTTTTTCCAATGCTTAGCACAGTACCTGGTGCAGAACAAGTGCTAAATAAATGCTTGTTGAATGGAAGGTATGGCAGCACCTGGTGACTTGAGAATTAGAAGGAAATTTCATTGACTTGGGTGAAAGGTCTTAATTGGACAATTAACTTAATGCAAGGAGACGGATTATATAGGTGATCACTAAGATCTCTTTCATCCATTAAATCCTATGGTCCTTGGCCTCTGGAGGAAGTCCCACTGACCTGACAGCTAGAAATTGATTGGGAGGAACTCGTAAGATTATATAAAATTCTCCAAAAAATTGAATTGGCTTCCAAGATATGGCTTGGGCTTTAGGGCTGGCCCCAGTCCTAATGGGGGAAGATAGTCAAACATACCAATTGGACAGTCAGGGGATAAATTAAAGGGAAGGCAATGTAACAGGCACTGTTGGTATCTGGGTCTCCAGTTCTCACACACAGCTCTCTTATCTTGTGTGTATTTGTGTGTGTGCACGTGTGTGTGTATACAAATATATGTGTAAGTGTGTTTATGTCCTATATATGTTCCTAGTCAGGCTGTAAATTCTTTGTGGAAAGGGCAAGTTTCCAACCATTTTCTCATCTGAAGAGTCTATCCTGATAGTTGGCACATAGTAGGTAATTAATAAAGGCTTCTAGCTTGATTTGTTTTCCCTTCAGGTCTTTATTGATAGACTCACAGACTGTTAGAGCTGGAAAGGACCTTAATATCTGGTTAAAACCCCTCATTTGATAGGTGAGCAACTGAGACGCAATGATTTGCCCAGCATCACACAGAATGTAAGAGGCTCAACTGGCACTTGAACCAGGAAACTCATGACCGTAACATCAGAATTCTTCCTACCACACCAGATCTTCCTATGACTGTTCATTTCTCCTTCTCCTCTCAAAAACCAAAAACGAAAAAACTGTAAACTTTTTGATGGCATGGATGTTTCACTTTAATCTTTGCCTCCCTAGCGCCAAGGACAGTTCCTGGCACTGGTACTTAATAAATGCTTATTGGTTAATTGACTAATTGACTTTTCCAGCAGGGATGCTTTTCTAGGGCGCTTACTTTCAACCTTGGCCAGCCCTTACAAGGAGGAGTTCTTTTTTTTTTCAAGGCCCATCCTCTAACCTTTAGATATTGGGTATAGTTATAGGCAAAGTGAGATAGCCTGCAACTCAGCTGCCAGGTCAGTGGGCAGAATGCCAGGATCCAAGGCCACCACTGTACCTACTTACCTCAGTCTACCCATTGTCTCATTTCTCTCCTCTCCCCATGCTCTAAAGCTTGCTCCATGAAAGTACACAGAGCTTAACTAACATTATAAGTCATCAAACAAAGGCCAATTGTCCTCTGGAAAGGTCATCTGAGCAACAATCAGTGTTACCCTGCTCATGATATAAAGGAAAATGTACAGAGTCTGAGTCAGAAAGGTTTAGAAAATCCTGACTTGCTGCATCCTCATCACGTGATCTGGGCCAACTAAACTAAACTGTGAAAGTCTTAGTTTCCCTGATATGAAATGGAGTACTTGCCTTCTACATCACAAGGCTATGGTTATGAAAGTGTTTTCTGGGTGTTTGCACTAAAGACATAGTAGTTGTTTTTGTCCATCACATCACAGATTTGAGAAAAATTAAGCTGTCAAAACCAACCCCAAACCCTGAAAAGACCCTTACTGCCAAAATTTCCAGCTTTCCCCTTCTTAAAGTCATCAGCACCATTGCTGAGGATTGGCCTCTCCCTGCTCACCTTCAGCTCTAGCACAGCATTAATGAAGCAGGAGGGAGCAAGCGGGTGATTCTACTCTGTCTTGATAGAGAGCTTAACCTAACACATGTCACTCTGCTCTGGGAGGCTCTGTAGATGTAATTTCTGTCTGATGCCTCCCCAGTGGCCTGCTGGATCAATCAACTATCAGCAGTGGATGTGCCTGCCAGGCAGAGACAGAGCCAGACACCTGCTGCTATGTTTATTCAAGGATAGCTATGAGCCTTCAAAAGTTTGGTCAAGTACTGCATAAGATACTAATATTGCTGCTGGCCATGGTGCTGAGGTAGTGATGATGAGGTAAGGCAGAGGGAGGAGGAGAGAAGGTGACTTCATTATATTTGATTTTCCAGAGAGAAAAGGGAACGCCTTCTATTTGTGATTCTTACTAATGCCTTCCCATAAATCTTCCATAAAAGATCCATCCAACACATTGGAAGCCTTCCTGTACTATGGATTGTGCCAATGTAGCACTCAGATTGTCCATTTGTTGTCACTTTCTCAGTCAACTACCTCATTTTCCAGTACACACACACACACACACACACACACACACACACACACACACACACACAGCCCCTCAATATATTTTACTTTTTAATTTTTTTCACAACTTTAGTGAAGAGGTTTTATTGGTGACCTTTATTTCGACATCACAGTAATTTCTGGAAATAGCATATCCTTCTTTCTTATTACCCCCTAGAACTAACTCCTCCCTTATAAAAAAAGAAAATAGTTACTAAAACCAACTTATACTGACCTGATCTGACAATATATACACACCATTTTTCTAGAGTGACCCCTTATCTTTCTGTCAAGAAGAGGGTCATATATTTTCCTACCTGTTTCTCTGGAAATGTTACTGGTTTTTACGTTACTCAGAATTTGTCTTCCTTTCGACGATCTTTTCTTTAATGTTTCTATAGTTATTTGTTAGATTGTTCTTCTAAATCTATAGGTTGAACTTATTATAGTCTTAAAAAGAAAAGCAAGTTGTGCAAAATAGAGGTTTGTAGTTTTATGTACAATCTTCTTTTTCTGTTCTGTTGTGTACATGGAAATGTCCATTTGATTTAATGCTCAAGTTAAGGATAAAAATAAAATCTAGAAACTGAATGCTGTGAAATTATAGTGATCATATTTGATCCCGGAGAAGAGGTGAGAATTTGTACATTCCTTGATTCTTTGAATAGGTGCAGGGAGAAAAAAAGAGAAAAATATAAACACAGAGTCAGGAACAAGAAGAAATTTTAAGGGTATGAACTCTGGCTATGGTGAAGGAAGTCAATTATGGATTCAAGACGGAATTAGCCCTGTGTATACTCACCTTTACTGGGATGAAGATCTATGAAAGAAGACCGAGAAGGAGCAGTCAGATAGGTAGGAGGAAAACCAGGAAAGAACAGTGTCACAAAAACCTAGAGATGAAAAAGTATCCAGGAGAAGAGAGTGATCAACAACGTCCCAGACTACAGAGAGGCCAAGAAGGATGAGGATTAATAAAAGGCCACTGAAGGAGCCAAGATGGCAGAGTGATAGGAAGCAATGCTGTGTGAGCTCCTCTCCAAAACTCCTCCAAAGAGAACAAGAAAATGCAAGGATAAGGAAATCCAGAAAAAGTCACAGTGAGTCCATTGTTCAGCCCAGCTTGGCATAAGAAGGCAGGTAAGGAGGTATGCAGACACTGAGGATGGGACTAGGCCAGGATTATACTGTTCCCAGGAAATGTGAATGAGGGCAAGAGAAGGTATTAGACCCAGGACACTCCTAGACCCACAGTGGGGTGCTGAGATAGGGACAAACTGGAAGTTTTGTCAACTACTGCTCACTTCCAAAGTGAAGTTCCAGGATACATTGAGTATCTGCCCACAACAGTGGCATTCTGGGTAAGGAGACCCTGGTAGGTTGTTGTTCGTCCTTCATTCTTGAAAAGGACCATGGCACCAGGAAGGTGATACCATGACTTGTAAGTGAATTGGATTTAAGTGAGGGAAGGCTGCACAAACTCACCAGCCTCACTTTCTCCTCCAGAGCCATCTGGATCCAGTGGAAAGATATAAATCAGGATGACTGTCGATGCCCCACCTCCTTGGCATACAGAGAAAGAAGGAAGAAATTCAGAAGCCAGCAGCAGTAGCAAAAGCAATGGTATGGTTCAGACCTCAAATGCAAAACCTGGTTTCACTTCCAATGTTTAGCTCTGCCTGAAGAAGAATAACTGGGGTGGGAATTCCAGATCAAAGGGGAGCCTACAATTCTGCCATTCTGAACCAGTAGACCCCTCTAGTTACCTGATAGGGGCAGAGTCCAGCAGCAGCCTATTCTTGTTGAGACCCCAACCCAGGTCAGGAACTTGCAGAGCTCAGACAAGGAGGGCAATAATTAGACTTTCCCCTGATTCAGACCACTTTGGGAGCACTGAGAATTTGCAGGTCTCTAGTTCATTTCTGAGGCCCTAGAATAACACAACACTCACTACCCCCAAGAAAGCAGAAACAGGACCAGCTCAGACCTTTCCTCTAGAAGTACTTCAGAGACCAACCCTAATATCAAGTTGGAAGTCAAAAAGTTGGCTGAAAGAATGGGCAAAAAAAAAAGAACATCGCCTTAATAGATTATCTTTTTTATTTTTTTTTTGTTTGCTTTTTGGAGAGGGGAAGGTAGGGCAAGTGGGGTTAAGTGACTTGCCCAAGGTCACACAGTTAGTTTTGTGTTAAGTATTTGAGGCTGTATTTGAACTCAGGTCCTCCTGACTCCAGGGCTGGTGCTCTATTCACTGCTCCACCTAGTTGCCCCAACCTTAATGGATTATCATGGAGATGAAGATGCTCAAGACACAAATACTTTCTGTTTACACTCCATATTTGTACTTTGTCCTCTGGTTCAAAAAGATCTGGGCAGAAGAGAAAAGAATTACTCTAAGATGTCAACATCCATTGCCTCAGTTTATAACACAACTTGGGTACAAACTGAACTAAAACTCCTGAAATATATGAAGCAAAAGTTACAGAAAAGAATTCAAAAATATTTTTATAACTGGAATGAGAGTGTTTGAAATTAAAATTGGGAAAGACATGAGAACTATGGAAGAAAGAATTGGAAAGAAAATTAATAGTATGGCAGAAGAGGTCCAAAACCAAACCCAAGCAACGAACTCCCTGAAAATTGGACCAGAGAGAAGCTAATGACTCCATGATGCAACAAAACATGGTAAAACAAAGTAAAAAAGCTGGAAGAATAGAAAAAGGAAATATAAGATACCTCATAGCAAAAAAAACAAAAACAAAAACAAAAACTGACCTGAAATCAGATTTTTAAAAATTAAGAATCATTGGACTTTCTAAATTTCATGACCAAAAAAAGAGCCTACACATAATATTTCAAGAAATCTTAAAAGAAAATTGCCCAGATCTCGCAGAACTATATATAGACCCAAATGTAAATAGAAATATAAACAAAAAAAAAATTACCAGTCACTTCCTAAAAGAAACTTCAAAATGAAAACTCCCAGGAATGTCATAGCCTAAATCCAGAGCTTCCAGGTCAAAGAAAAAGTAATGCAAGCAGCCAGAAAGAAAGAAATCAAGTACTGAAGAGTCATAGTCAGGAAAACTCATGTTTTAACACCCATAACTATAAAGAAGCAGAGAAGTTGGGATTCAATATTCCAGAAGGCAAAGGACATAGGTTTACAGCCAAGAATAACTAGTAAAATCTAATATAATGCTATAGGGTGAAAAGAGGAGCTTTAATGAAATAGAGCAGAGGTATTAAACTTGCCAGAACCAAATTAAAATGTAGTAGAGAAATGGTTACCAAAATAAGCAGAAATGCAACCCAACATAGATGATGTTAATTTATGGTTTTCTAAGTCATTATGCAGCCCCTGAAGGGCTCATTTCTATTTGACTTTGACACTACTAAAATAGAAAACTTCCAAGCATTCCTGATGAAAAGACCAGAGCCACAGAAAAGCTTGGAAGTACAAACACAGGAGTGAATAGAAACATAAAAAGATAAATATGAATGAGCAATAATAAAGAACTAAACAAGAAGGGAAGAGGAATACACAGGAGAAGGAAGGGAAAATAAGGTTGGGGAACATTTTCACATAATGAGGGTACAAAAGTATACATCTATACAAAGAACGAGCTTGGGCTTGACGAGACAAGTTGACACTTGAACCTCACCTTCATCTGAAGTAGTCAAAAGAAGGAAGAATATACGTGGCATGCAGACACACAAGCACACACTCACACTCTCAGAATTGGGTACAGAAATACATTTCAGTTAACAGTGAAATAAAAGGGAAAGAGGTGAAGGGGGAGAGGGAATTAGAAGGAGGGCAGATTAAAGGAGGGATTCATTTTGAGCAAAACAAATTGCAACGATGTACAAAAATATTGATAGCTCCTTTTGAAGTTACAAAGAATGGAAACTGGAGGGGTGCCGGAGAGGTGAAGGACTCAGGAGGCAGAAGGAGACAAATATTTTTGGACGTGGTCAATGTAGAAATTTGGTTTGATTATATGTTTATGTGGTGGGTTTTCTTTTTCTTGTACTCTCAATTGGGGTAGCAGAGTGAGAAGGTGCATCTTAGCTGATTAAAACAAATCTATATGTGAATATATATAATCTATTACTATTTTATAGAAGACAAGATCACAAGAGAAGTACAAAATGCTCCATACGATGTGAAGAAAGCAAGCTTATCTCCCAAAAGGCCACTAACCAAACTGAACTGAATCTGGCAGATTGGCCCATAAGCACCATTTGAGCCCAGACCAGCTGATGCCATGAGTTACTGGCTCATATTCTCTGCATATCTGTCACTCTCACCTCTGCTCCAATCCCAGGTGTGATATGATGGATTGACCTCTAAACCTGATGACAGAAAATCCATTTACTTGTCAGTCCAGATGGAAGAAAGCAGATGGGGGAGGCAGAGCCCCCTGTTGTCTGAGTTTGCTGGGTGACCCTGTCCAGTGCTGTTCACTGGGAGTTCTAGAGCCTCAAAGCACTTGTCATCCTGGGAGTGAATGACATCCATGAGCACTACTGTTTAGGAGTGTAAAGCCTCAATAGGCTAAAACCTCTCTCTGCCAGTTTCCCTTCCAACGAGTCTTTCTCAGGATCTGTGCATGTGTCTCCACTTAAGCATCTGCTTCTGTGTGTGTTTCTCCTCCAGCAGGTTCCACCCCTCCCCTCCTCACCACCTCCTGTTTCCTCCCTGGGAAATTCCAAAGGAGTGTCACCAATTCTCAATGATTGAGTGGCCTCCCCACTCATCTGCTTCTGCTGAAGGCAATCTGTCCTCATTTCCCTTCTGCCTTGTTTGCTAGCCTGGGTTTATTTGCTTCAATAACAACTCCAAAGTGAGCAATTGGCTATAAACCTGCTGAGGGCTCCCTTCATGATCATTAAGGTTATGGGGCTGTCCTGCCCACTCCTAATGACAAAGAATCATTTGCCCAAGGCATTGCCCATTTTCCTAATTGGATTAGAGAAATCACTTCCCCACAATGGCAGGAAGGCAGGAAGGAATGACAGGACCTTAGGCTTAGAACCAGGAGCAATCCTAGAATCATTCAGTTCAATTCTTACCAACACCCCTCCTTTTACAGATGAGGAAACTGAGTGTGAGGAAGAGCTGCGGTCCAGTACTGCCTATGGCACAGTCATATGTGACCCTGGGCAACTCTCTAAGACTCTAAGCTGCAGAGAAAGGGCCAAGCATTGTGCTAAGCACTTTTACAAAGATTATCTCATTTGACCTTCACCACAACCATGGAAGGTGGGTGCTATTGTGGGGCTGTGATGTAAAATTTTATTTTATTTTTTACAGTTGAGGAAAATGAGGCAGGCAGAGGTTAAGTGACTTGCCCAGGGTCACACACCCTGTGCTTCCTTATCTGAGCAATCCCTATTTCAGTGAAATCTCAGGTCTCTAGTCCTTAACCATTTTCTGAGAGGAGCAACTGAGTCCTTGTACAAGCAACACAGCAGGGTGGGAAGAACTTGGAGCCAAAAGACGTGGCTTTGAATCTTGACTCTCCCACTTGTTTGTTGTGTGACCTTGAGTGAATCACTCTGCCTCTCTGTGCCTCAGTTTCCCCATCTGTAAACTGATAGTGTTGTGTGATGAAACACACTACCCACTTCCTGACAGAGATGAGAATTGTTTTTGCCTCATTATGCATATTTGTTGCAAGGATTTTTTTCTTTTTTTTTCCTCAATGAAGCAGAGGGTATGGGAGAGAAAAAATAGTTATTTGTTAAGTGAAAAAAATTCAATTAAAAATAAAACGACAAGATTGCACTAAATGATCTCTGAGGTCCTTTCCAGCTCTAAATGTATGATCACATGGTCTTTCCAATTCTAACATTCTGCAGTTCTGTCCTACAGATGGAGGGAGGCCCATGCAGAGGATATGTAGATTCTGCCACCATCCTGTTCTCTTGGATGTAGGAAGACTTGGGAGAGGGAGAGGAAAGGGGAAGGTGATGAAGAACTTTACAATCACCTGCTAAAGTAGTGGCTTGTCCAGGGATCTTAAGGATAACCAGGCAGGGCCCTGCCACATGCTGTGATGGTGTTTTTCAGAGGAATCTCCCCTCCCCATTTTCCAGTATCCTGTTGCTCTTTGAGTTTCTTTCAGGAGATCAGAGATTAGAGATCATTAGCAACTGCCCAGATGGCTGATCATGAAGCAGTTTCTGCCTTCAGTAGAAACTAACTGAGCAGATAAATTCCATCTTGAAGACACTCATTCTCAGCAGGCTGGTGTTTTGACTCTTCTGAGACTTTGAGGTGGAGTCCAGGCCAAGAATGGGACAGATGGAGCCATGCTTCTCCTCCCTCCCTCCCCAGCAATTCTATCCTCCCAGCTCCTGGAGAGGGGAGGAGGGATTAAGGTTCCAATCCTCTGGATCCTTAATGAAAAATGTGCAATTATCCAGCCGGAGGGAGACATCAGTTTTCCCTTGGAGAGGACTTTGAATTGCCTCCACAAGGATTCCTTGGGAATTCAATTTAGTGCAATGGATAGTCAGTAGACTTAGTTTCTCATGCTAGCTAACTCTGGACTGTTCAAGGATTTGGAATTTGCAGACATACTTTGTAGCTCAATAGAATGAAAGCTCCTTGAGGGTAGGAACAGTTTTATTTTTGTCCTGGTCTGCCCAGCATTTACCATGGTTCTGATATAGAATAGAGACTTAATAAGTTCTTGTTGATGGAACTCTTCTCCTCTATTAGTCAACTTTTTGAGAAGGATCACAGAATCACAGAATCTTGGACTTGAAGGGTCATCCAGCTTTTGCTTGAAGACTTTCTTTCATGTGTGGGTTGACTGGGTTCATATCCAAAACAATAAGTCAGACTCCCCTACTGATGTATTTATTTTTTCTCTAGTCAACCAGAGGACATAATTAGTCCAAAGAAAAACTTTAAAAACAACATGGTATGAAAATTTATACTAGATCATTCTGCCCATAAACACAAGGCACAGTCTCTCTTACAAATATATTCACCATCAGGGAGGAGAGTGAGCATTCATAGGATTCCCACCTATGGGTCCACACACATGGAAGGATAACTCATACTGACCATGCTGTAGGACTCCTGGTGTGTTCAGGAGACCCCATCATGATGCTCTCACTAGATCTGCTCCTCTCAGGGTTTAGTATCTTTTCATAAATGGAAGATGCCAATGTTATCCATTGCATCCAGGGTCATCACCAGTTGTCCTGACCTTTGTCTTTGCCACTGGACTTGGATGACTCTGGAACAGAGAGTAGGATTGGCAACTTTGCCCAACTCTGCCTCACTTAAATCCAATTCACTCTCAAGTCAATTCATCACCCATGATGTCACTGGTCCTCTTCAAAAACAAAGGAAGAGTGAATAGAGTACTGGCCCTGGAGTCAGGAGGACCTGAGTTCAAATCTGGCCTCAGACACTTGACACACTTACTAGTCATGTGACTTTGGACAAGTCACTTAACCCCAATTGCTCTCCAAAAAGCAAAAAAAAAAAAAAGGACAAGCAATGGCAGCAGCCTCTTTGCTGGGTATGTTGTCTCAGTGGGTTCACTGTGTCTGCTCCTTTCTGGTCACAGCTCTACTGTGCCTTGATCACTACTGGACTTTGAGGGTCTTGTCACATAGTCTCCATTGACACATTTCTCTCCTGGCTGCTCCCTTCTACTCTCTTCTGGCTCTTCTCTTTGGTAGTTCTTCTAGCCAAGTCATCCCAGCTTTAGGCAGCTAGGATATAGTGTCTAGAACCTTCTCTCAATAAGCTCCCAAGCTAATATTAGGTAGACCCCTTGTCTGGGTAGCATCAAAACTTTCTGTTATAGATGGCTATCTAACTTGGAGTTCAGAAAAATATTCATGGCTGCTAATATCCTCTCTAGCTCAACTGCTAATGAGTTTGAGCCAGAACAAAATAAAGAATAAGGAGACAAGTTAGTGGCATGGTCCTGCCCAAATTCTTATAATTATTATCTATCAGCAATAAAATCTGAATGCTTTTGTAATGGGTTTTGATCAGTAAAAACCTCTCTTTCCCTACATAATCGAAGAATATTGTGCTAAACAAAGTGAATACAATATGAAAAATGCATGCATTCTACCCTTAGAAAATTTCTACTACAAAATAGTACTACTACAAAATAGAATATAATAGGTATGAAAGAAAGAACCAGACAAAAATGTTCTAGGAATATTTGAGAAGGAAGAGATACCATTCAGCAAGGGAATCAGGGAAGATTTTGTGGAGGGTGCAGTACTTGAGCTGAATTAAGCTGAGATGGGGAAGTGGGATATACATTACAGGAAGAGAGGATGGGTTGAGGAAATGCATGGGAGCAGAAGAGAGCAGGATGAGCTCAAGAAACAGTTAAGAAAACAGTTGCCTGGAATTGAAACTGTATGAAAGGGAGTAATGTGAAATAAGTTTGGAAGGGTAGGTTCTAGTCAGACTGCAGAGAGTTTTAAATGATAGGCTAAAGAATTTTTATTTCATCCTCCAGGCAATAGGGAGTCAATACAAGAAGGTTTATTTTTTAACATGGGATTAATATGACCAGACCTTTGTATTAGAAAGATTATTTTGGCAACTGGGCAAAGGATGGATAGAAAAGAAGAGATTGGAAGCAGGGAGACGAGTGATGAGAGAAGGTATTATATCTAGTCTAGTCTAGCTCTTTTGAACTACGATAGTGGTAGTATAAGTGGAGAAGAGGATGGATGTAAGAAATACCATGGAGGTTGGATCACTGTCCTTGGCCAGAAGAGATTTTGGAGAATTGAAAGGAGACAAGAGCCTGTACATCTCTCTTGTAGCACTCAGTGCCTGAAATATACACAACTCAGAGAGCTCCTCTCCCTGGGATTCTTGAAGAGGCATTTGATGAAAAGGATAACTGGAGGAAGGGGAATAGTGGATAAAAGGGAAAGGAATGGAGTCAGAGAAGTTTCCAGAAAGTGTATAGGCTGGGTTGTAACTCTAAATTAAACCAGGCTTCATAGAAGAAAATAGGAACATCAATTAATACATTCAAGTCTTAGGACTACTTAATCTATATCTTTGGTGCATTTGACAGTAGCTGAGTCATAGTCTTCCCAAGCCTAGCACATCTCATCCATAAGGCATAAAAAGAAGAGGAAACAAGATCTGAATTACCCTAAAATCTAGGAAGTAGTCTAGGACAGGAAATGCAGTTGAGCCCTGCTACCTCCCCTCTAGAGATCTTAATCAAAAGGTAAAAAGAAAGGGGTACAAGGAAATAGAATGCAAAGTACAGATATCTTCCTTTTTATCCTGTTATGTTGCTCTTCCTGTTACAGAAAGAACAATCATTGCTATTATAGAATAGGGAGAGGGTGATCCTTTTTCCCTTCTCAGAATCTGATCCACCATCTTCTCTGCCAATCATTTCTTTAGACCTTAAAGATCTCCACAGAAGCAAAAAGATGACACAATATTCTCCCAGACTGCATTCACAGGGAAGATGATGGCTTAGATGATCTCAAAGTCCTTTTCCAGCTGTAAGTCTTATGAGTGGAAGGGAAGAGAAGCGAATTAGCATTTATTCAGCACCTACTATGTGCTAAGCACTTTATAATTATTATCTCATTCAATTCAATGACTCTAACATTACATACCATGGGTAAAGAAATGTTTCCAGAGTAAGCAGTGATGAGTTGAAATAGTAAAGAAACAAAAGGGAAGATGATCTCAGCAATTCTGAGGAGTCCTCCCAGCCAAGAGTCTAAAGCAGGGGGTTCTTCACCTTTGTTGTGACTTGGACCCCCTTTGGCAGGCTGGTGAAATCTACGGATTCCTTCTCAGGATAATGTCTTAAAATGCATAAAAATACATAGGATTTCACAGGAAACCAATAAAATATCAATGTGATCTGATCCAGCTTCTCTTTCCATATTAGTACCTTTCTTTAGTGCCATTTCTGCCTCCTGTATAAGCATACCCAGTGCTTATAAACTATGGTGTTAGCATTCAAGTGTGGTGGCTTTACTATGCTTGATAGAGATAAAGGTTTGTTACCAAAAAAATTGCAGATCTTTTCCATTTTCCTCCTGTTTGTTATTCTTTTATTTTAATCCTTAAATGTTCTCAGACTAACTGGTTAGGTGGGTCTCTCACCAAACTTTATTTAAATTGATTTTATCCTTCACTGCTTTTCTTTTTTTTAGAGGCAATATTGGTCATGATCTTCTATCATTCTTCTCCATAGGGTTTTATATACAAATTTGTATTCTAACCTATTGCTGTTCTTGCTTATTATATTACTCTTTTTGCTAAGTAGGCCAAATTTTTGCTGATTAAGGCATGTTTTAGGTTCTCTCAATCTCTTTGTTAAGTGATTTATGTTGACTGAACTTGTATATGAAATTATGGTAATCGATGTTTTCTTCCATCCACATCTCATTTTTCATCATCAATAACTTGTTTAAATATGTCAGGATGAAGTTGTTTTGGCACATCATTTCTTTTTCTATTTTTATTCTTTTAGTTCTATATTAATTTTTATCATTTATTGTTGTCGTTATTTCAAACTTATCTAGGCACATATAGTTAGCACCAATTCCTGAGTCCTTGGTGGTCTTCTTCAAGTTCATAGTAACAGAAATTTACAGATGACTTTAGAAATCATATAGGTCACCCACTCCTTTTTACAGATGAGGCAGTCTAGAGAGATTAAGTGATTTCCCCAAGAAGACACAGGTAGTAAGTACCAGGATAATAATTCTAACCTGGGTCCTCTATCTCCAAATGTACCTTTCCACTGTACCGAGCTACCTTTCTGGGTCACTTTATGGATTTAAAATTTTAAATATCTAAGGAAACTCTCTTGGGGTGTAGACAGTGGAAAATGAGTAAGAGGAAAATCCCAATTAGAGTTAGGGCTTTGATACAGTTTGCAGGATCTGTCTCTTTTCTTCTCCTGCCTGAGGTTGTGTTTTTTTTATAATGTTTTATTTATAACATAAATAATATGTTTTATTGATGCCTTTTAATTTCACATGATGGATATTTCCAGATATATTGAAAATCACCCACTACTTCCCTGGGTTCTCCCTTGTGTAATGACAGATTGGCTGAGACTCAGGATCACTGAGACTTTGGAGAAATTTTCTGAGAAGCTAGAGAATCCTTGGGCTAGATTGTTTACAGATATTCAGACAAGCTCAGTTTGTCTGGGGGCAGTCTGAGGCAAGCACTTCCACCTAAGTCTTTGGGCACCATGTTGGGAGGCAGGAAATCAAGAATAATACGTAAGAAAACTGAAGATGAGACTGGAGAACAAAAGAAGAAAAGACCAGACTGTAACAGGGGAATACAGTAGCTGAAGTAAGACTAAATCAGTGATTGTGATGAGCAAGATCCATTCAAAGTTCTTTCCCCTGTCTCCTCAGAGCATGGCACTGGGAAAATGTCCACGTAGGGTTTACATCTCGATCCTTTCCTTCAGCAAAGTTCCCTCAGACCAGCTGACAGGAGGGTAGGGGAAGGAAAAACACCAGAGGTAACCTTGGCTGAAAGCTCCATTCTAGCTTTCTTTTTTGCATCCCAGCCTTCTATATATTGTTTAAACATTTATCTGCATTTTTGTGTTACTTGATACTGCTAATAAATTACATGGCCATTAAGTGTAATTCTTTCTAATCCTACACATTCAGAATTTGAGATAGAGAGAGGAAGCTAGCCCAAGGGAGAGATTTCCCTGCTTCACACCAGGATAAGAGTCAAGCCAATTAGCAAAAGTTTCTGCAATTTGGATAGTTTCTAACAATTTTCTAGAATGTACCTACTAGATTGCCTTTGAACCTAGACAAAAATAATGAGATAAACCCATAGAAGACAGAGGGGTGAGGGCTCCCAAAGACACCCCATATCACTCACTCATAATGCTCAGTCACTACAAGTTTAACAAAGAAAAAATTGCCTGACTGTTTATAGCTGTATACAATCAACTAATTGCCTATGTTCAACATTGTATGAAACAATCGATGTTTCCAGTGCACTAAGTGAAAAGAATGAGATGCATTCTCTTCTATGGGGCCAACTTCAGTTATAGTCACTCAGAATTCCTTTTAGTGTTCTTTTCATTCACATAATTGTAATCATCATGCATTTTGTTCTCATGATTCTGCACCTCTTCATGCAAGTCTTCCCAAGGCTTCCCTTTGTAACCATGCTTCTGCCAAAGCCTGGGGAAGTTTTCCTGAGGGACAACTCTAGTTTGTACTGTAAGACTAAAAAGACACTGAGCCATGATGGCTCATGATTCAGAAGAAGGGACTTATATTGGTTTGTTGCATTGTTCTAAAGAAGACCTGAGGAGAGGCAAGGAGAAAATTTCTGAATGGCAGGCTATAGCACTGAACCCACAGGCACTGTACTGGAAGCTATCCCTCATGTGCCTTGACTTCTAGTGCCTGCATCCCTAGGGAATATTGGGAGTGGACTATCTCTTAGTGAAAACTTTCTCTCTCTCCTGAGCTGAGATCCTTGGGTTGAGATCTTATCTCACTCCCAACTAAGGAACTCGTTTACTCTTGTGTATTCTTTAGTATATTCTAATTGACGCACCCTCTTGAGAAGAATCAAGGAAGCAGTTTTCTGAACTCCTTAGCATCATACTCCTATACTAGAGGTTTGGTGGATAGACATGGTTTTGGCCCGATATATCTCTTAGAGACATAAGATTTGCTCATCTTAGTGTATCTTGATTCTGCATGCCCCTCCTCCATCCTAGGCTCCTGGTGATGCAAGCACAGTCCTCCTACCCTCCACAAAAGTGAGTCAGATTCCAGATCACATCTATCCAAGTGAAATGAGTCATATCTTTTACACTCATACAGACAATCCCACTCATAGATCTTATGTAGGAATTCTTCACATTTGTCATTTTTTAAGACATAATGCATGACATTCATGTACTACAATTTTTTTCAGGAGTGTATGGGGTGTTCAAAGAGGACTGACACCTCAGCGTAAGGATTTGCTGAGCCCTTTTCCAAATGACTGCTCATTCACTTTTGGTGTCCACCAAACTCAACTCTTATTTGTGGTTCCAATAAGCTGTAGCATATTCATCAGCCACACCTCAGTAAAATCATCTTGTCAAACAGGCTAACCCAAATTGAGAGTAACTGACAGGCTTCAAACCTGTTGGTGAGTTAGGAGATGTCTACCCAAGCATGTGAAGACTTCCCTTAGAGGATCAGATAAATGAGAACAATGTGTTCCAAGGCCATGAAGTGACTGAAGCAGGTACTACGGAGTACTTAGAGTTTGATCAGACAATAAAGATGCCAAGGTCATCCACTGCATCCCAGGCCATCACCAGTCATCTTGACTTTTGTCTTGACACTAGACTTCTTTGAGAGAGAGAGAGAGAGAGTGAGGCTACTGACTTTGGGCAACTCTGCTCACTTGAATCCAATTCATGGGTGAGTCAAAACATCACCCTATGGTGTCATTGGTCCTGTTCAAAAACAAAGGACAAACATCAACAACAAATTTTTCAGTCATTCCAAAGCTCATAGATACTTACTTTGTTTCCAGATTTTTGTTGCCACAAAAGTGTTGCTATGAATATTTTGGTATACATTGAATCTTTTCTTGTCATTGACCTCCTGGGGGTACATGCCCAAGAGTAGAGTTTCTGGGTCAAAGAATCAACCATTTAGTGACTTTTCTCACATAGTTCCCAATTGTTTTCCAGAATGGTTGAACCAATTTACAATTCCACCAATAATAGTTCATTAATGTTCCTGACTTCCCATAATCCTTCCAATGACAATTGTTTCCATCTTTTGTCATCATTTCCTCTTTGCTAGGTATAAGATAGAATCTCAAAATTATTTTCATTTACATTTCTTTTATTGGTCATTATAAGAAAGTTTTTGTATGATTGACAATTTGAAATGTTTTTTAAAAACTTTATAACTTTTTCTAGTTTATATATTTGGGAATGATTCTAGTTCTTCTATCTTTTATGTTAATTCCCTACATATCTTGAATCTTTTAATTTAAAAAATTTTATATCCTTTGGCAAGTTTATCCATTTGGGAATGGCTTTTGTTCCTCATATTTATGTTAATTTCCTATATATCTTGAATCTTTTAATTGCCAAAAATGATGGCATTTTTTCTGTGCTCATCCTTCTTGACCTCTCTTCTGCATTTAACACTCTTGACTCTCTTCTCCTCCTGGATACTCTCTCCTGTCAGTGTTTTTGTACCATGAGTCTCCTCTCAGTCTCCTTTGTTGAATCATCTTCTTTATCATGCCCCCTGATTGGAAGTGTACTCCCTTGGCTTTGGCCTGGGCCCTCTTCTCTTCTCTCTCTCCATTCTCTCATTCAATGACTTCATCAAATCCCATGGGTTGAATTGTTCTCTCAGCACAGATGACTCACAAACCATATATTCAGCCCCAATCTCCCCTGAACTCTAGTCATACATCACTACCTTCCTAGTGAACATTCCAAACTGGATGGCCATAAACATGTCAAACCCAACAGGTCTAAAACAAAACTCATCATCTTCCCCTCCATAAAAGAACCCTCCCTTTTACCAAACTACCCTGTTAACAAAACATTTGTTCCATTCTTTTCTCTCTTGCACTCCTTTTTCCTACCCACCCTTACCCATACTCCTATACCTCTCAGGGAGTTGGCCAGCATTAAAGCTAGTCCAGTTCATTTATTGAAAAGGTTTCATTGATGTTTTTATATATTTTATTTTAAATATATTTCATATATTTTGTTTTTATATTATGCACATATACAGATTATTGCCTACTCAGAGAGGTCTCTTGTAACAACAGAAAATAATCAAGCAAAACTAATAATACAGTGACCTCAAATGAAAGTGCATGAAACATTCCATAACTATAGCACCCTCCCATCTCTCTATTTTTTTGAAATGAACAGAAATCTATTTTTCTCTCTCTCCTACCCTCCAGCCTATTGAGAAAAAAAAGAAAAGAAAAATAAATCATTTGAAATAAATATATAGTCAAGCAAAACAAACTCCTTCCATCGTTACATACAAATTATATTTCTCATCCTGCACCTTAGATTCATCATCTCTGTCGGGGATAGCATGATTTGGAATAGTTCCTCTGTAATAATGAACTATCACCGTATTGATTCAAGTTCTTGCTGCTTTCAAAGTTGTTGGTTTTTAAAGTGTTGTTGTTATTCCATGAGTTATTCTCCTGGTTCTGCTCATTTCACTCTTCATCTGTTTATAAAAGTCTTCGAAATTGTTTATTTTTGTAATATTGATGTTACAGTATAACTTGCCTTTCTGATTCTGTTTGCTTCACTGCATTTTAATGTCTTCCCACATCTCTTTGAAATCATCTATTGACTCATTTCTTACTGCACAATAGTATTCTATCGCATTTATCTACCACATCTTATTCAGTCATACCCCAATTGATGGGCATCCCTTCATTTCCAGTTTTTGCCACCACAAAAAGAGCTGCTGCAAATATTTTTGTACATATGAGACCTTTTCTTCTTTCTTTGATTTCTTTTGGGTATAGGTCCAACAGTGGAAAACCTGGGTCAAAGGGTATGCCAAAGGATTGTTTTATCAGAATGAGAACTCTCAGAGATTACCAGCCCTCAACCCCACATAGTCATATCCCCATGAATTCTCTTTATCTTTATCCAGGATCCTTTTTCACTATTGCTTGTGTCCCTGTGAGGCTATCCTGTACAATCCCTGTATAATTCAATGTCTGCCTATATAATCCAATGTTACCTTCTCTCAGATGAGAAAGAACCAAGGACAGAGGGTCATAACTTCAGGGGTAGAAGAAGATTCATAGGTCATTTAATCTAAAGTCCTTCATTTTTAAAATGAAGAAACTGAGACCCAAGAAAGTTAATTGACTTTCCCAAGATCATACTATTAAAAACCTTCAGAGGCTGGACTAAAATCCAGATCCTTTCACTCCAGAGTCAATGTTCATTCTTACAGGTTCTACTCATCTATAAGGTTTAAAAATGTGCAGATTGTTAAGCTGGAAGGAACCTTATAGATCATTTAATTCAAACTCTCAATCTTTCAGATGAAGAAATGGGCCCATGCAGAAGAAGGGATTTAACTGAGTTCACAAAGCTAACTGTTTAATCTGGGACTAGAATCTAAGTATCTAATCCCAAGTTTAATATCTTCTCCATGATATTTCAAATTCAAATGGCAACTGAGATTCCTGATCCAAAGTTTTTCCTTTGGAGAATTTTAACAAATGACCCTTTGGCCAAAGTCAAATTAATCACAATAACCCATGTTAGACCCAGATGGTTTAATGGTGAGGCACACTTTCTTCCTCTCAATAGAAAGGTAAGAAGAGGTTATAGGTTTGGAATGTTACATATGATATGAGATGTAGGAGATTTTTTAGCTGGTTTTGCTTAACTTTTTCTTTGTTATAAGAAAGGGTGCCATAGGGTTGGGGGGTGAGGGGAATATATTGGGGAATGATTGTGATGTAACAAACAAAAGGCACTTAAAAAGTGACCTGGAAGTGATATAGGCAGCAAGGTTGTACCAGAATATGGAGATAGCTGAACTGACTTCTATTGCCCTTGAAGGAGATGGCAGGCCCTCTCTAAATGTCCCTTCCATCTTGAAATCCTATGATTCTAAAAGAAAGACATACACATATATTCAGCTCCCATGAACCTCTGCCACATTATAGAGGAGAGAACACTGGTCTTGGAATTAGGACCTGGGTTCAAGTTCAGTCTCTGACATTTTACTAAGTAATTTTGAATCTCTTGGTCTCAGTTTCCCCACCTATAAAATATAGAGGTTAGACTAACTGATCCCTAAGAGTCTATGAGTCTAAACCACAGACACATTCACATTCATGTGCCTTCAATTAATCTACAAAGGCTTCCCAGAGGCAGGAACTGAAGTTGGGTCCATTTTTTTTCTCTCAGGTGAGTGTTACCCTGAAGGAGACTTGAACTACCCACATCTCATTGGAAATGGCCCTTTCCATCAACACACAGTTTGATTTTCATCAAGAGAAGAATAACCATATAAAAGTGCCTAATCAAGTCTTTCTTATCCTCTCTTCCCCCACCCTTTTCCTATTTGCTGGAATAAAGTGAGTTTTGATCAAAAAATAATCTTTAACCATCTAATTCATTAAGCTGCAGAAATTACTTAGGTCCATTGATAGTGGCAACTTCCTCTGGGAAGACGGGGATGAGGCAGGGTCCTTTAGGCTTCTCCACTCAGGCCTGGGCTCCTGAAGCCTCAAAAAAATGAAGGCATAAAGTAAGGAAACCCTTTAGAGGGCCAAAGAAGAGAATTTTTCTCCCTTCCCTCTGACAGGCAGTGATTGAATTAAACTTATTGAAATAAAGGTGATTTATCTAACTCAGTGCTAGAAAGAGATGAGTTTCAGAGATGAAAGAACAAACCCAATTATTTGATTTGATTCGCTTTCTTACCAAATTAAAGGTTATTTCCAGAGGATTGGGAAGGGAAAAATCACAGCAAACATTGTCAGCACCTGGTACTCAGCAGCTGTCCAGTGTGTCAGAGTGCTGGAATCAGAATCAGGAAGTCCATGATTTGTAGCCTATCTCAAATCTCTTACTAGCTGCATGACCCTAGGCAAGTCAACTTAAATTCCATGAACCCCAGTTTCTTCATAAATGGGAATGATAATAGCATCTGCAGTACCCATATCACACACATGTTATGATCACATGACATAATGCATAAAGCCCTTGGCAACCCTTAAAATACATGAGTGTGTATGATATTTGTATTGTCATCCACAAATGGGGATTGAGAAAATGAAATACATATTCAACTTAACAAATATTTATTGAGTACTTGTTGTATGCAATGCACTGTGTTAGATTAGAGGGTATACAAAGATAAAGATGTGATCTCTACAAGAAAGAGCTAAAGGACCTAAATTCAAATCCTGGCTTTCCTAGTTACTATCACATCTCTAAATTTGTCCATCATCTTCAAAATCCCTGGAGTCATTCTAATTGTCTCCCCCTTCAAAATTACACTCTATTTTCCAGCTCCTTGAGAGAGTCTAAAACCAAGACTCACAATCTTCCAAGGGTCTTCAGCCAGATTTCACAACTCTTTAATTCCTTACTTTCTCCTCAGTCCCTGAATCCCACCCCCTCCAAGTCCTTCCCTCACAGTCATTCAGTGCCTTCCCCAAAGCCTCTTCCTAATTCCCTCTCCCACTGTCTTAGTCCTTCTCCTTCATTCCTTCTATTCTCTACTTCACAGACCCTCAATTCTGCCCCCTTTCAGTCCCTTCCACACAACCCTCTCATCCTGATTCTCTCCAGTGTCTTCCTTTCCTAAAGTCCCTCAATGTTTCCTCTACTCAGTCCCTCCCTCATAGTTCCTCAGTTTCCCCCCATGGTTCCTCATGTCCATCTCCCTCATCTTCTCATAGCCCCTCAGACTTGCTCTTCCTTAATCTTTTCCTTTTAACTCCTATATTCTATCTCCCCTTAACAGATCTCTGTAAGCCCTTCATTCCTTCCCCTGTTCAGGCCCTCTGATCTGAATTAGCCTTTTAACATTTAGTTTTCTTTCTCTTCTTTCCAAAACAGTCCATCAAGCTCCCCCCCCCCCCGAAGGAATTCAGAGGTATAACAGGTATGGCAGACATTGAGTCTTGTCCTGGCAGAGCTTGTAGAGCAGAGAAGGAGCCCCAAACAGAAAAAGACAAAGCCCTAAAGAACCTACTGATGACATTAAGACCAGCATTAGCTTTATAGGTATCTCTCTCCAATTTCTTTTCTTTTGCGGGG
Source organism: Gymnobelideus leadbeateri (assembly GCA_011680675.1). NCBI lineage: Eukaryota > Metazoa > Chordata > Mammalia > Diprotodontia > Petauridae > Gymnobelideus > Gymnobelideus leadbeateri. Next base: position 154,750 of record WOXC01007943.1, on the reverse strand, counting down.
GGGGGGGGGGGGGGAAGCAAGGCAGTTGGGGTTAAGTAACTTGCCCAAAGTCACACAGCTAGTGTGTCAAGTGTCTGAGGCTGGATTTGAACTCAGGTCCTCCTGACTCCAAGGCTGGTGCTCTATTCACTGCACCACCTAGCTGCCTCACTCCAAATTCTTGAGCTTCTTTAGACTGGCATTCAAATCCTTGTCCATTTGTTCTCATCCTATCTCTTATTCATTCCTTGATTCATTCAACAAATATTTATTATTTTGAGAGACACCTGATCAATTGAGTTTCCTAATCCACTTGAAGAAATTAGGGGATGTAAGGGATGATATAAAGGACACCCCTTTTAGACTATATTTTGTTAAGGACATCAGCTCTTATAAGGCTAATTTGCAAATGGCGAAATCAATAACAAAATGTGGCTGAAGATAGGCAAAGAAGATAAACCTACTTTGGGTCCTTTTTTCACCTGATCTCCAATATGGTTGAACAGGGGGGACTGAGAGTTTAAAAGTGAAGGGATTTATTTTTGGGTGGAGCTGTGAACTAGTACAACCATCCTTGAAAGAAATTTGGAACTATGCCCCTAGAGCTATTAAATTGTGCATGCACTTTGACCAAATGATAATATTGCTAGATCTATAATCCAAAGAGATCAGGGGCGGCCAGGTGGTGCAGTGGCCCTGGAGTCAGGAGGACCTGAGTTAAAATCCGGATTCAAACATTTAAAACTTACTAGCTGTGTGACCTTGGGAAAGTCACAACCTCAATTTCCCTGCTTTCCCCCCTCCAAAAAGCAAAAAACATAATAATAATAATCAAAAGCGATTGAGGAAAAGGACCCACACGTACAAAAATATTTATGGCAGATCTTTTGGCAGTGGCAAAGAATTAGAAACTGGAAGGGATGCTCATCAGTTAGGGAATGGCTGGACAAGTTATGTTTTACGAATGTCATAGAATACTCTTGTGCCATAAGAAATTAAAAAGGGGATAGTTTCAGAAAAACCTGGGAAGATGCAAGAGAAGTGAATAGAATGTGTTATAGAATCGGTGGAAGTAAGTAGAATCAGTGGGCTATTTGTCCACTCTTCCCACTGATGCTATGTGTAATAGTTTGGGGGAGGCTGTCCCAGGTTTGTAAAGTAAACATTTTGTTGCACTTTTCTTACAATGTCATTTCAATAAATGACTTTGCTTTGAACTTTGTATTCTAAGTAACTTTTGAAAATACACACATAAAGGGCGGCTAGGTGGCGCAGTGAGTAGAGCGCCGGCCCTGGAGTTAGAAGGACCTGAGTTCGGATCCGGCCTCAGACACTTAACGCACACACAAACAAAAACCTAGCCGTGTGACCTTGGGCAAGTTACTTAACCCCAATTGTCCTCCAAAAAGCAAAAAAAAAAAAAAAAAGATACACACATAAGTAGGAACTTGAGAGCAACAATTTTGGAATACAAACCCACTGAATATTTTGAACCTGGGGCAGTTGATCCCCAGAAGACACAACCTTCAAATGCAGGGGAAGGGCAGGCAAGCCCAGTAATGCCTTGTGCTAAGCACATACTGTGTGTACAGCACTGGGCAGTACTGAGGATTACCATGTTAGTTTAGATGTCTTCCCCCTTGGAACCTACCACACTACATTGCCTCTCAGAACAGTCTAGTCAGGAAATATGACAAATACACATGCAAAATAGAACTTGATAGGAATTGTCGAGAGGCATGAAGTGCTGTTCCATGTATGAAGAAAGAAAAAAAAAGGTCATTTCTCCCTGGGAATGATAGGAGGGAGTAAGAACGGATATCAAGGAAGCCTGCATGGAACAAGTGACTTTTGATACATATACCCCATTCCTCATGGTTCTTGCAACCTACCTATCAATCAACAAATGTTATTCATCACCTTGTGTGTTCCTAGTACTTTCTTCGGCCCCTTTGAGAGGAGGCAGTTTATAATCATGTGCTAAGTAGTGTAAAGTCTCAGAGAAGAGAAAGAAGAGTGAGCTTCCAAATACGAACAGTCCTCAAATGTGGATCTGTGTGTGTATGTGTGTGTGTCTCTGTCTCCCTCTGTTTCTGTCTGTTTCTATCTCTCTCTAGCTCTCTCATACATGCACCAGCATCAGCATCAAAGATGTGGAAAGACGATTGGGAGGAAGACACCAAGTCCTGATCCCATTGCATATCCACCAAGTCTTTGTCAAGAACCCATCTGCCTACACCCTTCATTTCTCTATCTGTCCTTTTCTCAAAAAGGAATCATGGCTCTGATCAAGTGGGGAAGTCAAAGTGCAGAATGAGATATGCATTTTTGGACCTGGATGACATGGAGATTTATTTTGTTTGACTAACTATATTTCATACTGGGTTTTGTGGTTTTTTATTTCAATTTGAGAAGAAGAAGGCAATAGAAATAGGGTTGAGGGGAAAAAAGTAAGAAAAAGAGTCACTGAAGCATTTAAAAGTGCAAAGAAGAAAACAGAAAAAGGCCAGTAGGAAACACAGAAAAGCAGGATGACTTTTAAAATAATATGTTGAATTTATTATATACTTAGAAAACCAAGCTGTTCATAATACAGATTTATAGCTTCGTGGACAATCCTCTTTTTCTGTCCTAGTTTTGTGTGTAACTCATCTTTTGCTTTGTTGGTTGAGTGCAGAATTTTCTTAAAAAGGAAATTGGAATGACTGGCAAAGAGAGGGATTAAGGAGTAAAAGGGAGAGGGTTTCTTTCTTTTTTTAAGCAATGGTTTGAAGTTCCATCTATCCCTGGTCACTGTAACTTGTAGTGGTCCCTCAGGATCCTCATCACTCCTCACCTCTCCAAGTTAAAGTATTGTCCTTAACCCCATTCTCTCAACTATAGACCAGAGTAATTTTTGTGATCCCCCAAACTAGGTTGTCCCTCCAAAGAAGCTCCCTGATTTGCTCTCCTCTGCACCTAGATCCAAACCCCCACTGCCCAACACCTGACATTTCTCTGATGTTCTCTGACCTTAAGATGAGGATTAGATATTTAATCAGCAAATTGCAATCTCTGTCAAGTTCATCTCTTCAGCAAATGTCACCCGCTGGAGGCCCTTCCTTCCCTCTCACCCTCCTCCTCTTTTCAAAGCTAATGAAGACTCAGTCACTGGAGATAGAAGTAGGACTCAGATGGAGGGTTTTCCATGATCTAGAGCAGAGGTATCCAACATGAGGCCTGAAGGTCACATATGGTCCACACTTCCAAGTATAGCCCAAACTAGATTAAAATGTAATTGGGAAATATTTAGCATAAGACTGCAGCTAGGGTGTTGCAGTGCTGGATCTGGAGTCAGGAAGACTCACTTTCCTAAGTTCAAATCTGACCTCAAATGCTTTCTAGCTCTGTGACATTGGGCAAGTCATTTAACCCTGTTTGCCTTAGTTTCCTCATCTGTAAAATGAACTGGAGAAGAAAATGGCAAACTACTCCAGTATCTTTGCCAAGAAAATCCCAAATCTGGTAGCAAAGAATCAGACTGAAAAAATTATTGAACAACAACTATAACATAATAAATAAAAATACAATAAAACATAAGCAATATTACATTTTAAAACTAAATTAGTATGCAGCCCACAGGTGTCCCTATGTATAAATTAGTGGCCCCTGTTTCTATTTGATCATTGTACAATATTGCTGTTACTATATATAATGTTCTCCTGGTTCTGCTCATTTCACCTTGTGTCAGTTCATGTAAGTCTTTCCAGGTTTTTCTTTTTTCATTTTCTAACCACATTTGGTTTTAGTTTATTTTTTTACATATGTAATCATGTAAAACATTTCCATATTAGTCATTGTGTACAAGAAGACTCAAATGAAAAAAGAAAGGAAGGAAGTGAAAAATAGCATGCTTCAGTCTATATTCAGATAGTATCGGTTCTTTCTCTGGAGGCAGATAGTGTACTTCATCATTAGTCCTTTGCTATTGTCTTGGAACATTGTATTTCTTCAAATAGCTAAATCATTTACAATTTTTTATCCTACAATATTGCTGTTACTTTGTACAATGCTCCCCTGGTTCTACTCACTTCACTTTGCATCAGTTCATGTAAGTCTTTCCAGGTTTTTCTGAAATCATCCTGCTTATCTTTTCTTATAGGATAATAGTATTTCATGACAATCATATACCACAACTTATTCAGTCATTCCCTAATTGATGAACATTCTCTCGATTTCCAACTCTGCCACCACAAAAAGTTGCTATAAATATTTTTGTACAAATGGGTCTTTTTCCCCATCCCCCATTTAAAAAAATTTGCTTGGAATACAAACCTAGTAGTTTGTATCTAGGATCAAAACAAACCTAGTAGTTTGTACCTACATCAAAATATATACATAGTTTTATAGCCTTTTGGGGATAGTTCTACATTGCTTTCCAGAATGGTTGGATCAGTTCACAACTCCACCACAATGCACCAGTGTTCCCTTTTCTGTTATATTAACCAACCTGATAGTTGGCAGGTGGTCCTGCAGAGTTGTTTTAATGTGCATTTCTCTAATCAATAGTGATTTAGACCATTTTTTCATATGACTACATATAGCTTTGATTTTTTTTGTCTGAAAACTGTCCATATCCTTTTACCATTTATCAATTGGGGAATAACTTGTATTTTTATAAATTTGACTCCATTCTTTATATATTTGAAAAAATGAGGCTTTTATCAGAGACATCGTTTTCTACTTTCCTTTTAGTCTTGGTTGCATTGGTTTTGTTTGTGCAAAAATTTTTTAATTTAATATAATCAAAATTATTCATTTATATCTCATAATGCTATGTCTTGTTTGGTTATAAGTTCTTCCCTTCTTCATAGATCTGACTGGTAAACTACTCCTTGCTCTCTTAATTTGTTTATGGTATCACCATTTATGTCTAAATCATGTATCCATTTTGACCTTATCTTAGTGTGTGGTGTAAAATGTTAGTCAATGCTTAGTTTCTGCCATTTTGTTTTTCAATTTTCCTAGCAGTGTTTTTTGGTTAGATTATAAGTTCTTGGCCCCAAAACTTGTATATCTGGGCTTATCAAACACTAGATTACTATGATCATTTACTCCTGTGCATTGTGTACCTAATCTATTCCACTAATCCACCACTCTATCTTAGCCAGTACCAGATAGTTTTGATGGTTAATGCTTTACAATACAGCTTGAGATCTGGTATGGTTAGGCCACCTTCCTTCACATTTTTTTCATCATTTCCCTTGATATTCTATTTTTTATTTTCCAGATTGCTTTATTTTTCTTTTTTTTCCAAAATGCTTTATTAGATTGTGGTTTACATCATTCATTTCTGCCAGATTTTGAGTTACAATTTTTCCCCAATTTTTCCCTACCCCCCACCCCAGAATAGCAGTCCCACAGGATATCCCTTCATCAAATCTGCTCCCTCCCATATCTTCTCCCATACCCCCTTCGACTTTTTCAGTAGGGCAAGGTGAATCTCTGTGCCCCAATGCCTGTATATCTTATTTCCCAATTATATGTAAAATAGTATTAATAATAGTATTTGTATATTTTTACACATTTGATTTTAAAACTTTGAATTCCAGATTCATTCCCTTCCTCCCTTGTCACCCACCCTTACTGGGAAGATAAGTAATTCAGTATATGTTGTGCATGTGTAGCTATGCAAAATATTACCATAGTAGATATATTGTAAAAGACTGACTATATTTCCCTCCCTCCTATCCCACCTCCCACTTGGTCTATTCCCTACTTTGATACTGTCCCTTTTCACAAGTGGGTGCCTCCAAATTCCTTTCCCTCCCCTTCCCTCCTGCCCTCCCTTCCATCATCTCCCTTCTTATCCCTTTCCCCCCTACTCTCCTGTAGGGTGAGATATCCTATTTAGTATGTATGTCATTCTCTCCCTGATCCAAATTCAATGAGAATAAGGTTTTGCCTTTTTGCCTTCCTGTTCTTCCCCTCACTTGTAACCATTTTCCCTTGCCTCTTCTCTGTGAGAGAGTTTACCCACATTCTGTCTCTCCCCATCTCCTCTCATTATATTCCTCTCTCACCTCTTAGTTTCACATTTTAAGTATCATCCCTTCCTATTAAATTCGACCTGTGCCCTCTATGTATACCTGTAAACATATATACACACATTCACATATGTATTCATATGCCCATATACCCAACTTCAACTATTTTCATACTGAGAAAAGTTTCATCAGTTACAATTATTGTTTTTCCATGTAAGAATGTATATAGTTCAACTTTGATAAGTTCATTATGATTTCTTTTCCCTGTTTACCTTCTCAAGCATCTCTTGCTTCTTGTATCTGAATGTCAAATTTTCTATTCAACTCTGGTTTTTTCATCAAAAATGCTTGAAAGTCCTCTATTCCACTGAATGATCAAATTTTCACCTGAAACATGATACTTAGTTTTGCTAGGTAGGTGATTCTTGGTTTTAATCCCAGCTCCTTTACCCTGCAAAATATCATATTCCAAGCCCTTCCATTCCTCAGTGTAGAAGCTGCCAGATCCTGATTGCACTTCCACAGTATTCAAATTGTTTCTTCCTGGCTGCTTGTAATATTTTCTCCTTGATCTGGGAATTCTGGAACCTGGCTATAATATTCCTAGGAGTTTTCTTTTTGGGATCTTTTTCAGGAGGTGATTGGTGGATTCTTTCAACCTCTATTTTGCCCTCTGGTTCTAAAACATCAGGGCAATTTTCCTGGAGAATTTCTTGAAGGATGATTTCTAGGTTCTTTCTTTGATCATGGCTTTCAGGTAGTCCAATAATTTTTAAATTATCTCTCCTGGATCTATTTTCCAGGTCAGTGGTTTTTCCCATGAGATATTTCACATTGCCTTCTATTCTTTCATTTGTTTGGATCTGTTTAACAGCATCTTGATTTCTCATAAAGTCACTAGCTTCCATTTGCTCCAGTCTAACTCTGAAGGAATGAATCTCCTCAGTGAGCTTTTGAGATTCTTTTTCCATCTGGCAAATTCAGCTTCTTAAAGTATTCTTCTCCTTATTGCCTTTTATCAGCCTCTTTTGCCATTTGAGTTAGTCTATTTTTTAAGGCGTTATTTTCCTCAGTCAGGCTGTTGACTCTTATTTCATAATTTTTCTTGCATCATTTTCATTTCTCTTTCCAATTTTTCCTCTACTTCTCTTATTTGATTTTCAAAATGCTTTTTAAACTCCTCTATGGCTTGTAACCAGCTTGTATTTTTATTTGAAGCTTTTGGTGAAGGAGTTCTGACCTTCCAGTCTTCCTCCTGTTCCATGCTTCGATCCTCTTTGCCCCCAAAATAGGAGTCTAATGTTGAATTTTTCTGTATCTTTTGTTTCCTTTGCCTAGGCATATTGCCACTCAATTACTTTACTTTGGGGCTTGTTGCCACAGTAGGACTCTGCCACCAGCCAGGGGAGCCTCCGTCCCAAAGGCTGGGGTTTTCTCAGCTGCTGGAGGTATTAGTTGAGTGCCCTCTCTGAAGCCCCCACATGCTCTGGAAAGCTGGTCACACACTCCAAGACCTCCACCCCAGACCGCAATCCAGATCCAAGAGCGATTACCCCCAACACTGATCGCTGGATCCCCCTACAGTTAGCAGGCCAGGAACTGAAGCTGCAACCTAGCAGCGGCTGTGCCACAGCTCTTAGAGGCTTCTCGCCCCCAGGGAAAGAAGCCAACTAGCTCTCCCAAATAATGAGTCCCAAAGTCCATACCTCACTAACTTCTCACTTTGTCCTAGGCATCTATGTGTTGGTAATTCCGGAAATGCCACAGCTGCTGGTGTTCTGGAGTCCCTCCAGCCAGCTGCTGGTCAGGCCACCCTGGGGCTAAAACTTCCAACTCATGTGGGCCTGGGCTCAGCTCCCAGAGCACTGTGCTGGCCACTTCCTGCTGGGCTGCCAGGCTGTCCTCAGTGGGAGGTTAGCTTCTCTGTGTCATTTTGTGGGCTCTGGAGCTCCAGAGGTTTTTTAGAGTCCCCTTTTACATGAATTTGGAAATTGTGGGAGCTGGAGCTGTGAGGAAGAGCTGTTTCTACTCCGCCATCTTGACTCTGCCCCAATTCCCTTGATATTCTTGACCCTTTGTTCTTGTAGATGAATTTTGTTACTATATTTTAGCTCTATAAAATAATTTTTGGTAGTTTGATTGGAATAGCACTGAATAAGTAAATTAACTTAGGTATAGTTGCCATTTTCATAATATTGGCTCAACCTATCCATGAATAATTACTATTTTTCTAATTGTTCAGATCTGACTTTATTTGTATGAAAAATGTTTTGTAATTGTATTCCTATAGGTACTTTAAGTTTTGTAAAGTGCTTTACAAATATTATCTCATTTTATTCTCACAACAATCTTGGGAGATAGGTGCTATTATTATCACCATTTTACAGATGAGGAAACTGAGGCAGACAATAGTTAAAATTACTAGTTTACAAACAGCTTGTAAGAGCTTGAGGCAGGATTTAAATGCAAGTCTTTCTGATTCCAGGTCCAAGAATCTGTCCGACGTACCACCTAGCTTCCTCTTTTTCCATTTTTTCCTCCTTTACTACAGTCTCTGATGAGGAATAGGACTTTTCACCAAAGCCAACACTTCTACATGCACCCTTAATTTCATCCTTCTCATCTCCTACAGCAGATTGCCCCCACGGTCATTCCCTAATCTCTCTAATCTTCTATCTATCCATTGTTTGAAACTCTGATGATGTCTCTCTCTCTCTCTCATTATATCTTTCTCTCTCTCTGTCTCTCTCTGTCTCACTCTCTCTCTGTCTCTGTCTCTCTCTGTCTCTCTGTCTCTGTCTCTTTCTCTCTATCATTCTCTCTCTCTTTCTATCTCCACACACATTTCTTTTTATAAATTTTTAAAACTTTGAGTTTCAAATTCTCTCCCTCTTTCTGCCCTTCCCCCACCCATTGAGAAGGTAAGAAATATGATACCCACAATATGAAGTAATGCAAAACATATTCCCACATTAGCCAAGGTGGGGGGGGGGAGAGAGGAAAACAGCAAGAAAAAGAAAAATATGCTTTAATCTTCACTCAGAGTTCATCAGTTCTCTATCTGGGGGTGGATAGCATTTTTAATCAGTGTTAATCACAATTGATTGTCATTACAATATTGCTATTATTGTGCACATCTTTCTCTTGGTTCTTCTCACTTCATTTTATATCAGTTCATACAAGTCTTCCCAGGTTTTTCTGAAGCCTTCACCTTCATCATTTCTTATACCATTCTCCAATTGATGGATATCCCTTCAGCTTCCAGTTCTTTGCCACATGATGTCATTCTCAACTCTTCATTCCCATTCTCTCCAAGCATCCAATAAGTTGCCAAATCTTATAATTTCTAGCTCCACAACTTGTCTCTCCATCTTTACATTCTCACAGCTACCAACCTAGTTCAGGCCCTCATCACCTCTCACCTGGACTTTTGCAAAAGTCTTTTAATTCATTTCCCTAACTTAATAATAATAGTTGGCATTTATGTAGAGCTTACTATGTGCCAGACACTGTGCTGAGTGCTTTACAAATATTGTCTCATTTGATCCTCACAACAACACTGGGAGGTAGGTTGTTATTATAATCCCCATTTTCCAGTTGAGGAAACTAAGGCAAATAGAGGTTATCTTATCCACTGCCACACAGCTAGTAAGTGTCTGAGGCTGGATTTGAATTTGGGTCTCCCTGAATCCAGGCACAGTGCTTTATCCACTGAACCAGTTAGCTGCCTACTATACCACCTAGATGCCTCAAGTCTCTCCATACCCTACTTCACCCTCCACACAGTTGCCTTAGTGATATACCTTAAGGCTCAGATCTGATTATGCCAGTTCCCTAATCAATGGATTCCTGTGGATCCTATTGCCCCCAAAATAAAACAGAAACTCTTCTATTTGGCATTTAAAACCCTTAATAGTATGTTTCCAGTCTATTTTTCCAGACTTATTACACACGTATTACTCTTCCTAAACTCTTAGGCCTAGCTGAACTGATTTTCTTACTGTTCCTCATACATGACATTCCATCTCCTGCCTCGTGCCTTTGCACTGGCTGTCCCTTGTACCTGGAATGCCCTCCTTCCCCTCCTCTGCATCATAGAATTCTCAGTCTTCTTCAAGACTAAGCTCAAATATTACCTACTGCTTGAAACCTGTCCTGATCCTTCAGGCTTCTAACGCCTTCTCCATGACTACTTGTATTTATTGGGTATATTCTTGTATATGTACTTGTTACAAAGATAGAATGTAAACTTCTTGAGGAAGAAGCTCTTTTATTTGTTTCTTTACCTCCCCAGTGCCTAGCACAAGCGCATAGTAGGTGCTCAATTGATGCTCTTTGGTTGGTTAATTGGCTGATTGATTGACTGATTAATCTACAGATCACTAGGTTGCAGTAATCTTCCCTCTTGGTTTCAGTCATGCTGAACATGTACCAAAGGAAGAGGGAGTGGATTAGTGTTAGTCGGGTATGGGAACTAACAGGACTATTCTGTTTGACAGAGAATAAATCTGATAACTTTATTCAGCCTTCTCCCATCCCCCTTCCCACAGCCAGTGCTTCCTTATGGCTCTATGGAGGAAAGAGATAGAGTCTTTGCCCTTACAGAACTCAGGGATAGAGGAGGTGACAGGAAAGAGATAAGCAGGCAAGCAGAGAAAACCCGAGAGAGAGACAGAGAATGAACTTTAAAATAGCATAAGAACATTTGCAGCGTGTGCAGTGCTAAGAAGACAAGGCAGGAAAGGATTAGAGTCAGGGCAGACTTAATCAGGGAAGTCTCCCTGGAGGAGGTAAGGATCACACTGAAGGCACTGGGTAGGGATATAAGGGAGGGGTAAGTGGTATTCAGGAGGGAAGTAGCCTGCTAACCCTGGTGATTTTGATTGTCCTTTGATGAAGCATTTTGCCAGAAAGTAATTTCTGCTCCAAAGAATCTCATTCCCCTTCATTTTGTCATTTATTTCAATTCAATTTAATTCCTCCAGCTATGGTGAGTAAGTGAAGAAATTCTGGGGGTGGAACAATGGTGCAAATAAGCTTCTACTCCTAAATGACTGTACTGTCTGATAGCAGCCACCTTTTGTATCATTCTGGATCTAACTGTCTCTCTGCCTCTGTCTCTCTGTCACATGTATGTATATACTTTCTCTAACCTCATCAGAGAAAGGGAAACACTGGAAGTCAGATTCCTCTGCAAAGGGAAGCCAGGTCAGTACCATGCTGAAGTCCCCATAGACCCAAGGTTGGGGCAGTCTTTGCAGTTGCCATGGTTACCACTCTATCTGCTCTGAGCCCTATCAGCTTCTTCCCAAAGATAAACTGAGTCCTAGAGTGAAGCAACTTTGCCCAAGGTCCCAGGGTGCCTTAGAATTGGAATGCATCAATCAGATCACCAAGTATGCAGTTTAGGAGAACTGGAGAGGGGGCAGTGTAGAAGCCTTTCTTGATCATTTAAGAGGAGAAAAGGTAAGCTACTGTTTCTTTGGACCTCTAGGTGGCTGAAGTGATTAAAGGAAGACCTGAGTTCAAATCCGGCATCAGATTCTTAGTACCTATGTGACCTGGTCAAGTTACTTAATCCTGTTTGCCTCAGTTTCCTCATCTGTAAAATGAGCTGGAGAAGGAAATAGCAAACCACTCCAGTATCTTTGCAAGAAAAGTCCAAATGGGGTCACAAAGAGTTGGATACGATTGAACAACTAACTGTTTCTTTGGTTTTTTTCTCTCTGCCCAACTGGCTTCCCTCTTCTTGTTTCCTGCCCTCCCCCCACCATCCCTGGTTCCCCAGGGGAAATAGTCAGTATAGTCACCCTGTTTCCCAAGTAGACTTGATCAATGCCTGCCCGACATTAGATTTGTCACGTGCTCAGGCCATCTGGCGCTGTCCTTGGTCCTGTTCCACAGACTCCTTCAGGAGCCAGGGTCTGAAAACAACGCAACCAGTGCCTGAAAAGAGAACAAGGCACTCGGCACCGTCAGCCTAACACAGTTTTTCTTTGTCCAGGATCCTGGGATAAGGAATCCAGGACCAAATGGAGAGAGAATGAACAAGCGCCTGCTAGTGATTTCTTCTTGAGATGGGGATGGACCCACATAGTTGTTAATTCAATTGCATATTGGATTGTCTCTCCCAGCAATTGTCTGAAAATCAATGCGCTGAAGCGGCAGGACTTCGATGGAAGGGGCGTGTATGTGAGGAGGGGGTTAGGGGGGCAGAGTCAAACAGAGAAGAAAAGAAAAGAAAAAGATAGGCGGGGTGGGGGACACACACACACATAATGAAATAAGTTGAGACAGAGAGAGACACACAGAGACAGAAAGACAGACAGAGAGACGGGGGGGTGGGGGGCGGAATGGAGCGGAGGGAGGAAGGGAGGCAGGAAGGGAGAGACAGAGACAGACAGAGAGAGAGAGAGAAAGAGAGAGAGAGAGAGAGAGAGAGAGAGAGAGAGAGAGAGAGAGAGAGAGAGAGCGTCCCCATAGCCCTGTTGGTGACTGCTAAAATACTGTGGGGGTCCTAATAGAAACTCACTTATTATTACACCACCTCCCAATTTTCAATTTGCCATTTACAAAGGGAAAAATTAGATTAAAAAGTTAGAACTGGAAGGAAAAAGAAAACAACAAATACAGCCACCCACTGGCAAAAATCTCCAGGCTCTGGAACTATGGGGGTTGGGAAGGAGAGGACATAATGCTAGGGTTCAGAAAATGGGCATTTTTGCGTCCCAATTTTGTTATCAGCTTTCCTTTTTTGTTCAGTGGAAGAGAGGAGTTGCTAGCTGGCTTCTCCAATTTCCTTTCACTTGACCCCTTTCTTCAGGCCATTTTTGTACCCCTACTGCATACACACATACATACACACACACACACACACACACGAACACAGTCCCACCCTTCTCCAGATGATCACCCTGAGTACAGGTAGGAGTGAACTGATATAGGTTAGTATTAAGACCCAGGAACTCTCTCTGGCCACCTCTTCCACCCAGCTGCTGCTGCTGGCTGGATGTTATTGACCAGTTTGAAAATTACATACAGCAACCTTATCACTGAATTGGAAGCACCCAGATAGGGAGTAGTTCAGAGAACATGTAAGGACTGGGAGGAATGGAAGGAAAAGCTTTATAAACCACTCTGGCTGTTCTTCAGTCAAAAGAAACTTAAAAGCAGACCAAAAAACAAAAACAGACAAAACCATTGTCAGAAATGAGGAGAGGGGAAGAACTACAAATGCACCTGCCCTGACAGGTCCTCTCTGGTTTCCTTTAGGTGGATAAAAATCTGGAAGGGTCCTTGGAGAATATACCTGCCTCATTTAAAAGTTGAAGAAAATGAAGCCTAGAGTGATTGTGCGACTTGCTCAGTCACCCAGCTGGAATGACTGTGTTTTTTGAAGAGGTCTTGGTCTATCTCCCTCACTCTTCATATCTTAATAAAACAGGCATTTAATAAATATTTATCCAATAAATGAATGAATGATTAAGAGCTTGGGAGGGGACAGGGAGAGAGATAGCCTAAGCTCCTGAAGACTTTGACTACTAGTTTGTTATCCTGGGAATTAGTCCATTCTGACTGTTTTGTGGTGACTTCATACCCAGCTTCTTCTGATTGGCCCTGGGGATTTAGGGGTAGTTAGTTTCCTATCCAATGGGTTTAATTAAATTGCCTACAAGGCATAGGAAAAATGAGTAACCTGAAAGAAGTTGATCTTTCCTTCTTACCACTTTCCCGGTGTTGCCTGCCCCTTTCCCCCAGTCCTTAATTCATAAGCAGGGAAGTCAGCCCTTTGCCAACCTGATAAACTGGATTGATAATTCACATTTGTCTCAGAACACACCAGCTGTTCTGGGGCCTCTGTCTTTCCCCTCCCCCCTCCCAGTGAGCACAGCATCACCAGGCAGTCTGCTTGGCCACTAGTCCCAATGAGATTAATCAATGCTCATTTAATTGTATTATGCCATTGATTTCCTTTTAAGCCTGGGACAGAGCTGCTTATGCTCCAGGAAAGTCACTAGGAGCAAAGGCCAGTTAGTTGGTAGGGGTGGGGGTAGGGAGGGAAGTGGGCTGAAGAAGCAGAGCTTATTAAAATTAGAGGTGTGTGGAATTAGCAACACCTCTTTTTTAAAAAGAGGTATTACAAAGATTTTTCTTTGTACAGGCTAGGCAAATTCAGAACTCTGGGCCATAGTAAGAAGTATGCTTAATGTGATATCAAAGCACTGATGGGAATTTTGGCTCTGTTACTTGGAAACAAGTCCTTCATCGATGTTTGCCTCAATTTCCTATGAAAATGAGGGAAATTAACTAGTTACCTCTGAGGTCCCCTAGAGACCTAAATCCATGGTTTCATGTTTTGTCTTTTACTAAGATGTAGGGCCTAGGGGAAATGCTGTGTAGTTTATTCAACTGATACTCATAAGTGACTCATTTCCCTTGCAGATGCACTCCTTTGGACTCCATCACGCCTCCAGGAAACTCATCAGCAAGATATTTATCAACCTTCAAGATTGCATCAACCTTAGACTCACACCTCATCAGTCCCCTCACTACCTGGTGCCTCTTTGGAGCACAGGACAGAGGGAAGAACTCCTCCCAAAGCCTCCATTTAAAGAGGGCTTTTGGGCCAGATATCTATTATTTCCATCCTGACTGCACTCCTTTCGACTGAACTCTTCCATCATGCCCCCTCCCCCATATTCAGCTTCCTTTTGTGTATTATCGTCTTCCATTAGAGGGTAAGCTCCCTGAGGTCAGGGACTTTCTTTTTCATATTTGTGCATGGTATCTTATACAGAGTAAGTACTTAATCAATGTGTATTGACAGACTCCAAATTTTTCATAATTCACTCCTAGGATCCCTTCCCCAAGAAAAATGTCAAGACAAAAACCTCTGCCTCTCATTCTCCTTCTTCCTCACAGTAGGCACTTAATAATTATTTTAAAATTTAGTTGAATACCTCCCAACCACTGGCATGTGAGTCCAACACAACATTGTGGATAAAGTGCTAGACCTGGAATTCAACTCTCCCCTCCCCCAACCCCACACTTAAACTTTAGCTGTGTGAACTGGGGCAAGTTGCCTTATCCAACTCTTTTTTTCTGAATTTATGATTACATGAATATAGGGAAATCCCAGTGAGGAAACGCCCTCTACTAGTGCACTGTTCTGCAGCTTAGTCTTCTAGAGTTGCCTGGTGTCACATACTATATTTTATAATATATACATATCTATCTATTATATGTTACATATGATAAGGTCACATAAGTATTAAGTAGCAGAGGATAATAAATCTGGTGTTCAAATGGGCCTCAGAGACTCTAATCCAACCACTTCACTTAACAGATGAGATAACTGAGGCCCAGAGAATTTAAATGTCCTCTCCACCCAGGGGCAGCTATCCACTGTGCCTCCACCTAGAGACACAGTGGATAGAGTGCTGGGCCTAGAGTCAGGAAGATCTGAGTTCAAATCCAGCCTCAGACACTTGCTAGCTGTGTGACTCTGGGCAATTCACTTAACTTCTCCTTGCCCTAATTTCTTCATTTGTAAAATGGTGATGATAATAGCACCTACCTTCTAGGGTTGTGAGAATCAAATGAGATAATCACAAAGCACTTGGCACAGTAGTAAGTGCTATATAAAGGTTAGTTGTTACTAGTATTATATTATTGCCCAGGATGACAAATCTTTGACAAAGTGACCTATCTCTGAGGCATATTAGGGTGCTGGGATGGTTAATGAGGGCAACACTCTAAGGAGCCCAGATTTCATCCAAATGGATACTTCCTTTATGAGTACAGATTGAAATTCATCTACCTCCTTACAAGATGGTCTTCTTAAGATGGTGTGACTGAAAAACAATCACTTGGCAGCTACCCTTCTATTGATGAGACTCTCTGCCCTTACCTAGGCTAGCTCTGAAATCAATTAATCAATAAGCATTTATTAAGCACCTATTGTGCTCAGGAATGGAGATACAAAAACAAAAAATGTAATAGTCTCTACGCTTAAGGAGCTTACCTTCTTTGGGGGGAAACAACATATAAGCATAAGCAAGATATATTTCCATGTCAAGATTTTAGCAGCTGAAGGATTAAGAGAGACTTCTTGTGGGTAGTAGTGCTTGAACTTAGTTTTGAAGGAAGTTAAGGAGTCTAAGAGGCAGTAATGAGGAGTGAGTGCATTCCAGGCGTGGGGGACAGCCTGTACAAAAATATAGGGATGGGAGATGTGTCATGTGTGAGAAACAACAAGAAGTCCAGTTTGGCCAGAATATACAGTACAGGAAGAAATAGAATGTCAATGCCAGATAATGGAGGATTTTAAATACTAAATGGATTTTTATCCTAGAGGCAGTAGGGAGCCACTGGAAGTTATTGAGCAGGAAAGTTATGTGACAGCCCTGTGCTTAAGGAAATTCACTTTGGATTGAAGTTGGAAGAGGCTGGAGACAGGGATGTCAATTAGAAGGCTATTTCAATAGCCTGCAAAAGAGATGCATGCCTGAAGTAGGATAGTGGCTGTGTTAAGTGCTGAGAAGGAAACAGATGAGAAAGATGTTGTAACAGTAGAATCAACAAGACATGGCATCAAATGACAAAGCCCTTCCTCGAATCCCTACTTGAAGTCCATGAGGTGTTCAGGAGGACTAGAACCTCTGGTATGAGGGCTCCTGAGCCCTTTTTAGGGCTGCTTACTCACCTTTGGTGTCCATCTGGCACTCAATTCTCACCTGTAGTTCCAAGAAGCTGTAGCCATGTGTAGCAGCCAAACCCCAGTTTGTCTCAGCAGATAGGCTAAACCTGGCTGAGGGTAATCAAAAGGCATCAAACTCGTGGGTGAGTTAGGGGGATATCTATCCCAAGAATGTGAATACTTCCCCCAGGAGAGCAGGTGGATGAGAACAATTTCTTCCAGTGGCTATGAAGGTGGCTGAAGCAGGTGCTACGAAGTACTTAGAGCTTGGTCAAACATTGAAAACACCAAGGTCATCTACTGTATACTGGGCCATTGACAGAACAGTCATCTTGACTTTGTCTTGCCACTGGACTTTGATGACTCTAAAAGAAAGTGAGGCTTATGACTTTGTGCAATTCTACCTCACTTAAATCCTTTTTCCAGAATGAGTCAAGAAATTATTCCATAATGTCATTGGTCTTCTTTGAAAATGAAAGATGAGGGGTGGCTAGGTGGTACAGAGCACTGGCCCTAGAGTCAGGAGAACCTGAGTTCAAATACAGCCTCAGACACTTAATACAAAACTAGCCATGTGACCTTGGGCAAGTCACTTAACCCCAATTGCCCTCCCTTCCCTCCTCCAAAAAAAAAAAAAAGCAAAGAAAATGAAGGATGAACGACAACAAAAACAACTTGAAGTCTATATGCAGCTTAGTAGAATCTACCAGGCATGTCAGCAGCTAGGCAGTGACATGGATATACTTGGAGTCAGGAAGACCTGAGTTCAAATCCAGCCTCAGATACTTAGTAGCTGTAATCCAGGTCAAGTCACTTTACCTCCTTCCAGAAAGGTATATTCTTCAAGAACCCTAGGCCACTTTCATGATACCATTGTTGCAGTTTTGTGGTGAGTTGTGGTAGAACCACCTCAAAGAATTCAGTCAGGCCACCTCTATTCCAAACATAGGCATTCATTGAGGATTGACACGCCTCAGAAGTGGGCTAGATTCCAAGAGGAACCAGCAACTTAGTAAGACAACCTAGGAAAATTTATAGTGTGATGAGGCTGATTACACAATAGAAAATATGAATATTAAAAAGGCAGGAGGGATTTGTTAAGGGATTAGGTGAAGGAGGAGGGGTCCGTTCTAGGTTCGGTGATCAAACATACTGGTGATGCTGTTTTCTGATTGGCTAGCTATTGTGGTCCTGTCTCAGGCTAAATGGACGATTTCATTGTGGTTGAGTCCAAGGACACACCTGTTCAAGCATATGAATTAGATCTGGAGGCAGTGGCTAGCTAGGGGCAGTGGCTGTATTGAGTCTAGGGGTCTGTGATATGGTTAAAACCAGATTGTGTGGTTAAAACGGGACATGCCTGCTGTTCAGTGGGGCACATAAGGAAGTTAGAATGTTGGGGCTTGGGGCAGCTTTATTAGGATTCCATTAGCATGAGGTATTGGAGCATTCCATTGGAGGAATATGGGAGATTCATTCAAAGATAAAAATAGAAAGACAGCTTCCCTAACCTCATGGAGCTTCCAAACTGTCAGAAGCACACAATTAACTATAATATCTATTAAACAGGAGTTAAATGGCCTTAGACCAAGTCATGCTTCAAAGCAAATCTCCACCTGGGTTTTCTTCTAGCTGTCTGCCCTGCCAATGATAGCTATCCCATTCCACTTTTTAACTTCCAGAGAGGGGATATCAAGCCAGTACTCTGTGGCTCCACTCACCATTCCAGTTATTTCCCAGATCAAAACAGTCTTCCCTTCCCCCATACCATTCTACGGTGTTCCTAAACTCTCAGAGGGCGAGGGAGCTATCACTTTTACATTTGTAGATCCAGGACTTAGCACAGTGCTTGGCACATAGTAGGCTTTAATAAATAAAATCCCCCGAGGGTGTTAAATAAGGCACAACTTTCATAGCAAGGGAATGGATAAAAAAGGAAAAAATGTCCTCCCATCTCAGTTCAGACTACCTTTGCTGTTTAATTTCCTCCCCTAGAACACACCCAATGGCAAAAGTTTCTCCCATCTTTTTCCCTCTCCCCCTTTCCTCTTCCATCTCTTCCATTTCCCCTCCCCCTTCCCTCTCCCTTTCTCTCCTCTCCTCTCTACCATTCTTCATCTCTCCCTCTCTCTATATCTCCACTATCACCACCACCATCACCTCCCTCCTCCAACCAGCAGCAACATCTACTGGACAAGCTCCTCAGACCTGGAAGAGGGAACCTCCTCTTGCCTTCTTTTCCCCTAGCCCCGCGTTAAATTTCAGGTAGGAAGTCTTGCCTCTGAAATTCATATCAGCTCATTTACCGAGAGGGAAAAAATGTCCTCGGGACTGGAGCGGATTCAGAGAGAAATGTATTTAATTTAAAATAACTCACTTCGGGGAGTTCGGAAGCAGGAAGAAGTACACTTAAATAATTGATCAGCCCGGGACTGAGGAAAAAGAAGCCGGAGGGAGGGAGACAGATTCAGCCCAGTGTAACGTGCTTAAGTGAAAACACGCAAATACACACACGCGCGCGCGCACACACACATACACACACACACACACACACACACACACACACACACACACACACACACACACACACACACACACACACACACACACACACACACACACACACACCCTCGCCCTCGCACTCCCTCGAGAGGGCTCCCAACGGTCTCTCTGAAGCCCCAAGCAGCACTTAATTAAAAAAAATGAAATATACAAAATCCAGAGGGACACCCCCCGCCCCCCAGCCGAGGAGCTGCCCCATCCCATGACCCCATGTCTGTGTGAACACAGACACACACACCTCACACACGTCCTCGGGTGGTTGTATAACGGACTCCTACCGTCCCCCGCCCAGATTAATCCGCTTTGGAGATTAGCTCTGAGCCCTACAGTGGGTCTGGGGAGGTGGGGGGGAGCGGGCCGGGGGAGGATGGTCCTTAGTCCTACCACCATCACCCCGCCCCATCCCCGAGACTACTGACTGGCAGGCCTCAAAGGCCCTATTATACCAGGCTCCCCATCCTCTGCCCTTCAGCCACTCAGAAACAGACCCTGCCCCACCCAAGGGTAACTACCCATCTCCCCCAAACAAATGCATACCCCCTAGGTCGTCCAGTGAGGGGCTTTCTCCAGATCCATTCTCAGTTCCCCTCTCTCCCCCATCCACCCTTCATCCCTCCACTGGCAAGAGCCGCAAAGTTTACTTAGCAAAAAAAGACCCTCCCCACGATCTACATGCTGCTTTTTTCCCTGCCTTCTCGATTTTGAGAGCTCACATACACTGATACTCGGTGGTAGAGAATGATTTACATCTTCAGTCCACCCAATCCGGCTCCTCATTTTCAGTTTGGGCTGGACTGAGCAACTATTGGGTGTAAAGGTCCCCGTTCTGTCTAGTTCGGCTTGGGGGGGGAGGGGTCAGGGGAGGGAGATATGGGGAGGATGGGGGTGGGGGAGGGATGGTTTGGTACCATGGTTTGGTAGCTCTTGGGAATCCCCACCTTCCTAAATCCTCCCCCTTGGAAATTAATAACTAGAAGGACCAAGCACTTCAATTGACAAGGAAATATATTTGATAATAAATATTTTCTAGCTCCTATCTGTACAAATGCACTTTACAAATAATTACAAGCAGATATAATAATTTTTAAATGAAATTTTCCCTTTAACTTCTATTTCCTTTTTGCCTTATGGACCCAAAAAATGCAATTTTGTCAATTGAACAGTTTGATCCTTCAAAATATTCTTAATTCTGGTCCTCCTAGTATTATAATCAGGGAGTCAAATGGGAGGGAGGGAGCTGACAGGGAGAAAGCCATAGTAAGTTTGAAATGGGCAGTAACAGCCAACTTCTTCTTGGAGCAGGGCTGTGCAGTCTGTGTATTATACTAGCCTTTATCATGTTCCTTTCTTTTTTCCTTCTAAAAGATGGTTCATTGCTATTTGGCTTTTGGGAAGGGTAGTTCCTATTCCCTCCCCCAGACCAGAGTTATGTTCTCCTGCCTTCTTCCCAATAAGACTTATCCCCTCCTCTTGGCCTACTAATTCCAATCCAATCCACTCTTAAAGACCCTAAGCTCTCATTTTGCACTCATAATAACAGCGATAACCATAATGGTTAACATTTGTAATTGCCCTTTTCAGCATGTCATCTCACAACAACCCTGTGTTAGTACATGTATTACAGAACCACAGAATTTGAGAGTTGAAAGAAATAGCAACAACCCATAACCAAAAGGAATCCTGATTTGGGTAAATGGTCATTTAACCTCTCCTGCAAGGAGGGAGAGTTTTTGGCCTCTCTAAGCACCCTCTTACACTTTGGTTTTTTGTTTTGTTTTGTTTTGATTTTTAACTGATATAATAGAACAAGTATTTCTGTAACATAGGATATTTTTTTAATTGCACATGAAACTGCAAACCTATTATGTACAACTTGCTTGCTATTCCTTTTAAACATATAATGATATTATCATGTAAATGTCTTTCTCCCCCCCCCCCATGGCTACCATTAGGCTTAAATATATATATATATATAATTCTATACATACTTCTATTTATCTATTTCTCTGGACTTAGGATCTAAGTCTAACAGATCTAACTGTTAGGAAGTTTTGCACATTAAGCTTAAATTTGTGTCTTTGCAATTTCCATCCAATGCTTCTAGTTATGCCCCCTAGGTCTAAACCAGTTTCATCCTTCTTCCACTTGCTATCACTTCAGGCTGAAGGAGCTTCATGGTAGCTCTTGGGAATCCACCGGAGTCCTTGCAATCTTCTCTTCAGGATAAATATCCCTAGTTCCTTCGATAAAGCCTCATCTGAGACCTATACTCCTGGTGCTTAGCAGAGTGCAAGGCCACAAGTGCTTAATAAAGGCTTTATCTATATGACATGGAGTCAAAGCCATTTACCAATCTGATGCCCTCCTATGGAGGTGGGTGCCTAGAACTGAATAAAATAATATAGATGAATTCTGATGAGGGCAGAGTATAGAGAAATTATCACTTCCACATTCCTAGAAACTATCCCTTTCTTGATGTAACCCCAAATCAGATTATTTGTTTTGCCTGCCACTGACTCATACTGAACTTGAGGTCCACTAATACTGTTAGATCATTTTCAAACAAACTTCCATCTAACCACGGTATGTTGTAAAGCAGATTCAGATCATCATTCCCATTTTATAGTAAAACTGAGGCCAAGAGGTAAAGTGACTAGTTCAAAGCTACACAGCAAGTAATTGTCAGAGTATTCACCAGACTGAATTTCTTATATTCCTCTCATCCCACCCTAACTTACACCAAACTTTTGATAATAAATATTTTCTTGCTCCTATCCATACAAATGCACTTTACAAATAATTACAAGCAGATATTATAATTTTCTGTTAAAGCTGCCATTATCCTTCCAGTCAAATATGTTCACAACTTTGGGGTAATCCTTGCTCTCCCCTTCCTCTCACCCACCATAACCAATCAGTTCCTAAGACTTGATAGTTTTATGTCCACATGTCTTGTATCTTTTCTCTCCTCTCCACTGATACAGTCTTTCCACTAGTTCAAGCCCTCATCACCCTTCACCACTATCTCAATAAACTTATCAGTTCTCCTTTCTGATTCCCTCTGATCTTCAATCCATCCTCCACTCAGCTGTCAAAATTACTCACCTAAAGTGGAGCTCTGATCAGTCACTCTCCTACTAAAAAAATCTTTTAGAATAAAATAAACACTCCTTTCTTTGAAATCTGGCTCCAAACTACTTTACAAGTCTTACTCATCATTTTCTCCATTATAATCAAACTGGCTTCCTATCTGCTTCTCATACATGCCATTCCATTTCCCACCCCCGTGCCTTTGCATAGTCTGTCCCCCCTGCCTGGAATACTCCCCACTCTGCCTTATCTTTTTACATAAAGTTTTTCCTTCCTTCCTTCCCCCTCTCAGTTGTTAATATTTTCTTCATTTTTAAATTATCTTGTATTTACCTGTCTATGTACAAGCTATATTCTCCCTACCAAAAGAAGAATATTTGCTTCTTAAAGGAATTGTGTTGTTTTTTTTCATTTTGTCTTTGCATCCTCAGTACCAAGCAATTCAACTCCATTCAATAAACATTCATTAACTGCCTGCTCTGTGCCAGGCACTGTGCCAAGTGTCTTGCACACAGTAGGAGCTTAACAAACAGTTATTAATGTTGAAGCTGAGGCAAGGACAAAACCCAAGCATGTACTGCTTGATATTATTACTAAATTTCCATGTTGTCTAATCTTTGAGGGCAGGAACTATTTATACATCCCTTTGTGCCCCACCTGGTAGATGCTCAATAAATAGGATTTAATAGGATCATATATTCTGAGAGACAGAAAGAGAGACAGAGACAGAGAAAGAGAGATTGAGAGACAGAGACAAAGAAACAGAGACAGAGAGACAGAGAGACTGAAAGACTTTAGATGTCATTTATTACAAGTCATTTTTTACCCAAAATAAGAAACTCTTCTACAAATTATGCAGAGACTGGACCATCATGACTTGATGGGGATCTCATTACCTCATGGGGTTTACCATTACATTTTTGGACAATTCTAGTAGTTAGAAATCTTATGTAGATCATTCCACATAACTCATTCATTAGGCGTAATTCTGCCCTCTTGATATATCCCCAGCACTTAAAACAGGGACTGGCACATAGTAAGCATTTAATAAATGCTTATTGGCAGCTGCCTGACTGACAATGTTTATTCCCCTTTCATATGGTGGCTCTTCAGATATTTGAAGACACTTCAGGTGTCTACCCTTTCCACTCCAATTCCTCCATAAACTCCTCCTCCAACCAATGATAGCCTTGAGGTCACCCTGCATTCTCAAAGGCTATAGCAATGGAGTTCAAGATCTATCCGATTCTACCATGGTGGAAAGGCTTTGAGTAAGGTCAGGGAGGAGATTTCAATAGCGCTTCTTTCAAATATTTCTTAAACGAAGTGGCTTCTCCACACTCTGATCCTCCATAAGCACTTAACTTGTCAATGGCCCTACTTTGCTGATCGATTAATTAATCGATTAAGAGGGAAGTAAAGGAGGAAAACCTCAAACCTGTCTATTTGACTTCAGATTAAAGGTTGGATAGGGAAGGGGACTTTGGAATTAATGATTGAGGGCTATGGGAAGAACTTAGCAGAGTTCCTGGCACTTTGAAGAGCCAGGAACCACTTGGCAGTTAATCTCAGGGCCCTGCAACAAAATTATGGATCATGGAACCTCAAAGTTGAAAAAGAACCTTAGAAAGCACCAAGTCCAACCTGTACCTGATGGCAAATTCCTTCTACAACCTGCCAGTATTCTTCTGATTTTTCCTTAAATACCTCGAGTAGGTAAGGCAATTTTATGGAAATTTTTCTGATCTCCATCAAAAATATGCTTCACTGAAACTTCCATTCACTGCTCCTAGATCTCCTCCCCTGGGTTCAAACAGAATGAACCTTATCTTTTTTCCACATGACAATCCTTTAAATATTTGAAGGTAGAATCATGTCTTTTCTAAGACAAATGTCCCCAGTTTTTCCAACTCCATATGACATTATCACAAGATCTTTCACCAGTCTGGTTGCCCTTCCCTAGACATTCTCCACTTAGCCACTTATTTTATGTAGCTAAGTGGCATGGTGGATAAGATCTCTAGACCTAGAGTCAAGAAGACCTGAGTTCAAATCCTGCCCCAAACACTTATTGGCTATCATTTAATCACTGTCTGCCTCAGCATCTTCATCCGCAGAATAAGGATAATCATAACCCTTCCTTCAGAGAGTAGTTGTGAGGAACAACAGAGATAATCTATGTGGGATCAGTCAGGAAACTTTAAAGTGCTATATAAACGTTAGCTATCATGATTGTCGATGCCTTTCTTATAATTCAGCTCCCAGAACAGAACATAATATTCCCTATGCCATTCACCTAGGACACAGTGCAGAAAGATGATGATTCCCCTTGTTCCGGACACTATGCCTCTCTTTATTCAATCTAAGATTGAATTACCTTTCTTCACAGTCATAAAAAATAAGAACTGACATTTGTATAGCCCTTTCAAGTTTGCAAAGCTCTTAATGTACATATTTTTTGAGTCTCAAAACAAGCCTGTGAAACAGGCACTACTAGCACTTTGCAGATTAAGAGACTGAGGCCCAGAGAAGTCTTGCCAGAGTCACACAGTTAGTAATAATCCGTAGGTTTTTCTGACTCCAAGTCTAAGTCTCTGGCCTCTACATCATTTAGCTAAATGAATAAATGAAAATGTTCAGAGAATGAATGAATAAATGAATGAATGGAAAAAACATATATTAAGGACCTACTTTATGCCATGCACTGTCATAACATGCTATTGATTCATGATAAACTTGCAGTCCTCAAGGACCCCCAGATCTTTTTCATAAAAACTGCCATCTAGGCAGTTGTGGATGGCATAGTGAATCCAGTGCAGAACTTAGACTGAGTTCAAAACCTCCCTCAGACACTTGCTAGTTGGGTCTAGCAAGTTACTTAAACTTTCTTAGCCTTGGTTTTCCCATCTATAAAATTGGGATAACAGTAGCAGACCTCATGAGGCTGTTGTGAGGATCAGCTATAGGTAAAGTTATCTGTAAACTTTAAAGCACCATATAAATACTTGTTATTGTTCAGTAATGTCTAATTCTTTCTGACTCCATTTGGGAGTTTCTTGGAAAAGATACTGGAGTGTATCATTTATTATTTATCCTTTCCTTCTCCAGCTCAAATTACAGATGAGGAACCTGAGGACAACAGAGGTGAGTGACTTGCCCAAGGTCACAGAGCTAGTAAGTGTCTGAGGTCAAATTTGAACTCAGGCCCTTCTGACTCCAGGGCCCCTAGTTCTACCTGCACCTCCTAGTTTACTCCTCTGGAATAGTTATAGACGTTGTCTTGATAAGCATTCTTACAGCTTTCAAAGTTGTCTGTGCTTACAATGTTGTTGTTATTGTACAAATTGTCGTCCTGGTTCTATTTATTTCGTTCTTCATCAATTTCAAAGATTCATCAAAATTGTTCTTTTTGTGATGTTGGCATAACAATGTAAGGTTCTGGTCTGTCATACTTCAGTCTGTCATACTTCATTTAAGTCTTTCTACGTGTCTTTGAAATCCTCCATTTCTTCATTTCTTACTGCACAATAGTGTTCCATCACATTCATATGCCACAATTTGTTCACCTCCCCATGTATGTATGTGCACATACCCTGACCCCAGCCCTAGCACACACACACACACACACACACACACCCTGAACTACATCCCCAAACCAGGCTTACAAGAAACACACCCACATTCACAGTGGCTAATCATTATAATTGCAGACAATTGTTTCTATGTAAATTTAATTAAAAGTTGTTTCCGGCCTGATAGTTGATGTTCATTCAGCTCATTAAAAGCCTAATCTTTAAGAATCAGCAGTTAAAAAGCAAACAACTTATTAGCATCTCATTGATTCATCCCAGGCTCTTTCCTTCTCCTGGTAATCCTGAATTTGAGGGCTAAAATATATTAAGGCAGAAAAGAAGCTTTCTAGAACAGTAGGAAATGACAAACCCTATATTATAGCCTTGTAAATTAGAACATGATGACACTGTATTCGGGCAGATGGTGGAAAGAGAGAAATTAGGCTGTAAGCAAATAAAATCTTCCTTCCACCACTATCACCATCACTGCCACCAGCAATCACCCTCTACCTCATACTGCTGATTTTTTCTCCTCTCCTAGCTAGCTTGCATCCTGGGTGGTGCTTGTGGACATTTTGTGGACTGAAGGATTTAGGGGATTCTATCTGCAAGGTTCTATTACCTTGGCTTTTTAATACAGTAATTCCAAAGGAGTTTATCCTTTAGCATCTTTATGGCATTTTAAATTTCAGAGAGCTACATTTCACACTGAAAAAAATCAAATTGACTCTACTTCATAATTGATTTCATTTTGTATTACCATGGACATTTTTTATAACTGCCTAAGTCATGTTTTATTGTCTCTGAGTTAACTTTAAAAGTTCAGTTTTTCTGTGAAATCAATCGTCTATTCTTACATCAAGGAAATCTGTTATCTCTATCCCATTTCAAGGAAGTCTGCTCTGTTAACTCTGTCCTTCAAGGATGTCTGGTTTGTTAACCATGTAACACCAACTAATCGTGCAGGTGTTCCCAATCCGTCAGGAACAAGATGGAAGGAGGGGTGCTTGCTAGCCCCACATACCCAATCTCCAGTCAATCATATTGTTTCCCCATCTATGAAGATACCTATTACTATAGATTCTACCCTTTTTGTCTATAAAAATAATCTGTAAACCCCTCCTTGGGTCTTAGCTATTCATGAAGCTGAGAATCTATTGGCAAATTTGCACTTTGCTAATAAATCAGTCTCTCTTGGAGCTTTGTGCCTCGGTTTACCTTCATTTCAATCTTGACGATATATATTTCCAACTAAGTGTTTAAGAGATCCAGTTACAGCTTTCAGAACTACCTTTCTAAAACCAATCAAAAGACTGCAATACTTTATCTTCACTTTCTGGCCCAGGCCAAGGCCATGGCTGAAAAGGAAAGAGCAGTAACTCAGGAAAACTTATGCATGAAGGGAAACTTAACTCTGAGACAAAGTGAAATGAGAGACCTAAAGCCCTAAGCCACAGGAGAGTCCTTGGACTGGAATTATTTATGGACTGAAGGATCCCCTACCTCTGTATCTCAATGCTTCCTAGTCAAGAGGACCTGCTCACCTTGGCCAGCCCAGAGCAGAAGACAGGATGAGACACTCCCCAGGAGGCTAAGGGGCATGTGAGCTGCAATATTTGCTATAATTTGCACTCATCTGCCTATCCAGCCTTATCTCCCATCAGAGACAGTTAGGAAAAGAAGAAAGGGAATTGGATTTAGAATAATAAGACCTGGTTTGAGTCCTACATCAGACATTGGGACACTCACTCCTTCATTCACCTTCTGAAAAATTGGAATAATACTAACTTGCATTTCTATAGATGAAGTACTTTCTCCACAACAACCCTATGAGGTACATTGTTCAACTATTATGATCCATATCTTGTAATTCAAGGACCATGGGGATTAAGTTACCTGCCCAAGGTCATGTACTAGTAAATTTGGGAACCAGGAATAAAGAACAGCAATAGTAATAACGTTGTATATTTCTTCAAGGTTTGCTAAGGGGTTACATATATTATCTCATTTGATATTCAGAACAACACTCTAAGGTAGATGTTATTAGGGATAGAAATGAGACCTGTGATTTCAATGACACAGGGAAAATCCAGGTGAGGAAATTCCATCAATGATGTCCAGTACTTTCTCTGAAACTCATACTCTTAAAAAGAGTTGGCAAAAACAGGGAGAGTATGACCAACTTGCCCAGGATCACACAGTCAATGTATGTCAGAGATAGGACCAGCCTTCAGGTGTTTAGCCACTGGGGAAATTTTTTTGGATATATCTATATAAACAACTTGATTTTTAAAGTTTTATAGATTTAGACATAAAGGGTTATTACATAAGCAAATTAGGAAAGCATGGAATAATTTACCTGTCACATCAATGGAAAAGGGAAGAATTTGTGACCAAACAAAAGATAGAGAGTGTTATGAGATGTAAAATGGTTGATTTTGATTACATTAAACTAAAAAGGTTTTTACACAAACAAAATCAATGCAGCCAAGATTAGAAGGAAAGCAAAAAGCTAGGGGAAAAATTTTACAGCAAGTAACTCTGATAAAGGCCTCATTTCTCAGATATATAAAGAACTGAGTCAAATTTATAAGAATTCAAATTATTCCCCAATTGATATATGGTCAAAGGATATGAACAGGCATTTTTCAGATGAAGAAATTAAAGCTATCTATAGTCATATGAAAAAATGCTCTAAATCACTATTAATTAGAGAAATAAAAATTAAAACAACCCTAAGGTACTACTTCATGTATATCAGATTAGCTAATATGACAGAATAGGAAAATGATAAATGTTGGAGGGGCTATGGGAAAATTGGGACATTGTTGATGTAATTGTGAAGTGATCCAGCCATTCTGGAGAGTAATTTAGAACTATTCCCAAAGGGCTTTAAAACTTCATACACTTTGACTCAATGATATTAATATTAAGTCTGTATCCCAAAGAGATTTTTTAAAAGAGAAGAGGATATATTTATACAAAAATATTTGTAGCACCTCTTTTTGTGGTGGCAAAGAATTGGAAATTGAGGCCATACCCACCCATTGGGAAATGACTGAACAAGTTGTGATCTACGATTGTAATGGAATACTATTGTGCTATAAGAAATGACAAGCAGGATGGTTTCAAAAACCTGGAAAGACTTACATGAACTGATGCAAAGTGAAGTGAGCAGAACCAGGAGAATGTTGCACATGGTAACAGCAATATTGTATGATAATCAATTGTGAATGACTTAGCTATTCTCAGGAATACAGTGATTCAAGACATTTCCAAAGGACTCATGATAAAAATGTTTCCACCTCCAGAGAGAAAACCTGTGAAGTCTGAATGCAGATCAAAGAGTCACTTTATTTTTTTTTCTTTTTGAGGGTTCTATTCATTTATTTAGGTCTGTATTTTTATAACATGACTAATATGGAAATTTTTGCACAATTATAAATGCATAACCTATATCAAAGTGCTTGGTATTTCAAGGAGGGGGAAGAAAAGGGAGGGAGGAAGAGAATCTGGAATTCAAAATAAAAAATAAATGAATGTTTAAAATGGTTTTACATCCAAGTGGAAAAATAAAATTATTTTTAAAAAGAGAAATAAAGAGATTGGACAATATAACCTCTAAGGTTAAAAAAAATAAAATGTATTACAAAATTCATGGGCACATGTGAAATATACTGATTTACCATTACATTGTAGTGTAAATTAAAATAAATATAAGAAATACAAAATTGAACTTGAATATATATTCCAAAATGTTGTGTCTTCTAAAGTATTCAAAATTTTCATTCACATCCTTGAATAATCTCACTAAATGAGGTTCAGGATATTTTTAAAGACCTGAATATAAATGAATATTTTGTTACTATCAATACTTTACTTTTGATAATCTATTACAACAAACTAGGGCAGTTAGGCAGCATAGTAGATATGAGATGTGAGAAGGAAGACTCATCTTCATGCATTCAAATCCTTTCTCATTCACTTCAACTGTGTGACCTTGGGCAAGTCACTTAACCCTGTTTGCCTCAGTTTCCTCATCTACCAAATGAACTGGAGAAAATGGCAAACTATTCCAGGAACTTTGTCAAGAAAACCCCAAATGGGGTCACAAAGAGTTAGATACAACTGGGGGAAAAATGACTGACTGAACAACAAACTAAGTAAATTTGGTCTCCTTCAGAACCCTAAAGCACGTTCCTGTATATTTGTATTCATATTTGGTGTTTTTATCATCTCAGTAATAGGTATTAGCACAAAGAATGGTGTAGCAGAAGGGGGGACAGGAAAATCTATAAAGCAGCTCAATATTATTATGTCTAGGTTATGTTACCATGCAACCAGTGATTAGTATATTTGATAGAGTTTTCATATAAATGTTCACAAAAACATCCTCTTCACTGCATCCAAAGTGTTGTGGGTTATTTCTGGTTTTGTTTTTCGCTTTTTCAAATAAGTCCAGGGTTTTGATTTTTGCCAATAATGGCATTCATATTTTCAGTGGCCTCCTCTCAAGGTCATGCAGCATTAAACAGAAAATTACATTTTAAACAATTTTCTAATGTAGAAGTACAGTGAACATAACTGTGATCTCACATTTTTAGCATGTTTTTATAGGATGTCCCTCCTTCCATTGTTCAAATATAAGATCAAAATCACTTGATCTTGGATTTCTATTGTGCACTAAACATACACCTTTAAAATACAGGAAAAACTGACAGCATTTTTGACGAGCTTTTTTGGAACAAAGGGACATATCTTGAAAAGGGGAATGATTTCATAAAATATGAGACCTATATGAACCCTAACCATTCAGTGGTTATTCAAGTAATTATATAATCTTAGCTTCTTCGTGTCCTTGCCATAGAAAAACTTTACAAAGATTTGGTTCCAGCTGCATGGTACCTTGCCTTGAAATTCTCCCTTACACAAAAATCATTGCATTGATATTAGTGAATGCTAGTGATGCCACTTATAAGTACTGTGCCCCACATGGATTATGATGATAGCCCAAAGTGAATTGTTCCCCCTTCCCCTGCTCATCCTCCTGGCTATTCATGTGAGACAAGGGTGAAGGCAGAGATGGTGGCAGAAGGCATGTGGGAGATGAGTTGAAGAGGAGGGGAGAAGAGATAGCCCACAGAGAATAGCCTCAATTTTTTTTCAGTGAACTATGAGGCAAGGTTCTCAGTTGAGAGAATGGGGAAAGGGGGAGCCATGGGAGGCTTAAGGAGGGATGAAAAGGTTTTGAAAAGGAGATGTAAAAGAATTGCCCTGTAGTAGCAAGAACTCAATTGAAATTGTGTAACATAAGCTTATGGTGGATATAGTCAGCATCATTATGTGACTTTTCTTCAGCATCATACTAGTAGGAACAGAGGCAGAGAATAGTGGGATTGATAAAGGACTGAGTCTTGGCAGGGCAAGATCAGTGATAGGATAAGGAGGGAAGAGATTCAAGAGAACAGTGTAGAGTTTGTTCACTAGGGAGTCAAGATGGAGATGGGAGGATAGTATAGCCACTGTAAGGATGATGACCTGGGGAAAATGAGGGGTTGAGGGATTGGAAGTCATGTGGGGGATGAAGAACAGGGTTTGGGGTTGCAAGGTGGAGAGATAAGTGAAATGATAACAGATTGGTGTCAGACAAGGTAATTCCAGAGTTCATAAACATGGAAATGGAGCATTCATGGGTGATAGCAGGATCCAAAATAGGACCATCTCTGTGCAGCTGAGGTGGGGTAGAGGAGTAGGTCATGGGAAATGAGCAAGTTGAGGAAGTGGGAGGTAAGATTGTGATACTGAGTATCATTATCTAGACTCAAGCCCCTTAGTATGAGAGCAGGAGTTGGGGAGAAAAAGAAAGACTTCACTGAACTCATTGAGAAAAGAGAGGGAGTGTCCTGGAGGTCTGTAGAAAACAGCTACCAGAATATTGATTTGGGTAGCAGATACAGGAAAGATTACTGAGTGATGGTAGAACTAGGAGTATTCCAACTCCCCCACCTAGACCTGTGAACAAGTACAAAGAATCTGGAGAAATTTGGGAAGACATATCAACTGAGGCAGAGGTAGTTAAGAAAAGCAGGAGAATAATTTACAAAATGACCACAATAATGTGAAGGAAAACAATGGGAAAAGTCTTCAATACTTTGATTAATGCAGTGACCAATCATGATGTCAGAGACTTGCTTCCCATCTTCAACTTAGAGGAGCAGAATGGGGCAAATACTATCAGACATGGCCAATGTGTTGATTTGCTCTGCTTAATTGTCCTTTCTTACAAGGAAAGGTTATATCGGGGGAGAGGAGTTTGGGGGTTAGGGGTCATGGGAAGGAGGGGAATTTCAGTAAAACTTTAAATAATAATAATAATAGTTAACATTTGTATAGCACCAAATTTGTGTTGGGCACTGTACATATATTATCTCATTTGGTTCTTTTTTTGGGGGGGGTCTTTTTGGAGGGAGGAAAGCAGGGCAATTGGGGTTAAGTGACTTGCCCAAGGTCACACAGCTAGTATTGTGTCCAAGACTGGATTTTAACTCAGGTCCTCCTGACTCAAGGCTGAGCCACCTAGCTGCCCCTATCTCATTTGATTCTTACAGCAATCCTGCAAGGTAGGTGCAATTATTATCCCCATTTTATAGATGAGTAAACTGAGGCAAACAGATGTTAAGTGACTTGCCCAGTCATACAGGTAGTAAGTGTCTGAGGCTGGATTTGAACTAAAGTTTTCTTGACTCTAGACCACTGTGCCACCTAGATGCCTAAAAAGACAAAATAAATAAAATATTTTTTTAAATGATAACATCCATAGGTATCTGGGATATGTGTGAGTGTTATTGTCCCATTTATCTCTCTGTCCATTGTTGTAGTCATTATGAAGACTGTCGTCTTAGTTCTGCTTATTTCACTTTCCATCAGTCCCATATAATTATGTCTATTCACCATAGTCATCATTTCTTATGGTTCTGTAATTATTCATTATATTCATGTACCTCAATTAGTTTACCCATTCCCTCATTAGTAGATACTTACTTTGTTTCTCATTCTTTTACTATCACAACAGCACTGCTATAAATATTTGGGTATATATAAGAACTTCCTTCTTCCCCTGACCCCCTTTCCCCATTATTTGATACCTAGCAGTGACATCTCTGGGTTAAAGGGTATAGACATTTTAGTAACTTTCCTAGCATAATTGAGAGCTGCTTTCCAAAACGACTCTTCTGATTCACAGTTCCACCAGCAGTTTTCTATGCCTGTATTTCTCCAACCATTTCAACTTTGACTATTCCCATCTCTAGCCATTATTGTCAATTTCCTGAGTTTGAGATGAAAATTCAAAAATTTTTTGATTTGCATTTCTCTTAAAGTGATTTGGATCAATTTTTCACTTGGTTGTTAATAGTTTGCAATTCATCTTTGGAAAACTGTTTATTTACGTCTTGTGACCACTTATCCATTGGGATATGGCTTTTGGTCTTGTATGTTAGTAGTAATTCCCTATATATCCTGGATATCGGACCCTTAAGAAAAATAGTTAGGGGCAGCTAGGTGGCACAGTGAATAGAGCACTGGTCCTGGAGTCAGGAGGACCTGAGTTCAAATCCCGCTTCAGACACTTAACACTTACTAGTCATGTGACCTTGGGCAAGTCACTTAACCCCAATTGCCCTGCATTCCCCCCTCAAAAAAAGCAAAAATAAATAAAATTTAAGAAAAATAGTTGATATAAAGTTTTTCCCAGTCAACAATTTCTCTTCTTGTTCTAGATGCTGTAGTTGGTGCAAAAGCTTTTCAATTCCATGGAGCTGAAATTTTTCATCACCTAGAGATGGATGGCTAAGAATTCACCCCTTAGTCATAGTTGTGAATCCAATCTGGATTCCTTCTAACTTTTTATGCTATGGGCTTTAATATTCAGTCACAAACCATTTTTGAGTTTATTGTGGTATATGGTATAAGATAATTGTCTAAACCTAATTTCTGCCAAACTGCTTTCAAGTTTTCCTATTAATTCTTGTCAAATAGGGACTTCTTACCCAAGTAATGTATGTTCTCAGATATGAGCAACAGATTATTTAGTTCACTTGTTTCAGATTTTCCTTTATCTAATTGGTTCCAGTAATTTTTTTTTCTATTCTACCAAATAGTTTGATGATTACTAATCTATAGTATACTGAGATCTGGAAGTCATTTCTACATTTTCCATTATTTTCCTTTAGATTCTAGATTTCTCCAAAATCAATTCTGAAAGTTCATTATAATCCAAAAGAAAACAGAAGCCAGCTGCTCCTTCACACAGGGGAAAGGAAGACTAGCCCTGCTCTCTAAAGTGGGGGTTCCATCATCCCTTGACACTAGCCCACAAGACCTGGGAATGAAAGTCTGTAGTCCTTGTGTAAAGAGAGATATACAAGCACACACATACAAAGGGGCAACTGTATACACAGAAACATACAACCAGGCCCATGGGAGCACACACACACATGCATAGAAAATCACAGGTTCACACATGTGCACCTACAGCTATTTTTTAAAAAAGATCTTAAATAGAAATGTGTAATACAAGACGAATTCTCTTCATCTGTGGTGCGACTGCTTCTTTCTTTTAGAATTCTCACTGTTTCAATGTCTCTTCCTCTGAGTCTCTCTCTGTTTCTTGTGGTTGTTAAACATCATTAGAGGCATTTTAAAGAATCAATGGGAATGGAGTTAGTGCAGGACCAGTCTCAATAAATCTGGAAAGAGGCAACAGAATGGCCCAGGAAATAAATTCAAATTCATCATTTAACCATATTGATTACTTCGAAGTCCTTGTTTGCTAAGATTTAATGAGGAGGGTTTGAAGGAAGCACCATCATCTGAAGGCCCCTCAATCAGATAAGGCTAGTCCTTAAATAAACCACTCAAAAGGCTCCTCCCACTCTGTCCTGTACCTCCTCCTCCTCCCCACCCCCATCCATGAAGGACTATAACTCAATAGTTTCATACAGAGAATTAAAGTATTCCCCAGTGCTCTGAACACCTGACAAATTCTTCTAGATAATCCCTTCTCCCTCTCTCCCTCTTTCTCCCTAACTGTATCAGTTCATCTCTCTCCATCTCCTAATTGTTTCTCCTTTCTCTTCCTTTGTCCCCTGAGCTTAGTGGGCTGAGTGACTTAAGGAGAAAGTGTATTCATATTTGCCTGGAGCCTGCTTTCTCCCAGGCAATGGGTGTGTGTCCACAGACAGGACTCAGAGTACAGCTGGAGCTGTCAATGCCCCCAACCCTGGGAATTATTTGGGGCCACTAATTAGCATGTAACTCACAAACCTTAATTAAGCTGCCAGGCAGTAAATACGAATCACTCACATGGTCCCCAGAGGATAGAACCTTCCTTTGGCCTGAAGGCTCCCTGCACAGCTGGCAGAGAACCCAAGAGCCCTCTCTCATACCTGGGGAGGGCCTCAGGAATCCCCCCAACCCCAGGGAAACACATTAAAATTCCTAAGATGTCATCAAAGCTGATTAAAAAATATATATCAAAACTGCTTTAAGAAGGAGAAAAGGGACCCTTTCACTAGTGATGCCCAATTATTTGTATGGTACTTTCACTGATGAAGGAAAAAAAAAACATAAAGAAGTGGGGAGGGGAGTCTAAAAAGGAGAAAGGAAACAAGTCAGGGGATGGGATTAGCAAATTTCAGCAAATAGAAAGGAGTGTGTTTAATAAATGCTGATGGGATTTTGGAAGAGGAGGGTGAGGTAGGAGGGGAATGGGGTGCATGTTTATTGCTTGAGCCCAGTTGGAGTAGCTAAGGCTTTGTCCCAGCCAATGTCTTATATCTGTATTATGCCTCATGGTTCTCTGACAGCCCTGCCCCTCCCCATAAGGGGGTTGGGAGAGGGCAAGGGAGGTGGCATTTCATCTAGCAGAGGTGGAGGGAAAAAGGGGATGGGACAGATTTTCTCCTTCTCTTGGCATCTTTGTTCTGTGGCTCTCAGTCACCTTACTTTTCCATCACTACCATATTGCACTCAGATTAAAAAAAAAAAATCCCATTTAGACTTCTGGAAAACAGAGGGCGCAATTGAGATTAGTCAGAGAAAATTGCTTGTGCTATATTTCCCACTGATGACCGGGTTCAAGTAGGATTTTATGATTGAGTAATGAAGACTCCTCATTCTCTGGCTCATTCCATTGCTTATGACCCACTTGTCCATGTGGAGAGTGGGCTTGGAGTTGCTGGATCAGAGATTATTCAGGAAGAGTCCTTCCTCAGGCTAAATGTTTGGAGATAGTAAGCGAAACTGTGTTAGGCACCAGGACTCTCTTCATTCCTAGTCTCAGCCCTAAGAAGTAAGGTTCCTTTTGCTCTATCACCTGGGAGTTCTAAAACAGTATCTCCTGGCCAACTCTGTGACTGCTTCCTTGTTCACATTCTAAATTATTCACTCAATTTCTCAGAAAGAGTTATTTAAAAAAAAAAACATATCTGCCACAGACAGGACTCAAGTACAGCTGGAGCTCTAAGGGACAAGATGGAGAGGACTTTGTCTTGATGCAAAGGTCTCCCTTGATCATCTAAACTATTTCCTTGCTTCAAGGGAGAATCAGGCAGCTCCCAGGTCCTGCAAGAAGAGATGGTAAATCTTTCACCTATTCCTCCCCCTACACCCTCCTCTTGACCCCGGCATTTGCAGAGATTAAAATGAATTTAATATTTCAGAATCTGGTATTTACAACCAAATGAGAAGCCAAGATTAAATACTTAGTTACAAAAATATAAAGATAACAAACCATGGAACATGTTAGAGTGGAGGAGGGGGTTGAAGATATTATAGATGGTTCATTTCAATCAGGTCTGACTCTTCATGACACCATTTGGTATTTTCTTGACAAAGCTATTGGAGTGGTTTGCCATTTCCTTCTCCAGCTCATTTTACGGATGAGGAAACTGAGGCAAGCAGGGTTAAGTGACTTGCCCAGGTCATACAGCTAGTAAGTATCTAAGGCTGGATTTGAACTCAGGTCTTCCTGATTCCAGGCCCAGCACTCTATCCACTGCACCACACAGCAAGATAGAGAGGATCAGAAGAGAGAGGACCAGGTGCTGGGGTGAGGTTGGGGAAGCCCAGGAGTTTCCTTACCTGCCTGGAGAGTCCCTTCTTGTTAGAATCCCTATAACTGGAGGTCTTCAACTTGAGACTAGGTGACCATTTGTTAGGGATGTGAAGAGGGGATTTCTATCCAGGTATGACTTGGTCAAGAGGACCTCTGAGATTTATTCTGTAATTCCTTGAAGGCTTGTCATCCTAGTCTGGGTCAACATTCAGTCTTACAGTTCCTTCCACCCCAACAACCCTTTCCTCCCAAACCTGAGTCACCACCATTTTTGTATCCATGGTCCACTTGGGGTGATCATGACCCAGAAGTCTTCAATAAGTTTGTTTTTTCTTCCATTTGACTATTCAGTCACCACTTTCTCCTTCAAGACCCCCAGTCTTCCCAAACCTGGTCCCACCAAAGACCATATCCCTTCCTTGGACCCTCTTCTTATGTTACAGAGGAAGAAGGAGCTGACTGGATTGTAGGAGACCTGGGTTCTATCTATCCCGGCTCTGCTGCTAACTACATATTGAACCTAGGGTGATTTATTTCATTTCTCTGGCCCTGGATTCCTTATTCTTTTGCAAAACAAGGGGAAGATTATCTCTAAGGCTCCTTCCAACTCTGAACATTGGGGGTCTACAAGATCTCTACCAGCTTGGCTATGGTTAGCAGGAGACACAAACCTCTCACTTCTATCTTCTTAAGGATCAGGGATAGGTGGACATAACGCAACAGCATTCACCCAAAATGCATCTGGATATCTGGACATAGGTGACCTTTGAAGGCCACCTAGATGCTTTGGACTTTTCAGGGATTGGGGCTGAGAGCTGCTCGGTATTCTGAGACTGTGCAATTAGATTTTGAAAGGGTATCCAGCCCTCAGTGGAAGATTCCTGGATACTGAGGACAACAGACATTGAATTTGACATAATTCCACTCTGCTCTCCCCACTCCTCATCTCCTCACTTCCCTGAGTCAGGCCACATCATGCTCCATACTTAGCAAAGACCTACATGAAGAACAGCCCTTATTTAAACACCCCGTTCCTCAACATCATTCCAGTTAGAACCCCAAACTCATAGGATGCACAGAAGATAATGGCTTTAGAGCTAGGGAAAAACTAGCTGTGTGGCCTTGGGCAAGTCAATTAGCCATTCTGACCTCACCTTCTTCATTTGTCAAAAAAAAGAATTGAGTAGAGGGGCTAGATTATGAGCAAGCAATACCCTTACCTTTATGTAGTACTTTATAAACTACAAAGCACTTTCATATCCACTATCTCAAAGAACCTCACAGAATCACAAAAATAAAGAATTCTTTGAAGGGACCTTAGAGGTATCCAGTTTAACAGAAGAGAAACTTTGGGTCGCAGAGGTTAAGCGACTTGCCCAAGGCCACACTGCTAGTAAACGGAAGCCAAGACTCTAATCCAGGTCTTGCCTCCAAGCCCAGTGTTCTTTTGTTATGTAATTCTCTGCTGCCTCATTCACTCTACTCACAGATGTTTATTTAAGGTTCCTTTTCTCTTTTAAGGAGACTTTTATAAGGTTCCACTCCAAAATTCTATGGAAACAACTGTTCAACAGGGTACCCCACTGCACAAACTCTTCTGGGATGTTGTTGTCCCGTATTCTCACACATGCCTCTCATTCATCCCAAAGGGATGACGCCATTGCCAGCTTGTGGTCAAAATGTTTCCTTCAGAATGTCAGCAGCTTCATGAAGACATTTGATTCAACTGGGAACAATGGATGGGATTCCCCTAGCCTGCTACCATAAGCCCAGGGAGAGGGGAAGGCCTAAAAGACAGAGAATCTAATTTCCTGACCTCAACTATCCCCTAATAGTTTCAACAACGATAAATCACTCTACAACTCACATCTCTTACGGTTTGCTGTGTGTATCTGGTGTCCCCAAGCTAGACTATATGCTCCCGCAGGACAGGAATTATGTCCTATATGCCTTCACTTCGGACAAAGCTCTCCACAGAGGATATTCTGGAAACCCTTGCTGCTTGCTTAGTGGAAATGCCCCTGGGAAAGGGGATATTGCAATGATGTTCAGGTCCACCAGAGGACAGTGTTTCCATTGCTTTGCAATTCTGATGAGGCAGGTCTGCCAAAGAGCCTCCAATTATTCCCATCTTCTTGGACCCTGGTTCCTTTCAAGCCTTCTTTGGCTCATGTTTCCATTGCTCCTCTCCAGGTCAGAATGTATCCTCAAGGGCTATCGTGTGACCTAAAAAACAGGGTGAAGAGTTAGGTATGGGTATGGTCAAACCCACCCTTGCCTCCCCCCAATCATGGCCTGCTCAGAGAGAAGCAGCTAGCCCATCCTGGCAATCATAAACTCCCCACAATGAAAGGGCCTTCCAGAGATTTTTTTGACTCTTTCCCCTGATCCATAACCTTGGCCATGCTGAGCAGAGAGGCCTGAGAAAAGGCAACCAGGGGCCCCCACTTTTCACTGGGGAGCAACTCCCTATGTTGCAGACATTGTGCAGAGACAATTAACCAGTCTCTCTTTAAGGCAATGGTTAACCTGTGATCTGTGGACAGATTTCAGGGTTCCAGAGAATTCCTTTTTAAAAAATATTTTGATAATTGTATTTCAATATAATTGGTTTCCTGTGTAATCCTAGGTATTTCATTTTATGCATTTGAAAACATCATCCTGAGAAGGAGTCCATAGGCTTCACCAGACTGCCAAAGTGGTACATGGAACAAAATAAGATTAAGTACCCTCTGCTTTATAGAGACTTGTACAAATCCAATCCTATTAAGTAAAAGAAAATATTTCAAGTGCCAGGGGGTACCTCCTTTATTCTTAAAAAGATCCCAAGAAGATTCCATAGCCTCTCTCTCACTTGCAAATAATTATAATAGATGATGTATATACATACATATGTATATACACACATATACATACCTACACACATATGTGTGTATGTGAACACAGGCATATGTACACATCTACACATACACACATCATACATACACACACATGTAGCTTTGAAGCACTTTGCTCACATTTCCTCACTTGAGCCTTACTACTTTGTGAAGGAGGCATTTTACAGGTTAAGTAATTTGCCTCTGGTCATGTTGCTAGTAGGTAGCCCAAATCCATTTGAACTCAGGTTTTCCTGACCCCATGCCCAGCACATTCCCCAGTACAACATACTGGCTCTCCCAGTAGACACCTAAGCTCTGCTCTGTAGCTAACCAAACTCTCTCCAATGTAAGCCCCTCTCCTTCTGTTTCAGTCTCTTTGGAGATGGAGAGAAGCTCACTGGCATCTTCCTTGTGACAGCCCTTCAGATTCTGAAGGCTGCTTTACAAAGCCTGCCTCTGTCTGTCTTTTCACAATCATTTTTGGGTTGAGGCATCAGCGGGGGCAGGGGTGGGAAGCAGCCGAGCTCCGGCATGGATAGATGAAGCCTTACTCGCCTGTATAAATGGTGATGAGAGAATGATGCGACTGATTAAGCAGGGCACACATGGAATTGCTAATGAGTTTGATAAAATTTTAATTACCCCTTGTTCTGTGGGGCAGGCAGCAAACCATGAAAATAATCATCGTGTCAGGCTTTACCACCGCAGAGCTGTCAACCTAGAGGGAAGTGGGTAGGAGGGTATAGGGAGAGCTAAGATGGGGGGGAGGGAGGCAGGGAGGAGTCCTAGACCAAGAGTGGGTAGGCAGGCAGGCTACAACCCTAGGAATTCTGGTGGAAGTAGGCTTGTCTTCACTATTATTCCCTATCATTTCATCAGTTCTTGACTTATAGAATGACTTCTTTCTATTTCAGTGGGGCTTGAGGGTGGGTTTCTAAAATCTCTCTAACCCTGGGGTAGAAAGAAGATATATAAAAAGGGCAGGACCCTGCCAGGGACACCCAGCACCTTAGATGTAGAGACAAGATGAAAATCCAGATCCTGATTAGTTCTTAGAATCAAATCAGACCCAGAACATCTCCATGGATTCATCCCCACAGTTTGGACACCTGCCATCGGCCTCCCTCCTCAGAGTACGACCAGGAACTTCCCTCTCCTTTCCTTTCTTGCTTGAATAAGGAGGGTCAGGGGGATGAGGGAGTCTATTCCCTAGTACCTTGGTGGTTTTGACTTTGTTCCCACTGCTACAGCTCCATCCAGACAGGTCTGGGAGTACTTTACACTCCTCCTCAGGCAGACAGGGCTGCATCTGACACCACCACTTCTGCAGGACAATGGAGGCTGTGGGAGCAGAGAGGGCGAGGGGTCAGCACTGATCTCTGTGAGCACATATATGGTGAAGAGTAGGTCCATCCTCTTGCTGCTGAAGGGGACGAAGAGAGAGGCCTTCATGCCTTCAGTAAGGGCTACTTCCTTAAGAGTAGGGCAGGAACAAGAACCCCAAGGTCAGTCCGTGCCCTCTGCCAATGACAGGAGGGCTGAGGTGAGAAAAGACACCTCCAAGACTGAAGTCTCTAAGGGCTCCTAGTAGTGGCTTGAAGCCCAGGTGATCCTTTCATTTCTGTAAGGACAACCCTGACCATCCAAGGGCAGAAAACAGCAGTCTATCTCTATGGTGACTCTACAGTTCAGCTGCAGGTAGGTAGGCATTCCGTCCACATAGCCCTTTCCTTTGACAATACAACTGTGTTT
Organism: Gymnobelideus leadbeateri; assembly: GCA_011680675.1. Lineage (NCBI taxonomy): Eukaryota > Metazoa > Chordata > Mammalia > Diprotodontia > Petauridae > Gymnobelideus > Gymnobelideus leadbeateri. Next base: position 113,075 of record WOXC01007943.1, on the reverse strand, counting down.
CTGCTTTTGTGTGTGAGCAAATGTAGGAGGGAGGGATTGAAGGCATGCATGTGTTAAAAAGGTCATGAATATACAAGAGTGTGAAAGGGAGAGGGAATGGTCAGGGAACAAGCACTAAATGTCTACCAGGTACCAAGCACTGCTAGGCCCTGGAGATGCTAAGACAAAAATGAAGGAGTCTGAAGTAGTCCCTACCCTGAGTGTATAAGTGTGCCAGAGTAAGTGTGTGAAAGGGTATATATTGGAGTGTTCATGTTGTGTGTATCTGTGGGGGAGAGTAAGAGAGGAGAGAAAGAAATAAAGAAGAGAGAGAAGATAGAGAAAGAAGGGAGAGAGGAGAGAAAGAAGAGAAAGGGAAGGAGAAAGGAGAGGGAGAGGGGGAGAGATACTGAGAAAGAAAGGGGGAGAGAGAGAGATGTAGATGTGTGGGGGAGGAAGAGAGAGAGAAAGGGGAGGGAAGAGGAGAGAGACAGAGAGAGGGAGAGATCTTAATCTATTTGTATAAGGAAGTGAAGGTATGGGCTGTTCAGTTGCTTCAGTCATGTCCAACTCTTTGTGACCACATTTGGGGTTTTCTTGCTAAAGATACTACAGGGATTTGCGATTTCCTTTTCCAGATCATTTTATCAATGAAGAAACAGGGTTAAGTGGCTTGCCCAGGGTCACACAGCTACTAAGTGTCTGAGGTCAAATATGGTGTCCACGATGCCACCTAGCTGCCCCAGGGTGTGATGGTGGTCATCCAAGAGGGTAGATATGAGGGCATATCATGAGAAGAGAATGCAAGAAGCCAAGTGTATAGAAAGGTGAACATGGGGAGGAGTGTTCAAGAAGGTAGAAGACTTGGTGTGTGAGTGTGCAAAAACATGAAGGGGTGAGTGTGCGAGAAAGTCTCTTCTGTCTGGGAAGCAGGGATAATAACGCCTTTCATGTTATGGCACTTTTGCTGCCCTTATCCTCACCATGGTCCGTTATTACCACCACACTAATCTCTCACATGGGCAGTGGAACCAGAGGAGAAAAGAGAACTTTCTCTCATTTCACAAAGCCAGAAATGCCACTTGAATTCCTACGGTTTCCTCCGCTAGTCTTGTGCAGTCTTGCCCCCCCAACAATGTCCCTAGCCGCTTACCGTCCACACAGGAAGGCTTGGCCCTAGTGGTCCCTGCCACCTGGCCGGGGAAGCAGGAACATTTGACAGTCTGGGATCGCTCCTCAATCCGGTTCCGGTTGCAGCATCGGTGGGCAGCAATCACTTCACAGGTGCCAGGCTCCACATGTACTGGAAGAAGAAATGTCAGAAAGGATGCCGTCCTTCCCCCTCCCCCAACACTCCTCCTCCCACAGGGCTGGGCTGGACACCCCCTGACACTTAGCTCCCCACCCTCCTGGCAGAGATTTTTAAAAATTACTTCCATTAAGAGAAGGAGTAGAAACCCTCCTGGGCATTTTCAGAACACTCCCCTGATCTTCAGGAGTACTTAGCCCAAGATTGAGACTGAGACCACACTGACCACACCTTCAGAGGAGCCCTACCCACCCAGGCCAAAGAGAATGAGCCTCCAGCCCCTCCCCATCTTGCCTTCCCAGTGTGGGGGGATGGGGAGGACTAGGGGACTTACAAACCAGTGGGGAGGATTATCTGATTACATAGGCTTTCACTATTCCAGAAGGAAAACCACAGAATTAGGCCAGGGGTCCAGACTTAACCCTTGAATCTCCACTCTCCTGTATAAAGCCTCTTTTCTGGTTTCTCTCCAGGGTGGGGCTACTGTGTGGAGCAATTGGGTATCTGCCCTGTGCCCCTATGGAATGACCCACAGGTGTTGTTCTTTTAAGCATGGAGACAGAAAGCAACACCAAGTGAAATAAGTTTAGGGAAATTCTACCCACTGAGCCTAGCATCTGTTCAGGATGGACAGTGCCTAGCTCTCTAGTCTTTCTCCATTCCCCTGAGGCAGAGTCCAAGGTCATGTTCATTAAACTATGACTCCAGTCAAGCAGAGGACACCCCTTCTCATCTCAGCTCCCAACCTTTTCCCAGAAAAGACCCCCAAACCTGCATGAGTCCGAGGATGTGATGAAGCAAATGCCAGCCGTGCCCACAGTGCGGCCAAGCAGAGCACCAAAAGACAGACTCCTGTGCTCCAGCTCCGAAAGTCCCTTTCACTCATTCTGAAGAAAAAGAGACAAGATATGTGGAGATGGAACAGGGGCAAAACTACAGACTTCCTATGCTTGTCTTGTTTCTCTTTCAATCCCAACCAGAATAGGCTTCCCAAATACACCACTGAAATTGGCTGGAAATGGAGGAAACCCTATGGGGTTGACAGAATAGGGGGATGGTACCCAAACCAGAGGAGACAAATGGGGAAAATAGCCTCTCAGAATATGGGATGGAGTTGGAGTCCACAAAAAAGTGGAGTCAGTATGCTTCCTTCCTTCTGCCAAGCCTTAGCTACTTCACTTTAATTTGGCCCATCTCTGTCTGACTCACCTCTTACTGGGCTCCCAGCTATTGCCCGTAAATGCACTGGACTCAAACTGACTCCACCTGGGTGAGTGGGAGAAAACATTGGGGGTCTCTGGGGAGAGAAGGAGGAGGGAGCAAAGGAGAGAGAGAGAGAGAGAGAGAGAGAGAGAGAGAGAGAGAGAGAGAGAGAGAGAGAGAGAGAAACACTTGAGATTGAGTGTAATGTTAAAGGGCCAAGAGAGAAGGGGGAGACACTTGTGGGGTCGTGAGGTGCTGAATACTAAAGTTAATCAGGCAAATCCCTCAGATACCGAATCCCTAGGCAAAATTTTCAGGGGTCCTAAACCATTCTTGCTCCTTTCCTTTACCCTGAAAGGGTATGTGTTTCCTTTTTCCTCAAAGACCTGGGGTCAAATGCTTGATCCTTATCCTCCTCTCCCCCTCCCACCAATGGATGGGAAATCTAGGGAACCAGGACTGAGAAATTCTTTATAACTACACTGGGGTGAAGAGGCTTGTGTTTCTCCATAGAGGAGATAGAATAGATTGGGGCTGGCTGGATAACAATTCTTGTGGAAACTGAGAAATATAAATGGAGCCAAGGAATGGAAAACACCTGATCCTCTTCCTGGTGGAGACCAGTAAAAGAATTGAGCCCCTCCCCTTCAGGGACCCTGAACTGGGTTCTACTCCATCTCTCCCCAATTCCTTGTCTGTCCCAGCCCTTGGTTCTTGTAGGGTTTCTGATCACTTTATCCTTGAAGGATAAATTGAGTTAACCCCACTCCTGCTGTCCTCTATTCATCTATTCTAGAGATCTAGATCACACAAGGTTTCTGATTCCCAGAGAATAGAAGCCCCAATAGTTACTCTTTCTTTCAAGAGATCCCCTCTACACAACACACACACACACACACACACACACACACACACACACACACACACACACACACACACACAGGCTGGGTGGCAAGAATTAAAACATAAAGATGACACTCAGGACCACAAAGTTGGGGGAGGAACCCTGGTGTTTTTGTTCCCAGTACCTAGTGAGTAGTGGATGGAGTCGGTGACCTTGCCATAGCTGGTTAGACTTCATTTTACCCCTAGTAGGAAGACTATAAGGTATTTTGAAGGGAGGGAAGAGAAAGGAAGCTGGGGGTTGGGAATCCTTTTAATTTTTTTTTTTCATTTTGCCGGTGGGAGTTAACATCAACACAGTTTGGTAGGTAGGAGGAGCTCTGTGGATCAGAAAGGCCACTCTGCTAGGCTCTGGTCACTTCTCCCCTCTATCTATAAATAGTTTCGTTTTGATTATGTCCTATACCCCTATTCTCTGCTGGCCCATTCCCCCAATTCACACAATCCACAGGAATGCCTCCCTCCCAGCTCCAAGGGGCATTAAGCTATTCCTACACTGAGGGAAGGATGCTGAAAGGATTGGTGCCCTCCATGGAGGCCTTTTGCATCAGTCTTCCTCCGCCCTTCCACTCACTCTCTCACTAACAACTGGAGAAAGTAGGTTCTTCTTGAGGGCGGGGGTCTGTTTCCATCGAAGGATTTGGTTCTACTTCTGCCTCAGTTTCCCCTCCTGTCTCTGAGGGGTGATGCTCATGGCACCAAATCACTACCCAGGCTCTGGAAGAGATAAGACCCTCCTCTTCTCTTTCTCAGTTCCACACAACAGTGCCCTACCTTACAGAAAAAAAATCGGGGTTAGATATGGGGACATCAGGAACCCTCAGTCTCTTCCTAGCCTATGGGACAGGACCCCCTCCACTTACACCTCCCCCTCCTTGTCCCAGCCCCTCTAAACACCCTCCCCGATCTCCACACCTGGGACATCCTCGCGTCTCGTACCTGCGGCCGCTTCTGCCACCGAACCAGAGGTCGCCCCTGCTCCTACTCTCGAGGACCAAGGACCTGAGAGCCTGTAGCCGGGACCGGGCCGTTGCCACCCTGCAGTTGCTGTACTGCCCGGCTTCCTTCCGTCGGCCACTGTCCGGAACCTCTGGATCTCTGTCACCAAGTCGTGCGCTCTCCGGGCAGCAGGGCTCCAGCCAGGCTGTCTTTGAGGGCGCCGTTCCCGGGGCGCTGGGGAGTTCCGGGCCCGGCCCAGCCCTGCTCAGCTCTGCGGAGCTCAGCTCAGCTCCCTCTCTCTCTGGTTCTCCCGCCCCAAAAGGCTAAAAAGCGCGCAGCCGCTGCGTTATCTGTCCGCGGCGGGCCGCCTCCGCTCCCCTAGCCCTGCACCACCTCCAGCAGCTTTCTACCACTCCTGGGACAGCGCCGGGCACAGCGCAGCGGAACGCAGAGCAGAAGAACGCAGCGCAGCGCCTCCGAGCCCCGCTAAGCCGCGACAGCCCCAGCCGGGACAGCGGGGACAGCCGGACCAGCGTCTGTGAGGGGATGGCCAGCGGGGACCAGGTAGCAGCGGCCTCTGGCGGCCACACGAGGAAGGAGGGGACTGGGGAACACCTTGACCCCCATCCCCTGTCAGTTCTCAGTCCCTTGCCTCTTGCCCCCGTTTCCTAGAAGTAATCTTTATTACCAAGCTGGTTGAACTCACACTGACAAGTTCGGAGGAAAGATACCCCGGTCTCCAGGTCCCAAGGTGTGATGATCGCTAAGGTTCCTTCCAACTCTGATATGACACCATTCTTTGGTCCATTCCCTGATGTGCCCTCAGAGCGGTGGAGGGAGGGGCAAGAGGTGTTGACAGAACTGGGACTAAGGGTAGACAAGGTAGACAGTCACCCAGGGTGCAACTTGGGGGCGGGTGTGCAAAGAGGGACTTAAGTGTTACTTTTTATAGACTTGTATTTTTAATGCAGTCCCCCAGGGTTTAGGAGCACAGCTGTGAAAGACTTCTTTCCCGAGTTCTTGAAACCAAAGAAATTCCTCTTTTAAGAAATAAAATTGTAGTTATACTTTCATGAAGACTAGAAAAAGGAGGGAATGGGGAAATCAATCTGAAAAAAACTACTCTGTCTAGGGTAGGGGTGGGGAACCTTCTTCCTTGAGGCTACAGGTGGCCCTCTAGGTCCTCAAGTTCGGCCCTTTGAATCCTAACTTCACAGAACAAATCCTCTTAATAAAGGGATTTGTTCTGTAAACTTGAGGCTGCACCCAAGGACCTAGAAGGCCACATGTGGCCCAGGTGGCAGGTTCCCCATCCCTGGTAGATCTTATACCTTGGCCATAAGTTGGGGTATGGGAGATAGTGTGGGTGAATGAGGCTGGCTTTGGTCTCCCTGCCCAGAGACACCCTATAGGACTGCACTAGTCAGCAGCCAAAATCAGAACTAACTAGTAAAAGGCAACCAAGGCTCTTTGGGGCATTGATAGCCTCTCACCTTCTTCTTACACTGACTTTTCCAGTCCCTCCCCGGGGACCCCTGCCATTGTATCCCTAGACTCTGGTCTGCCTTCTGCTATAAACCTCTTCAGAGTAGAGTTAAGATTCTGGGTTTGATTGCAGCTTCAGTCTGGTCATCCTCTGGGCTTCCTCAGCTGATCATACCACCCTATTTCCCTCCACACCCATTACTATCTTTGACCTCAAGTGAAAAGCTTCTTAGCTATGGGAGGAAACCTGACTGATGAGCAAGTTCTTTGGCTTCCAGGAACCACATTTATCCTTCTGACATAGTGCTATTCCTAAAGTACAAACAAGTCTGACCAAGTCATTTCCCTACTCAATAAATGCTAATGACTCCCTGTTACCTCTAGGACCAAATAAAAACTCTCTCTGGCATTGAAAGCTCTTAACAACCTAGTCCTTCCTACCACGCCACTCTTCTCCTTCACAGTCTTGGCTTACTTGATGTTCTTTCTGTTTCCTTACTCCATGCCTCACTATGGCCCATGCCGAGAATATTCTACCTCCTCACCTTTCCTCCTTTTAGAATGACTGGTTTTCCTTCAAAAATCAGTCAGGTATCTTTTACCTCATTTTTAGTGGGTAGATAGGGCAGCTCGACACCCATGACTTGGCATCAGGAATACTCATTTTCCAGAGTTGAAATCCTCCTCAGACATTTGGGGGCAAGTGTGATAGTAAGCAAGTCACTTAACCCTGTTTACCTTGGTTTCCTCATCTGTAAAATGAGCTGGAAAAGGGAATGGCAAACCATTCCAGTATCTTTTTTTTTTTTGCTTTTTTTTTTTTTTTTGGAGGGCAATTGGGGTTAAGTAACTTGCCCAAGGTCACACAGCTAGGTTTTTTTTTTGTTTGTTTGTTTGTGTGTGCATTAAGTGTCTGAGGCCAGATCCGAACCCAGGTCCTTCTGACTCCAGGGCTGATGCTCTATTCACTGAGTCACCTAGCCGCCCCCTCACTCCAGTATTTTTGCCAAGAAAACTCCAAAGGGGGCCATGGAGAGTTGGACATGACTGAATATTCTAAGACTACAAGGTCCTGCCTATATATATCCCTTGTAGTTAGGTGAGGAATGTAAAGCATAAAGAATGGCTGGGTAACACAAGAAAGGAGGGAGATGCCCCAGAAACACTGAATAATAAGAACTAGGGTATTTCTGGAAAATTGACATACAGCGACATTCTTATCTATGCCTTCCAATCAAGTCAACAGACATTTATTAAGATCTTTTTAGTACCAGTGGGGAGGAGGCATCATGACTTAGTGGTTACTGGGTGCTGGACTTAGAGTTAGGAAGACCTTAGTTCAAGGCCAGCCTTTGACAATTCCTAAGTGAATGACCCTGAATAAGTCATAAACCTTCCTGTGTCTCAGGCTAAATTGTAGAAAGTTTGTGATCCCTATTATGGAGAAAGTTCTCCAAGCTGATGAAATCACAGATCCTTTGGGTGTATATAATATATATGTATGTGTATACACATACATATACACACATATATACACACAGATATATACATATGCACACATACACACAAATACACATACACACACACACACACACACACACACACACACACACACACAGCATCCTGACTCTGTCCCTGTTCTGATTTTCTGTTCTGCACCTTTTTCCCCCCAACCAAAGATGGTTAGCTTGGCCTGTAACTCCCTCCAGTGGTAGTTATATGACAGGCTCAATGTCCCACTGAATTTACTTTGTCCACTTCCCCCCTTAAAAAGCTCAGGTCCCCTTAGATCTCTGATACTGGGAAAATAGGGTGGTATGAGACTATGGCAACCAAAAGGGAAGGAGGTAGCTAGGCTTAGAACCTGTGGGTGGGGAGGGAGGGAGAAAGAAAGACAGAGTGAGAGCAGAGCCCTTGCCACAGGTCTGCACGGGAAAGGGACCACAGGGGACTACATGTACAACTACTTCACTAATTCAGGTTGGTTTGCTCATTTTCAAAGTCATTGCCTTCCCCTCCTCCCCCATTGTCCCCACACACATACTGGTGTAGTCTCAGAGGTGTTGTCACACCAGATCACCAGGCAGCCTGCCATGCACCCAGAGGTTGCTGACACTGAATTCCTCAGGGAACTGAGGTAATCTGGTCCAACTCTCTGCCTTCAGGAAGGTCCCCCTCCAAGTCGGGTGTAGCCTATACTCAGCTCCACTAAAAAGCCTCCTGGATTTCCCCACACTCTCTGGTTTCCAGCTACTCAGAAAGGGGCTCCTAGTTGAAGTCTGGCTTAGTACAAAGGAGACCTGGAGACCCAAGCCACTTCCTACAGACAGATGACCCATTTCTTTCCCATGTCAGTGAAGGGAAACTGAGGTAAGGGAGGAGGCAGCAAACAGGACTAGGTGATGCTGGCGGTGATGCTGCTCCCCCACTGGTCTGGGAGAACCGGAAGCCAGTGATGAAGAATTAAGTAGAGCTTAGAGCTCACCCCGATCCGGGATCAGTAGGGCTGGTGTCAGCACCTCCCTCCCAGAACCCTCAGGGGGTGGGGCGCTCTGGGGGCGGGGCCAAGGCTGGGGGCGGGGCCACGAGTAGCAACATGCTTAACCGAGTGCGCTCCGCGGTGGCGCACCTGGTCAGCTCCGGGGCCCCCCCGGGGTCTGGGTCCAACGAGCTCCCTACCCCAGCGACGCCCGACCCCGTTGCTCACCCAGTGACACCTCGGAACCCTCCTGCGGGGCCTGAAAGTGGAACTAGGGCATTTGGGGGCGCTGTGGAGAACCGGGGGACTTCCTCTAGACCGACCTTCTTGCAGCTGAGTCCCAGGGGGCTACGACGAGCTGAAGACCACGCTGGCCGGGTCGTGCAGAGCCCCCCTGATACAGGCCGCCGCCTGCCCTGGAGAACGGGCTATGCCGAGTGAGCCCCCCGCCCTGACCCATTACAGAATGGCATCTTGGAGGCCCGGACCCCAAGATACTTCCTCTTACCCCCAGATTTGCCCCTGAAATCCTGAGATTCATTCTCCCTCCCTGTCCCCGCCCTTCGGACCCCCATCTTTTTTTTGGGATACCCCAACTCCAGAAATCTCGGCCCCAGGCTGGCATCCCCAAAGTCTCACTACTCAGGGACCCTCTCACGGCCCTCACCCTTTTCTGGGATTCCCACCCCACCATCCCGGGCGCGGGGGTGCAGAGGGCGAGGCTGGAGAACCTGTGTATAAATTGGTCACTTCTCGGCTCACTAGCCGGCAGTTAATAGATAAAAGTGAGTGCGGAAGAGAAAAACAGGGGGTGTCTGTTAAGAGAGGAACTAGGCTGGAGCCCCTCCTGCTCCGACTCCTGGCCTCAGGGCCAGACATTCCCCTCCCCCTCCACACCCAGAAATAGCCCAGGACTTGAAGTTTCAACCTTGCCCTCTTTGGGGGGGGGGGAGGTAGCGGGAGGTGCGGGGGGCAGGCGGAGAGGGAGGGGGAGCTGGAAAGGCTAGCTCTGAGGCCTCGGTAGTCAGGATCCGGGCGGGTTCCCAGCCTGGGATGCATTTTTAATATCTCTGCCGGGAAAGCAAAAGCTTGAAGTGGGATGGAGCAGGTGGAGGGAAGGAAGGGGTAGTGGTATAATCGCTCCCACTACCCCTCCCATGCTCATTCCCAGGTCGAATGGGCTGTGTGCTATAGGCATAGACGAGGGGTGTCTTCACCTCACCCTGTAATTCCTCTTTTCCTAATTGAGTTATTGCACTTCCCCATTTTGCAAAGGACCAGAAACTGTTTCCCGTCCTATTTTCGAATCTGTAGCCCAGAAAGGGTTTGGTTTTCCTTCTGGAAGATATGGGAAATAGGACCTGAAGAAGCAAAATTTCCTTTCCATTCTTCTATTCCCCACTCCCATTATTAGTATTTCCTTAAAGATCCCTTCTAACTGAAGGGACCTTCCCCCTTGTCAAGATGAGGTACATGGAGCTTCTGTGAGATGGGAGAGTAGAACCCCCAACCAAAGTTCTGTGTATACTTCCCTTCCCTCCACTCCTTGTTCCTGTCTCTGGCCTGTATCCCAGCTCTGACCTTTCAACACTTAGCTGGCAGGCTGAATGCGATGGGGGAGGGGGTTCTTCTGGGTCCCTGGCAGTGTGTCCAGCCTGATGTGGTCAATCTGGCCTGGCAGGGTCATTAACGCAGGCAAGAGTCGACATAATGAGGACCAGGCATGCTGTGAGGTGGTTTATGTTGAAGGCAGACAGGCCAGGATGGGTGGGCCAGGGAAATCCATCAAGGACCAGGTGAGTTCCTCCTGCCCCTAACCTTTCCACTGTTCTAAAATATGAAATCACTAGGGAAATGGGTTTGCTCACCTTGGCCCAAACTGTAATTAACCAGTTTCTCAGATTTTACTTTCTCATCTTCAGCTTTTGATTTTTTTAACCTGTTGTTTATTTGTATTTTTTTAAAGTCCTAGAGTTGGCCTTGATCCCCCTTTTAAAAAATTCTTCTGTTTTTATTTTACATCATCTCACACACAATGAGTGCTCCAACTCTTGTTAAGTAGTGAACGGGTTACTAGTTTAACCTTTGGTGTTGATTCTATCTAGTCTCAGATTTCTGACCCCTAACTTTTGGCCTGGCCAAACTGACCTTAATGCTTTTTTCTGATCCCATCCTTTATTGACCTGATTTGGTCCCCTAGAAATTTCTCCTACCCATCTCACCCTCTCCATCATTTTTCTTCAGGGCCACCAGGGTCTCTACTTCCACTATTGGGGCCTGTTTGATGGGCATGCAGGGGGTGGGGCAGCAGAGATGGCCTCTAGACTCCTTCATCGACATATTCGGGAGCAGCTTCGGGGCCTAGTGGAGATCCTGCAGGATCCTTCTCCACCCCCTCTCTGCCTCCCATCCACTACTGAGGCCTCTTCCTCCTTGGAACCCTCATGCCCTGGTGGGTCACAGCAATGTTGGCCATTGCAGAAAGAGGTGACCCACGAGAGCCTAGTAGTGGGGGCCATTGAGAATGCCTTCCAGTTCATGGTAAGAGACAAGAAGAGTAATAGGGTGGGGAGGGAAACACTTAAGCCCTCATGAGGAGTCATGGTTCATCAGGGGGAGGAGGGCAGATGCTGGTGGAAAGTATCAGACTGAATGACCCCTGTGCCCAAAAGGGAGAAGTCCAAAGAATCTCTATGAGCTCAGCCTTAGAGAGAATTGAGGAAAGGGAGAGGAAGAGGTTTGCTTTCCTTTCCCCCCACTCAGTGGATTCCATTCATTTCTGTCTCATCTTCCCTAAGCAGAACCTCACCCCCCCACCCTGCCCCTAGCATTGTACACCTTTGTCTCTGTCATGCCAACAATACGGTCAGGTTGAACTGGGGGCAGGGGCAGATATGGGTCCCAGTTTCTCCCTGGGGCTGAGATGAGCCTTTTTATCTCCAACTCCCTGCCTTTACACTTCTCCTACACTTCCCTGATGGCAGGATGAGCAAATGGCACGAGAACAGAGGAATCAGTATGCAGTAGGGGGTTGCTGTGCCCTGGTCTCAGTCTACCTTCTAGGGAAGATGTATGTGGCCAATGCTGGAGACAGCAGGTATGGTGTGGCAATGAGAATGGAGAGGAATCTGGTTTTAGGGGCTAAAGGTCAATGACTGTGAGACCAAAGGAACTACCCGATTAAAGAAAGCAGGGGAGATATGGGAAGTCATACATAGCAAGGGGTGGCACCTAGAGACAGAATTGTGGGGGAATTCATTGGGAGAGGGGCTGGGCAGGGCCTGGGTTGAGCAATAGATCTGGGGAGGTCTGGTCAGAGCCTCCTCAGCCCTGGACATTGGTTTGATCTTGAAGTTGATTCAGCATTCCCTTCCCTCCTCCTAGGGCTATCATTGTCCGAAATGGGGACATCATTCCAATGTCTCGGGAGTTTACCCCTGAGACAGAAAGACAGAGACTGCAACTCCTTGTAAGTGAGACCCAATCCTCACTCTTCCCCTGTACCTGTCCTGGACCTCAGTTTCCCTAGGGCTGCCATACCTTTTACTTCATACACAGACTTTGCCTCAGTTTCTTCTGCTGTAATGAGTAGCTACCCTCTGGGCTGAAGAAAGTCTACCAGGGGTGGGGAACCTTTCAGCCTCAAAGTCACAAGTGGTCCTCTAGATCCTTGGGTGTGGCCTTTTGACTGAGTCCAAGTTTTAAAGAAAAAATCCCATTATTAAGGGGATTTGTTCTGTGAAGTTTGGATTCAGTCAAAGGGCTTCACTTGAGGACCTAGAGGGACTCGAGACTGCAGGTTCCCCACCCTTGGTCTAAACTGAGATGATGATCTGATGGGAAGAAATGTAGGCCATTTCAATATTCTGCATCCATAGTTGAAGAAGGGGGAAGGGAGGATTAAGGTAACAGATAAAGGGAGGGAAGATCTGCTGGCTAGGAAGGGGAATATTTTGGTCTCTGTGAGGAAGTCACACATTGCTGTGCCCCGAGGGACAAATTTATCTTGCACTGATAAATTATGTGCAAGAGTCGGGGGATGATGCAACACATCCCCAGGACCCTCCTGATCCCCCAGTTCCCTTGGGTGCTACCTGCTCATCAACCCCTGCCACAATCCATCAGGGCTTCCTGAAACCAGAGCTGTTGGGCAATGAGTTCACTCACCTCGAGTTTCCCCGGAGAGTCCAGCCAAAAGAGCTGGGTCAACGAATCCTGTATCGGGACCAGAGCATGACTGGCTGGTAACACTGCCTTTCTGCTGGTTATTGTTTGGTCCACTCATCTCCCCACCACTGGGAGGCCCTTTCCTTGGTAACCCAGGTGCCTCACTGCCCTGGGCAGAGGCTGGAGGTTGGTTGTGGGGACACATGTTCCTTTCCCAGGGAACCTGAATGACAAGTCAGGGTGGCCTCTACTTAGAAGGATGAAGTAGCTTGATATCTGGGCAATACTCTTCCCCCTCCCCAGGGCCTATAAAAAGATTGAACTGCAAGATCTCAGGTTTCCCCTGGTTTGTGGAGAAGGCAAAAAGGTAAAGTCCCATGAGGAAGTGGGTGTGTAGTAAGTAGGGGGGGTGGAGGGAAGGACATGGGACAGGGAGGGGGACCACAAGGAGATATGATCAAGTATTTTCTAGAGTTAGAGAATCAAAGTGTGTACGGATGGTCCAGAAGACCTAGGTTGTGTGGATGAATTTAAATTTGTGCCCATTCCTTTCAGGCTCGGGTAATGGCCACTATTGGAGTGACCCGGGGCCTGGGTGACCATAATCTTAAAGTGGCCAGTTCTTCTCTGCCTGTCAAACCCTTCCTCTCCTGTTTCCCAGAGGTGAGTTGTGTCTGGCCTCCCACTGCTGAATCTTCTTTTTTGAGCCCCTAACATCCCTCTTCCCATGATTCTCAAATCTTTCATTCCTACAATTACTCTACTGAATTACTTGTCTAGACATTTTTTCTAGGGCCCCCTTTCAAGTTTTACACAATTCTCATCCTTCCTTAGCCCTTTCTCCTGCCCTCCTGATTTTCCCACCTTCTACCCCCAGTGACTCTCTATATGACCCACCTACCTACTAACCCACTCCATCCTATACTTCTCCAGGTACAGGTATATGACCTTACCCAGTATGAGCACTGCCCAGATGATGTATTAATCCTGGGCACAGATGGATTATGGGATGTCAGTAGTGATAAAGATGTGGCTGCCACAGTGGACAAAGTACTGTCCAGCTACGAGCCCAATGACCCCAGCAGGTGAGGTTGGATGGAAAAGTGGCAGAGGAATCAAATTCTACGACTCCATGCATGTTACTTGCCTGTTTCTCAAGCACTGAACTTGGCACCAGAAGGCCTGGTTTCAGTTTACCACTTGGCCACTCATTATCTCGGTGACCTCGGTAGCAAGACATCTAACTTGCTTTGGTTTGGTCTCCTTCCTTGTAAAATGGGGATGATACAAAATCTCAGCTCTACTACTGTTTCTGAGATCTTTGCCAAGTCATTTGATTTCTTTAGCCTTGGGTTTCCTGATCCATAAAATGACCAGACTACAATCTCCAAGATCTTTGAGGTTTTCAATGTTATGATCCCATAAATAATAACAAGTTTACATAGGGCTGCTGAGAGATATAAATGAGAAAGCCCTTTGTAAGCTGAAAGACAGTACAAATGTAAGGTACCACCATCATGACCACTGCTTTTATCATTACGTGAAGGTAACCTGAGTACATGTGTGTTCCTGGCAGGTACACTGCACTGGCCCAAGCTCTGGTCCTGGGGGCCAGGGGCATCTCCAGGGAGCAGGGCTGGCGGCTCCCCAATAACAAAATGGGCTCTGGCGATGATATTTCTGTCTTCGTCATCCCACTAGGGGGGCCCGGCAGCTATACTTAAGGGGCCTTGTCCCCTCCTCCCTCAGCTTCTCCAGACTCCGGCTCCATCCCAGCCCAGACCCGGCAGTTGGTTCCATCCTAGTCTTCAGTAGCACTTGCCCTGGGCAGGGATCCTCAGCCGGGTCCAGCAGATCCCGGGCTGTGTGTAAATAAAGCAAACGGACCCCCAGAACTGCGTGCGTCTCTACTTTGGGGAAAAGCCGAAAGCGGGAGGGGATTGGTCCTCAGCAGGAAGGCGATCGGGGGAGTGACCTACAGGCCGGCCTCCCTCCCCGGCTTTTCCAAGCCCCCACCTCCCCTCCCAGACCCAGGTGCGGACCCAGGCGGAGCTGGCCACGGGAGGGCAGCCGCCGCCGCCGCTTCCGGACCTACCCGGCCCAGAGCTTCTCCCAACTTTCCCGTAGCCGCCCGGAGGTTGTGCGCCCCGGGGCACCCCAGCCCCTGACCTGGGCATCTTTTCCGGGCCCATTCCTCCTCCCCTTAAGCCCCGAGTGTAAGCAGCCCGGGGACCAGGACTCCGGACTTCGCTGGGGGACCCGAGCGCTAGGGAGAGAGGGGCGTGTCCGGCGCGGACTCGGCCTAAGCTCAACCTCTTCCCCAGTCCTTTCCCCGCCCTCTCCTCCGGCCCGACACAGCCCCCGGCCCGCCCCCTCCCCGAGGCGGTGCTGAAGGAGGGCGAGGCGGCCCCCACCCCGGGTCAGTTTCTTCGCGACTACGCAGCGGAGAGCGGAGCCCGAGGTAAGGGGAAGGGGGCTGGGGACCCTTGTCCTGAGGATGGGGGCGGGAGCGGCCCGGTCTCTCTCTTCTTCCTTCTCCGGCCCTAGTTCCTCGATGCCAGGTAGGGATCGGGGAGCCCTGGCTCTGGCCGGGGGCCGGGTCCTGTTTGCCCTGCCCAGTGGACGCCTCTCCCGTCACGGGCTGCGCCGGGATGAAGAGGCAGCTCCGTCTCTGCCCTCCTCCCTCTCCCCGCTTTCCTCCTTGCAGCCCGGGCCCCCCTGACCCTCTCTCTTGAAGCCCTTTCCCTCAGGCTGTCTGAGCCCTGAGTGGGAAGCGGACCCCGCCGTCCCGGCCCCCAGAGCGGAGTGCGGGCTGCGAACCCAAACGTGGTGCTCACTCAGGGAGGAGTGGGGCCGAGGGGCGCAGCCTAGGCTGGCCCTGAGCCAGGCTCCAGAGGGTCCTTCTGGAGTAAGAGTGCTTGCCTCTGGGGCCGAGGGAAGCCTGGATTCTAATGCAACCCCCACCCCTCCTGGAGCATTCCTGGAGGTCAGGCTGTGGGTGGGGGAGGGTGGGAAGAAAGCCCTAACCATCCTCCTGAAGGGCCTCTTACCCCTCCCTTCAGTCCCCACCCAAACCCCTTCTCCCACCCTTTGTTGTTGTTGTTGTCGACCACCCCCCAGGCCCTTTGGTGTAACCGACGCGCCGACTTTTTTTTTTAGGTAATGGTTTGTTGCTCGCCTTCCCCTTTGAAGAAAATACTAAATTTCGGTTAGAGGTTCATAAAAGTAATTTTTTTCCCCATCCAAGATGACAGACCCAAGTTAAAAACTCCTCTGCCCTATAACGACTGGGGAGAAAGAAGATTCGGACCTCTCTTACCCCAGCCTTCAGGCCCTGTTCTTCCCAACATCCAAAGTCTTCAGTCGGTTTCCAAGTTGAGGGTTGTGTGTTTTCCTGAGACCAGGAGTTTTTCTTCTGCCAGAGTGGAACAGGGTGGGGGTCGGGGCAGCTCACGTCACCCTAGAAACACAAGAAGCAGCCTCTGTGGAGTAGGGGGTTGGTGAATCCAGGTGTGTCTTCTTACAAGCCAGGGAAAGAAACACTAGTCTTCAATCCTTGGGACCTAAAGGGGCTCCAGTGAAATGGTCATCCTGGGGGCAGGGGGAGAGTTGACTGAGGCCTAGTTAAGGTTTAGGGTGGGGTTAATAGGGCAGGCCTGCTGCCTTTTTACTGGGAGCTATTGGCCCCAGACCTGGAATGCATTAGTCTAGGTCCCCCCTTGACCTCCCTAGGCCTTAATTTCTTCATCTGTAAATTTTGGAGTTAAATTGAAACAATGGAGTAGGGAGAACTGACCCTCTTATCCTCCAGTAGAAGAGGTCTCAATACCAAAGCCAGACATGGCTTAAATGATTTCAGCCATGCCCCTGCCTGGGACAATTTCTCTTCACTCTCAAAACACTGGGACGCTGGTTGCCCTCTGATTGACCTTCACCTCCAATTTCTGCACTGGAAACTGGGAGGCTAGAGCACAGACCTTGGTGGCTTGAAGTCGGGGTCTCCCTCCCAGTGGGGCTTTCCCCAAATCTGGTGCTGCCCCTTGCTGGTGAGAGCTCTTTAGTGGGGAGCAAAGCCCTTCCCATCTATCTGAAGTCTCCCATCCAGCTGACTTTGTCAGGTTTTGTCCGTTGAAATTTGAGATGGAGATGGTTTGTAGAGGGAATCTTGAATCTGCAGCTGGAGAAAGGATCTTTTTATCTTTAATTTTTAGAGGGGGTGACCTGTTCCCTGCCTTCCCACTTTTCATCCTAGAAGAATCCATGGGATGCTTATAACAGGTGGTCATGTCTCTGCACTTACATGGTATGGCACCTCAGGCAAAAGGTTTAGAGTTGAGGGGAATCTTAGTGATAATTTAACCCCTCAATTTACAAAGAAACTGAGGCCCAGAGAGATCAAAACTGAGAACTGTCACTCAGATTTGAAGGCCATCCCTGAATTTGTTTTAGTCCTTCCCCCTTTTCAATACACCACCTTTGACCCTCCTAGACACTCTTTGAAATGGAGGGACTGAATATTCATTCTGACTTGTGACTTCTCCCTCCCCTCCCCCCAATCCTGATACTTGCCAACAGGTTAACCCTAACTGTCATTATTTCTATACTGGTGGAAGTTTTTCCTTTACTCTGATTAAAGGTTTCTTCCTGGAGAAAAGAAGGTTCTAGACCCTGGCAGTCTGAAATGACTTGGAGGGGGGTTAGTGGGGGTTGATTTAGCCTGGCTGCTCTTGGGGTGAAGCAGCAGAGGTAATGGACAGCAGCCCATAAGTGAAACTGAGAACATAAACCAGCAGAATTTGGTGCCAGTACTAGATTCCCCTAATTGTCTCCCTCTCTTTGTACAGCTCTTAGATTAAGCCTTATTTATCTCATCCTTTTGGGGCCCCTCCCAGCTAGGTTACAATCCTCACCCCAACCCTTAATGCACTAAGCTCATCAGATTTCCAGTGCTGCCCGCTTTCCCAAGGCAGAAAGATCTGGGAACTTTAAAAGTGGCCAGGTGGTCAGCCCCTTTCCCCAGGGAAAGAAGAGAAAGGGACTGGTTCCGCTGGTTGAGGGGGAGCTGGGCCAGGCATAGTTTGTGATAGGAAGGTGTGAGGAGTTGTTTTGGACATGTGTGTTGGGGGAGGTTGGTGTTGGAAACCCCAGGAAGTTGACTCTCCTAGCCTGAGTCACAGGGAGGGGTGTCGGATGGACTGGGCAGGGCCTGGGAGGGAACTGAAGTTGGTTGGGGGCTAGAGGGAGAGGAGCCAGGAAGGGCTGTTCCAGAGAGTAGGACTGAGCTGGAGAAGGCTATTCTCCTGTGAATTCTTTTCTGCCAGAGATGCTGTGTGTGACTGCTCTACAGTGTGGCTATTGTCCCCCTCCTGGGGCTGAGTGACCCAGTGTAACTGCCAGCCCTTGGGGGAGGGAGTGGGCAAGTTGCCCAGGCACCAGAGATGAGGGTATTGCCAGGACTGAGCCTCTTTTGTGTTCCCTGCTTGGGCGGGGGAAGGTCTGTGCCTGTTGCTACTGTCCTCAGCCTGGGGGGGTTCCCTGTTCTGCTCTTCCTTCTAGAGGCTACTACGTATCTCCATGGCCTTAGGGGAAGGCTGATTCCTTACCTCTGAATCACTGGGAGTGATCCTAGCTGGACTGGGAGGGCTTACCCCCTTCCCCCAGTCCTACCTCAGGCTCCAACTGGGGACCTGAAGCTGGGAACTAGGATAGGACAGTCCTGCCTGGGCAAACCCCCTCTAGCTCTATGTATCTGCTTCCGTAGGGTTCAAAGGGATTGCTTTGGGCTTGACTGGAGCTTTGCTGTCCCGGGTTCAGCCATCCCCACGGACTCTTCTCTTGTCTCCTCCAGCTCCAGCCATGGCTGCCATTCGGAAGAAGCTGGTGATTGTAGGGGATGGTGCCTGCGGGAAAACCTGCCTCCTCATTGTCTTCAGCAAGGATCAGTTCCCAGAAGTCTATGTCCCCACCGTTTTTGAAAACTACATTGCAGACATTGAAGTGGATGGCAAGCAGGTGACCAAGCATCCTGTTCCACAGCAAAGACCATTTCTCATTCATCAGAAAACAGTTATTACCCACCCTAGTTGTCATTTGCTCAGATCCTAGTTCCAACTAAGAGACCAGATTAGCAAAGTGCCAGCCAGAGTCAGAGTTCAAACCCTTATGGTGCTTCCTGTCTTAACTTTGGGCAAGTCACCTCACCCTGGGCCTCAGTTTCCTCATCTGTAAAATAAGGGCATTAGACCAGATGGGCTCTTTGGTATTCTTCTGGTTCTAGACAGATGCTCCTGTGAATTCCAAGAGGGTTGGTGGTGGGAGGGAAGAGACTGACCACTGACTGTGTCTGTCCTTAAGGTGGAGCTGGCACTGTGGGACACAGCTGGGCAGGAAGACTATGACCGACTTCGGCCGCTCTCTTACCCGGACACTGATGTCATTCTCATGTGCTTCTCCATTGATAGCCCAGACAGCCTTGGTGAGGCATAAAGGGTGGGGTGGGGAGTGGGAGATTCCCTGATGGCCTGCTACAAGAATGAGAACCCTTAGAGCCATCCAGTGAAACCATGTTTCAGATTCTAATTTACCCAGGGCTGTGTGGGAGATTTTTTGGAGGGGAGAAGGGGACCTGTTTTGCCTTTCCCCACATGCCATTTAAGATACCAGCTTTTCCCTCTCCTGAACTCATAGACAGGAAGAAGTAATGTCCTGGGATTTTGGCAGGTATGGGAATAGACGCTGACATCTTTCCTATGTTCACGTGTTGGTGGTGGGGGTCTTCTGTGCAGAGAACATCCCTGAGAAATGGACCCCAGAAGTAAAACACTTCTGTCCCAATGTGCCCATCATCCTCGTGGGAAATAAGAAGGATCTGAGGCAGGATGAACATACCCGGAGAGAACTGGCCAAGATGAAGCAGGTGGGGACTGAGGCCCAGCCTGGGGTGGGTGGAAAGGTGGGTGGGCTGATTCCTCTGAGAAGAGTTTCCCCAAACTGCCCTGTCCTTGGGGACATTGATTACCCCCAAGGAGGAGCCTAGCAGAAGTCCGTTTTCTAGGTCCTGGCTTTTCCCTCCACCCAAGCACAGGGCCTGTATTTTTAGCTCAAACCCTGCTCCCTAGCAAAAGGAGAGCCTGGGGAAGCCCCGGCTTCCCTTCTGACCTTTCCCATCCTTCTACCAGGAACCTGTGAGGTCAGAGGAGGGCCGGGACATGGCCAATCGGATCAGTGCCTTTGGCTACCTTGAGTGTTCTGCCAAGACCAAGGAGGGGGTCCGAGAAGTGTTCGAGATGGCCACCCGGGCTGGCCTGCAGGTCCGAAAGAACAAGCGCCGGCGGGGCTGCCCTCTCCTCTGAGCTCCCCCGTCCACCTTGGTCAACCACACCATTGGACTCCATTCTGATAGTTTTTGGCCCCTTCCCACCCAAGGCTACATGTGTTCTAATGCTCTCCTGTTCTGGAGAGTGGGGAAGAAACTTTAGAAAGACAGGGACCATTGGTATCTTCATGGGTGCCAGAGTTTAGCGTTTGCTCCCATCTGAAATAGGACTGTGCTTTCCATGTTCGAGAAGCCAGGGGTAGGGGGTAAGGGGAAGTGATCTTTACTATGTATCCTGCCCTAAGGTTCACCCACCAGCATATTTTTTACATAACTAGTTCTGAAGCCTACTTCTTTTTCAGTGCCTCTCAGTGAGTGAGGCTTCCTTCTCCCTCCCTGCAACTGCACCCCCCCATTTTAGGCATGGCTGAGGATTATTTCTCATTGTTCTTCCTGATGGAAGACACTCAATAAAAGTCTATGAGGGTTCTCAAGATTTTCTCCTCTCCCCCAGTCTCTGCCTTGTTCCCCTCAGATATCTTCCTGTTCTCCTTCCTGGAGGAAAAGGAGGCAGCCAAGCCTGGGGGCTGGTGTGTAGGGCCACACAGCACACCACCCCCCCTTTTCCCCCAGGCTGGGCTAGAATGAGGTCAGTCTTGGCCTGGTGCCCAAGGAGGCGGAGTGGAGGGGAGTGGCCTTTGGCTGTGGCTAAAATTAGAACCTGTGTGGGTGGCTTTCCGGGTCCACCTCCCACTCTGCTTCCTCCTTCAGCCCTAGGGTTTGGTTTGGGGGTGGAGACAAGGTCCTTGTCCCTGCCCCCTCTTCTCTTGGTCCCACCCCATCCTTTGGAAGGGAGAGCCTGGCCCAGCAGGAAACTGTGGGGAGGTGGACTGTGGAGGCCCAGAGGTCATGGCTTAGAACAAATTTTATTGTTTCCAGAGCCCTCTTCCTTCCCTCACCACCCACTCCCTCTCCCCCCCCCCCCAAATCCCAGAAGCCTGGTGTGTCATCTCTAGCTGGGAGGAGGTGGGGACAGTGGTTTGTAAATTTCTCCCTCCTGTCCCCACTTATTCTCCCTCCCCTTTTCCTGCCCAGCCCTGTGGGATTCTTCTGTGTTTGGAACAATAGAGGCCTGAGGCTTGGCTGCTGGCTAGAGCTGGGAGGGGGCTAAGGGCCCAGAGGGAAGGGTCTCCTTAAAGCTCATTTCTCCAGGGTGGTTCCACTTGCTCCTGAAGGCCACTTGCCAGGGGGACACGGTCATGAGGGTGAATTTCTAGAAAAAGGAGGAGGGAATGCCAGGTGGGTTTTGACCCTTGGGTTGGGGTGTGACCTCTTTGTGTTAGGACTACCTTACCTGAGGTAGAGGGGCCAAGGCTCAGGGTGCTCAGCTGGTGCTCCAGAGTCTGTTCTAGTTCCAGGCTGGGGAAGGGGCACCCAGTGTAGCCACCTCTTTTTTTACAGAAATCCAGAAACCTGGGGAAGGTGGGGACAGGAGAGGGACCATGACCTCTTATGTTCATTGCTGGTGTGGTTATCCCCAATTGACATGTGGTGGTGACTTTCAGAGGTTTAAATGATTTGCATTGTGTGTGTGTTTTCCCACCCCTCTACTAGCCTGAGGTAATTCTGAGAAGCTCTAAGGTGTGAGGAAGGGGCTAGAGGACTCCTGGGTGGGGATAGGGGAGGCCTTGTGGTTTGGTTTCTCCCTAGGTTAGAAAAGGAAGTAAAGGCACCCCATGTTCCTCACATCTTCCATTCAGGATCCTGGCATAGCAGCAGAGGATTCCCCACAATAATAAGTAGGGCCTTGGCCCGTGTCACAGCCACATTGAATCTCTGCAATGAGGAAGGCAGAACAAAAGTTGAGGGGAAAGACCCAGGACTATCTCCCCAGGCCTTAAAACTTATCCCATTCCCCCATCCCCTTTCTGCCTAACCTTGGGATTTCGGAGAAAGCCCAGATTGAAGTCAGAATCCATCTGGACAAAACTCTGGCTGCTACGGACAGTGGACACAAGAAGAACGCTCCGCTCTTGGCCTTGGAACTCCTCCACTGAGCCCACCTACAAGCAAGGGAAAGTGGAGGTTTGAGGTCAGGGTGGGGAGGAGAGATGAGAAATCAAGGCATTGGGAAGGCCAAAGAGTGTGTAGAGATGTTGGAGGTGAGGGGCAGGGCAAAAATGGGAGTGGAGGTGAACCCCCAGGCCTTGAAGATGAGAATGACTTAAAAAGGCCATCACCTTCAAATCCTTGATATTGTCAAGCCCCCGAAGTTCCTTATCCAGCTTAGTGATACAGTGGTAGATTTTTTCCACCTGAAACAAGAAAAGTGAGTGCTTAAGCTGACCTCTCCATCTTTTCATGCATTAGGGAAGAGCTGGGGTTGGATGATTTTGTAATATCTCTTCCAGCTCTAAGACCATGACTTTCCCTTTTAGTGGGCTTCTAGGAAGGGAAATCACTTCTTTAGTGAAGAACTAAGAGCAGCCACCATAGCAAAGCCATTCCCTCCTATATCAGTGAAGATGTTCCTAGGGAGCTCACTTCCCCCTCCTGGAGTTTTGAGGTCTAACCTGTTTCCTGTATGGGGAGATAACTCCCACATGTTGGGGGCTCAGCCTGCCTTGGCCTTTCTTAGGCGGTGGGGTCAGAAGTTTCTTCAGGTATGAAACAATCGTGGCTGCCTCCTCTGAGTTGAAGAAGGATGGGCTGTTTCCTTCACGGTCATCCTTGCCCATCACACCATGAAAGATGATTGGGAAGCCCTGGGGTGATGAGTGTATGGAATAATAGTCAATCCAAAATGGTCCTGCTTTCTCTCCCATCACTGGGAACAACTGCAGAGATGTTGCACCTGGGACTAAGTGGATGTTCTTGCCTCTTCTCCCTCCCACCCCCCTAAGCTCTGACTAAGACAGTGTGGTCCATTTATCTTCAGGGCTAAGGAGAAGTAAAGGGATCTGAGACACTCAGTTCCCCTTACAGTTTTCCTGAGTAGATAATCTGCCCCTTTCTGGTGAAAAATGGGACAAACTGGACAAAGAAGTTAGCCTGAGCTAGCCAAGGAAGGGATGTTTGGTGGGGTATGCAGGAAAATTAGTTTCCTCCACTTGATAATTGCCTTAATTTTAAGAGAACTTACAAACCTAAGTTGTAGTCTTTCTCCCATATATCAGATAAATGGCCTTGGGTGAGTCAATCCTGTTACTCACTAAGACTCAATTGCAAAGTAGGTACAGATCTGAATTGGCGTAGACAAGTTTACTCAATGGGAGATTCCAACACCCTCCCTCCCCACAAAAAAACAACCAAAATGGGTTAAAATAAGCTCCTTCATCACACCAACCCAAAGAAACAGTACAATCTCTCTTCAGGATGAGGAAAACCTAAGTGACCTTGCTCAGTTCCTCTTCTCTACCCCCAACCCCACCAACCTGGTTAGGCAACTCCTCCCAATAACAATATCGTTCTCTGTCCATTATGTTTGCATAGGCCTGTAGTTCGCCATCATAGTACTGTTCATTAGGAATGTACAGGATGTCAGGGTGAGACCTGGGGGGTGAAGAGGGGAGGAAAGGAAATAGGAGGAACAAGGTCAGACTCTTAATGAGTTGTCCTAATGCACAGGTCTGACCATAATACTCAAAATCATTGCTCAAAAACCCTGGCATTTAAAGCCTTGCAGAATCTGTCTCCACCATCCCTTTTCAAGGCCATTACTCCCATTTCAACTCACTAAGCTTAGGCCAAATTGAAATACATTCTCTTGCCTCCAAGCATTCTTTTGCCCAGACTCATCCCTGTATCTAGAACACACTCCTTTCTCACCTTCACTGTTGAAGGCTCAGCCATGATCCCCATGACTTCTGGAAGCAAGCTCTCTATTGGCCATCATGTGCTAACTTGTGTTCATGCCCTATTCCCCCATTAGACTGTAAGCTCCTTGAGGATAGGAACTATTTTTCACTTTTTTATTCCATGATAGGTACCCCCCAAATGTCATGTTGCATGGTTAAATCTTCTAATATATTCCCCTGTCCCTACCCTCTCTACTCCACTGGCTGGGGGGAGCAGGTGAGGGGACCCTTTCAGGAACAGTCACATGACAACAGTCCCATGTCTGGGCCAGGAGGAGGTGTGTTTTAAGTGAGGAAAAAAAACAACACTAGACTAGATAGAAGTCAGAAGACCAGCATTCTTGTCCTCATTCTGATACTAGCTGTATAGGCTAGTCATTTAACCTTTCCTGCGTCTGTTTTTACATCTGTTAGGTAGAAATGATGATGGGTATTCTTATACTCTCACCAAGTTGTGAGGACCAAATGAGATAGTGGATAAAGTGCTAAAGTAAGATAAAGGTGGTTATGATGATTTTTGTGGAAGGACAGTTAAGAGTCAAGGAGAAGAGGAGTGGCTAGGTGGCACTGAGTTCAAATCCGGCTTCAGACACTTAACATAAAATTAGCTGTGTGACCTTGGGTAAGTCACTTAACCCCAATTGCCCTCCAAAAAGCAAAAAAATTTTTAAAAAAAGAGTCGACAAGAAGAGATTGTGGTAGAAAGGAGGCAGGGTTTGGTGGAGAAGAGGGATGCAGTGGGTTTTGGAGGGGATACCTGTAGTTGCGCAACAGCTTGGTGACGAGCTGGGGGTTATAGCCCGTGGAGCCCTTCTGGTACAGAGGGTTGTGATTCAGAAGCCGCTCCAGCAGAGAAATACCTGCATGGGAGTCAGGGATACTACTGAGCTGTGTTGGGATAGGAAATGGGTGAAGGGAGAGGGCATGTGGGTGCTTTGTTTTCTTGTGGTCCAGGTCCTGAGAAATCCTAAGATTCCTTTGCCAGAGGAAGGTGACATACTTCCAGATAATGTCATAAGAACGTCAACTGAAGGAATTGAGGATGCTTAGCCCAAGGGACATGATAACTCTCTTCATGGAGCTGAGGAATTGTCACGTGTAGAAGGGAGGCAGAGATCCATCCCCCCCTTCCCCACAAACACATACACCCAAGTAAATGACCACTTGCTAGGAATCTGGAGTCATGTCACAGCAGAGGGACCGCCTGAATGTCATCTGGGATTTGCAAAATCATCGGAGGCCATGCCCACACTGAGATCTTGGATTAGTCATAATATTGAAATATTATAACCACCTCTACTTACCCAGCCCGTGTTTCTGGGCAAGGGAGGAACGCAACACAGGCCCCAGTTGCTGGGGATCTCCAGCCAGGACCAGTTGTCCGCCTGGATTGTCTGAATCCCTAACGGTCAGCAATCCTGGAGAGGACAGAAGCGTTAGAAGGCTAAAACCTGGGAGATTTCCAGGGGGAAGTGATCTGCATGATTCTGTATCCTATCCCCATAGCCCCTTACCTCACCCCAGTCTTCTCACCTGCTACAGCCACAAGGCACTCAGGTTCCACAGCATGGCCAGCCTCATCAATGAAGACATGTGTAAAATGACTGGGTGGGAACTCAGCTGAGACCAGCCTAGGGGTATCAGGTGGGTCAGGCTTCAGCCAAAGACAGCCTATCCCAACCAACCAACCTCTCTCTTCTCATTCTCTCTCTGTCTCTGTCTCTCTGTCTCTGTCTCTCTCTCTCTCTCTCTCTCTCTCTCACACACACACACACACACACCTACACACCTGGCAGCAGTGATGAGGGTGGTGATAAGAACACGGTATTCCTGCAGCTTCTTCTTGGCAGGGTAAATGTAAATCCCTTTCTGTGGATCCCAATTACAGCAGGACTGGGGATAAAGAAGATCAGACAGGACAAGCTGAGGGTCAGCCTGTCTCCCTCACTGTCACCCCACCCTGTCTTCCAATTCTCATTTCCTGTCTCCTCTAAACTGCTATCTGTCTTCTGTTTAGCTCTGGTATCTGCTACCTGTGTGACGTAGACAAAAAGAAATCTAATCTCTCTGGACTCAGTTTCCTCAGCCATAAAATAAAGGAGTTGGGCCAGGTGGTTAGCCTATATACTTAGTTCTAAATTTCATCTCACTCTCCTGTTCCCAGGGTTCCCAGATAACCTTCTCAACCACCAATCTCACCCCACAATCACCTTGATTTCCTCAGGTACAAAGCGGATGTCCCTACTGGGTGCCAGGAGGCGGTAGATGGAGCTGGGCAAATGTGGCCGGAGGTTCTTGCACAGCAGGTCAGCTGCTGAGTTGGACGGGGCACAGGCCAGGATGTGGGCATCTGGTAGGTGCTTCACCACCTGGGGGTGCAGTATTCTTCAAAAACTCCCCATCCCCAGACCCCCAGTGGGAAAGAGAGCATAGATCCATTAAAAAAAAAAATTTTCCAGGCCTGCGTTACCCCAAGGGCAAAGGTACATTGACCTATGGGAGAATTAAAATTTGTTGAGTTTTTTTTTTTTTTTTGAAAGGAGAGGGATGTTTTGAAGGGATGGGGAGAGCAGTGACAGGAGATCCTGGAGACCCTTACCAGTGGCCTGAAATCCTGAGAATGTGCCCAGGACAGGGGGCCACAAGGCCTGATGGTACCCTTCCCATTACACTCCCACTCTCTAGCTAGTTCAAGGGCATACACTTTCAGGAACCTGGAGGGGGCGCCAAAGTCTTGGGAAACAGAGACGGTGTTCAGTAGAAGTTCAGTAAGAGCCGAGATTGTTTGTGCGGGACCCAGACCTGTTTAATAGCCTCCACCAAGGTGACAGTCTTCCCAGTCCCTGGAGGCCCGAAGATGATGTAGGGAGAGGGACGGGAAGTACCCAGAAGTATGTGCTTCACTGCTTGCAGCTGCTCAGGGTTGGACTCCAGGCTTCGGTCATAGAGCCTTGGGGAAGGAACACCATCAATACTGTGGACTCTTCCAAGCCCAGGACCATTGCAGCCAAATGGCTCTGCAGGGCTCCTCCCAAACCTGGACCGGATGCACCCTCTCCCCATTTTCCCATCTTCTTCTCCCTGCTTCGAGCCCTTCCCCAACTTCATCCCAGCATCCCTCCATCCCTTTCCCCATGACTAGTTTGCTCACGAAAGTTGCAATTTGGAAGGCAGGAGAGGGATCCCTCGGGGGGAAGAAGGAAACAGCAGTGGCTCCAGCATGTGGGGCCTTGCCAGTTCCAGGGCTCGGTGCTGAACTCGTAGGGGTTGCCGGTTGAAGGTAAAGGTTACCTTGAAGCTCATCCCATTCACAAACCGGTTCAGGAGTCTGGGGAAAGGCAAAAGGGGAAGGCAGGGGAACACATGAGATTTACATGGGCAATACACCCCCTCCCTGTTTTTCCCAGGACTTTGAAAAAATATTCCTACAACTCCATGGAGAAAAGCTGACTTAACCTGGCCTCTCCCTAATCTAGGGCTGTTAAGGCTCCTCCTTCTCCAGCTCTGATCTCAAGCTAAGACAGAGACCTTTGCTATAGCCTCAGCTTCTCCCTCAGCCCAACTTTCTGTCATGTGTGAGGTTTATCCACTTCCCTAATCTCACCTCCCCCAGACCCAGGATGGAAAGAACACCTACTCCCGTTCCCACCATTTAACACACCAGGCTTCCCCCTTCTTCCACCTTACCCTGAAGAGAAGCTCAGCTTGACCCGATCCAACTCGACCCGATGCACAAAACCCTTATAGGTGACCACGTCCTGGCCCTGGTCTGAGGTTGGGATAGCAAACAAATGGTCCCCTCGAAGCACAGAAGGACGGCTCTCAGCTACTCCAGGAACCTGGCAAGAAAAAGCACGAGCACCCATTGGGAGAAACATACACCACATGACCATTGAAGAGGAAATGGGTTTTGGGAGGGTGAGCTCTGCCATCTCCCTTCCAAAGCCTTTGGCAATGCCATTCTATACTGACCCCTTCCCTGCAGTTCCTTCTCTTCCAATTCTCGTCCTCACGAAATCAATCACTCTTTAAGGTGTAGTGTGGTCAGTCATTTTTCAGTCATATCCAACTCTTTGTGACCCATTTGGGTTTTCTTGGCACAGATACTGGGAAAGGTATGTGATTTCCTTCTCCAGCTCATTTGACTTATGAAGAAACTGAGGCAAACAGGGTTAAGTGACTTGGCCAGGGTCACACAGCTAGGAAGTGTCTGAGGCCAGATATGAACTCAGAAAGATGAGTCTTCCTGACTCCTAGCTGTTTGCACACTCTAAGGTAGGGGTTGGGGGAAAGGTAGAAACCAAGGTTTATTAAGGCAAGACAGTTTCAGCAACACAGCTAAGGGACCAGAATTTTTTAACTACCCTTGTTCCTTGACCTTCCAGGAGCCTCTCTTTTTTAAAGACTATCCTGATTCTGTCTAGGGCAGCTAGGTGACACAGTGTGGAGTCAGGAAGACTCATATTTCTGAGTTCAAATCAGACCTCAGATACTTCCTAGCCGTATGACCCTGGGTAAGTCTCAGTTCCTCATCTGTAAAATGAACTGGAGAAATGACAAACCTCTCCAGTATCTCTGGCAAGAAAACCCTAAATGGTGTCATAGAGAGTCGGATATGACTGAAAAATGACTTAACAGTTATGTCTAACACCATTTTCCATTCTTCATCTGTACCTCAGAGCTTTAAAATCCTCCTCAAATTCAGTCCCTCCAGGAAATTCTCCCTGATTCTACCCACTCTCAATCCCTACAACCCTCCTTTATTCTATGCATCCTTAGTCACAGTTTCACAATTATTTGCAATATATTTTCCCATACTTGTTTCTAGGTTAGTCTTTATGGTGCTGTGTTTTCAGTGTGTTTAAGTATACATGAATGCACTTTCTCTTGGACTGGCTGATTGTGCCCAAGACAGAGATCCAAGTCACTCTCTCCGCTCCCCCCTACTTTCTCTTGGTTCTCCCAGAAATGCTGACCTCTAAGATGAGGAGCTGGGGGTTTCGTTCCTTTGGGTCCAAGACCATGGGGATAGCCTCCAGGTCGTAGTGGCGGATATCTTGCTCCATCTGTAGCTCTTCAAGGTGTAGAAGCAGTCGAAACTTCTCCTCATAATTCCTCCAACTTAGTGGGGTCTTCAGCCTGCTTCTAGAATAGAAGGCAGGATGGATCAACCTTCTTCCCCCAATATCTTCCACCCTCTACCAGTTGTAGCCTTTGGCACAAGAGGCCTCTAGAGGAGAGGAATAGGATTACAGCATCATAGAAGCTGGAAAAGACCATGTCATTCAAACCTCTTATTTTATAGATGCAGAAACTGAGGCCCAGGGAGTGTGAGGGCCTTGATCAAGGTCACACAGGTAGTAAGAAAATGGTAGAGCAGCAGCAGTTCCTATGTCCATTCAATCATACTTTAACGTGTAGTGTGTTCAGTCATTTTTCAGTCCTGTCTGACTCTTGGTGACCCCATTTGGGTTTTCTTGGCAAAGATACTGTGAGAGGTACATGATTTCCTCTTCCAGCTCATCTGACAGATGAGGAAACATTGGGAGGGAGGGGGCTTTGTATACTGTCTCATTTGAAACTCCCAGAAAACAGGTGAGATAGTTAGCATTATTATTAGGAGATAGTATTTTTGTTAGGAGACAGCATTATTATTCCAATTTTAGAGAAAAGGGAAACTGAGGCTCAAAGAATGCTGGTAACTAGCCGAGCTGGGTATCTAACCTGGAGAATTCTGACTGCAAGGTCTCTGCCTCCCTTTCCACAAAGGGAGCCTAGGCCATACAACAGTTCCTTCTTCCCCAGGCCCAGGCTTTATGCTTTTCCTTCTTAGATACTGGGGCAGACCCTATCCATCAGTCTGGCTGTTCCCTGCATTGCTGTCACTCACAAACTGTCCATGTCTTTTTTCTTATACCATGCCATTTTTTTCCATGTCTTTCTATAAATTCCTCTACGAGAGCTCTATCCTACACCTTCATTCTGGGCCTCTTAATGCCATTCCCCAGTTGCTCCTTAAAGAATCAAACCCATTCCACTAAGAGGAAAAAATGCAGGCCAAATGGGTGGGAAGAATGCACATGGCTTCAACTTGGGAGGAAGGTGAGGCAGAGTTAGGCACATACTGGATTTTAGCTGCATCTTTATGATGGCTGGAACTGGTTGCTTTCAGGAGCTGTGGAAGCAGTTGTTTTAGGTTGCTTGGGCACTGGTACTTTGGAAGACTCAAAGTCATCTCCAGGTCATAACCCTGACCCCTGCATTAATGGGGAAAAAAGATAATCACAACAAGACAACCAAAGTGGATACAAAGCACATTCAAACCCTTTCTTAATTTGATTTCCCATGCTCCCCACAAGCCTCCAACATCTCTGAGTCAGGTGTAATTGCTGTCTTTTATAGATAAGGAACCTGAGACTGAGTAGTAAGCCTCTGTAGGCCCAGAACTGGTCACTGCACTACCCAGCTGCCCATCATAACCATGGCCTGCACCAACTCAGTAACACATTCAGTAGCTAGTCATTAGCTTCACTTTAAAAATGAGAAAATTGAGGGTGGCTAGGTGGCTCAGTGAATAGAGCACTGGCCCTGGAGTCAGGCGGACCTGAGTTCAAATCTGGCCTCAGATACTTAATACAAAAAACTAGCAGTGTGACCTTGGGCAAGTCACTTAGCTCCAATTGCTGCCCCCCCCCAAAAGGAGAAAATTTAAGACCCAGAGTTTAAACAGCCTGTAATAGGTCACGAAAAAGTTAGAAGAGAGAAATCCACACCTGACTTCCAGCCCACTGTGGGCACTGTCTGTCCTGGGAGGCAGGGAGTTGGCTGGGAAATCTTTGTCCCTGGAGAGGATGTTGTTACCTGTCTGGTCTCTCCCCGTTTTCCACCCGGCTGGTTAAAGCAGGATGTGGTGTAAGTCGGTTTCGTCGGTAAGGAGCTATGGGCTTCAGCAGCTCAGCCATGGGGCTTTGGGCCACAACAGCAAGGAATCTGGCAATGTGGAAGATTCCTGGGTTCTCTATCCTGGATCCCAAAGGTCCCCGCAGCTCCCACAGTACCGTTGCAGGGAAGCAGCCAACATAACTGGTCTGACAATGGACATGGAGCTCATGAGAGTCACCTGAGGGGAGAGCATTTTGAAAGTATAAAGGGGCACCCTGAAGGGATCCCTCCCCCCCAAAGAGGGCCTTCCGTCATATAGGATCCACCCTCATTGAGACCCCATCTTTGAAAGCCACTCTCCCCAACACACAGATGGCCCCTTTCCTGCAAGATCACCTTGTTCTCATCAAAGACCTTTTCTTGAGAATCAAGAACAGAGACCTCTTCCCACTCAAGAAATCCCTCTCACCAGGATCTAGTGTGATGGGCATATCTTCTTGGATATCTGACTTGAAAGTTATCTGAGAGACCCGGCAAAGTGGAATGATATGGAGCAGGGTGACGGGATAACTCCCCCCATTCTGAAGCCTCAGGGTCAATGTCACATTCTGGTTCAAATCCAGGCGGACAACGAGCTGCCCATCTCGGCTTCTGTAGGCTCCTTCCACCTCTACATCCACACCATGTTTCGGACGGATGTATTCAGCCCTGGAGGAGGAAGAGTCTGATGATTGTCTGGGGGTTGGGAAGGGGAGAGGTAAGGATGGTAGGGGTAGAGCTTTGATGACTGCCATTCTAAGACCTTGTGCCTACTGAGGAGCCTTGGATCTGATTTGTTATGCAACTACTAGCCTTGCTAATAAATCAATATGCTCAGATTTCACTTCCTCAGGCTCTTATGAGTTTTTTTTTTTTCAAGACAGTTTTGGTGAGCCAGCCAGGAGTTTGAGCAAAGGACCCTGGCCTGAGACAGCCTAAAGCACACCAAAAGACTTCTCCAAGAAGGATTGTCTCAGAGGTTGGGCTCCCCCTAGACCACAATCGCAAATTTCAAAGCTAACGTAAGCCTCTACCTTACTGGGGGAGTCCCTTAAAGGATAAAGCCAAGGGAATGCACTTAAGGCAGTAATAAGAGACTTGATGAGTTGCATGCTGAAGGGAATTCCAAAGGGAACTCCTAGAAAAACTTCAGATATCTTGGGACCAAGGGAAGCTCCCAGTTCACCCTGGAATGATTTTATTTTTAAAAGAACACTATTAAATTGTGTGAAACTTGGTCTACAACTGCAAAGGATTTGTATGGACATCCCCTTAGGGAAGTTCTTATTGGCCTGGGAGCAGGGAAAATCTCCAATTCAGAAGGGGACAACTAAAAATAAAGGTCTTAAATTGTGTAAAGATTGGTCTAAAATACATTTTAAAAAATCCAGATGGGTTCCTGCTCTGGTCCAAAAGAGACTTTCAATTACTGCAAACTAAAGGCTTTGATATAGCTTTTAGAAAATTGTGCACACTGACTTTGTTGACAGGGTTTTTTCCTTCTTATCTCCCACTGACTTTTTTATTATTATTTCAGTAGGAGGTAAAGGGGAGGAACTTCACCAGCAAGTACATCTATGTGTCTATATCATCTATGTTTTGTGTAAATCAAACCGACTTCTTCCTGTGTCCTGACTGGCCAAAGGAAAAAGAATGCAAAATAAAAAGTATTGAAAAAAAATTTTGAGAAACTTTCAATCTTCAGAAGGATTCTCTCAATCTCTCTCTCTCTCTCTCTCTCTCTCTCTTTCTCTCTCTCTCTCTCTCTCTTTCTCTCTCTCTCTCTCCCTTTTTCTCTCTCTCTCTCCCCACTTCTAACTCTGGCTAAGCTGGGGAGGCAGACAAGAGGCAAAGATAAGAACTAAGGGAATCTTGTTCCCAATCTGCAGGAATGTATGGCATTCTAACATAATTAGACAATAAATTTGTGACTGAAATGTTAAGTTAATAAAACTCTGTAAAAGTTACATGGAAACAGTGCTTAGACCTCTTATCACTCTTTCCCTGGAGAGTGGCAGATTTGTTGCAAGGAAGAAAGGTGATTTCACTCATTAGAGAAAGCAGTTACAATTTAAATCTCTTTGGCATTTAAGAACTGCCTATTAGTAATTTTCTTGACCAGGAAATAAGAGAAGGTTTAAGAAAGTAGAGAAAGGAGGAAAATAGGTAGAAAGTTGAAGGCAGAATGCCTTTGTAATTGATCATGTGAGTGAAGATTAACGTGAAAGAAAAAAATTTAGAGTTTGGAAAAGGGATTGAGGAGGTTAGATTCCATTGAGATAAGAAATATTTTAGAAACTTTTAGAGAAATGCTTCTTTAACAAATACGAAATTGTCTTCCTCAGTACCTCTTACCCCAATCAATTTAGGATTATGAAAGAAAACTCACAGGACTTAGAAAATGCAAAACAAGAAGATAATTGTTTTCTTTGGTCTGGTGTAAATAGTTATACTAAAGACTTTTGTAGAAATTTAAGCATCCTTTAAAAAAAAATATGTAGCTCTTCTGGCCTACCAGGTGCCCTGTCCTTTTTGACCTTAGCAGAGTTACAACTGAGAAGCCTGAGGGTAAGGTAAACTGTCCAAAGTGTGATCTCTTAAAGTATCTGCTGGGGTTAGGTTAAGAAAACCAAAAGGAATTGATTTGGCTTTTTAGTGATTTAAAAGGAAAGAAAGTCTTGGGGAGAATAATAATAGCACGGACATGCCAGGATTGTTATGAGGATTATATGATTGTAAAGTGCCTATATCATAGTGCCTGGCACACGGAAAGGACTATATAAATTTTAGTAAATGTAAGTATGTTTCTAATTTTTTTTTTGGTGAAATTTGAGAAACTATTGTTTCAGAAATGCCATTGGAAAAGTAATTTCTTATATCTTGATGCTGTTAGATTATGATTCGAGCTGTTAAAATGTGATCAAAATGTTTAAAAACTGCTAAATCTCAGTCTCTCACCTCCATTCATAATTATTTTTAAAATTTAAATAAATTATAATTTTTATTTTATTATATAATCATATAAATCACATTTTATTAATATTTCAATTTACTTTAACTAATTAATTAACAATTACTTTTATAATTTGTATCCATTAATTGGTCAGTATAATTTAATTGATATATAAATTAAAGAATTATATAAATTAGGGGGGAGGCTGCAGGTGGCGCAGTGAGTAGAGCGTTGGCCCTGGAGTCAGAAGGACCCAAGTTCAGTTCCTGCCTCAGACACTTAATGCACACACAAAAAAACAAAAAACCTAGCCCTGTGACCTTGGGCAAGTTACTTAACCCCAACTGCCCTCCAAAAAGCAAAAAAAAAAAAAATAATAATAATAATTACATAAATTATAATTTATGATTACAAATAAATTAAATGAATAAATTTAAAGCAAGCATACCCAAGCAATATTTAATAGGGTGTGTTTACTTTAAAGTGGATAATTTATTGGGAGACAAAATTAGCAAAATCTTTAAGTTAGCCTTGTCTGTGACAGACTTCCTATATGAACTCAAGTCATAAAAACTGATCAGCCCTGCTAACTACATGTTGGGAGAGCCTGAAGTATTGAAGTTTTAGGAACTAGGATCCTTCTCAGCCAAAGGGGGGAAATTTACAAGTTTGCTTATGGAGACAAGTGGGTTTCATCTAGGATTATTTGATCATCACTTATGAGAATTATGAAATTGTATCTGTTAATAAATAGATTTAACTTCAATACATAACTCTTTACTGCATGTGTGAACTAGTATACATTGTGTATGTGTGACCCTCCAGAATGTAATAATTCTTAATTTATAAATGCAGGATAAATGAACTGTCCTTATATTGACTCACTGTTAACTGTTATTAATACACAAGAAAAGTAATGACCAAACTTTAAACTGTGATTAGTGAAATTTTGCTATTTAAGTTAAAATTTTGTGGGATTGTGTTTTGATGTTGTTCTAAGTTTTTATTTCAGGTAGAGTTGTCTGAAGTGCCATTAAGCCAATAGTCCACCATTCAAGGGAATTGCCATGTGCTGCTCAATAATTGCTACATGCCAATGTTTACGGGTGAGAAAAGTTAAAGGTCCAATCTTAGTATGGACTGAGGTAGGAGCCTCTCAACTCAAATTTCCTCCATTTTTATATTTTTCTTTCTGAATAACAAATTTCCCCACCTGGTTAATTCTGAGCCTGGCTTTTGTTATCCTGTGAATAATGTGTAACTTTAATACATGACTAGCTGGCAAAAATGACTCATGCCCTAAATCAAACAAAGGAAGAAGAGTTTTCCCCTGTTATGACTTCAAGTCAGTCTACACCCTTGAGGGAGATAGTCTTGTTATAGCCATAACCATGTCCCTCTTTTTCTTTTTATAGCAAATTTCTATAATCCAAGAAGGTGAACTGTGGAAATTTAGTATGCAAGTGGGACAAATCTTACTGTTTGCAGCTGAGTAAATGAGTTGTTGGACTTGCTATCCACTTGCTAATAGTTATATATTGATGTTAAGGTCCTTGAAGTAGCATTCTTTCAGGAATTATCTTCAAAAGGAGGGAATTAAAAATATGTATATATGTATATGTATATATACACATGTGTGTATGCATGCATGTATGTATGTGTATATGTATGTATATATGTGTGTGAGAGAGATTGGCTTCCAAATGTTTCTAATGGGATATACAGGCCTTGAGTATACTGTAGTAACAAGTTCTCAAAATTGGATTAAGGATGTTATATATTGCATTAATAATTATAAAGAAACTGAAATTATTTTCCTCTTTTGAAGTCTCTGATAATTTAAAGATAGAAGGTTACGGGGCAGCTAGGTGGCGCAGTGAGTAAGAGCGCCGGCCTCGGCGTTTGGATGACCCGAGATCAGATCCGGCCTCAGAAAATGAGCCCCCACGCATAAATAATGACTAGCCCTGTAACCTTGAGCAAGTTACTTAACCCCAATTGCTTTAAAAAAAAAAAAAAGATAGAAGGTTTCAATTTCCAAATCAAGCCCTCATGGATTCAGCACTAAGTTATACTGAGTACAGTTAGCCCTTCCACATCTCAGGGGTTAGAGGCTCAGCAACCCCAAGATCTGGAGGATGCATAAAAAATTTGGCCCTCCCTTCACACCAGAGAATAAGTCTGAATTTCTTCTTCTTCTTCTTCTTTTTTTATGGGGTGTTTATAGCACCTCATTGTAAAATCTGAATTAAGTATTTGGTCACAGGCTCTTCCTTCTTCTGTAGCTTCTGCAAAACTCCCCCCCCCCCCCAATTCCCATTTGCTTTCTTATGCCGACCCATGATATACTGAAACTGGGATGAGTAAAGTCACGGTGTGGAAGGGATAACTGTGCTGTTACTGGAGATTTTTAACAGAATTGCCTAAGAAGCTCTGTAACATGCTACCTTCCGGCACCTCTTTTCTTCGCTCACCTGTCAACTGCCTTGGAACCAGAGAAGCAGACCTACTAGGAAGAACTTCCTTCAGACCTGCCCTGGGAATGAGACCTATTCTAGAAAGTCCAAGGGAAGATGTTTCCAGAAACCAGACAATTACATAGGACATCTGGAACTCAAGATGAAATGTACTACTTAGATGGACATCAGGAGTTGGGTTATCAGGTTACAAGGAGACTTGATGTTATTGTCATTAGAATGCTTTAGCTTGGTGTTTATGTTTGCTGAGTTTCCTTGGCTACCTTGGTAATTTGTGTGAGGTTGAGTATATAAATAAAAGAATTTAAAACCCTTGCTGTTAAATTATGTGCTGAAACCCACTTAAAGTGGCCTGATATACTTTCCCTTGCTTTATTTTAATTGTGAAGCAGGCTAGAGCAAGAATTACATGAAATGCTGTTTGGCCACCCTCCCATAGAAGCAAAAACCATGTAAAGCCCAGATGCTTGTGCAAAATAACATGGTTTTAGAGCTTATTACTGCTTCACAAAGAGGGGCCCTGTTGTTCCTATAGTTATCAATCAGGAGAAATTGTAACATGCCTCCACAAAATGCAACAGGTTGTATTTGAAACCCAATTGTTTAACTAAGATGATATCTATATGGTAGGACCCACTTCTTGGCTTTACAACTATAATCAAATGGGTACCCACTGTTGTAGGCTTCATAATATTTTTTTTTGTTTTTTGTTAGACTTTGTATCACTTGTTATACTAAAACTTGTTCAAAATTAATTCCTAATAACTTGATGATGGTCCAAAATATTGATCCTGAATATACAATGAACTTCATGCAATTGGTGTTGGATATTTGAATAGATTGAATAGATTTCCCCAAGGATCAAAGTGGGGAATTGAAAGAACCAAACCAACTCCATCTTGTGAGTAACATCCATTCTATGACTTAAAATTCTGTATTCCTATAAATGTTTTGTTCATATAATGTCTGGGAAAGTGAATAGTACAGCCACAAAATGTTCTGGGACAACTTGTGGTTAGTTAGCAGAACTTGTGGTTAATACCAGTTAGCATAACTTGTGGTTAATACCCTTTGGTGCTTTAGCCAATCAATAAGAAGGAATGTCTTTGTTGCTCAAGAACATGTAACCTGATTTGTTCCTCATTATTGACTATAAGAAAACTTTGATGACTGCCACTGGGTTCCTTGTGCCTACTGAGGGGCCTTGGATCCGATTTGTTATGCAGCTGCTAATCTTGCTAATAAATCAGCATGCTCAGATTTCACTTCCTCAGTCTCTTATCAATTTTATTTGTGACACCTGTCAGCTACAGAAGAGATTTCACATCCTCAGTGAGCTTGCTTAGAAACACTTGTCCCAGGATTCCTATCAAATTCCCCATTTCTGGTTGTTGATCTCTTTAAGGTAAATAGAAGCCATGGCCCCTTCAGGCTCA
The DNA here is from genome assembly GCA_011680675.1 of Gymnobelideus leadbeateri. Taxonomy (NCBI): domain Eukaryota; kingdom Metazoa; phylum Chordata; class Mammalia; order Diprotodontia; family Petauridae; genus Gymnobelideus; species Gymnobelideus leadbeateri. The sequence goes on along the minus strand of WOXC01007943.1, from coordinate 75,652 downwards.
CCTCTCTGCAACTTCAGGTGGGAAAGCTGGCAGGAAGTCAAAGCTCTGATTTATCCCAACACTTTTTTCTCCTGCTAGAAAATTCTAACTCAAAGCCAAACCACTTTCCTCTCCTCTCATTCACCTTCCTATCATTTAAAGAAGAGTGGGGGAGAAAAGGAAGAGAAGATTAAAGGAGGAAATCGAATCCCCAATAATACCTTATTTTTTATTTTTTTGCTTTTTTTTGGAGGGCAACTGGGGCCAAGTAACCTGCCCAGGGTCACGTGGCTAGGTCTTTGTGTATGTTAAGTATCTAAGGCCAAATCCGAACTCAGGTCCTTCTGACTCCAGGGCCTCGCTCTACTCACTGCACCACCTAGCGGCCCCTAGTACCTTATTTCTTCCAATATAGAAGCTGTCAAGAACAAGAAGCCAAGAAGAGAAGGGCAGGGTAGATCCTAACTACAGAGCAGGCCCACCCAGCAGTCCCTTGGTGCTTATCTCCCTGTTTCCACCATACCTCATCTCTAGGTCCATCCCTGTTCCAACTCCTACATACCGATCTTGGAAGATCTTTGCCAGTTGGGACTTTGTCTTCTTGGATCCTGGAGGTTTGATCTCCCTAAAAACCCTGTCTTCCTGCTTCACTTTCTTCTTCTTCTGTGGGCAGGGAAGAAGACAGTCAAGGGAAAGAAACACCACCCTATCTTTCTCTCCCCCCTCCTAGGGATACACTGGGGAGTGGGGTGTGAACTAGGGTCAAAGGATTTCCTTGTCTCACCTTCTGATTCACGGTGCAAAACTTGACCTTGTCCTTGGTGACCTTAGCTTGCCCACAGAGGCGCATCCCATAAAGCATGGAAGAGAAGGTAGGCACAGGTTCCTCAAGATCCCCATGCTCCCTAAGGCTGCTGGAGGACCTGAGGCTAGGAAATGAGAGTAGGTGGACTTAGAGTTCAAGGGAAGAAGGGGTCATCTTGGGGTTCAATGTGTTGCCAAGTCCTGTTCATTCTATCTTCACAATATTTATATGCACTCTTTTCTCTGACACTGTACCATCCTGGCACAGGCTCTCATCACCTCACTCACACCTGATTCTTTACAATAAACTCCTAAATTGCCCCCATGTCTCAAATCTCTCCCCATTCTAGTCCATTCTGCAATGAAGTGATCTTCCTAAAAGGCAAATCTGACTACATCATCCTGCTCCCCCTGTCCCAATTCAGTAAACCCCAGTGATTCCCTATTATCGCCAGGATCAAATATAAAATCCTATTTGACATTCATAGACCTTCATAACCCAGCCCCTTTCCACATTTCAAGTCTTCTTATTCCCCTCAATGTATTTTACTAATCAGGGACACTGGTCTCCTTGTTGTTCTTTGAAAAGACATCAGATCTCCTGATTCCATGCATTTTCACTGGCTGTCCTCCATGCCTGGAATTCTGTGCCTCTTGGCTTCTTTCAAGCCTCAGCTAAAATTCTACTTTCTTTGAGAAGCCTTTCCTGGTCTTCCTTAACTCCAGTGCTTTCCTTCTGAGATGATGGCCAATTTATATTGTATGTACACACATACACATCCATCCACTCACCCACCTGTCCGTCCATCCATCCATCCATCTATCCATCCATCCATCCATCCATCCATCCATCCATCTACCCATCCATCCATCTAGCCATCCATCCATCCACCCATCCATCCTTCCATCCATCCATCCATCCATCCATCCATCCATCCATCCATCCATCCATCCATCCATCCATCCATTCATCTGTATTTGTCTCTCTATCTCGTTTGTATATGGTTGTTTGTATGATGTCTCCCCCATTATATCTTAATCTCCTCAAGAACAGTAACTATTTTTGCTCTTCTTTGTATTCCCAGCACTTAGTCCCATGCCTGGTGAGTAGCAGCTGCTTAATTAATGTTAGGATGACTTATAAGGAAGGAGTAAATTCCTCATTACAAAGTAAATTCCTCTTTGCCACACTATGTGTGGAAATGGAGGTGAAAAGTGTTAATGTGCCATAATGGTGATGGAGTGCAGCCAGTTCAAAAATTCTAAATAAAACCATTACTGACCCCTGCCACCCAACAGAGGAGATTGAGGAGTGGACCTTGGACTACCATCAGGGGATTCACGAATTAGGATGTAAATATGGGGGTCTAAAGAATTTAAGACATTTTAAGGAGAAACAAGAAAAAGGCTATGCAAATGTATCTTGTGAATTTCTGACCCTAGGGCAATGCAAGCTATTAAAGGAAAAACAGAAGTGGACCAAAGGATAAGATAAAAAGATTAGAGGGGATTTTGGGGGGAGGGGAGGGGAGGATCTGTTTTAGATAGAAAAAAAAAAACTACAGCAGAGAAAGCTACAGATAAAAACTGGGAGAGGTGGTAAATTAATTTTGGGGAAGTGAATGTGATTGGGGGCTTCAAGGACCCACAGGGATCAGCCCAGGGGCTGCTGCTGAACCAATGAGGAAGGCCAAAGGGGTAGAGGAAGGGCCTAACAGGAAAGGACCCCGATCCCAGTGGAAACCAAGGGGTTCTTGAAAACACTAACTTGGCCAAGTCTAGGTCTAGGGGTTCTGGCACACAAGAACATAAATAGCCCAAAATACTAGGCCAGGCCTAGATGTCCAAAAGGAAGCGACAATAGGGAGCACTTAGGTGGAGTTCTGACCTTTTGGATTAATATCCTGACCCTTTGCCTAGAGAATCATCAGAGGACCTGTTTTAACCTTTGGTTTGTCACTTTCCTTCTCTTGGCCTCAGCTTCCTCATCTGTAAAATGAGGGAGTTGGACTAAATTTCTGCGCTCTAAATCCTATAAGAAATTGGCGACGTAAAACTGTATTTGTGATTTACCTCACCTGAACAGAATAAATTAAACCCTTGGCGCTGCCCCGCCCCCCATATTAAAAAGAGTTTTTAGAAACAGCAGTAAAGTCATTGGTACGTTTAAATCCATTGTGTGTGCAGGTCTGCACAAACGAGCAACCCGCCCCTCAGCCTCCCACTCCGAAGGAGCGAGTCCCCAATTCACTAACCCGGGATTTTTGCATTTTGGGGTTGAGGTTCCCAAGGAAAAGACCTTATCCAACCTGTCTAGTTCCTGCCCCCTCCGCTTTTGTGTGTGAATAATATTCAAGTCAACAACATTTATTAAGCGCTTAATCTGTGCCGTGTTGGGAAGTGGGCACAGGGGAGCCTCTCAGGTCCGGGGTGGCGGGCACCCTCAGCGGCCCATCTCCCCCATAAACACAGTGGTCTGCCGTCCCCCAAGATTGGGGCGATCAGCGGATAGCGAGGCACAGGACCAGCGTCTTCTCCTGTAGGGGAGAGGACGGTCCGGCTCTCTGGGGTCTAAGCCTTGCCCTGGTCGGAAGAGGTGGACACTGGGCAGCGGGATCTCCGTAGGGAGTGGGCAGCGAGGGACGACGATGCGAGGTCTGCGCCCGCGGGGTGGGCATGGGGCCCTGCGCCTGGCGCCTTGGGCAGCACAGGCTCTACCCAGAGCAAAGGTGCTCCGTGGGGAGGATGCCATGGCTGCTGGAAGGCGGGCGCGGGTGGGGTCGCCGGGCTCGGCTAGGCGGGACTGGGGAGCGAGCTAAGCCCCAGGGGTACCTGCTCTTGAAGGCTCCGTTGTACAGGTCTCGGAGCCGCTCCCGGTTGGTTTCCTGGCCCTGGCCCCGGGCGGCCAGAAAACTCTTGAATCTCTGGCCGGTCTCTCGGAGCTTGGCGTGGGTGAACTTTTTGGTCATCTTGGCGGCAGGGACTGAGCTGGCGGTCCGGAAGGGGCCCGGGCTGGAGCGCGGAATGAAATGAAACTGAAAGTCCCCGGCGCTAGAGGAAGTACCAGGTCTCGAGATACGGGCCGAGCTGGGGCCGCGGGGTCCCCTAATTCAGCCCAACAGCTCTCTCTTCCGACCTCTGACCCGGCAGGCACCCTAGTCCATCCTCGGCTCCCCTCCCCAGCTCCGGCTCGACCCGTCCAGGCGCCTTCTCCCCTCCCCCTCTCCCATTAACTCTTTGCTAAGGAGCCTGACCCCTCCCTCAGGGCCCTCCTCTCACCCAGAGCTCCCTCCCCTGGCATCCAGCCGGAATCCTGGACGCTATCCTGCTGGGGGCCCCCAGATAAGCCCGGAAAGGGGGGGTCTTGCGCCTCACTGTCCTTGAACCCCAGCCCGGGGCCTTTGTATTTATTTGACATGTAGGGAGCAAAGGTCAGGACAGAGATCTGATCAGCTGGGGCCGCCCCTGTCCAGTCTAACTCATCTCGGGAGAGCCCCGGACCCGGTTTTGGAGATCAAACCTCCTGCCGTCCATCCCCAGCCTCATTCGCCAACCTGCCGCTGTCGGGCTGGGCAGACCCCCTGGGGAAGGCGAAAGCCGGGACGGTCTTCGGGGACAGAACCGTGTTTCTTTGAGGCCAGAAGAACCACCACAGAGGAAGGGTAACGCCCAGCATCGGCTTTAATGTTTGCACCCCAAATCCCGGCTTCCCGTCACACATTCAGGCGCCGAGATGCGCTCCATCCTGTATTTACCATTCCGCGCATATCAGCGGTCCCCCTACAGTAAGCTCCTTGAGGACAGGGCTGTCGCATGTCTATTGGGCAATAAGTGGTTAACCGCAGTATCAGTGCCAGGGGGGGAACAAGAACAGGATGCAAAGTACCAGGCAGAGTCCTTCAGAATGAGATAAAATTAAGACAAGCAAGAATTAACTGGCACTGGCTGCGAGCGGGGGTGGAGACTAGGAGACACAGCCGGGATGAGCCAGCCGGGAGATGGGGGTGGGGGCCCCTGGGGAGCAGGAACCGCTCTCCTTTGTCTTCCAATCTGGTGGGAGGGAGAACGATCCTTAATGGAGAGGCCTGTATATTCCACCATCCAAAGTGACAAACACGCAGCAACCAGGAAATAGATGGACAACAGGATCTTAAGCCGGCTGGAAACCCGAGAGAAGAGAGAGCAGGAAATAAAACGCCTTCATTTAACATCATCTCTAGAAACCGTGAAGAACCAACCAAGGGGCTGGGGAACTTACCGGTGACTTCGTTGCTTTGTCACCCCTCCCACCCTCACTCCACCAGAGCCGAGAGCGAGGGCTTAAGTCCTCAGGCCCTCAGCTTGGACAATGTGAAATAACACTAAGTCAGGGTTGTGGGAACTATTTGCCTCTTGGAGCTTTGTAACTTTGGGCAAGTACACACTTTTCTGTCTCCTTTTCCTCAAAATCTGTAAAATGCTTGGGGGAGAAGGGAGAGTCACAACTACAAAAATGACCGCTTGAGGAAACTGAGTCCCAGGGAAGCTAAATTACTTGGCCGAGCTCACACGTAAATGGCAGGGGGGAAGCTCTCAAGTAAGGTCAAGATCTGTCTTTTCAATAACACCCCACTTACGCTTCCTATCCAATCATAAAAAAAAAAAAAACATTTATTGGTAATTTTGGGGGTTTTTTGAATCCCTTTCATTTTCTTGCCGTACTTCTGAACCATCTCTTACAACAAAGAATTTTTTAAAAAATAGAAAAAAATCAGTTCGGCAAAGTTAACACACAGAAAACGATTCAAACATACTTCTCCACTTCTTCAAAGGGAAGGGAGGTACTGTCCATTCTCACACCTTGTCTTTGGGCCAAGCTTGGTACGGCCTGTTCAGTCTGATTTGGCACCATTTCCTACTATAGACATTCTCCTCCTTACTGTCCCCCCACTTTACATTCATTCCTGATTCTAAGCCTTTACTCAAGTTCTTAAGCAATCAGAACATTTTAGCTAAACATTATCTAGTTGAAAGCCTTCATTTTAACAGATGAGGAATTCTTTCCTAAAGAAACCTTAAAGGTTTCTTAGGGAAAGAGCTTCCCTCCTCCTTTTGACCTAGCTAAATTCTACCTCCAGGTCCATCCTCCTTATGCCCCACCTCTCTATGAAGCTTCTCCTGGCCAAAACACCCCAAAATGATTTTCTCCTAGTAAGAAATTATATTGCCCTATAAATTGATGAGACTGAACCCTTTGTATGTCTGTCTGGGAAAGCAATTACTTTTTTTAATTTATAAATTTTATTTCAATAATCATACTAACTCTGCTGGCATGGTTATCAGTTAAATTTCCCTCAAGATGTAATACTTTAAAATGAATAAATAAATAAAACATCAAAGGGATTACAACAGATAGTACATGAAAGTTTATACTCTGGTAGTTTTCCATCATTGTTAAAAGAAAGAACGGGGTGTATGCTTTACAGATTACTAAGTGTGTTACCCAATTTTTTTATCTTTTTTTTTTTGGCTGCTTAAAAGTTTTCTTCATTTATGTAGTTGCAATAATCAGGCATGGTGTTTCTTTGGTTCTGCTGTTTATTACCATCCACTACCTAGTAGCACTGGGGTGGGGGCATCTCCCTAATTCACAGAGTGGGTCTCCTAGATGAGGCCACCCCTTATTAAAGGTTTTTGGTGGGTCCCCATGTAGGTGAAATTTGCTAACTCTTGACTTCCTCTAATTAAGTCCCACACCTCAAAAACCTTCAAAAGTAGGCCTTTCAAAATTGACTTCTAAAGTAGTTATAGGACAAGGATGCTCCCTCTCCCAGGGCAGGTTGGCAACTTAGTCTTAGAAAGTCATCTAGGGCATTGAAAAAGTTAAGTGACATGCCCAGGATCACACATGCCCATAATGGACATATATGAGGACTTGAACATGGGTCTTCCTGTCTTTGAGGCAAGCTCTCCATCCAGTAGCCATGGCTGCCTCTCAGCCTGTATAGGTAACCTGCTTATTTTTCACTTACCTTTCACTGTATCCTCAATGCTAAATACATAAGAATGTTCAAGAAATCTTGAATGAGTTTGCCATTTGGAGGGTTAATTAAAAAATAAAAATGAACAGAAATATATATATATATATAGTAGACACATATATAATGTATATATACATTATAATATATTCATGTATGTATGCACATAAATACACACATTATATACATATACAATTAATATATAGACAATATTAATGTATTTATGTATCCTCGATGCCTGGCACATAGTAAGCTCATAATAAATGTTTGTTGTTGTTGCTGATCTAGTAAACAGACCTGTAAATGTGAAAACTCTCAGCTTAGATTAAGTTTACTTAATTTAGTTTAGTTTATTTTAGCTAGGTAGCATATAGAAAGAGCACTGGGCCTGGAGTCAAGAAGTCTTGAGTTCAAATCCATCCTCAAATACTAGCTGTGTGACTTGGAGCAAATTAGTGAACCTCTTTCTGCCTCAGTTTCCTTAACTGCAAAGTGGTGATAAATAATGGCACAACTCCCAGGATTGTTGTAAGGATCAAATGAGATACTATACATCCACACATCATAATGAATATATACACATTATTAATGTATTTATGTATATACATACACACATTAATACATATAAACCAGAAGGGATTTCTAAGAGGACACAGAATAGTGTTGGAACAACTCTGTTAAATTTGATAAATGTTTTTTAAAAACTATAATGGACATTTATAGTGTCATATATGATTCTCTTTTTTTCTGTTCTTTGCAAAAGAGAATGTTAGGTTCATAATAATAAAAAAGTTTTTCTGAAAAAAAATTCTGGAGGCATATTCCCTTCTACCAAATCAAATGATTCTGGGTTCCCAATAAAGCTCCTCTGGATTCTTTCTACCTTTCAGTCAACTGTGTGACTATAAAGATGTGCTCACTACTGGAAAATCTTGACCTAACCCATATGTTCCAGCTTCCCAGAAAGAAAATTTATAGACTCTTCAGGGAGGCTTTTCTTTTACAGATAAGGTAAAACTATTTCCTCCCCTCACCCCCATCCCAGGAGAAAAAGAGATAAAAGGAGTGGTCTTTCAGAGGTGCTGCCCCTGGTAATAGCCATTTGACTTTCTCTGCTTCTTGCCAGGGTATTGGGGAGAGACACTAAACCCACTGCTATTTGGGCTATTTCTCCACGCAGGGCATTATGAGAAACTCTCATCCTGGGAGTTTCTAAGTATTTGGACCTGATGGGGTCAGGTCCCTGTATACAGAAAAGAATGTTGCACCAAATGGCCTTTTAGACTAAGAACCAGACTAAGGAACTGGGTGAGATTGTTAAGAAGTTATGTCCTTGTCTGTAGCAATTCCTTTGGTCTAAGTTGAGTTGTAGGGATGCAACTTTAAACAAGGGGGAGGAGTTGTTGTGAGGACAGGGTGAATGTGCTTGGGTACAGAGAGAAGGTTCTGCTTTCTGAGCAGCTTGATTGTGTCCGTGAACAGGAGGCGGGAACTAGTCTTAAAACAGCCTTCACGTTCACTGTAATCAACAGCATTCCAAAAATCCATTAATGGCACGGTGATTGTTAGCTAGAAGGTAAACTTGTGACACAACAGAAAAGAATCCAGGGAGGCAAATAACATTCAAAGCTACAGATTATGAGTCCCCACTGACATATTTACCTTTATTTATTAGCCAGGTGACACAATTAGTTTGAAGCAAAAGTATTCAATGAACTAGCATAGTAATAAAAACAGGAATAAAACATTACTCTCCACAAACCTTTCTTTCCATGTACTTTTTCACAAATACCCACACTATCCTCTGGAAGAGCAGATACATGAAAGGAGTGAGTACACATGGAGAGATACACAAATAAGGAATTCCTGAGGTTGAGGCAAATGTGTAGAGGGACACACACAACAAATATGTGTGATCAGGGCAAACACACAGAAAGGAACATGTAAATGCTCCCTATAGGAGCATTTGTGGAAGAACACACATAGAAAACACATGTGGCAAGGTATATGTGGTGGGGCACCCACAGAGAACATCTGTAGCCAGAGTGTGCAAGGCTAATGTGCTACTCTACACAAGCAGAGGGACATGTGCCAGGGCACACGTACAAGATGCATGGTCATGCATGGCACACAAGTAGAGGGACAAATTATGACCTGAATCCACAGGGCTGTTCTGTAGATGTTTCCGATGTTATCACTGCACTGCTTCCAACAGGCCTACTTCCTCCAGATCTCTATTGGGAAGGTAGATGCTACTCCACTAGACCCATTATCTTTGCAAGATGCTACCCCTCTAGAGGATGGAGTCTCTGCTGACTGCTTAAGCATGACTCCACTGGGCACATGGAAATTTTCTGTTTCCATGCTTTGCATGGAGTTAAATTTTCAGTACATGTGTTTTCATTCATTCATCCCTGCTTCTGGCTTCATCCTTGGCCATGAACTCTATTATGATTTTTTAGTTTAAAGCCTTGAAGCTCTTTTGGAGATGTACCCCGTAGCCAGGGACTAGTTCTCTTTGCAGGGAGGAGAGGGGAGAGGAGGGGATGACCCAAACCTCTTTTCCTGCTTTCCTCCTGAAGGAGTGATGTCTCATTTCTTGTTTGTTTCAGAGTTTTTGCCAGAAGGCCTTTCTTTTCCAGAAGTCTTTCTGATCCAATCACTGACGACCTCTTTTAGAACAGAGAGTAGTGTAATTTTCTAGATAAACAGACTTGAGTCTGTCTTTGGACTTCTTAGTTACTGGAGGTTTGGGTCTCTTCCAGAAACTATTCTAAAGCTTAAGGTTAGCAAATCTATATGGTTTTTATGTGTAATCAAAATTAAGGATCCTGTGCTCCCAAATTCATTTCAGGGGATCTCTGCCACAGAAACCTAATGGAGTTATGGAATTCTGATTCAGTTTCTTTGGGACCCAAAAGACTTTGTTCTTGTCACACAAATGAGCTAGTATAAAAACTAAGTTAAGGGGGACGAGGTCATTATATTCCTTAACTTAGGCAATATTCCCACGCTCTCATAAATATATGCAGCTGCAAAGTCTTTATGTGGAACTCCTTTACAATTTATTCAAATACCCTCATCTGTCTTTATATTTGTTACTGCCTAAGGCAGTAATGAGAAGAATGATTTATTGTACTCCTATTTACTCTAGTCACTATCAATCAATTTAGTGCGACTCTATATGGGTAGTAATTATGGTGACATGCTTATTTAGTAATACACATTTAATCTAGTCGACTAATATTAATACAGGAATCACACACATTAGTACATATTTTACATATATTATGTCTAGGAATAATTAGATATGAGACATTCATACTAGGCCCTAAACTTTAAACTACAAGCTATAAGTTCACTGTTCAATAACCTTTTATAAAAGTTCCAGGGTTCACTTGACTAACCACAAGAATGCTAACTAGGAGGCTCTCTTTTGCGTAATCCCTGTGACCAAACTCAGCATGGGTGAGATGTCTTGACATGATGGAAAATCCCCCAACCTATTTTTGTACCTTTAGATCATATTTTCTTGCCCACCATGAGGAGGGACCTATTATAACTAACCATTTAGTCAGTGAAGAGAACTTTTGCCTTGCCCATCTTGTGACCACAAGGCATCTAGCATTAGCATCTTCTAGCTCTCATGGAAGGTCAAAAGCAAGGTCTATCAACCAATGAGACTCTGTATTTTACTTTCCCCCTTCTGTGTCTCTGGGTAACAAGCACTCTAAAACCAGGGTCCTAGAAAAAGGGGATAGTTCAGATCATGAGGAAGATCTGAGGTCCCTTTTGTTTAAGGGGTCTAGTCCCTTTAACAAATGGTTACTGATTCTTTAACCCACTATTCTTTAAGATTAGTGTTTAATATGTTTCCTTGATTCCTTATTAAATATAATTTTTATTGCATTTTGATATGAAAGGATACTTTTAATATATTTGATTTTCTGTGTTTAGCTATAAAATTTTTATGTGCTAATACATGGTCAATCTTTGTAAGGGTACCATAAACTGCTAAGGAAAAGGCACATTCCCTTCTATTTCCAGTCAGTTCTCTTCAGATATCTATCATATCTAGTTAAACTAAAATTCTATTCACTTCCTTAACATCTTTCTTAGTTATTTTTGGTTAGGATTATCTCATTCTGAGATAAGGGGAAAAGTAAAGTTCCCTACTACTAGAGTACTATCTATCTCCACTAGTAATTCATGAAATGTTTCATTTAAAAATTTAGATGCTATAGTATTTCATGCATATAGGTTCAGTATTGCCTCATTGTCTATGGTACCTTTTATCAAAATGTGGTTACTTAGTTTCTCTCTTTTAATTAAAATTAAATTAATTAAAATTCTCTTTTAATTAAATCTATTTTAGCCCTGATTTTGTCTGAAATCATAATTGTGACCCTTGCCTTTTTTGCCTCCTCTGTAGCATAGTAAATTCTACTCCAACCCTCCATTTTAACTCTGTGTGTATTTCTTATTTTAAAATATTTTGCTTGGGGCAGCTAGGTGGCACAGTGAGTAGAGCACTGGCGGTGTAGTCAGGAGGACCTGAGTTCAAATCTGACCTCAGACACTTAGCACAGAACTAGCCATGTGACCTTAGGCAAGTCACTTAACCCCAATTGCCCTACCTTCCCCATACCAAAAAGCAAAAAAAAAAATAAATAAATAAATTCTTGTAAACAAAATATTGCTGGATTCTGATTTTTAGATCAATTTTGATACCCATTTCCATTTTATGGGTGAGTTCATCCCATTCATATTAAAAGCTATAATTACTGTATGTGAATTTCCCTGTCTTATTTTTACTCACTATCCCAATCTAAAAATCCCTCCCTTATCTATTCACCCCACCTTCTTAATCTTAATCTATACATCCTTCTAAAAGTCCTTCCCCCACCCTATTTCCTAGTTTTCTAATCTCTCTAGAAGTTCAGAAGACTTCTAAACCTCTTCAGATGTATGTGTTGCTTTCTCTTCAACGCAGATGAGAGTAAGGCTCCAGTATTTCCTGTCCTTCATACCCACCTGCTTCCTCTGTATTACTTCTTCCTTTCATGCCCTTTTTGGTTGCTGTTGTTTTTGCTTTTTGGAGGGGGAAAGGTACAGCAATTGGGGTTAAGTGAGCTGCCCAAGGTCACACAGCTAGTTTTGTGTTGTGTCTGAGGTCACATTTGAACTCAGGTCCTCCTGACTCCAGGGCCGGTGCTCTATTCACTGTACCACCTAGCCGCCCCCATGTCCTGTTTTTATGAAATAATTTCTCCTTTTTAACCTTTTCCTACCCAATTTTGTCTTTTAGCATCACCTCATCATGTACAACTCAGCATCAACCTTTCTTTCAAATTACCTTAGTAATAATAAGTTTTAAGAATACTATTAACTAATTACTAATGACTAATAATAATATTAATAACATTTTAATATGTCATAAGTAAATAGTACAACCTTAAACAATGCCTTATAATTAGTCTTTGATGATTGCCTTTTATTTCTTCTGGATCTTTTATATTGAATTTTCCATAGAGTTCTGGTCTTTTTGTTACAAATATCTAAAAGTGTTTCCATTTATTCAATGTTTATTTTTTTTCATTTAGGATTATACTCAACTTTGCCAGCTAAGTTATTCTTAGAGGCAACTCTAACTCCTTTGCTCTTTGAAATAAAATTTTCTAAGATATAGTCTTATAGTGTAGAAGCTGCTAGGTCTTGTGAAATTCTGACTTTTCATGCACAGTATTTAAATTTTTTTTCTTGTTTGCAATATTTTCTCTTTAACCTGGGAATTTTGAAACTTGGCTAAGACATTACTATAAATTCTAGTAGGATCTCTTTCAGGTGGTGATGACAGAGACAATAATTGCATTAAAGCAAATGACAATATTGGGACAACATATGAAAATCTATGCAATACAGCAAAAGCAGTGATTAGAGGAAATTTACGCCTCTACACCTGCCAAAACAAACCCAGGAACTATATAAATAAAACTGTAAAAAAAAATTCATACAAATAAAATCAGATTTAAATAATTAGAGAGGTATTAATTGTTCATGGGTAGGCAGGGCCAATATAATAAAAATGCCAAATTTAATCAAACTAATTCACATATTTAATGCCATTCCAATTAAATTGCCAAAAATATTTTATTGTGCTAGAAAAAACAATAAAATTCATCTGGAAAAACAAAAAGACAAGAATAACAAGTGAAATAATGAAAAGAAGTATAAAGGAAGGAGGCTTAGTGGTACCAGATCTTAAGCTGTATTATAAGGTAGTAATTATCAACACTATCTGGTACAGACTAAGAAACAGAATGGTAGACCAATGGAATAGAGTAGACATACAATTTACAACAGCAAATAAATATAATAACCTTGTATTTGACAAGTGTAAAGACTTAAGATTTTAGTAGAAGAGTTCATTATTTGGTAAAGATTGTTGGGAAAACTGGAAAGCAGTATGGCAGAAACTTGGCATGGACCAATATCTCACAACATATACCAAGATAAAGTCAAAATGGATACATGACCTAGATATATAGAGAGATCTTAAAATAAAATTAGAACATGGAACATATTAGTTACCAGATTTATGGATAGGTGAATAATTTGTGAATAAACAAGATACAGAGAGCAAAATTAGGTGTAAAATGGGTAATACTGATTATATTAAATTAAAAAGGCTTTGTGTGAATAAAGTGAATATAGACAAGATTAGAAATAAAGAAGAAAATTAAGGAAAAATGTATAGGCAGTTTAACAGATAAAGGTCTTACATTTAAAATATATAAAGAACTTTGTCAAATCTATAAGAATACAAGTCATTCCCCAAATGATAAAATGGTCAAAGGATATGAACAGGCAGTTTTCCAATGAAGAAATCAAAACAATCTATAGTCATATGAGAAAAGGCTCTAAACCATTATTGATTAGAGAAATGCAGATGAAAACAACCTTGATATATCATTTTACACCTACCAGATTGGCTAAAATGATAGGAGAAAGTGACAAATGTTGGAGGGGATATGGAAAAACTGGGACACTAATTCATTGTTGGTGGAATTGGAGAATGATCTCACCATTTAGGAGAACAATCTGGAAGCATGCCCAAAGAGTTATTAAACTACCTATACCCTTTAACCCAGTAATATCACTATTTGGTCTGTTTCCAAAGATGATTAGGGGGAAAGGAAAAGAACCTGTATGTTCCAAAATGTTAATAGCAGCTCTCTTTCTGGTGGCAAAGAACTGGAAATTACAGGGGTGTCCATCAACTGGAGAATGGCTAAACACGTTTTGGTATAAAATTGTGATGGAATACTGCTGTGCTATAAGAAATGATGAGTTCAATGATTTTAGAAAAACATAGAAAGACTTGCATGAAACAATGAAGAGTGAAATAAGAACCAAGAGAACATTGTATATAGTAACTGAAATACTGTTTTAAGAACGACTTTGAGTGAATGTTATTTTGTCTATTATAAATACCCACATTAACTATAAAGGGCATATGAAGAAAGACACTGTATCTAGAAAAAGAACTGATAAACAGAAGTATGTATAGAATAATTTTATATTACATATATATGTCTATTTGTGTCTAATGGCAGTCATCTCTAGGACAGGGAAATGGAAGAAAAAAAGAAATTTACACGAGCCAACTCTTCCTTTCCCACCAACTGCATTGGTTGCTTTTGGTTCCACCATCATCAGGCCCAGACACTGGATACCCTTTGCTCCACCCCCTTTTTAGCTTACTTTTGTGTGTTGTCTTCCTCCATTAGATTATAAATTCCTTGAGGGGAGGAACTGTTTTATTCTCTCTCTCTCTCTCTCTCTCTCTCTCTCTCTTTGGCTTTTTGGAGGGGGGAAGGCAGGGCATTGGGGTTAACTGACTTGCCTAAGGTCACATGGCTACTTTGTGTTAAGAGTCTGAGGCTGGATTTGAACTCAGGTCCTCCTGACTCCAGAGTTGGTGCTCTATTCACTGTGCCACCTTGCTGCCCCAGGAACTGTCTTATTCTTATTGGTATTCCCAACACTTAGCACAGTGCTTGGCACATAGCTGTTTGTTCTTCATTTTCCGAGAAGATCAATGACATCACCAAGTGATCTTTTGACTTGCCACATGAATTGAATTTAAGTGAGGCAGAACTGCACAAAGTCATCAGCCTCACTCTATTCCTGAGTCATCAAAGCCCAGTGGCAAAACAAAAGGGAAGATGTTGGAAGAGATGGCCTGCGATGTAAGCCTTGGTGTCTTTGCTGCCTGACTAAGCTCTAACCTACCTTCATGGCCACTGGAACAAATTATTCTCATCCATTCATTCCTCTGGGGAAAGTCTTCACATGTTTGGGGTAGATATCCCCTTAACTCACGGACCAGTTTGAGATCTGTCAGTTAGCCCATCTGCCAAGACAGTTTACCATGGTCTGGGGTGTGGCCATATGCTGTAGCTCCTTGGAGCTACAGGTGAGAGTTAGTGAATCAGGCACCAAAAGTAGATAAGTAACCCTGAAAATGCCTTCACACTAGAGGTGCTAGTCCTTCTGAACGTGCCACACATCCTGCTAGGCACACAGTAGATGCTTAATAAATGTGTATTGTATTGTATTACTATCTAACATAATCATCACATACTAAAAAATACTAAACCCTTGTGTATAATTTATATTGTAGTCTGGATCTACCTCACTGATCATGTTTAATGATATAAATTTGCTCTGGGTGCCTTGCAATAATAGAGGGCCCTCCAATTTTTTTTTTATATGAAACTTTAAAACACATATGGAATCCAACTGGGGAACCACACAAAATCTCTGGGTGTCCCTTTCAGTACAGGGTACACCAAAATGTTCTTTCTTTTTTTTAAAAGATATTTGAAATACAATTTTATTGTGAGCTAAATGAAAAGGGAATGGGAATAAAAATAACAAATTAGATTCACTACTGAATATTGTGATGGGACTGCAGCCATCTTAGATTTGAAACTCAAAGGGGTGTAATCAGAATTTTCTAATGGACCTCCTCTGCCATTGTAAGGATAATCCTAAGAGAATTCCAAATCCACTCAAGGATAAGACAAACTGGGTCACTGAGAAAGGAGAGCAAATCAGATCAGGTCAGGTAAGCTCAGAACAAGTATAAAACTCCCCAAGAGACATCAAACAATCAGCATTTCTGTTGTTGTTCAGTCATGTCCAACTCTTCATGAACCTGTGGACCATACTGTCCCTGGGGTTTACTTGGCAAGGATATTGGAGCAGCCATTTGCTGATCCAGTGGATTAAGGCAAACAGAAGTTAAGTGATTTGCTTAGGGTCATATGGCTAGTAAGTTCTGAGGCTGAATTTGAATTCATGTCTTCCTGATTCCAGAACCAGCACTCTATCCATTATGCCATCTAGCTGCCAATAACAACATGGAGCCCATAAGGAACACACAATAAATCACCTCTTCCCTTGTACATCATCACATATTTCCAGAAACAAGCTCCCCAAATCTCCACAAAGATCGTTACCAGGCAGAGAATATTGTGGACGCTCCTAAGGACTGGGTTGTTATTTGGCGGTCCTTTCCCTACCCCAATTCATTTAAGACTGTATATCTATCATGGGACTTGGGACTTTCCATTGTCACAGTTACAATTCTTCATTAATAGGAAGTATATTTTGATATCCTTAGACATCCGGAATCACCACTGGCTACTGTGTTTGAATTTAATTCTGTGGTCTTTTATGGATGCCTCATTTACAACACTGTAGTAGTCATGATATATCTATATAGTTCTTTTGGTTCTGCTTTCTTCACTGTGAGCCAGCTCTTATAAATCTTCCTAGGTTTCTCTTTTTCATGCTCTTCATTTCTTATGGTGCAATAATATTAGATTACATTTATTTAACCATAATTTGTTCAGCTTTTTTAAAAATTTAAGTTGTACATAATTTGTTTTCAGTTTTTTTGCTACTACAAAGAATACTGCTATAACCATTTTGGTATATGTAGACCAGGGGTGGGGAACCTGTAGTTTTGGAGGAGATATATGGCCCCGATTTGTTCTGTGAAGTTTGGATTCTGTCAAAGGGTCTCACTTTAGGACCTAGAAGCTCACATGTGACCTTGTGGCTGCAGGTTCCCTACCCCTGATGCAGACCCTTAATTTCTGTCAATGACCTTTAAACATAATGAGATTGTTAGATCAAGTCATACGGGTCATTTAGTAACTTATCTCACATAATTCTAAATTATCTTCCATAATTTGAAATCTGGTAACACTAGGCTTCCTCTTATTCTTTTTTTTTTAAGATTCTAGAAATTCTGTTCCTCCAATTAAATTTTATTTCTTTGTCTAGTTCTATAATGGATCCGCTTGCTTAACTGGAATGGTACCAAATATGTAGATTTTAGTAGTACAATCATTTTTATTATATTGGCATGCCTCACCCATGAATATTAACTATCTCATCAATTATTAGGTCTTCATTTCTGTAGACTCTTTTGTAGTTCTATTTCTGAAGACCTATGGGCATCATGGTAAGTAGGTTAAGTCCCAGATTGTATATATTTTGTATTTATTTTAAGAGGAATTTACCTTTCCTTTTTTTTTTTCATCCTAGATGTTAGTCAAATACCAAAATGCTCATTATTTCCATGGACTTACTTTGTATTTTGCTATTTTGTTAAGGTTATCAAATCATCACAATTAGCTTCATTGCTGATGTTTCCCATGTAAAAACTGACATCTTTTGTTTTAAATCACCTTTGTTTTCCATTATATCTTTCTCCTTTTCCACTTCCAGAGGGTCATCCCTCAAAATAAAGAAGAAACAGAGAGAATAAAAAGCAATTCCACAAAACTAACATACTTTGTTGTTACTGTTCAGTTGTTTCAGTCAAGTCTACTCTGTGACCCCATTTGGGGTTTTCTTGGCAAAGATACTGGAGTGGTTTGCCACTTCCTTCTTTAGCTAATTTTACAAATGAGAAAACTGAGGCAAACAGGGTTAAGTGACTTGAACAGAGTCTCACAGACTCAAGGCTTGCTAACTTCAGGCCTGGCACTCAATCCACTGAGCTGCCTCAAGCTGCCAGGTCTAATAGCACAGGTAGCATTCTGTATTCCTAGTCCAAGAGGGGAGAGAAGCTAAGCATTCTCATATACCTTCTTTGGAGTCAAGTTTGGTCATTATAATTACACGAAATTCAATATTAATCTGTTGGTTTTGTTTTTTCCATGTACATTGTTGTAATTATTGTGCATGTTGTTTCTTTGCTTCTGATTATTTGATTTTCAAACATATAAATCTCCCTATACTTCTCTGTATTCTTCCTGCTCATTATTTATTTTTCATAAATTTTGACTCCTTTGTCTTTCTGTCACTTAGATTTTCCCCTGTGTTCTTC
This sequence comes from Gymnobelideus leadbeateri, assembly GCA_011680675.1. Lineage (NCBI taxonomy): Eukaryota > Metazoa > Chordata > Mammalia > Diprotodontia > Petauridae > Gymnobelideus > Gymnobelideus leadbeateri. The sequence continues at coordinate 57,442 of WOXC01007943.1, read as the reverse complement.
CTCATTCCTATCCCAGCAAGCAACCCCTTTCTTTAAAAATAACAAAAATAGGAAGAAAAAATTCAGCAAAACATATCAAGAGATAAAAAATTGACATTATAAAAAGTATGCCACACCATTAATTACTCAATAATAATGCACAATAAATATGCTGAATATAGTTTTGATTTAGCCATTTTAGCAAACTCCAGCAAAGCTGCAATATAAAAAATAAATCCACACATATCATTAGCATTCCTCCACAATACCAATAAAACTCAGCAAGAAGAGATAGAAAGAAAAGTTCTATTTACAATAACTACAGAATGGCCTACCCCAAGATAAGAAGATAAAAACTAGATAAAAGATAAAACCAGAAAAAGATACAATAAAAATTAGAATTATATGAAAACAAATGCACCATTTAGAGAAATAAAAACAGAACTAAATAAGTGGAGATGTTTTATATATATATATATATATAGTATGAGTGTGAGTGTGTGTATATAACAAAATAACAGTCATCAAAACTATATGGTAGTGGTTAATAAACAGAGACTGATCAGTGGAACAGAGTAGATATACAAATATACAATATACAAAAGCAAACAAATCTAGTAGCCTACCTAAGTTCAATAACTATAAAAGTCCTAGCACTGAAGTCAAGATGCAGAGTAGAAACAGGACTTCCCTGGGGCTCTGGCTTCCACCTTCCCCAATTTATGTAAAAGGAGACTCTGAATAAACTTTGGAGCTACAGAACCCACAAAATGACACAGAGAAGCTAACCTCCCACTGAGGTCAGCCTAGCAGACTGGCAGGGAGCGGCCAGGGCCTTGTGAACCTGAGGTTTTAGCCACAGGGCAGGCCTGACCAGCTGCCAGCTGGAGAGACTCCAGAACACTAGCAGCTGTAGTGTCTCCAGAATTATCAACACATAGATGCCAAGGAAAAAGTGAGAGGTCAGTGCACCGTGGACTTTGGGACCCAGTAGTTGGGAGTGGCAGCTTCAGCTCCTGGCCTGCAGACTATAGAGGGACCAAGCGACCAATTTGAGGGGTAATGGCTTTTGCTTTAACCTGTTTGGATCTGGATTGTGGTCTAGGGTGGAGGGCCTGGGGTGTGTGATCAGCTTGCCAGAGCATGTGAAGTCTTCAGAGAGGGCACCCAACTAATACCTCCAGCAGCTGAGAAAACCCCAGCATTTGGAATGGAAGCTCCCCTGGATGGTAACAGAGTCCTACTGTGGCAAAAAGCCCAAAAGTCAAGTAAATGAGTGGCAACATGACCAGGCAAAGGAAGCAAAACAAACAGAAGAATCCAACTCCTATTTTGGGGACAAGAAGGATCAAAGCATGGAACAGGAGGAAGACAGTGAACTTAGAAATCCTGCATCAAAAGCTTCAAAGGAAAATACGAGCTGGTTACAGGCCATAGAGGACCTTAAGAAGCAGATAAGAGAAGTGGAGAAAAAATTGGGAAGAGAAATGAGTGATGCCTGACTGAGGAAAATAACAGCTTAAAAAATAGACTAACTCAAATGGCAAAAGAGGCTCAAAAAGGCAAGGAGGAGAAGAATGCCTTAAGAAGCCAAATTTGCCAGATGGAAAAAGAAATCTAAAAAGCTCACTGAGGAGAATCATTCCCTCAGATTTAGACTGGAGCAAATGGAAGCTAGTGACTTTATGAGAAATCAAGATGCTGTTAAACAGATCCAAACAAATGAAAGAATAGAAGGCAATGTGAAATACCTCATAACCTGAAAAATAGATCCAGGAGAGAAAATCTAAAAATTACTGGACTACCTGAAATCCATGATCAAAGAAAGAACCTAGAAATCATCCTCCAAGAAATTCTCAAGGAAAACTGCCCTGCTGTTTTAGAACCTGAGGGCAAAATAGAGGTTGAAAGAATCCACCAATCACCTCCTGAAAAAGATCCCAAAAAGAAAACTCCTATGAATATTATAGCCAGATTCTGGAATTCCCATATCAAGGAGAGAATATTACAAGCAGCCAGGAAGAAACAATTTGAATATTGTGGAAACACAATCAGGATAACACAGGATCTGGCAGCTTCTACACTGAGGGATCGAAGGGCCTGGAATATGATATTCCAGAGTTCAAAGGAGCTAGGATTAAAACCAAGAATCACCTACCCAGTAAAACTGAGTATCATGTTTCAGGAGAAAGTATGGTCATTCAGTGGAATAGAGGACTTTCAAGCATTCTTGATGAAAAAACCAGAGTTGAATAGAAAATTTGACATCCAGACACAAGAAGCAAGAGAAGCATGAGATAGTAAACAAGGAAAAGAAATCAAAAGGAACTTATCAAAGTTGAACTATTTACCTTCCTACATGGAAAAACGATAATTGTAACTGATGAAACTTTTCCCAGTATGAAAATAGTTGAAGGGAATATATATATATATATAGTCTGTATCAGAGAGTATATGGGCGTATGAATACATATGTGAATGTGTGTATATATATATATGTGTACAGGTATACCTAGATAGAGGGCACAGGACCAATTTAATAGGAAGGGATGATACTTAAAAGGTGAAATTAAGAGGTGAGAGAGGCATATAATGAGAGGATATGGGGAGAGACAGAATGGGGTAAACTATCTCATATAGAAGAGGCAAGGGAAAATGGTCACAATGGAGAGGAAGAACAGGAAGGCAAAAGGGAATAGGTCAACCTTATTCTCATTGAATTTGGCTCAGGGAAGGAATGACACACACACTAAATAGGGTAATTCACCATAGAGGAGAGTATAGGGGGGAAGGGGAAGAGAGGGGGGGATGATGGAAGGGAAGGCAGGCTGGGGGTGGGGGAGGGAAGTGGGAAGCACCCACTTTTGAAAAGAGACAGTACCAAAGTAGAGAACAGAACAAGTGGGAGGTGGGATAGGAGGGAAGGAAAATATAATCAGTCTTTTACAATATATCTATTATGGTAATGTTTTGCATTAGCTACACATGTACAACCTATATTGAATTACTTATCTTCCCAGTAAGGGTGGGTGACAAGGGAGGAAGGACATAAATCTGGAATTCAAAGTTTTAAAACCAAATGTTAAAAAAAATTTATATATATATATATATATATATATATATATATATATATATATATATATACACATAGACACACACATAGACACAGACACAGACACACACATATAGTATTATTAAAAAAAATCCTAGCACTGCAATAAGAAGTTACTATTTGATTTAAAAAACAAACAAATCAACTACTGGGAACATTGCATAGCAGTATGAAAGAAATTAGTTTTAGGCCAACTCCTCATTCCTTACTTACATCAAGAGAAGATTCAGATGGATATCTGACCTAGGTCACATCATCAACAAATTAGAGAAATACAGAAGAACTTGCCCATTGGACCTATGGATAGGGGAAGAGTTCATGACCAAATGATAGAAAGAAAGGACACAAAAGACAAAATGGGTAATTTTGAATGCATAAAATTTAAAAAGCTTTTGCCCAAAGAAATCCAGCACAGTTCAGATTAGAAAGGAAACAACTGGGGAAAAAATTTTGCAGCAAGTATTTCTGGTAAAGGTCCCATTTCCAAAATATATATGGGACTGATTCAAATTTATAAGAATAAAAAATATTCCCCAATTGCTAAATGGTCTAAAGACATGAACAGGCAGTTCTCGAGAGAAGAAACTCAGGTTGTCTATAGTTATATAAAAAATGCTCTAAAGTGCTAAAAATTAGAGAAATGAAAATTTCGTGGTTTTGTTTTTGCTTGTCTTTTTAGGGGGGAATGTAGGGCAATTGGGGTTAAGTGACTTGCCCAAGGTTACATGGCTAGTAAGCGTTAAGTGTCTCAGGCCGGATTTTATAGAGAAATGAAAATTAAAGCAATTTGGCCTTATACCCATCATGTTGGCAAAGATAACAAAAAAAATGACAAATATTGGACAGCCTGAGGGAAAACAGGCATATGGAAACATTGTTGATGGAGATATAAATGGTTCCAAACTTTTTTTTTTTGCTTTTTGGAATGCAATTGGGGTTAAGTGACTTGCCCAAGGTCACACAGTTAATTTTTGTGTTAAGTGTCTGAGGCTGGATTTGAACTCAGGTCCTCCTGACTCCAGGGCTGGTGATGTATTCACTGCGCCATCTAGATGCTCCTGGTTCCAAACATTCTTATGTAATCTAGAATTATTTCCAAGAAGCTACTGAACAGTGTATGCCCTTTGTCCCAGACACACCACTGCTAAGCCTCAAAGTGACTAAAAAAAAAAGAGGAAGATATATATGACCTCTTCCTCTTTTTTTTAGTCACTTATATATATATCCAATATATATATATATATATATATATATATATATATATATATATATATATATATATATTGAGAGCAGCTCTTTTTGTGGGAGCAAAAACCTGGAAGCTAAGGAGATGAGCTGGGGAAGACGTGTGTCTGAATGGGATGAAGCATTATTTTATAGTAATAAATGAGACTTGTATAGGCTGAGGCAGAGTGGGCAGAACAATCCCTGCTATAGCCTTGGGGCAGGAGTCTGTTTAAATGGCCTCAGAAGAGGCAGCATATTTTTGGATGGGGCTGCATTTGGGAATCCTTCTCCTCTCCCCTCTGCAAAGGAGCAGGGAGAGGCACATCCTCCCACAGACCCTGTTTCTTTCCTGTCTTCTCCTTATAAAGACAGATTTTACTGATAACTTATCTTTACATTGCTTAGATGTCTCCCTGTAGCCTTCATCCTTATAGCAAACAAGTATTTTTTTAAAAAAAGAAAAAAAGGGGACTTCCTGGTGCCAAGATGGCAGAGTGAGGAAGGAATCCTCTGAAGCCCTCCCAAATTCCCCTCCAAACAACTAGAAAACTTTCTCAGAATTGGCAGGAGCAGGGAAGCAGCTTACCAGCACAGCAGGAAAGGTCTGTCTCACTGGGGTGGGCTGGGAGCTGAGATACAAAAGCAGCAGCTACAGCCTCACAGCAGGGGGCCTGCAGCAAGTCCCCAAACCTGAGCCAAGTCGCCCACCTGCAAATCAGCAGCTCCCTAGGCAAGCCAGCAGTAATCTGTGCAGCACAGCAAGGATCCACCCCCAACACAAGCCACCAGTAAGGCACTGACTCCATTGCTGACTAGTAGTGAGGCTCCACCCCCAGGACCTTCTAGAAGAGAAGCCCTGTTTCCATAGCAACACAGTAGCAGGGCCCCTTGAACCTGGGACAAACCAGCAACAAGATCCCTCCCCCAGGGACAACCAGCAGAAAGACTGTTTCCATAGCAATCCATAAGCAAGGCCTTATCTCTGGGACAGGCCAAGTAGAGAAATCCCAAACCCTGGGGAGGCCCCACCCCCTAGTACAAGCCAGAAGAGAAGCCTACCCTTTAGTATAAGCAAGTAGCTAGTTCCTGAAGCCCAGTGAAACCCAGTAGCAAGACCCTGAGCCCTAGCATAAAAAAGCTCCAGACAGTGCAAGATCAGAGTCCAAATCTCACATAAAAACAGCAAGTCACTAAAGAAGCAGAAAAAAAATTAGCAACACGCACCCTGTCCCCCAAACCAAACCAAACCAAACCAAACAAAACAAAATAAACTTGACTCTATAAAGTTACTATGGTGACAGGAAGGCTCAAACCACAAATTTAGAAGACAACAGTGTCAAAATAGCTATATGTGAAAACTCAAAAAAAAAATGTAATTTGGTCTCAGGACCAAAAAGACCTCCTAGAAGAAGTTAAAAAGGATTTTAAAAGGCAAATTAGAGAAGTAAGAAGAAAAATTGGGAAACAAAATGAGAGTAATGCAAACAAATCATGAAAAAAAGACTCAAAAGCATGGAAAAAGATATACAAAAATTCACCAAAGAAAATGACCCCCTAAAAAGAACTGGTCAAATGGAAAAGGAAGTACAAAAGTCCACTGAAGAAAATAATTCCTTAAGAATTAGAATTGAGAGGGGCGGCTAGGTGGCGCAGTGAATAGAGCGCCGGCCCTGGAGTCAGAAGGACCTGAGTTCAGAGTCGGCCTCTGACACTTAATCCACACAAACAAAAACCTAGCCGTGTAACCATGGGCAAGTTACTTAACCCCAATTGCCCTAAAGGGGCGGCTAGGTGGCGCAGTCCGGCCTCGGAGTTGGGATGACCCGAGATCAGATCTGGCCTCAGAAAATGAGCACCCACGCATAAAGAATGACTAGCCGTGTAACCTTGAGCAAGTTACTTAACCCCAATTGCTTTAAAAAAAAAAAAAGAATTAGAATTGAGGAAGCAGACGCTTATGACTCCATAAGACATCAAGAGATGATAAAACAAAATTTTAAAAAGTAAAAAAAGAAAATATGAAATTTCTCATTGAAAAAATAACTGACCTAGAAGAGATCCAGGAGAGATAATTTAAGAATTATTGGACTACCATGATTTAAAAAAAAAAAAAGACCTGACCAATATCTTTCAAGAAATTATCAAGGAAAACTGCCCTGATATACTAGAACCAGAGGGCAAAATGGAAATAGAAAGAATTCACTGATCACCACTTGAAAGAGATTCCCAAATGATAACTCCCAGGAACATCACAGCCTAATTCCAGAGCTCACACATAAAGGAGAAAGTACTGTCAGCTGCCAAAAAGAAATAATTCAAATACTGTGGAGCTACAATCAGTATTAAACAGGATTTGGCAGCTTCCACATTAAAAAAAACAGAGGTCTTAGAATATGTTATGCTGGAAGGCAAGGGAGTTAGGATTACAACCAAGAATCACCCACTCAGCAAAATTGAATACACTCTTTCAAGTAAAAAAAATAGATATTTAATGAAACAGAAGACTTTCAAACTTTGCTAATTAAAAGACCAGAGCTGAATAAAAAAAATGACCTCCAAATACAAAACTCAAGAGAAACATAAAAAGGTAAAAAAAAGAAACAAAAAAATGAAAACAAGAGATTCAGTAAGGTTTAACTCAAATTATAAGGGCAACTGAAATATGTAGACAGAATGTATGGATATAAGGTGATTTTGATGGGATGATATTCCCCCAAAACAAAATAAAGGGGTAAGAAAGAAGACCGCACTAGAAGAAGAAAGAAGGGAGAGATAGAATGAGATAAATTATCTCAATACAACAAGAGGCATGAAAGAAGCTATTATAATGGAGGGAAGGATGGGGGCGGGGAGGTGGGCAAAGCTTAAACCTCACTCTCATCAGAATTGGCTCAAAGAGAGAATAATATATATACTCAGTTGGATGCTGAGATCTATCTTACCCTACGAAAAGCCAAGCACTAGCAGCTTTCCAGAGGGCTGCTACTGTGAACAGTTTTTGTTGAGCAGGTGAGGACCCCTCCTACTCTTCTCTTCAGATTCCTTACTGCTTCAGTTACACCCTTTCTCCAAGACTCCTAAGCCTGAGGCTCTGGGTGGGACATTTCTCTCTGGGTTTTATAGGTCAGGGAGGGGGAATCAGAGCAGCTAGAGTTTACTTTGCCATCTTGGCCTCTGGAAAATCAGGCAGGTGATTTTTAAATTTCCAGGCTGTGGGCTGATAGTCCCAGGAGAAGCTGCTGGTTTCTGCCGCAGGCCCTGCGCTTTCTTTTACCCAGCTCAGATGGATCCTCCCAACCGGTGGTGAGACGCTGGTGAGACTGCTGCGCCCTTGGGGTGGGTGAGTTTGCTGGCTGGGGCTACTTCTCACTCCGATGTAGTCTGCTCTCTAGTCAGGGCTGGTGCAGCCTCCCCACCCCCACGCTCCCCGCTCCCCCTTCCCCGACCCATGTGGGCACTTTCCTAGGCTGGATGCTGCCAAACTCCATCTCCCAGTGGATTCTGTCCCTCCAAAATCAGTTTAGATTCACTTTTTAAAGTTTAGTGACAGGATTCATAGAGGAGCTTAGAAAAGTTACTACTCCTTTCCGCCATTTTGGCTCTACCCATCCAGTCCTCAGTTTTCAGTTCTCTCCTTTCTCTCCAGCAGTAGCAGCCCAGCCTCCAGATACTCTCTCCCAGAAGTTCTGGCATCTCTCAGGTTGGGCTTCTCCTTATATAAGGTATTAGCTTTTCCCTCCACTGCCCCTTTCTGTTACATCAACAATTCCATCCCACTGTGGGATTCACAACTTCTGGGTCTTAATACTTGACACAATTATGAACCTGAAACTAAGTGCTAAGTACTTGTTAGCTTGCCAATAGAAGGGGATCTTCAAATTCCATTACTATTACACCCTATAAAGAAGTAAAAAGGGATAGGAATAAAAGAAGAAGGGAGGCTAGAGAGAGGGATAAACAAGGAAAAATAGCATGGAGGTAAATACATAGTTATCATAACTATAAATATGAAAAGGAATGAACTCACTCATAACATGGAATTGGATAGCAGAATGGGTGAAAAAACAAAATCCTACAATATGTTGTTTACAAGAAAACACATTTGAACACAAGATAAAGGAAAGGGGCTAGAGCAGAATCTAATATGCTTCAGCTAAAGCAAAGAAAGCAGGGGCAGCAATCATGATCTCAGACAAAGCAAAAGCAAAAATACATCTAATTAAAGGGGATAAGGAAGGAAAATATATCTTGCTGAAAGGTATAGAAGAAGTGATATCAATACTAAACATATATGCACCAAATATAACATCCAAATTTCTGAAGAAGTTGAATGAATTACAGAAGGAAAAAAACAATAAAACTATACTAGTGGGGGATCTCAATTTTCCCCTTTCAGAACTAGATAAATCTAACCAAAAAATAAACAAGAAAGAAGTTAAACAGGTGAATAAAATCATATAAATATGATAGCTCTCTGGAGAAAGCTGAATGGAAATAGAAAGGAATATACCTTCTCTCAGCAATACATGGCACCTACACAAAAATGTACCATATATTAGTACATGGACATCACATTAGGACATCACAACCAAACACAAAAAGAAGAAATAGTAAATTCATCCTTTTCAGATCACAACACAATAAAAAGTACATTTAATAATGGGCAGTGGACAGATATATACAAATTAATTAAAAACTAAATAATCTAATCCTAAAAAACAAGGGGGTAAAAGAATAAACCATAGAAATGATGGATAATTTCATTAAATAAAATGACAACAATGAGATAACATACCAAAATTTATGGGATGCAGCCAAAGTGGTACTCAGGGGAAAATTTATCTCTCTAAATGCTTACATCAATAAAACAGAGAAAGAACATATCAATGAATTGGGCATACAACAACAACAACAACAACAACAACAAAAACTAGAAAAAGAACAAACTGAAAATCCCCAATTAAACACCAAATTGGAAACCCTGAAAATTAAAGGAGAGATTAATAAAACTGAAAGAAAACAACTAAACTAATAAATAAAACTGGAAGTTGGTTTTATGAAAAAGCCAACAAAATAGATAAATCACTGGTTAATTTGATTAAAAAAAGGAAAGAATACCAAGTTACTCGGATCAAAAATGAAAAGGATGAATTCACCAGCAATAAAGAGGAAATTAAGACAATTGTTAGGAGCTATTTTGCCCAATTATATGCCAATAAATTTGACAAACTAAATGGAATGGTTGAATATCTACAAAAATATGAATTAGCCAAATTAACAGAAGAAGAAATAAAATACTTAAATAACCCAATCTTAGAAAAAGAAATTGAGGGGCGGCTAGGTGGCGCAGTGAATAGAGCGCCGGCCCTGGAATCAGAAGGACCTGAGTTCGGAGCCGGCCTCCAACACTTAATCCGCACAAACAAAAACCTAGCCGTGTAACCTTGGGCAAGTTACTTAACCCCAATTGCCCTAAAGGGGCGACTAGGTGGAGCAGTGAGTAAGAGCGCAGGCTTCGGCGTTTGGATGACCCGAGATCAGATCCGGCCTCAGAAAATGAGCACCCACGCATAAAGAATGACTAGCCGTGTAACCTTGAGCAAGTTACTTAACCCCAATTGCTTTAAAAAAAAAAAAAAGAAAGAAAAAAAGGAAATTGAACTAGCCATCAATGTACTTCCCAAGAAAAAATCTCCAGGGTCAGGTGGATTCATAAGTGAATTCTATCCAACATTTAAAGAACAATTAATCATAATACTATTAAACTATTTGGAAAAATAGGTGAAAGAGGAATTCTACCAAAATCCTTTTGTTATACAGATATGGCACTTATACCTAAACCAGGAAGAGTCAAAACAGAGAAAGAAAATTATAGACCAATTTCCCTAATGAATATTGATGCAAATATTTTAAATAAAATGCTAGCAAAGAGATTATAGCAATATATCATACACTATAACCAGGTGGGATTTATACAAGGCTGGTTCAATATTAGGAAAAATATCAACATAATTGATAACATCAATAACAAAACCAACAGAAATCATATATAATCTCAATAGATGTAGAAAAAGTCTTTGACAAAATGCAATACTCATTCCTATGAAAAATACTACAGAGTATAGGAATAAACGGAGTTTGCCTTAAAATGATAAGTAATATTTATCTAAAACCATCAGCAAGTATTATCTGTAATGAAGATAAACTAGAAGCCTTCACATTACAATCAGAGATGAAGTAAGGGTGCCCATCATCATCTCTATTATTCAATATTGTATTAGAAATGTTAACTATAACAATAAGAGAAGAAAAAGAAATTGAAGGAATTAGAATAGGCAATGAGGACACAAAACTATTACTTTGTACAGATGATATGTTATACTTAGAGAATCCTAGGTAATCAACTTAGAAACTACTTGAAATTATTAACAACTTTAGTAAAGTTGCAGGATACAAAATAAACCCACACAAATCATCAGCATTTCTATATATTACCAACAAAGTCCAGCAGCAAGAGATAGAGAAATTCCACTCAAAACAACTGTAGACAGTGAGGCAGAGCCAAGATGGCAGAGCAGAAGCACAAATTTGGTGTAAGCTCCCGCTCCAATCACTTCCAATACATGTTAAAAATGACTCTACATAAACTTTAGAGCTACAGAACCCAGAGTGACAGAGAGAAACAAATCTCCTGCTGAAGGCAGCCTGGCAGGCTGACAGGAAGGGTTTATTGCACCAGGCTGGGGGCTGAATGCAGTCCAACCTGAGCAGTATGGTTCTGGCCCCAGGGTGGCCCCAACCAGCAGTGGCCAGAGAAGACTTTAGGAGAATGAATCACTAGCAGCTGTGGTGGTTTCCAGACTTCTCAATCCATAAATGCCAAAGACAAAGTAAAAGGTCAGTCAGGAACTTTGTTGGAAGAGGGGGTCAGAAGAGCACAGTCTGGCCCCTGCCTCCAGGGCAAGAAGTGGCAGAGGTAAGGCCACTACAGCTACTGTCATGTGGCTGCTTCCAGAGCCCCTGGCCTACAGATTGTAGGGGGGGCCAAGTGACCATTCAGAGGGTAATTGCTCTTGCTTTGACCTGCTTGGATCTGGATCACAGTCTTGGGTGGTGGTCCTGGGGTGTGTGGCCAGTGTGCCAGAGCTTGTGAGGGCTGCAGAGAGAGTGCCCTAGCTCTGGCAGCTGTAAAAACTCCAGCTATTTGAGACAAAGTTCTCTCCATTCTGAAAGCAGAGTTCTATTGTGGCAAAGAGCTCAAAAGTCAGGTAATTGACTGGCAACATGAGCAAGCAGAGGAAACACAATCCTACCACAGATTCCTTTTTGGGGGACAAAAAGGATCAAAACATGGAATGGCAGGAAGACAACAAAGTCAGAACTCCTGCATCAAAAGCTCCCAAAGAAAATATAACTGGTTACAGGCCATGGAGGAGCTTAAGAAGGATTTTGAAAATCAAGTAAGAGAAGTGGAGGAAAAATTGGGAAGATAAATGAGAATGATACAAGAAAACCATGAAATGAAAGTCAACAGCCTGCTAAAGGAGACCCAAAAATACACTGAAGAAAAAACACCTTAAAAAAAAGACTAACTCAAATGGCAAAAAAATACAATGAGGAGAATAATGCCTTAAAAAGCTGAATTTGTCAGATGGAAAAGGAATTTTTAAAACTCACTGAAGAGAATAACTCCTTCAAAATTAGACTGGTGCTATTGGAAGCTAATGACCTTGAGAAATCAAGATACTATAAAACAGATCCAAACAAATGAAAAAGTAGAAGGCAATGTGAAATATCTCATTGGAAAAACCACTGTCCTGGAAAATAGATCCAGGAGAGGTAATTTAAAAATTATTGGACTACCTGAAAGCCAAGATCAAAAAAAGAGTCTAGACACCATCTTTCAAGAAATTATGAAGCATTTTTGCCCTGATATTCTAGAACCAGAGAGCAAAATAGAAACGGAAAGAATTCACCTATCACCTCTTGAAAAATATCCCAAAAAGAAAACTCCTAGGAATACTATAGCTAAATTTCAGAGTTCCCAGGTCAAGGAGAAAATATTACAAGCCATCAGGAAGAAACACTGAGTATTGTGGAAACACAATGAGGATAATACAAGACCTAGCAGCTTCTACATTAAGGGACTGAAGAGTTTGGAATATGATATTCCAGAGGTCAAAGGAGCTAGGACTAAAACCAAGAACCACCTACCCAGCAAAACAGTATAATGCTACAGGGGAAAATATGATCATTCAAAGAAATAGAGGCTTTTCAAGCATATTTTTAAGCAATTGGGGTTAAGTAACTTGCTCAAAGGTTACACAGCCAGTCATTATTTATGTGTGGGTGCTCATTTTCTGAGGCCGGTTTCGATCCCGGGTCATCCCAACTCCGAGGCTGGTGCTCTTACTCACTGCACCACCTAGCCGCCCCATTTTCAAGCATTCTTGATGAAAAAACCAGAGCTGAACAGAAAATCTGACTTTCAAACACAAGAAGCAAGAGAAGCATGAGAGGGTAAACAGGAAAAAGAAATCATAAACAATTTTTTAAAGTTGAACTATTTACATTACTACATGGAAAAACAGTAATTGTAACTCATAAGGCTTTTCTCAGTATGAGGGTAGTTGAAGGGAATATATATGTATGTATAGGAGGGTGTATGTGTATATAAATATATATGTGAATGTGGGCATATATGTATGTTCATGTATACATAGAGGGCACAGGATGAATTGAATATGAAGGGATGATATCTAAAAAATAAAATTAAGGGGTGAGAGAGGGGAATTAATTGGGAAAAGGAGAAAGGAAGAGATAGATTAGGGTAAATTATCTCATATAAAAGAGGCAAAAGAAAACCGTTACAGTGGAGGGGAAGAACAGGAAGGTGAAAGGGAATGGGACAACCTTATTCTCATTTAATTTGGCTTAAGGAGGGAATAACATACATACCATAGGAAAATAGGGGGGTAGGGGATAAGAGGGGGGATGATAGAAGGGATGGCAGAGTGGGGGAGAGGGTGGTTAGAAGCAAACATTTTTTGAAAAGAGACAGGGTAAAAGGAGAAAATAGAGTAAGTAGGGGACAGGATAGGATAGAGTGAGATATAGTCATTCTTTCATAATATAAATACTATGGAAATGATTTGGGTAACTATACATGTATAACCTATATTGAATTGCTTATTTTCCCAGTGGGGGCGGGTGAGGAAAGAAGAAGGAAAAAATCTGGAACTCCAAGTTTTAAAAACAAATGTTTAATTTTTTTTTTACATGCAACTGGGAAATAAGATATACAGGAACTGGGGTATAGAAATCCATCTTGCCCTATTAGAAAGTTAGGGGGCTGATGGGGGAGGATATAAGAGAGAACAGATTGGGAGAAGGGGTATTCAGTAGGCTTGCTATTTTGGGGTGGGGGAGTAGGGGAAAGATGAGAAGAAAAAATTGTAACTCAAAATCTTGTGGAAATGAATGTTGAAAACTAAAAATAAATAATTTTAAATAAAGGAAAAAAAACCCCCAAAACAAAATAACTGTAGACAATATAAGATACTTAGGAGTCTACCTGCCAAGACAAACCCAGGAACTATATGAACACAATTACAAAATACTTTTCATATGAAGTCATATCTAAGCAATTGGAAAAATATTAATTGTTCATGGGAAGGCTGAGCCAATAATAAAAATGCAATTCTAACTAAATTAATTAATTTATTCAGTGCCATACCAATCAAGTATCAAAAATTATTTTATTGCACACAAAAAAATAACAAAATTCATCTGGAAGAACAAAAGGTCAAGGATATCAAGGGAATCAATGAAAAATATGTGAAGGAAGGTAGTCTAATTATACCAGATCTCAAATTGTATTATAAAGCAGTAACTATCAAAACAATCTGGTACTGGCTAAGAAATAGAGAAGTGGATCAGTGGAACAGATTAGATACAAATTACATTATAGTAAATGATCATAGTAATCTAGTATATGATAAATCCAAATATTCAAGCTTTTGGAAGAAAAACTCATTATTTGACAAAAACTGCTGGAAAAACTAGAAAACAGTATGGCAGAAATTAGGTATAGACCAGCATTTCACACTGTATACCAAGATAAGGTCAAAATGAGTACATGATTTTACACATAAAGTGTGTTACCATAAGAAAATGAGGAGAGAAAGGAATAGTTTATCTGTCAGATCTATGGATAAGGGAAGAATTTTAGACCAACAAAAATACAGAGAACATTATAAAATGTAAAACAGATAATTTTGATTACTTAAAATTCAAAAGGTTTTTTTTTTGCTTCTTTTTTTTTTTTTTTTTTGGTGGGGGGAAGGCAGGGCAATTGGGGTTAAGTGACTTTCCCAAGGTTACCTGGTTAGTAAGTATTAAGTGTCTGAGGCCGCATTTGAACTCAGGTCCTCTTCACTCCAGGGTCGGTGCTCTATTCACTGTGCCACCTAGCCACCCCAAAAAGCTTTTCTTACAAACAAAAACAATGTAACCAAAATTATAAAGAAAGTAGAAAATTGGGGGGAAATTTGCAAAATTATCTCTGATAAAGGCCTCATTTCTCAAATATATAGAGAACTGGGTCAAATTTATAAAAATATAAGTCATTCCCCAGTTGATAAAGAGTTAAAGAATATGAACAGGTAGTTTTCAGATAAAGAAATTAAAGCTATCCATAGTCATAGGAAAAATGCTCTAAATCACTACTGATTATAGAAATGCAAATTAAAACAACTCTGAGGTACCACCTCACAAACCTACCAGATAGGTTAATATGACAAAAAAAGGAAAATGATGGATGTTGGAGGGCATATGGTAAAACTCCAAAACTAATGCATGGTTAATAGAGTTGTGAACTGATTTAACCATTCTGCAGAGTAATTTGCAACTATGCCCAAAGAGCTATAAAAACTGTGCAAACACTTTGATCCAGCAATATCACTGTTAGGTCTGTATCCTGAAGACATCCAAAAAAAGGGAAAAGGACCTATTTGTATAAAGAAATTTAAAGCAATTCTTTTTGTAGTGACTAAGAATTGGAAATCAAAGGGATGCCCATCAATTGGGGAATGGCTAAAAAGCTGTGGTATACACAGTAATGGAATATTATTGTGCTATAAGAAATGACAAGTAGGATGATTTCAGAAAAATCTGAACTTACATGAACTGATGCATAGTGGAGTAAACAGAATCAGGAGAATGTTATATACAGTAATAGCAGTATTGTTTGATGAAGAAATGTGAATGACAATTATTCTCAGCAATACAATAATCCAAGACAATCCCAAAGGACTAATGGTGAAGCATACTATCCATCATCAGAAAAAGAACTGATATTGTTTGAATATAGACTGAAGCATGTTATTTTTCTTTTCCTTGTACAGAATCACTAATATAGAAATGTTTTACATAATAGTACATGTATAACCTATATCTGATTGCTTACCATCTCAAGGAGGGGAAGAGGGATAGAATTTGGAAATCAAAACTTAAAAGAAAAAGGGATAAAGAGAAAAAAATATCTAAATCATTCAATACATTGAAAAAATCAGACTCAGCACCCAGAGTAGATCCTGGATTTGGTCTCTGGCCCAGTTTGGCAATGCAGGGCCATCTTCCTGAGGTTCGTGGATCATAGACTCAGCACAGAAAGAATTCTTGGGTAGATTAGCATTACCAGATTGCCCAGAGCAGATCATTGGAAGAATGGGCAAAAAAAATTTATAAAGAACCATCATGAGTCAAGGAATACCCAAGACAAAGTAATAAAGAGAGAAAAACTCCCAAGTATCTAAAAAGCAAAACCTTAAAGAAAAATACAACTTGCCCACAAAATCAATTAGAATTTGCAGAAGTCATTTAAGAGCTTAAAAATGAGTTTTGAGGGGCGGCTAGGTGGTGCAGTGAGTAAGAACACCGGCCTTGGAGTTGGGATGACCCGAGATCGAATCCGGCCTCAGAAAATGAGCACCCACACATAAATAATGACTAGCCGTGTAACCTTGAGCAAGTTACTTAACCCCAATTGCTCTTAAAATTAAAAAAAAAAAAGAGTTTTGGGGCAGCTAGGTGGCACAGTGAATAGAACAACAGCCCTGGAGTCAGGAGGACCTGAGTTCAAATCCTGCCTCAGAGACTTGACACTTACTAGCCATGTGACCTTGGGCAAGTCACTTAACCCCAATTGCCCTGCCCTTCCCCCTCTAAAAAGCAAAAACAAACAAACAAGAAAACCAAACCAAACCAAAATGAGTTTTAAAATAGCATTAAAAATGAAATGAGAATAGAAGAATTAAAAACCAGAGCTTTGGAGGAGAAACTTGGGAAATGAACAGTTTAGCAGAAGAGGAATAAAACTTTATCAAGGTTTCAGATGGACCAAACAAGTTAATGACTCCATAAGACAGCAAGAAATTTTATATATATATCAAAACACTTAAGAAAAAAAGAGAAGAAAATGTGAGGTATCTCATAGAAAAAACTAGCTGATTTGGAAAACAAATCAAGAAGAAATGATTTAAGAATCATAGAGCTATCTAAAAGCATAACTGAAGCAAGAGTCTGAATATTGTATTCCAAGAAATCAAAGAAGAAAACTTTTCAGATCTCTTAGAACCAGAGGGCAAAGTGAAGATAGAAAGAATCTTCCAATCCCCCCCAAAAGTAATTCTGAAATGAAAACTACTATGAACATTATGTCCTGAGCCCCCAGATCAAATAAGAAAAAAAAGCAAGCTGTAAACTAATGAAAAGAGTTTATGTGCCGAAGGACTAGTCAGGATTACCCAGATTACCCAGATTTAGCAGCTACCACAATAAAGAAGAAAGCATAGAAGGATATATGCCAATAAGCTAAAGATAAAACGTTTACAATTAAGAATAACTTACCCAGAAAAAAATGAGTATAATCTTAAAGAGGAAATAAAGGATTTACAAGCATTCCTGATGAAAACACTGGAACTTAGCAGAAATTTTGAAATACAAATAAAAGAGAAACATATAAAGGTAAATACAAATAAATAAGGGATCAGAAAATACTTTAAGGATGGAGTATTTGTATTCTAATGTGGAAAGGGAAGCAATGATATACAAGCATCCCTTGAAAACACTGTTATCAATACACTGTTATCAATCCCTTGAAAACACTGTTATCGGCTAGGTGGCACAGCGAATAGAGTACTGACTCTGGAATCAGGAGGACCTGAGTTCAAATCCGGCCTCAGGCACTTCACAGAAAAACTAGCCATGTGACCTTGGGCAAGTCACTTAACCCCAAGTGCCCTACCTTCCTCCCTCTAAAAAAAAAAATGAACAGTTCTGGAAAGACTTAAAAACTCATCAGTGCAAGGACTGAGTAGGATTCCAGAGAACTGATGATTAAGAAAAGTCCCTACCTCCTAACAGAGGTAATGGACTAGATATGCAGAGCGAGGCACTCATTTTTGGGCATAATCAACGTGGGAATCATGTTTGTTGCATCGGCCTTGTTTTTCCTTCTCCACTATGGTGGGAGTAGAAGGATGGGAGGGAAGCAGAAGGTGGAAAGGAGAGGGGATAGATGCTTATTAACTAGAAAAAATTTTAACTTGAAAAAAACATAATATATACATACATGCATAAACATGGCTCATAAGTCACATGAATAGATGAGATCTGAGTTCTAGCCTGCCTCTGTTGAGAGGAAGAGAAAGGGGCTGGGCTTGCATGCCCAGTATACTAGCTAGGGATAGTGGTGGATAAACAGATTCCAAGAATTCTTCAAGCCTGAGTGTTCTTTCCTCCTATCTATGAGAGGTATAGTGGATTTGAATTCTACCTATCTATTTCCCTCAAATATCTCTGGTCTAAGGATATGAGTCTGAGTTCAGAAGGAAAGAGGCCTCCCCGGTCACTCTTAAAGGACAAGAATAGCCTTTAGCTTATACCTGCCAGTTTGGTTTCTTCTCACCAGATGTTAGTTATACCTAAATAAACAAAAAACAAATAAAAAAATAAAGTAGCAAGTAAATCTTCTCAAAGCTAAACAGCAAATAGAAATTGGAGTTCTACAGATTAAAATATACCAGAAAATACATGAGGGAATGAGCTTTTCAAATGGGAGTGATATATCTTAGCTCAAGTAAAAACAAAAAGGTCTGATCTCACACAAAAAAGTCTATTCTAGCAGTCCTTAGGAAGTAAGCTAGATAGTATCATATCAGGCTCAGCATTCTCCTGGACAAACCAATTACATCTCCCTCTGCATATGCAGCAGATGCAAAATGTCTGGCTTTTTAGAAGCTTAGTTACTTACTCTTTGACTATTTCTCTATTGCAGAATGGCTTTTGGTTTAATATATTTCTGTTATTTATTTATGTATCTTACATAAATCCTTATCAGAGGTAGTTGATACTAAGATTTTTTTCCCCCTGTTGACTGTTTCCTTTCCTTTTTTTGGGAGGGGGAGGAGCAATTAGGGTTAAGTGACTTGCCCAAGGTCACATGGCTAGTTTTGTGTTAAGTGTCTGAGGTCACATTTGAACTCAGGTTCTCCTGACTCCAGGGCTGGTGCTCTATTTACTGTGCCATCTAGCCGCCCCAGATGGCTTCCTTTCTTATTCTAGATGTATTGTTTGTGTGTGCATGTGCATGTGTGCAAAAGCTTTTCAATTTCTTGTAATTAAAATCATCTTTTATCAATTGCAATTTTCTATTTAATTAAATTATCTTCTACCCATAGTTATGAAATGATAAGCTTCTAATTGTTTATAATATGATTTTTAATATTCAGGTTGTATATCCTTTTCATTTTGTTGTGGAATGCAGTGTAACATGTTGGTCTAAAGTTAATTTCTGCCAGACTGATTTCTAGTTTAACCATCAGTTCTTATCATATAGGAGGTTCTTTCCTAGGTAATTTATGTTTTGGGGTCTCATTTCTTATGGTACAATAAACACACATTCTTATACTGGAATGTTTAATTATTTCTCAATTGATGGGCATCTCTTTTGTTTCCATTTATTTGCTACTATATAAGGTGCTTTTATAAATATTTTGTTGGATCTTTATTTCTGTCTTTAGCTTCTTTAGGGTATACTTAGTTATCTAGGTCAATATATTTAAAAAATTTATTAATGCCTTTTGTCTCTTACGTTATTTTTTTTCTTTTTTTTTTTGAGGGCAATTGGGGTTAAGTAACTTGCCCAGGTCACATGGCTAGGTTTTTGTTTGTGTGTGCATGAAGTGTCTGAGGCCGGATCCGAACTCAGATCCTTCTGGCTCCAGGGTGGACCCTCTACTCACTGGGCCACCTAGCCACCCCACAAGTTATTTTTGCAAGGGGAAAAAAGACCTTTATCTTCCACATTAAACTCTTGTCTCGTGACAAAAATAATTAAGCAAAAACCATCAAGTTCATTGACTACCATCTGCATATGATATTCTGTAGTCCCTTGACTCAGTGGGTAAGGAGGTATGTTTCATTATCTTTTCTCTGAGACCTTCATTGTTTTTATTGAATCTTTAGTAATTTCTAGGCAAATATCTATCTTCTACATAGGAGGATAATTTTGCCTGCTCTTTGTTGATGATTACATAGAATTATAAAACTTCAGAGTTAGAAGAAATCTCAATGCCTTTACATGTACTTCAAAAAGGACTCTTATAATAAAGTTTTCTCCACATGATAATGAAGCCACCTGGTTTAGATTCTGACCGTATGGTCCTTGATAGATTTCATGATGAAGGAGAAATGACACTA
Organism: Gymnobelideus leadbeateri; assembly: GCA_011680675.1. Taxonomy (NCBI): domain Eukaryota; kingdom Metazoa; phylum Chordata; class Mammalia; order Diprotodontia; family Petauridae; genus Gymnobelideus; species Gymnobelideus leadbeateri. Next base: position 37,362 of record WOXC01007943.1, on the reverse strand, counting down.
AGGAAAACCAAAACAGGAAGAGTAAATGGATGAGACCAATCATATGCACAGGAGGCCCATGATGGAGGTGATACAAATTTGGAAGGCACAGAGAGACTGGTTCTGAAGATATCTGAAGGAAATGGGAGAGGAGCTGAACTATTTGGGGAAAATGATGAATGTCATTATTATACAAAAAAAGGCAAGAAGAGATCTATGACTACCAACCCATATATATACTTTCTTATCTACACAAAATCTTTAGGAAAAATAATTTACACAAATATCAAGGGAATCCTGGACAAAAATATAAGTAACAGGTAAATTTTCTACAGTATAGCACATTTTTAGAGTCACACTATTGATCAAAAGGTGCAGAAAATGCAAGATGCATCTGTGCTTATGGTTTGTTGATAAAAAACATCTCATAGGTGGCAGTGAATAGAGCGCCCTGCCCTGAAGTCAGGAGGACCTGAGTTCAAATCCTGTCTCAGACACTTGACACACTTACTAGTCTAGCCGTGTGAATTTGGGCAAGTCACTTAACACCCTCCAAAAAGAAAAAAAAAAAGGCATCTCATGTGGTAGAGCAAAATTTAAAGACTTTGCTGCAAGAAAGTGTCTCTCAGTTCAGTTTAACAAGTATCTATCTACTGTGTATAAGATACTGTACTAGGCACTGTACAACAGAGACAAAAGCATAAAATCATCTCTGCCTTCAAGGATCTTATATTCTACGTTAAGATTTTAAAAAGCTTTTTTAAATAGATGCAACATCCAGATAACTTTGTTTAGATCCTCTAAATGTTAATATCAAATATTGTACAGAACAAGGACAGGCAGCTTGTCAATTTCCTATACCTTGATATGAGCAATACTGCTGTCTAGGTAAGCTACTGGGTCAGGTAATGGGGAATTTCAAGTCTGGAAGGAAAGGATCTTAAAGGTCATCTAGTCCAAAACTTACCTATGGAGAAATCCTCTCTGTAACCTCCCTGAGAAATGGTTATCTAGCTTTCACTGGAAGACAACTAATGAGAAGGAATCTCTAAGCCTCATGAGGAAGCCCATTCCCCTTATATGTTTAGGACATTTTCCCTTATGTTTCAGTATGTGGAATCAGGACTCTAGCCATATCTTTATTTTATTCTACTACTATAGTCTGACATTATTGCAAAGGGTGAACAACTACGTGAAACTGTCTCTGCTATGGGAAACTTTGCTGCCTCCAGAGAGGGAACAATCTAAAGCATTTGCTCAATTTGCTATACTCAATTGTCCTGTTAATATTTTACTGTTTTCCCAGAATATTCCAAATGGCAGCTGTGGTCGATGAGCCTGGCTGACTAATTTTTCTATAGCCTCATTTATCTCCCAACTTTGTACCACCTTTGTGACTTTTTTTTCAAAAAACTGTAAAAATGTTCTGTATGCAGCTCTGAGAATAGTTCCTTGACAGACAAGTTAACTGAGCTTCAGAAAGGTCAAGATCTTGTGACTGAATGTCCTTTATCCTAGACATTTTCCTCTTAAACACGCACAGAAAAATGCATGGATCCTGGCTGTCCTTGTCAGTAATGGATATCACATCTCTCATGCCCCTCCTCTCCTCCCTTCACATACTGTACTCATAGTACTCTGTTCCCTATTGATACCTCTATCCTTCCTCTTATCTCCCTTTCTACCTCCTGCAACTTTTCACCCTTTGGGGTTGGCTTATCCCTGGGGGTTAGTTATCTACCAGATCGGCTGGTTATCCACCCTCCCTCTCCCCTCCCCCATTCTTTGCTTTTACCATGCCCTCCAATCCCTCCATATTTTGCTAGGCCATCACCCCTTTTCACTCTAGCTTTACATTTCACTCCAGTCTCAACCCTAGTTAGCCAATACAATTATATAATACTCCCCTTATTTGTATCCCTTATTCCCTTGTCCTACCAAGACTGGGTCATCCCCACCATCTGCCTTCTCTACTTTTTTTTTTTTTTTTGCTTTTTGGAGGGCAGTTGGGGTTAAGTAACTTGCCCAAGGTTACACGGCTAGGTTTTTGTTTGTGTGGATTAAGTGTCTGAGGCCGGCTCCGAACTCAGGTCCTTCTGACTCCAGGGTCGGCGCTCTATTCACTGTGCCACCTAGCCGCCCCTAAACTCTCTACTTCTGTCAAGGATACCAGCATCCTTCTAGGTTACCTAAGGTTTACAACCTCAGGGTTATCTTTGGTTCCTCACACTCCCTCACAACACAGCTAACCTGTTGCCAAGTTTTGTTGATTTTCCCTTCACATCTCAAACATCTATCTTCTTTCCACTCATAGCTTAGTTCAACCTATTTATCATCTCTAGTTTGGACTATTCTAATAGCCTTCTAATTGCTCTTCCTGCTTCCAGTATTCTCCATCTCTAATTTTCTCCCCACCCAGCTACTGAAGGGATATTCTTTTAAATATATATATATATATATGTATTCATTTATTTTCCAATTATGTGTAAATTTTTTTTTACAAAATTTGAGTTCCAAATTCTCTCCCCTCCTTGAGAAAGCAATTTGATATTAATTATACACGTGAAGTCATGCAAAACATTTCCATATCAGCCATGTTGCAAAAGAACCCTCCCCAAAGTTAAAAAAGAAAGAAAGCAAGCTTCAATCTGCATCCAAAATTCATTATCTCTCTTTCCCTGGAGGTGGATAATCTTTTTCATCAGGGTTCCTTTGGTATAGTCTGGGATCACTGTGTTGATCAGAGTAGCCAAGTCTTTCAGAGTTCATCTTCCCTACAATATTACTGTTACTGTGCACAATATTCTGGTTCTGCTCGCTTCACTTTGCATGAGTTCATACAAGTACTCGCAGGTTTTTCTCAAAATAATCCTGCTCATCATTTCTTTCTTTCTTTTTTTTTTTTTTAAAGCAATTGGGGTTAAGTAACTTGCTCAAGGTTACACGGCTAGTCATTTGATTTATGCGTGGGTGCTCATTTTCTGAGGCCGGATCTGATCTCGGGTCATCAAATCCGAGGCCGGCGCTCTTACTCACTGCGCCACCTAGCCGCCCCTTTAGGGCAATTGGGGTTAAGTAACTTGCCCAAGGTTACACGGCTAGGTTTTTGTTTGTGTGGATTAAGTGTCAGAGGCCGGCTCCGAACTCAGGTCCTTCTGATTCCAGGGCCGGCGCTCTATTCACTGCGCCACCTAGCCGCCCCGTGCTCATCATTTCTTACAGCACAACAGTATTCATATTCCATTACTTCCTTAGCCATCTCTTAATTGATGGGAATCCCTTCAATTTCCAATTATTTGCTACCACACAAAGAGCAGCTATATTTTTGTGTAAAGAGATCCTATTCTCTCTTTTTTAAAAAATCTCTTTGGGATGTAGACCTAGTAATGGTATTGCTGGGTCAAAGGGCATGCATAGTTTCATAGCCTTCTGGGCAGTTCCAAATTGTTCTCCAGAATGGTTGGAATAGTTCACTTCATAAAAGATGCATCCGTATTCCATTTTTTTCCCACATTCTCTCCTGCATTTGTCATTTTCCTTTTCTGTCATGTTAGCCAATCTGATACATATGAGGTGGTACGTTTTAATTTGCATTTTTCTAATCAGTAGTGATATGGAACATTTTTTTTAAAAAAGCAATTGGGGTTAACTCACCCAAGGTTACCCGGCGTTTTTTTGTGTGGCTGTTAAGTATATGAGGCCAGAAATGATCCCGGGTCCTCCGGACTCACTGCACCACCTAGCTGCCCCTATAGAACATTTTTTATGTTACAGATAGCTCTAATATCTTGTTTTGAAAACTGCCTGTTCGTATCCTTCACCCATTTATCAACTGGGGAATGGCTCTTATTTTGGTTAGTTTTGTTTGTGCAAAAGTTTTTTAATTCCAGGTAACAAAAAAATTATTTTACTTCCCATGATCCTTTTTATCTCATTTGGTCAAAAACTCTTCCCTTATTCACAGATCTGACAAATACATTGTCCCATGCTCCACTAATTTACTTATGATACTATCCTTTACGTCTAAATAATTTATCCATTTTGACCTTATCTTGGTATATAGTGTGAGATATTGATTTATGCCCAATTTCTGGCAAACTGCTTTTCAGTTTTCCCACCAATTTTTGTCAAATATTGAGTTTTTACCCCCCAAAAGCTTGTATCTTTTTTTTTTTTTGGAGGGCAATTGGGGTTAAGTAACTTCACAGAAGCTTGTATCTTTGGATTTGGGTTTATCAAATACTATATTGCTACAGTCATTTACCACTGTGCATTATATACCTAACCTATTCCACTGATCCACCACTCTATTTCTTCACCAGTACCAGATTGTTTTAATGATCATCACTTCGTAATATAGTCTGAAATCTGGAACTGCTAGGCCACCTTCACATTTTTTTTCAATGGTTCCTGATGGGATAGTCTCACAGCACAGGTATGAACATTTCAGTAGCCTGGTTCAATAAACTCTAGTGCTACCTACATACCTCTAGGATCAAATATAAACTTATTTGGCATTTAAAGTCCTTTACAAGCTGGTTTCGAGCCTCTTTGCCCCTAAAATAGGAGTCCAATGTTGAACTTTTCTATTTATTTTGTTTCTTTGCCTAGGCATGTTGCCACTTAATTACTTGATTTTTGGGCTTGTTGCCACAGTAGGACTCTGCCACCAGACAGGAGAGCTTCCGCCCAAATGTGGGGTCTTCACAACTTCAGCCAGTTGGGTGGCCTCTGTAAAGCCTCCACCCACTCTGGCAAATTGGATACCCACCCCAAACTTCCCCCCCAGACCACAATCCAGATCCAGGCAGTTTAAAGCAAGAGCTATTAACCCCCAGACTGATTGCTGGATCTCCCTACAGTTCGCAGACCAGGAGCTAGAGCCACTACTGATGCTGCAAAATGGCTTCTGTGCTGCTGTTTCTTCAGCAGCTTTTTGCCCCCAGGGGAGGAAGCCATGAGTTCCCCAAATACTGGTCCCAAAGTCCATAGGGCACTAACCTCTCACTTTGTCCTAGGCATATCTGTGCTGATAATTCTGGAATCAACACAATTGCTGGTGTTCTGGGGTTGCTCCGGCTGAAGGCCCGGCCACCCTGGGGCTAAAACCGAGGACCTGGGCTCAGCTCTGCGCTGTGCTGCCTGCTCTCAGAGCACTGCGCTGGCCGCTCCCTGCAGGGCTGCTGGGCTGTCCTCAGCAGGAGGTTAGCTTCTCTGTGCCGTGGCTCCAGAAGTTGTTTGGAGTCCCCTTTCACATTGTTTGAAATTTGTGTGGGGCAGAGCACATTGGAAATGCTGTTTCTACTCGGTCATCTTGGCTCCGCCCCCTACAAGCTGGTTTCAACTTACCCTTTTGGCCTCCTTGTGGATCAGTCTCCTTCACATTCTTCAGTCTAGCCAAAATGGCCTTGTTATTCCTCATCATGGGGATTACATCCCCTCTCCCATCTTTGAACCTGCTGGCCCCTTTGTCTAGAATGCAATCCTTTGGCTCTACCTCTTAGAAGTATCTTCTATTTTTTGGGAAGCCTTAGTTTTTTTTGAAGTTTAGCACAAATATCATGTCCTACAAGAGGCATTTCTTGATCTGTCCAGTTGCTAGTGTCTTGCTCCTACCACACAGATCACCTTGTATTTATTTCGTACATATGTGTATATGCTGACTCCCTCAATAGAATGAAAGATCCTTGAGGGTCAAAGATAATTTCCCCCAATACTTAGCATAGCACCAAGCCATAAAGTAGATAAATGTTTGTTGATTTGACTGATCAGGTTTGGATACAACAGGATTGTGTTCTCCCTGGTTCTGAATTCTGCATTTCTACTAAAATTGTGGGGTTTTGTTTTTTAAATATCAGACTTAATTTCCTCTTTGAGGATTTCCTATACCAAAAGAGACCAACAATTTTCCCACAATTTAAGTCTCAAGAGCTGTCTGCGGCATCAAAAAATCAAGGGCCTTGACCTGAGGTTTCTTTTTTCATTAATTAAGTTAAGCAAGTTCCTGGATCTTCTGAGAAATTGGTTGGCAAGCCCTTCCCCTAGAACTGATCATCACATCACACATTCAAATTGGAATGGGAAGTGGTGACTTCATTTTACAAATAAAAAGAGGTGTACAAAGCACAAATGAATTGTAAAAGGCTACACAGAGTAACAAAGCTGGGATCTGAACCCATGTCTTCCAATTCCAAATCCTCCTCCCTCCCCCCCCCCCCCCACCCCATAGCAGGTGAAACCTAGTTAAGCTACAAAGGCCTGGTCTTCAACCTATAGAACTGAGACCAAGATCTGAAAAATCTCATTAGCTGTCTGGACTAGCAATAGGACCATGTCCTGGATTTTAACTCTCCTCTCCTGAACTTCCTTGCTTCACTTAACACCCAATTCTCCAACAATCTTCTTGCTAACCCTCTTGCTGCTGACAGTCCCATTCTCTTTTTCCCCAGTTCTGGAACCAGAATCAACTTTGCCATTGAACCTGGAAGAGATGGTAATCTACTCCCCTGTGATCTCATTCATCATCACTGTAACTTTCCATACTAAAGTGTCCTTCCTTGGACACTATTAATTGATGGATGTTGTTCTGCCTCTTTTTACAGTGTTAGTTATAAACTATCTTTGAGTGCTTAACACATGGTAAGGGCTTAAAAAATGCTTTTATCATTCATTTTACCAAAGTACAATTACTCAGGCTCTGGCCAAACAAACAGCTTTCAACATCACTGCCAAAATCTTAAGTGTAGGTGTAAAGTCTAAGTCTGTGGTTTTCATCATGAAAGGAAATTCTAGTCTGATTTTTGCCAATAACTAGCTCCGTGACCATGGGCAAACCATCTTATTGCTCTGAGTACCCTGAAGGTCAGACACCAGTATCTGGAAAACCATAGTTTATGCAATGCACAAGGTTTCAAGAGAATTTTTTGGTGTTAGCAAAAATTTTCCTTACATTAAAACAGGAAACTGTTAAAAAACAAAAAAAACCAAAAAATCCCCCCAACATTTCACAAAGCAATTTGCTCTAAAATAGGTTTAATCTCCATTTTGCTTCAAAATTTCCTGCATCTTTTGTTCCAGGGGCATTTCAACCACCCTCCCCCCAGACTGGCATTTATGTGTTCTGTAGGTTTATTTTTGAGCCCCAAAGCATTCCATGCCCAAATCACTTTGGTAACATCTTGCTTGCTATTCTCTAAAGTTATTCCTACCTTTAAAATTCTTTATATAGCAAGTTTATTACCTTAGAATACCATTGTGCATATTACTGTAAGAATGCCAACAGTAAGCTGAAAAAGATAAAGGAAACAATAGGATAACAGCATGCATTAAACAGCAGAGGGCTGATTTCCTCATTAGGTGGTCAGTGAGGGCCTTAAATGGTTGTCCATGGGATTCAGAATTTTTGTATGAAGCACTGTCTGGGCAAAGATGAATGGATGGGGCATCCTGGGGCAGGCTGACATGGAGGAATACAAAGCCAGTGGCAGGAATGTTTGAAGTCAACAAAAGTTACACATGTTGCCAAGAACTACTTTCATTGGGAGACACAAAGATTTGAACTGGCCTTGGGACGAGTGAGGCATAGAAACTCCCTATAATTCTTGGTTGGGAAACATGATAAAAGCAATTCCCACATGTCTATAGCTAAAGCAGACTGGGGGGGGGGGTGTGAAAACAACCTTCAGAGCTAAGCCCATGTTTACTACTTCTTATTTAAAAAGTTCAAGAATTCACAGATCATAAAGTTAAGAGCAGAAAGGCTGGGCCACTGAGGCTATCTACACCTATCTCCTCATTTTACAAGTGAGGAAAGCCAAGGCCAGAGAAATGGGGAAGGGGTAAGGAAAAGGGAACAAAAATGTATTAAATGCCTGCTATGTGCCAAGCACTGTGTTAAGAGCTTTACAATTATCATTTAATTTAATCTTTACAATAATCCTGTAAGATAAGTGCTAATACCCCTGTTTTTTACAGCTGAGGAAATTGAGGTCGAGAGCACTGGAGCAATTTGCCCACTTGAGCAAAAAACTAGTCAGAAAACTGGTAAATGTCTGAGGCTTTGAACTAGGGCTTTCTTGCCTCAAAGACCAGCCGCCCCAAGGTCACACAACCAGCTTTGCCCTGTGACCACAAACACATCTCTCTCAGTTTTTAAAGGTAAAGATCACACACCCGCACATACCTACTCACCCACTCACCCTTAGCCTTTCTTGACTGACAAAGAAAGGTAAAACATAACCTTGAAACAGATAAAGGAAAAATCTTTGTTTTCCAATAGGAATCAAGAGGCAGCTTCTAACTGTCCTCACTCAAGGCTAGGCTGACTTCTTTAAGCCTCTCAAAGTTCAGTGAGGGTGTAAATAGTAAGGGCAAGGACCAGATTCAGGTGGCCTGAATATTCTTCTCAAGTCAGATCCAAAAGAGACATTTTCACTTCCCACCTTGAGAGCAAAACCAGAAGAAATTATAAAGGAGAGACTCAAACAGCTTTAGAACAAAACCGTTGTATTTCTACTAGTAGGTACAGAGGATTTTGTAATATGGATGGATATTATGAATGGCAAATAATACAAATATACTTTATTTTGGAAAAAAAAGTTTACATAACGGGACACTTTGGAAACACTCTTGCTTAACCATGTTACTGAACAAAAACAATGCCACTTTAAGCACAAACATCCTCCTCTTCAACATGTATTTGGAGATAGGAAGACAGCACTTGGTTTAAAAAAAAAAACAAAACAAAACCAAAATGACCTCATGTTAAGGCCTGGTCACCTAAGTGTAAACAATGTAGAATGAATTCACCATACATAGTTCTGATACTGGCTGTAGCAAATCCTTGGTGTCTCTGTGTTTTGAGAGCTACGGAACACATACCTTCACTCACCCTCCTAGAAGGGCTGCTGTATCACAGTCTAACTTGAATTCTTGGCAGGCAGGATTGAAGAATGTCAAACAAGTTTTACAAACCATTTAGAGTGAACTGCCAGTGTTCCCTTTAAGTACATTAAGAAACAGATAACAATAGAAAGACACTGCTTAGAAGTTATTCTTCTCACTTTGGTGCAAATCTTTTTTGTTTTTATTTGTGATTTACGTACTTGTCTGATTCATACACTTACAGTACAAACTCTAGTAACCTGCCACAAAGCATTAAAGCACAATATGCCTATTATTCTTTGGGCATCTGCATTTTTCAAGTTTTAATATTTATTCTTCTATATCCAGACTGTGTCAGCAGTTCTTGAATATAAAAAAATATATAACTGGGGTAACTATATTCTAAAAATGCAGATGCCTATAACAACCATGTTACTAGGGGGAAGGGAATTTTCAGAAAAGGAAGAAAGCAAACAAGTTCACTTGGAGGGAATGTGGTTCAAGTCTTTGGATTAAAAAATAAACAACAACACAAAACCCCCAAATTTTCGCCAGAGAAGCTGGTCATTATGGAATTTTCAGAAAACCCCCCTTTTCCACCAAAGGGACCTTAAAAATCCCATTCCAAATATTTAAAAATCTACAGCTAACAGGATGCCATTAAGAGGCAATCAGCAGTCAGAAGAGAAAGGATGTCTGTAGATATATCTTGCAGCATAGCATCTTTAGCTATTGGTTGACTGGTAAAAAAAAAAAAGCCACTGGTATACCAGAAGTGCTATTAAGGATAAGGGTAGGAGAGTACTGAAAACATTACCTGCCTGTTTGTGAGAGGGCTTTCATGGCTAGGAAATTTTCTAACCAGTACATAAATTTCAGGACATATCCCTTTCTCTTTTCAATGTTAAAAATAATTGAATTAAAAAAAAAATCCTACGAGTAGATACAGTCACAAGAGGAAGTTACATGGCAAGGATCTCTCTCTCTCTCTCTCACACACACACACACACACACACACACACACACACACACACACACACACACACACAAAACATCAAGACAATGCTATTGGTTCAACAGTATTCCAAGAGGCTAGAAAACCTGTTAACTCTGAAAGCCCTAGCAAAATGCCGCACTTGTTTATAAACCACCTACTTATAAGATCATACTTTGAATCTTTTTTCCTTTCCTTTCCTTTCTTCTTCTTCTTTTTTTTTTTTGCATTTTACAAATGGAGAATTTCATATCCAGCCTTAAGCATTTTGCATTTCTTTGCCAATCTTGTAGCTGAGTATCTTGTTCCAGTCGATTTTGGTGCGGGTGACTGGAAGCTGCCGGCGCAAGGCCTTGAATGTGGTGTCTGACATTGTCTGATAGTTCTCACTAATCGCGGTCTGCAATAGATAATTGATTTGTAGATAAATGTCTAGAACAGAAACCGAAGCTGGATCAGGCTGTATTAAGAAAGTAGCTTGAGTAATAAAGGAAGTGCTTGTAAAGCCCCCAATTGACAGGACTTGATTTTTCTTCAGCATTTCTACTAATCGCTGAAGCAGTTCAAGGAAACTCTCCAGTGTAGAAGTATTTAAGAACTCCACTTAATTGTGGAGTTCCAAGGGGAAATGCAAATCTAAGAATTTCAGAGGGACAAGATCCTTAAGTCTTGGACTAGTAGCATTTAAGATACATATTAATATTAAAGAAAACAGATGTCTGATATAAAGTGTTAAGACAACAGATTCAATGTCTCTAGATAAATTACAAAAAAAATCACCTTACCTGATACTCATTTTCAGCATGTTCGATGATTTTAATAAATTCCTTGGCAGTTTGTACATCATCCTAATAAGAAGAAAAAACATGAGACTATCACGTATAAGCCCATACATAAAAAGCTTACTCAATAAAGGAATTTAATCTCCAATAGAAGAGATCATGAACACACCTTTGTAAACCTTGGTGCAAGAGCTGTATATTAACTCTCCTTTATGCTTTCCCCTCTTCCTCATTGCTTGTCAATTAAGTTTTACATTGAAATAGCTCCCATTGTTTTACATATTCTTCTCAGCATCCAAACTCATTAATGGACTGTTTTTCCTGTTATCTCTAGTTGGTCCATGGGTCTTTTTTTAAAGCTTACATATAAACTGGTACCTTGGCAAGTACTCAACCTGTTGGTAATCACACCTATGCTAGGGTAGCAATCAGCTGGGGAACAGAGGACTTTTCACAAAACAGGGGAGCTACCTTGCAGTGACACAAGATTTCATTGGCCCTTTTTTCGTTATGTACACTTGTTCCAGACAACACTTGTACATAAGTGTTCCTGCTTCTCAAATCTCTCAGTGGAGCTTTGTGGGATGTAGTTAGTGGTTTGCACATAACAGGTACTGAAGGTTTTGTTTAACTGAATAGAAGAGCAGCTTACTATACTAGCCACCATCTATTTCCCAATCAAAGGCATTACTGCTTTCTAGAAAGCAATCCCACCATCTCACTGATCAACACGTTCTGATTTTGGCAATGGTAGAAAGAAGATTTCTTATTTATTATGATCATCTCACAGAAAGAAGGAACATTACATTCCCTAGAGCCAACCCTACAACTCTAGGTCAAAGATTAAACTGACAACTGGTGTAACTGGTTTTATAGTTGTCCCAGGAAACATGTGCTGCTCTACTCATGGAGACTTCCAAAAGTAAAATCTTGAAAGCAGAATTTGTGCTTATATTTTAATTTTTTTACTTTCAAAATCAGCTCTGAAGTAGAATAAAGATTTCTTCAGGGCCAACTGAAATATGATGAGACATAAGGCATTCCATACTTACAGTAACAGTAATTGAATCCTGCACATCTTTGTGACTAACCAACTGAACGTTGCCATCTTCATAGTAATGGACCTGAACAAGGGAGTGATTGAATAAATTAAATAACAAGCAGTTCATATGGTAACGTTACCAGCTCTGAGCACAATATTGCAAATGGAAATTCTTCAAACTTCAAAAGATCTCCAATTTTATTATTGTGAGTACTTCATTTATCAAGACATAGTATCTAGTGGATTAGTGGTTTCTATGAGTTGCTGTGGCTAATATTTGGATATTTACTTCTGGGTTCACACTCTGAAATCTTTCTAAGATGGTAGGACCTGCTAGACTTCGTATTTGCTCCACAGGTATAGATTATGAAGACCCATAATTAGATATGAGAGAAGGACTTCTGTGGAGGTAACTTTCATTAAAGGTTTATTAGGAAGTATCAGTGAAGCATAAACATTGAGATATTACAAATGTTATTTTTTTACAAAGACATAATCTTGGAATAACATTCAAAGAAAGATACATGCATGTAGTCTTTTCTCTGATCCTTAACCGTTATCAAGTGCTACCTAATTTTTTTTCTTGAGAATGAGTCTCCCTATGTCACTTAGGCTGAATGTGCCCACCAATAGCTCTGGTCCTACTACTAATTAGCATGGGCATTTTGACTTGGTTAGTCTGACCCTTCTAAGGTATCCTAGTAGCCCCCACATTCTAATGACTCACCCTACTGGTGCTGGATTTAGTGTAAATATCCAATTCACCAGCCTCAGCCTCTCTAGTGGCAGGGATTACAAGCCTGGTAGTTACTGCTTAATCTTTTTTTTTTTTTGCTTTTTGGAGGGGGGAGGGTAGGGCAATTGGGGTTAAGTCACTTGCCCAATGTCACACGGCTAGTGTGTGTGTGTGTGTGTGTGTGTGTGTGTGTGAAGTGTCTGAGGCCAGATCTGAACGCAGGTCCTCCTGATTTCAGGGCCGGTGCTCTACTCACTGCACCACCTAGCCACCCCCAGTCACTGCTTAATCTAACCCATGTTTTATCCCTAGGCTTGAACAGAAACCAAACTAAGGTTGAATCTTTCTTGACACAGATCCTTATTAGGATAGATGAAAAAAGACCTTTTTATAAGAAGGTTGGTTTCAAAAGCCTTAGGGCAGCTTTTTCATTGGCTGCTTTAAAAAAAAAATCTATTTACCCTACCTTAGCTGACGCCATATCTTGCCAATCTCTCAGGACCCTATGCTATTTATATTCTAATTAAATGGCTCTCCTTGCCCTTCTCATCAAGTTTTTTGCTTTTACCTACTTAGTTCTATCCTATTTACTAAACTCTAAGTTCCTCAATATCTGAGAACATGTCTTTTTTTTTTCTTTGCATTCCTCAAAGCATCTGGTCCATAACAGATACTCAGTAAATATTTACTTAATTAGCTCAAAATCTTCCAGTTTTGAGTTTTTGCTCAAAATTAAGACTTCTTTATATTTATAGTTTCTTTTCCAACTATGGGTTGGATCTTATCTTTGCTTTTTGCTTATTTATTCTAGGAAAAATTTGGTATTCCTTAAAGCCACAACCCATGCTCTCAATACTAAAAGATCCTGAATCTTCTCCCACCTCCCTGAACAGAAGCAGAAAGAGAAAAATTGTAATCATAATACTATGTTCCCTGAGTGAGAGTACTACTGTCCTTTTCTCATCTGATCACAATGCTGCTCTGGCTTCCCAGTTACAATGACAAAAAACCAGTTTGTACATCAACCCATTCTAACTCAGGACCTGACACAAACTTGCCCTTTTCATCCTAAAAAGTAACATCTATTTTCTTATTACAAAATCCAACTTCTGGAATAACTTCTAAAAACCATATTTAAATAGAATGCAATCAAGTTCTGAAGCAAAGTTATGAAGAAGCTTCATTTCCTGGGGTCACTGTCATTTTGTCAGTTGACCTCACCTGAATCTTTAGCACTCCAACCACCTGAGCTGTAGGTGGTGTGATGGTAAACTTCCACTCTGATCTCCAACGACCATTCCTATGCCAGACCAAAACACAATTAGAGAATAAGTGAACAGGGGAAAAAATAAACACAAAGGCTGAATTTTGTATGGATAGGGCAGGAAACTTTCTGTATTCTGAGAGTGAGGACTAGAGATGACATGCCAACTAAACTTTGGATTCAAGAAGATTCAGCCATAAATATCAAGTTCTCCTTGGGGAGCACTATTTTAAAAAACCCCATAACTCCCTCTAACCAGTGACTTTGTCAATATAATTCATATATTCAATATAATTTTGCTCTCATTCAGTTGAGAGAACTGAATAATAGCAGTAATTACCAGTAATGATTCACATTTCCATAGTATTTTGACAGCTCTACGAGGTAGGCAGTATAGGCTTTACACCTTGTTTCTCAATCAACAGGGAAACTGAAGCTTAGAGAGGAAAAGCTGTTTTAGTTAACTAAGTGACAGCTTAGGAGAGGCAAATCCAAGATACAACTGAAGCTGGGCAGATCCTCTGACTTCAAATCCAGTGCTCTTTCCCCTATATCTCATAGTTTACTCCTATGAACATTAAGCAGCAAGCCAAAGAGAACATAGGGCAGAAGATGCTGGACTAGGGTGACGAGGAGAGGCAGTTAAGAAAACACAACAGCCTCTCCATTCTTACCAGAAGTTTTTAGGCTGAAATTGGTGGCTCTCAATACAGGCAATAATAGTCTTCTGCCCATCTATAATTTTAGCATAAACCTATTTGTGAAAGAAAGAAAAAATTCAGACTTAAGATGCAATATAAAGTTCTACTAGGGCTTGTCCACATGTCACTACTTTGGATGGACAAAACTTAAATGACAATATACCACTAAGGCCTAAACCATGACAAAAAGATTAGTCATAAAATAGGGGGTCACTAAATCTCTTCTTTAGGAGATTTAATAGGATAAAAATTTATTGCACAACTGGCCTAACAGAATCATTCACTTTTATGTGATACTTTAGCTTTCCTCACAAAGAGTATACAAAGTAGGTGATTCAAAATATTTTTACTCTGATTTTACAGATGAGGAATTTGAGATTCAAAGACCATCAGTAAGTGATAGTACTAGGATTTAAACCCAGGTCTCTTGAGTTAATATCTAGGCTGGCTTCTCTCTATGTTAGCTATTATTTTAAAGTCATTCTTATCAACACCATATTTTTTTTGAAGGAAAATATAGGTAAAATAAACAAGATTTCTTTTCTGAATGAAATCTTTTTATTTATGAGAACAATTAACTCAGAGAATCATACATAGAGCCAATGGCTCTTCCTGAAAATCTAATTTTGACATTTTCTCCATGTCAAAGTATTTTCTAACATACTCGTTAGGGCCTGTCAATACTGATGCTAAAAGAACATAAATCTGATATGGATTTAAAAATTAATGTAGAGACATGCAGTGATGCTATATAATTTATGCCACTCATTTCAAAAGTGACTCAGGTAACAAACACAGGACTCCTAAATAAGGAGTAACTGATATCTAGTGGGCTGTGGTCCCAATGCACCAAGTAAATGTATATATAGAAAAGTATTTTATTTAAAAGTGAAATAAACAGATACTTAACAGTACAGAAGCCATTGGAATAATGATCTTTCACATAGGCCCTTAATGCACTGTCACAGGATTCCCTCCATGACTTCAGAGCTCCATCTATGTCCTCAGGTTGGGGGTCACTTGCTTCTTTCCGTAAGTGATCAAATTTAAAGGAAACTTTATTTCTTGGATCTAAAAATCTGCCATTACCCAGGTCACCATGTTCTGTAATTAAGACCTTTCAAACACAACAAAGTTTATACACATAAATATATTGAAAACAACATTTTGTTCAACACATTTTTGAAAACTCTCATGGGCACAAGCTAAATCTTTATTCTATTATTTGTCACTTATTCATGACTCATTTTTATTCTTATATAAGGAAATAAATGACTAGAAAGTAGGCAATGCTGCAAGAATCAACATTTCTCATCTTACTTGTTCTGCATCCTTATTAGAGATGATCCTCCTCATCACTACAAAGGTTTCCAGGGGATAACTTGCACATATCGTCACTATTAAAACTAATTTTCAATGAATAATATTGTGCTGTGAAACAAAATTTTAATTTTGCCTCATTCAGGCTTTAGCTAGCATCTGACTCTCAAACATCTCCTGCTTTTACTGAGATATCTTCTAGTCAGGAACAGATATTTACCTGGTCATCATACCCTTCTATCTTCACTGGAGTGAACTGATCCATATTATACTGGGCGAATGCACTGTTAAAAAATGTAAACAAGTAAACTCAATAAGACTAATGACACACCAAAAACTATGCAAATAAAATAAAGGAAAACTTACTTTTGAAAAATACTGTAGTAACAACAGCACTATACAATGCTTTTGCTGCCTGGGTCACTGACTCTTAGTCTTGTCTTTAACAATAATATAAAATACCAAATATTGAACAATTTAGCTCTCAGTTATTTTAACTCATTCAGTCAACCAACAAGCATTTATTGAGCACCTTCTATATGCCAGGCACTGTGCTAAGCATTGGTGACAAAGATAAAAAAAATCAGTCTGCTCACATTCTAATCAGGGAGACAACACATATGGAAAGTTTCAGCTATAAGTCCCATAATCTTTAGGACACAGTAGCTAAGCAGATGGTAATGTACCATCTTTAATGCTATTTTTACTGATAAAGTCATCAGTTTCTGATGGTGAACCATCTGACAATGTCAAGGACTTTGGTAGAAAGAACCTTCTTTCCTGGGTCTTGAGCAGCCATAGGTATGCCACTCTGGCTGTGAGGGCCAGACTAGACCTAGTGATGGGAAGTTGGGAATACTGCCAAATAGGGCTTTTGAGCTTTTCTGCTCATGGTGACAGCTGATCAGCATTTGGAATTGTTGGTAGTGAGAAAGGTGAGCCTTTCTCCCAACAATTTCTCCCCTCCACTGATGGTTGCATAGCCCAGGTTAGAAGCAGGACCAGGTCGTCTAGAATATCCTGCTATTCCTAAGGTTCTTGAATTGAGGGTCCTGAACTATCTTCAATAGGGTCTGGTGTGCCTGGCTCCCTATCTCTCCCTTAAGGATGCTCCCATGCTTTTAGCTAGGTTGGTTTGCCTAACTTGTAGGTGAGAGTTGGTTAGAAGTTGGTCGGGATGACTAACCTTTCTCTATAGGAGAATGATGGCTGTGGGAGCTGGGCTAGAAGGAGAAGTGACACATTACTATTTTCAAGGCTCTTGGGCTAAGTGTCCTGAGCTGTCTCCATCCAAAACTCAGGGAAGGTAGTGGAAGAGGGTGGCTTCACTTGCCTGGCACAAGACTGCCTCTTGTTTCTCTTGGAGTGCCAAGCTCTTTTAGGCTAGCTTGCCTGCCCCATAGTTGGCAGTTGTTGGATATAGCTGGTTCCTTCTCCACAGGAAACTGTGCCCTTAATTCCCTTCCTTCTCCCATCCCTCACTCTAATCTTCAAACTCTCCCTCTCTACTGACTCCTTCCCTGATACCTACCAGGTCTCCAATATTCTTAAAAACCTTCTCTTGACCTTAAATCCCACCCTCCTGAAACCCCCATCCAAATACTCTATCTCTCCTCCCTTTCATTGGGAAAACACCTAGAAAAAGCATTCTATTCTCATTACTTTCACTTTCTCTCCCATTACTTCTAAATATCCCTTGTAATCTGGCCTCTTATCACACCATTCAACTGAAACAGTTCTCTCCAAAATTACCAATGATTTGTAATTTACCAATCTCTCCTCTATCCAACTTCTCTTGTGGCATTTGACCCTGCAGACCACCTTCCTCTTAGATATAGTTTTCCTGTATCTTTATTTTTGTTACACTGTTCCTCTTCTCCTTTGCTTATTCGTCATCCATATCATACCCTGTGATTATGGGCATATCCCAATGCTCTATCTTTAGTACTTTTCTCAGCTGTCTCTATACTTTTTTTTTTTATGAGTTAATGATCATTTCTATGCAGATGACTCCCAAATCTATAGAGCTGGTCCTAGACATCTCTCTTGAACTTCAGTCCCATATCTTCAGGTATCTGTAAGATATTTTAAACTGGAAACACCATAAGCACCTCAAATTCCACATGTCCAAAACAGGACCAAACAGCTCTTTTTTATCTTGGACTCTACCATCTTTCCAGTGATCCAAGTTCACAACCTCTGTCACCCTCCACTCTTTGCTACATGTGCCTCATCAGTTGTCAAGTCTTGTGTTTACCCAACATTTCTCACATCTACCTCTGTCTCTTTCACATGGCTGCCATTCTAACTCAGTTCCTAATCACCTCTGGTCTGGACTACTGAAACTGCCTAATTAGTTTCCCTGATTCAAGTCTATTCTTTTAAAAACCCATCCCCTTCACAGATCTCAAAGTGATTTTCTTTTTCTGTTGTTTATTTTTTCCCCAGTTACATGTAAAAATAATTTTTAACATTCTAAAGTGATTTTCTTAAAGCACAAGTCTGACCATGTCACTATTCTAACCAAATTCTAGTGGCTATCTATTATACACCTAGATTTAAATAAAAACTTCTTTAGCATTTAAATACCTTTTAAATCTGGCTCCAGAGCACTCTTCTAGCTTTCCGTTACTCCCCTTTATATACTATTCAGTCCAAACTGCCCTTCATGTTCCATCTCTCTGCCTCTGCAAGGTTGTCCTCCATGTCTGCAATTTGTTGCCTTGTTACCATTATTTCCTTTACAACTTGAGTCACCTTCTATAGGAAGCATTTCCTGATTTCCCAGATGTGGGTGGGCCCCTCAAATTAACTTGGATTTATCACAAAATAAATGCTGACTTGGTATTTGCAAGCACCTCTCTTATAGTAGGTGCTTAATAAACACATTCTATGTGCTGGGTAACCTGCTAAATGATGAGAATACACTGAATCTTTGTTTAGTCCTAGTCCCCACTTTTAGGAATGGTTAGGCAAACTGGCACAACCTTCTCCTGGAGGTGAGATGAGCAACTATTTTGTTTTGGAAGCTAACCAGGTGATTATTACACATGGGCGCAAAGGTCAAGGTGATCAACACAGCTTCATTAGCATGTAGAATGGACTTCTCCTTTCTCCAGAGGCCCTATTCCCACCTCTACCCTGCAAACAAAGAAAGACAGAAAGAGCTCCTGCTTGCGAGAGGTAAGAAATACGATTACATCTGACTAGGCTAACTGTTTTATTTGGCATTTTAAACCCCACATCATTGGCCCCCTCACGGTCAATTCCCAGGGAGCTTGAGAGGCCCTCATGCTGCCAATCTCCAGTTTTATACACTATATAACTTTTACTACTTTCTATATATTTTGTTTGCATACTTTCATACAATTAAAATTAGTTTTTGTTTAGCACCAGCCCCTGCCAAAGAAATGCTCTAAGTCACAAAATTTCCTTTTTCTTCACATGTCACTAGCAAGACTCATATTTTTACACTTACAGCTCACTGCTGAGGCATCTGATTATTTGATCAAAGTCGTTCATAGTTGAGCTATTAGGCTCAATCCGCCTACAATGTGTTTACACTTTAAAACCAAAGTTTAGTAAATCTCTATTCAGTGGCTAGAACAAGAAGATTCTCTATTGTAGAATCTCAAGTGCAGAATAAGAAGTGGGCAGACCAGGCATTCCTTGGTTCTTGAGTGGAGAGTGGGACAGACAGGGCTGCTCCTATAAAAATCATAAGACAGCCAAACTTTATTCCGGCACTCCTAATTCTATCTACATGCCTTCTTACGTCCTCTCATCCACATGCTGGGATATAAAATGATGACACTAGCTAATCTAATAAAAGATGAAATAATAAATGTGAAATTTCTGATTAGTCTCTTCTATCTTCACCACCTGAGTTCAGACCCTGGTAACTTCTCCCTTCGAAGACTGTAAAAAGAGTCTCTTAACTGTTTAAAAATTTTTTTTTAAATTACTTTTAGTCTCTACCTTTTCTAAAGTAATTTTAATGTATGGTCTGATAACATCATTCATCTCCTGAAAAACCTTTGGGGTCTTCTCATTCAGAATAAAATACAAACTTGTTAGCCTAGCTTTCAAGATCTTCCACTAACTGATTTCTAATCTATATCCTTCCAGTTTTTTCTGCAAACTGGATTCTGGCTGTTTTCCATCCCCCTTTTCTCCCTCCATGATTTGCACACATTTGCCCATGAAATGTTGTGTCGTCCCCTCACCCCCATCTATGACTTTTGAACTATTTCTCTTTTTTTAAGGTACAGTTTAGGAAGCATTCTCTCGAGGAAATGTAATCTTTCTTTCCTTTAATCTCTTTCCTCAATTTGAAATTTCCAATGCATTTAATCAAATTCTAATTTACATTATGGTCATCTGGATTATACAGTTGTAACTTCTGAACCAGAAGAGCCCTCAGAAATCATTTAGTTGAACCTTTTATTTTTATAGATGAAAAAACTGAGGCCTGGAGATGTTAAATATCCTATCAGGGCATCTACGTAGGAAAGCAAGTAGCAGATGTGGGGTTTGAGCTCAGGTCCTCACTCCAAATCTAGGACTTTTGTTACTGTGCTACCTAAATATATCCCTCTTCTTCACTGCTAGCTATAAGGACTTAAGGACAAAGACTTTGTAGTTTTAAATCTCTTTAAATAAAAAGTATCTAAAACAGTTTCTTGTTCATCTTCTGGGGGTCTAGACCTGTGATTTCCACATTTCAAGAACTTCCAATGTGGTAACTACCTACCTCTGCTAAAGCAGATCAGCAACTCTCTAATGCCTAGTTTTAGAGAAGCTCTGGCTTAAGTATTAAGATGTTAAATGGCTCATTCCCACTAGCATCATGTATGGCCAGATCCCTATCTTCCAGATTCCTTGGTTGGGGCATGCTACCTTGGTTTTACACAGAGCAGACACTGAATAAATGCTTGCTGTATAAAACCACAGAAGACCAACTAAATATATAAGTCCTCAAGAGACAAATGGTAAAGCGTTATCAAGACAGGATCAAGTTTGAGCTGGTACTAAGACACATAGCGAGGGGAATGGGAAGGATTTGAGGAAATGATAAGGGGGAGGGGATAGCTCTATGAAGCCTGAAGTAGAAGCACAGGGCAGAAAGGTAAGTGGTAATTGTGAACAGGGGAAAATGCCACAATAATGAACCAGAATAAACTATAATCACCAAACAAATACATTTTAAAAGGTATCCTTTTGGGGTCCAAAAGCCTTCTGCCTCTTTGCTTAGTTGAGGATTTATGGAATTAAATCTGCCTTGGCCCTTGGTTGTCTAGAAACCCCTGTAAATGGAGGTAACCAAACCAGATCAACTGATACATGAACACTTGGGCTCTGGGCTCTCTGTGTACTGGCAAAGTGAATTCACCTGCCATGACTATGTTTTTGTTTTCTGCTCCTACTCCCAGGCACTTCAGAAATTTCTATTCCTAAGGCCTGTCAGAAGAAAGCAAGGCAATTAAATAAGTTTTTCCAAGATACTTAAGCCTCATCTTTTCTTTAAAAAATTATTTTTCCTCTGAAAAAACCATAGTTCAAACCAACAAAAAGTCCAAACTTTGTAAATAAGCAAGCAAAATTAAACCAAAAAAGTGGTTGTTCCACATACACCCTTTTTGTTATTTACCAAATGATAAAAGATGTAAAAACCACACCCAGCATTTTCTAGGTTATGTCTCATCTCCAGCTCCCTTTTAATATGGTTTCTTACCTCAGCAAATCTTAAGGTTTCTAAATGAATAATTTCCTTTTACTAATAAGCCCTAGACAGTAAACAGGCACAGGCTGTAGTGCAAAGGAAAAAAAGTATAAAAAGAAGACCAAAACATATCTGCCTCCAAGAATACTTTATGATAAATACTCACAGGAAAAAAAAAGTGAAGGGGGGCTGAATGCCAATATTGTTTAAAGCTGTAGGAATGGAGATTAATGAAAAGAAAGTGTTACCTAAATTATGTTCAAAACTACTATTTAATACAGTTTAAACACATTTAAGTATGTGTCTTAACAGAGTTTACACGAGGAGCATAGCCAATAGTTTGATTCCATAGCTTGGTCACATGCAACCCTGACTAATGCATATATTTCCACACTTCAACCTCAAAAAAATGGATTGAGTCTTACAGCTCAAGCTTGTCACTTCTATCTTTCCCCTAAATTAGCCTAGGCAATGAAATACAAATAATTATTCAAATATTAGTTCTGGGCCCAATGCGGTGGCCACCTTTTATTATTCAGTTACCCTAAGGTAGTTCTCGTTCCTCATGCCCACACTCCCACAGGATCTTATAGATATTGTTCCATTAGGAGCCAAATAGTTGTGGACAGCCCATACTAACTAGTCAGATGATACTGCTAAGACAGAGAAGCACTGATTTCCCACTGATTTAAACTAAGGATAACTTAAAAAAAATTTTTTTTGGGGGGGAAGTTAGTGACTATAGTTTATTCTCACACTTCCCCCTTTTTAATGTTATCACCCTCCTCTCTGCCCTTTCCTTTGTTGGATATTTATGTAGCCCAGACCTACAATGAATCCTGAAGTTAGAAGGTCTCTGAAGTGTTGAAAGAGCTATTGGTTTAGACTGACCAAATCTTACAAAGACTCTTTTCCACATTATTAGTGTTCCCTTCTGTGAAACTATCTAAAATCACTTTATAAAACCCTTTCTGAAAGTTGGTTTCCATCTTTCTCATTACCTGTGCCCCCTCATTTATGCAATGTTGTTTCTTATGCATTTTACTGATATCAAATCCTTTGGTATCCTTTGGAAAACAGAAGGTACCATATGGACCATCAAGACCTGACTTCTCTCCTTTATGAGGTACCTAGGATATGCTCTCCCACATATCAGGACAGAAGGAGCCTGGCAGAAATTCTGTGTTGGTTTCCAGGGTCCCATCAGAGAAAACAGCATGGGAAGTTAGTCTTTCTCCCCCGGCAGGACCCATGCGAGTTTGATGCACCAAAGAATGGAAGGGCCTTTTCCTACCATCTAGACACTGGTTACACTCTCATACCATCCCTGATTAACACCATGCACCCTAGTTGTTATGTCTAGATGGTCCCTAAGTATGATGAAAGTGGATGCTGCTTTTCGAGACAGGATCCTAACTGCCCAACTGGTAACTATTTTGGGTTCTGAAACTTAGATACCCATCACCATCTGGGCAAACCAGACATATTTACTTCCTCCTGTCATCAGTTGGTAGAACTAGACTAAGGACCCAGAAAGAGATTATTCAGTACTGTGTTCACACAAATCTTCCTCAGCTTTTCCTCTTCTGTCCTCTCCTGCCCATAATAGGTCTTTAACAAAATTCTGTCAAATTAAAGTTGTTAACACTTTATTTATTTATAAAGTTGTTAGTACAGCCCTAGGGCCAAAGTAATAATGACCTGCTACCTACTCTAGAGTGTGGTGCTCTAGGGCCTAGGTGTAAGAGGGAGGAGAGACAAGGAGTTAAGAGTAGTGGGGCGGCTAGGTGGTGCAGTGAATAGAACACCAGCCCTGGAGTCAGGAGGACCTGAGTTCAAATCTGACTCCAGACACTTAACACTTACTGGCCTTGTGACCTTGGGCAAGTCACTTAACCCCAATTGCCCTGCCTTCCCCCCTCCAAAAAGGGAAAAAAAAGGCGTTAGAGTAGCTACCATATCTCCCTGAAGTTTCTTCCACCATTTCCTTTCACGGTGTGTAACTTTGGAAGCAGTGGAGAAATGCAAATCTGAAGACAAACAGAAATTTGGTCCTATGTACAAGCCAGTGTAATTGAGAGAAAAATACAGTTTTTGAAAACTTAGAAAAAGGAAACTAGCATAGGTTCACTAAAAACAAGTCATAACAAATTAGCTTCATTTCCTATTTTAACGGGGTTAGCAAACTAGAAAACTAAGGGAATGAAATAAGCATAGTGTATTTTAATTTCAGCAAAGCATCTGACAAAGCAACTAATTATACAAACACATTAAACATATATTTTTACATATGTGTATATATACACACACAGATGTATACATGTGGATAAGATGGAGATATTTTAGTTAGATGATAGAACAGTTGGAAAGATTTACAGGTGGATGAAGAACTTCTCAAAATGAGTTGTTTAATAATATTTATCATCATTACCATCTTCATAATAACCTGGAAGGAAATCTCTAGAGGAACATCAAATGATACGAAGACATAAAAGGCATTCTCAATTTGGCTTATTAACTGCCTACTAAGCACAAGTACTATGCTAAGCAGTAGAGATACAGAACTGAAAAAGGACAGAGAAGTTTGTGCCTTCTAGAGTATATTCCTTTGGCAGTGATGCAACATATTCATAAACAAGTATTAATACAAGCAGGGTATAAGAAGGTAAAACCCCCTAACACTTTCCACAAGGGCTATCAGAGTAGATTCCACTGAGGAAGTAGCAGCTAAGCTGAATGTTGAAGGAAGAGAAGTATTCTGAAGGGCATTGATGCAAAGGGAGCACATTTTAGACATAGACTGTCTGAATACATGGAACAACCCCCACTGAGTAGTGAGACCTCCATTTTCTCTGTGACTTTGATACTGGAGGGATGCTTGATAATGTTCCCCTGCAAAGAACCCTCAGAGGCCTACCTGGAGAGTTTAGTTCAGAATTCAGATCTTAATAGGAACATTTGTATCCACTGAAGATTTTTATTGGAGCAGGTTGCCAGCCACTGAGGAGTTTTAATGTAGTGTTTTTTTTTTTTTAATTCTGCTCAGTAAATGTACTTTAGATCTATAATCTAAGTGTGTAATCCTTTGGGTCACACTTAGTCGGGAAGGAAATAAGAAGCTTAATGGAGCTGAGTGGAGGCATTTTGATATGAAACAAGTTACAGATTGCCAAACATCTATTATGTAGCCACAGGTGGGGGTAGACACTGGTGCTAGGAGCTGGAGATGGAGAAGAGGAAAACAAAATGGTCCTTACCCTGAAAAAATATATACACACTAATATTTGTACTTTCAACCCTATCTGGGCCAAGCATTAAAAGAAAACCCTAAAGTGGGAGAACCCAGGAAAGGCAGGCTATGTCTTCTGAGAAAGAGGGAAAGGAAACAGGAGCAGCTTGAGCTGAGAGCACCACCTGGTGACTTTCAGAGAGACTGCACTTTGAGTAGCCCACCAGGGTCGACCACTCCACTCTTAAGACTCCCGCTCTACCTACACAGGGGAGATGGCATGTTAATTTAGAGGAAGAACAAGAAGGCCAGTTTGGCTGGAATGTAGAGTGTTCAAAGAGAACTAATATGAAATAAGCTGGAAAAGTAAACTGAAACCAGACTGGAGTGTCTCAAGTAGGGGCAATAAGGAGTCACTGAGCTTTTGCATACTAGAATGACATCATCAGACCTGTCCCTTAGGAAAATTACTTTGGCAGCTCTGTGAAAGATGGGTTGAGGAAGGGAGCATTGAGACAAATTAGAAACTTATTTCAGTGAGAAAGGTATAGGGTACATGGATGAGAAGAGGATGATGTCAGAGACGGTAGAGACAGAATTAACAAGATCTGGTGAAGGAATGGATATGAGGGAAAGAAAAGAGTTTTCTGAGTTTATCAAATGAGTAAAAGACAAAGCTGTAAAGGATAGTAATGGATTACTGAATCAAGATTTTAAAAGATCTCTAATGAGTTGGAACAAAATAAAATTCAACAAGGAAAAATGTAAAATTTTTACTTGGGTCCTAAAAGTTACTTTGTACAAGCCCAATTATGACAGCAGATATTTCAGAAACCCCTCAGGAGCTGAGAAGCAGCTGTGGCACTAGAGACAGAGAGTTGGGTTCAGAGTTGTCAAGAAATAGGTTCTAGTCCCGTCTCTTAAGCATACTGGCTGTGCGACCCCAGGCAAGTCAGTGAACCTCTCAGCGCTCCAGTTACTCTAAGATAATAAACAGCAGAGCAGATGCCAACTGGCATCAATGGAAGGAGTTTCTTCACTAGAAGGCTTCCTAAAGTGATGAAATCAAATGTTGGGTCCAAAAGGAAAAGGAAAGAGAAAAAGTCTTAGGAGTTTTACTTAATAAGAGCAAATAGTGTGACATGGCTGCTAAGAAAGCTAAAATGTCTTGGGCTATATTATTAGAAAATCTCCAAAGCAGAAGTAGTAATACTGCGTAGTGACAGACAACATCTGCGACATATGCAGCTCTAGCTGATACTTAGGAGGGGTGACTAAGAACATGGAACACAACCAGAAGATTACAAAGATGGTAAATAATTTCTTAGAATGTCTTAGGAGGAATGGTCAAATAAAGTTAACAAGTGTTAGTATGATAAAGAGAAGACATAAAGAGTAATAGGAACATAATAGGCTTCTTTAAATGCCCAAAAACTGTTCTGTGACAGACACATAAATGAAGTTAACTTCACACAGCAACAATTCTCAGATAATATAGATGATGTTACTACTGATTAAAATTAAAGAAATGACAAATTGCTAAAGTACAATAAAACATGTTTTATTAGTTTAAAAGATGGCAGAAAATAATTCCAGCTGTTTTGAGAGACTACACATAATGGGGGACTGAACTGTGAGTTGGAAATTTGTATGAAGTGTTGAAACAATTTATTAATTAAAAAAAAGAAAAAATGACATACAGAAGAGATATTTGATTTGGGGGGTGGGTAGCTTCACAATGTAGATGATTTAGGATCAATGAGTGAAAGTTGCAGGCAAATTCCCACTGGAATTAGGATGAATTCAACAGGTTGCCTTGTGAGGTAGTGAAGTTTCTTATTCCCAGAAGCATTATAACAGACTAGAATTCTAGCTGTAAGAACTGGCCAACTCAGCCCTTGTGACCACTGAAGCATACTCTCAAGGCACTTTCTCTCCGTTTCATCACTTACATTTCCTCTACTCATAAAGAATAACTGGACCTATTTCTTAAAACTACTCTTTTCTTATGTCTGTATCTTTCTGGTGGTACCTAAAATAATGCCTAGAATTTCCAAAAGTGTGAATGGCTACAATTCTATAACCTGAATGAACTGTAACTTTATATTCTGGTTTGTTTATAACATAATAGCAAGAGTTTTTTTTTTTTTAATTTTAGATAAGCCTCGACAAGTTTAAATAAATGAAGATGAGGGGAAGCTGTTCAACCCAGCAGGGATGTTTTAAAAGAGATTCTTGCACTGGATGAAAAGGCTGGACTGAATGACCTCTGAGGTACCTTCCAATTCTAAGATTTTATGAAGTCAAAGGTCACTTTTATTTTGTGCATGAGTTGTGGTGTGTCTGGATGATGATACTGTCAGTGACTATGTGTCAGCTCTCTATGAACTCTTAAGGAAACATACAATTTCTGATAGGAATTAAATATAGCTATTTAAAATGTTATAGATGGTCTATGTGCACTACAGTTCTAGACTGATTAGCTAGGAACTTTTTAGGAGATGCCTTGAAAAAATTAAAAATTTTTCTAGATAAAAGATTAACCTCTAACTTTTTCTAAACTAAAAATATATTTACATTGGAACTGAATATGGTACATGATAACTCACTAAATGCAAATCAACACTCTGCTTAGCACAGTGCCAGGCACATAGTAGGTAGTACTTAACAAATGTTTATTGACTGCTTATCAATATAAATGAGAAAAAAGAGAGGATGGTGCTTATTAAGTGTTTAGTAACTACTTCCCCCCACATTAATGACAGACAGATGCTGAAAATCTGCTTTATTTTGTGCAACATAAGCTTCCAGAGGTCTGGTTCTCTACAAATAATACATTCAACATTAAGGTGGTAGACTAAAATAGGTTTTCAAAAGTACTTACTGAGCTGCCCCTTCCCTGAGAAGACTGTCATTGTTAAGTAGTAACCGGACATCTGGGGGGAAAATATTAAAAGGGTTGAGAAAAAGACAAACATACAATTTTTTAGCAACGTCTAGGTTAGACTGTTAGCTATTAAAAAACTAATATTTGTATGGATATGTCACCAGACAGTAACAAATGCAAATACATTGTTTTATAGTATAGGAATAGGCATAGGGACTGGATCTGTGAGTTCATGTAGATGAGCGCTTTCTTTTTAACTTATAGTCTTAGAAAACTGCCTAGAGCACCATAGGGACTGCATCTGTGATTTCAGCAGATGAGCACTTTCTTTGTAACTTAGTTTTAGAAAACTGCCTAGAATACCAAGGTTAAGTCACTTGTCAAGGGTCACACAGCTAGGATGGGTCAGAGGTGGGACTTGAAGCAGGTCCTAAACCTATACTGATAAACTGTGTCTCAGACTTTGTGCCTACTACTTTCATAGAAGGTACTGTGGAAATAAAAACCATCAAAGGTTTCTTTCAAAGGATTTTACAATGACTGATGACAGCCTAGTTAGTTATCATTTTACAAACAAATTACAATTAGCATTTTTAGTCCTTTTATCTTAGAATATTTTGGTACATTCACCTAGATGGAAATAAAAAAATCTTCTGAAAATACTGGACACTGGTCAATGGCACTAACATTGCTAGATGTTTCTCTATGCAGAGGTTAGCAGCTTTTTAAACAGATGTGCCCAAATTCCTCTCACTTTCCTTTTGGCATGCTGGGGAAGGCATTTGTGGATGAGAGAAAGTCTGATTATAAACCCAGAGACTGGTGCTCAAAGCTCCCAGGAGGTAAGAACAAACACCAGGCATGCCAATACAAATGGGTACTCATGCCACAGGAAAGTTGCCAACCTCTGGACTAATATTTTGGTCTCATTTGTCTTTATGATACTCCAATGAAGTAGATATAATTGTTAGCTATGAAAGATCTTGTTTCATAAGATTAAGGTTTAAAATGAATTAAAGTCAAAGTTTAAATAGCACTTTGGTTGCAATGAATGTGTTTCAATTAGTTGTTTGAAAGATATGCTTAGAAACGATGGAGGAAATAATTACCACTCCCCACCCCCAAATAATCAGCAGATGCCAACCAGGAGAGCAAATTGTTACTGACCCTAATTCTGCTTTATTACATTAGGTTGATTCACTCAATATTAACAGCTGATATGCTTAGTGATTTTTTTTTTTTAAACTGGTTAAAACATTTTGGCATTCCAGTATCATTTCTCTCTGGAATCTTGAAATAAAGCAACTGTACTAGATTGAGCACTGGGACTTAATTATGGTCAAAGTGCATAGAAAATTTTGGAACTTATAATACAGGATGGTTTTATTATGATATTTGGATCTCAAGAAATGATCAGATAGTAAATTAGCACCGGCATATAGTTTTGTATTTTTTTTTACTTCTACTGCCTACAATTTGGATCCATCTTACATTTTGGGATCATACGCTCCTGGCTAGTCCTTGATAGCCTCAGTTCTGGTTCTGGATCATTTAATCAGTGTTCTGGATACTGGGGTAGTGGGAAAGATGATATGGAGCTCTAGTATACAGGTATTATGAGTTATTTAATATTTTGGCTTGGGGGAGATTTAAAGTAATGACTTGTAATGAAGAGAAAACTACAAGGTCAAGTCATTACATTCTTTCTCTCTAATGAAGTCATCATTTAACAATTTAACCATTTACTAGCATTTAACTACTCACCATTAAACACTTCATTAAATTCTCCTGGGGGAGCATGAGTGATGAACTTGGCAGCTATCCGTACCTACAGGAAAAGCAGAAAATTAATGATTAGTGATTACTGGTAACTAATGTAAATGGTCAATGTAGTAAAATACATCTGAACTGATTATGGGGTACATGTACTTGTCTAATCACCCTATCTTTAGAAGAAAAGATCAATTTTCATCACAGAATAAAATATTCAGCAAAATGGACTTTAATTCTTTTTTCTCTTTTGCCTCTAGAATAAAAATTCATATACATCTGTATCTTATTATCTCTTAGGTCTTAACTTCAAAAAATCTTTAGAAGTTATTTGTTTCTAAATGAATAAGGTAGGGTGAAAACCCTAGGGAATATAGTTCCTGCTACAGTTTGGAAACATTTACTTCATGAATATACTCCCCCCCCCCCTGCCAT
Source organism: Gymnobelideus leadbeateri (assembly GCA_011680675.1). Taxonomy (NCBI): domain Eukaryota; kingdom Metazoa; phylum Chordata; class Mammalia; order Diprotodontia; family Petauridae; genus Gymnobelideus; species Gymnobelideus leadbeateri. The sequence goes on along the minus strand of WOXC01007943.1, from coordinate 7,618 downwards.
GGGATTAGGGTAGGGGGTCATCTCTCTGGGAACAGGTGGAGTGAATTCTCTGCAATCAAGATCAGTCAATAAACATTTATTAACTGTATGTGCCAGGAATGGTATTAACACTCTTGGGATACAAATAGGAAAAAAGAAATACAGTCCCTGCCATTAAGGAGCTTCAGATCTATCCCTATTTTTAGCCCTTTTTACTTTTCTACTCCACCCCCATTTGAAAGAAAAAAAACAAACAAACCCAATTCTGTGCAACAAATATGTAAGATCAAGCAAAAACAAATTCCCACACTGTCCAAAAATGCACGTCTTATTCTGTACCTCAAATCTATTGGCTCTTTTGTCAAAAGGGGGCTAGCATGCTTTATCATCAGTATTCTAGAAAAGGTAAGTTGGTCACAGAATTCTCAAGTCTTTCAAAGTTGTTTTTCTTTATAATGTGATTATGGTATAAATTCTTTTGGTTCTACTTATTTTACTCTATACTGGTTTATATAAATCTTCCTAGGCTTCTCTGAAACCATTTAGTAATTTCTTATGGTGAAATACTATTTGATTCTGTTGTTCATACACTGTAATTTGTTCAGCCTATTTCTAATTGAGGGGCACATTCTTTTTTTTTTTTTTACCAAGTTATAGATTGAATTTTAATGTGTTTCCTTTAATAGTCATCATTATCTCTGGTTACAAGCAGTTATTCTCAAGGTTGACTGGCACTGTGGTTGAGGCAAGGATTAGACTCAGTCCTTCAATGGCTTGGGGCATGGAGTGAAAAGGCACATAATTTGGCATCAGAGAGGTCTCTGTGGAGAAGAGGGGATCAAGATAAGGGGATGGCAGGTAGCTTGGACAGGAAGAACACAGCATTCTCACTGGCAGAGGTAGTTACTCTGGGTCTTTAGTCAGTGTGGGCGGGAGGTGGGCTGAGACCCTCCCTCACATGTGGTACAGGTTGCTGTGACTGCAGCAATCCCAGTCCACCAGCTCACTGCTATGAAACCATAGGCTGATCTCTCTCTGGGCCACCTCCACCGAATCGCTGGCATGAACAACATTCCTGCTGATGTGAACGCTGAAGTCTCCCCGGATTGTCCCAGGGGCAGCTTCTGCTGAGTCAAGTGTCTCCTACCATGGCCCTAGAGGTACGGACCACATTGTACCCTTCCCAAACCATAGCAACAACAGGACCAGAGCTCATATAGTTGATCAAGTTTGGATAGAAGGGTTTCTTCTTTAAATCATGGTAATGCTCAGCAAGGACTTTCTCTGGGGCCTGGAGTAGCTTCATGCCCACCAGTTTGAATCCTCGTCTCTCAAAGCGCCTGATGACATCTCCAACCAGCCTCCGCTGAACACCATCTGGCTTTACTGCAATTAATGTCCGTTCCTGGGTTCTAGTAAGTCCCCCAGAGTTGTAGCGGAGCAGAATAGAGCTAGGGTGCGGTTAGTGCCCTGGACGAGGCCACGGCCCAGGAGGCTTCGCAGCGCGCAGCGTGGGAAGAAGCCCATGTCTGCCCCCTTGCCCCGAGCCCCGGGCAGCCGGGCTGCTTGCCCTCAGCCCGGCCCAGTCCCCAAGTATAAAGGGAGTGTAGGAGGAAGCGAGGGGCACATTCTTAAATTCTAGTTCTTTGATCTCCCTGCCCCGCCCCCCCCCCAGCCTCCTAGAAAGATCAGGAAGTTTGTTTTGCTTGTGGCTATTCTCTCCTTAGGGTTACAGCATGTCATAATCACCTCCCTCCCCCACCTTGATAAATCTACTGAGTTTGATTTATCCATATACCAAATTGTGTCTGTGTTCAACACTTTATTTCAGTAAGAGGTTCATCTGATGCTCACTCCCCCCCTCCTCCACGTTTAAGTATTTTTTTATTATACATTTTTTCAACAATTTCTTTTTTTTTTTTTTGCTTTTTTTTTTTTGGAGGTGATTGGGTTGCCAAACTTGCCCAAGGTCACATGGCTAGGTTTTTTTTTTTTTGTTGTTTGTGTGGGCGTTAAGTGTCTGAGGCTGGATCCGAACTCAGGTCCTTCTGACTCCAGGGCGGACACTCTACTCACTGCGCCACCTAGCTGCCCCAACAATTTATTTCTTTTACTCAAAATTTCTAAAACAGAAATCTAACTCCACAGCCTAGCTTTTGTTTTTCTTATTAAATCCTTTCAATACCCTTTGAAGACATTAAGACTCTGTTTTGTCAACCCATTTATTAGGATGTTTTGTTGTTGTTGCTTCAGTTGTGTCCAACTCTCCATGACCCATTTGGAGTCTTCTTGGCAAAGATACTGGAGTGGTTTGTTATTTCCTTCTCCAGCTCATTTTACAGATGAGGAAACTGAGGCAAACAGGGTGAAGTGACTTGTCCAGACTTGTCATATATCAACTATTCTCCAGATTCCAGGGCTGGAGCTCTAGTTCTGCATTATCTCTCCCCCAACTGCTCAAATGTAATTACTATTCTGCTGTTCTCTGGACTCTGCTCCTTCCCAGCTCTGGTCTTTTCATCAGAAATGCTTTTAAAATCCTCCACACTATTAAAAGTCTATTTTTTTTTTTTACTATTATAGAACTGTACTAATATCTTTGCAGGGCAAATCATTCTTTATTATAAGTCTAGCTCTTCTGCCCTCTGCAATACTGTATTTCAAGATCTAGAGGGAACTGCCAGGTGTGATCCTGACTGCACTTCCCTGGACTCCAGAACTTTCTGGATGCTTGTAGCAGATTTTCTTTGATGTAAGAAGTCTGGGTTTTGGCTACCACATTCCTAAACTTGTCCTTTTGGAGTTTCTTTCAGGAGATACTTCATGGATTCTATCTTTATTTTGCCTTTTTGTTCAAATATACTTAGGCAGTTTTTCATTTATGATGTCCTGAAATACAGTGTCCAGGATTCTATTTTTTTTAAACCATTCTTTTTAGGGAGTCCAATGGTTCTTATATCACCTCTAACTGACCTGCTTTCCAGGTCAGTTTTTTTAAATACCAAATTTGCACATTCTTCCATTCACTTTGATCTTTGTCCCTCGAGTCAGATTTCTGATTGGTTGAGTCTATTACTTGGTTAAGGATGACCATTTTCTCTTCTAAGCTATTCATTCTCTTCCAGAGTCTTTGCTCCAGAGTTTTCATTTTTTTTTTTAGCTTGTTTCATCTCTTCTAGGCATTCATGCAGTCCTTGAGGAAAATCCATTTTTTCCTTTGTGTCACAGTTTGATTACTAGCTCCTTCTTCTGAGGGTTATCTAGATCTATTTTTTTAAATACCTGTCAGTGTTTTCCTCAATTAAGTCATTTCTACAGCTTTAGTTTCTGAACTAACACTGTCAGTGATAGGCTATGCTCCCAGTTGTGCTTAGGTCACCTGGGTTCTTGTACTTAACCTCCACTTCCCCTACCCTTAGTTCCCCTTGGATCTCTGGAGTTTACCATACTTGGGACCTTAGAGCCCCTACACTTAGGCTGAAAAGCTGCTGCTGCTCACAAGGATTTCCAGGGTTGGATGTATTTGTGTGTGAGCCTGGGTGCACACACGTTTGTGCTTGCCCTTTGCAGGGGAGAGGAAGTCTCCATTTTTGATGCCCCTGGGCACAGAGTCTTATAAGCCTCATATGTCTCCTGTCCATTTCTATTCATGATGGGAGTTTGCCAGCTTGTTTGCCTGAACCTGTCCTGGCTTTGTTGGTTGCCCCCTACTGCCCATAGGCATCTGGCTGGCTTTCTATCTAGTGCTGAGGTGGAAAAAGTCACTTAATATAGTTTCTAATTGGATTTTTTTTTTTTTTTTTGCTTTTTGGAGGGCAATTGGGGTTAAGTAACTTGCCCAAGGTCACACGGCTAGGTTTTTGTTTGTGTGTGCGTTAAGTGTCTGAGGCCGAATCCGAACTCGGGTCCTTCTGACTCCAGGGCCGGTGCTCTACTCACTGCGCCACCTAGCCGCCCCAACTAATTGGATTTTTTTTATCATTATTTGGCCCAGTGCAAATTTCAGGTGGTTACTACAAATTTATGTTACATAGTCTTACCAGGGCTCCCAATTCAACACTGTAATCTTTTTAGACCTCCCTAACAGATTTGTTCTCCTCCTTCCTATAAAAATTATTCCAATCTGTCCATCCCTCTTCAGATCTCCCAGTCCACACCAACCTTTTTAGCTGAGAGGCTCACCTCAGACTTCATTCAAAAACAGCTCCCTCTTCATCTTACCTCTCCAGGAGGTCTTACTACCTTCACCTTCACTCCTGTCTCTCAAGAAGAGGCGGCCCCTTTCCTGGCAAACATAATCCCCTCTAAATCCAACTCGATCCCATCTTTTCCAGCAGACAGTTCCCTCTTTCATTCCTACTCTCTAATCTTCAATCTCTCCCAATCTACTAGATCCTGCCTTACTGCTTACAAATATGCCCATGTGTTATCCCCCAGCCCTGTTATTTTGCCTATATCTCTCTTCCCCTTCTAGGCTAAACTTGAGAAAGCCTTCTACACTCCAATTGGGTCAAAAGGTATGAACAAAGTTTTTTTAAAGAAACAATACAAGATACCCATAGCCATTTGAAAAAAAATGCTCCAAATCACTAATAAATAATAACAGTAAAAAAAGAAATGCAAATTAAAGCAACTCTAAGGTTCCATCTCACACCTATCAGATTGGAAAAGAGACTGAAAACTCTAATTCACTCTCTTTTCCAAGCAATGGATCCCAAAGTGTCACTGAGTATAATGGCCTATTTATATGGTTATAAGCATAAGAAAGTTATATTAGGAATAGTAGGTGAGAGGGGCTTTAGTGAAATTGGGAATGGGGGGAGCAGAAGTTTCAAAGATACTATACACGCAACATTCAAAGTGGGTCATAAAAATCTTGAGATTCTGAGGAAAAGAGGGTGTTGGTATGAGATTATACAATGCAGCTGCCCAAATAAAATAAGAACATGTGCACAACTGCCTTCATGAGGAGTAGATGAGGGAGGGAGACAATTATACCTGTCTGAGGAAGATGGATTCCTATGCCTTGGCATGATGGAGAGTCCAGGGAAGAGATAATCAGCAGCCCTGGGTGCCTTGCAAAACCAGCTCTGTAAGTTTTGGAAGTTTATACCCTAACAATAGATCTCCTTTTTCCTTTCAGCATAAAATAGGTCAACCAGGCTCTTCTTGTGTCTAACACAAGAAAATAGTGTGTGAAGTTAGTCCACAGAAAGAATATAAAACATAAAGCAGTTCGATAAATTGAGGAAGCGGGTAAAGGACATGTTTAGATATAAATAAAAAATTCCTTTTCCACTATACCACTAAGTTTCAGACAATGACAGTAGCAGCAATAACAATTCAAACTTATGCCCACACATCTCCAATAACGACCATGTGAAATAAAGTACTGCAAGTATCTCTGTTTTATAGATGAAAATGCATCTCAGAGCAGATGAGTGACTAGCTCAAGGTCACAACTAATAAATGTTGATAGGATTCAAGAAACACTTATTAAGTGTCTGTGAGAGACAACATGCTCAAACCTGGGTTTCTCCTGACTTTTAAGACCACTGCCACAAAAAGTAGTAAACAAGAATAAAAGTGGCTGAATCATCTAAGACTGTGTTCTTACTGGGGAGGCAAAGTATTTGGTTACAACAGTAACTAGAAGGGCTCGACTGCTCTGAATCTGTACTTAAATCCTTACTGCCCTCTAGAGTCCTACACTTGCCACATTAGCCCTTCCTTGCCCAATGTTGGAACATCATGACTGCCAATGAAGTGGGAGCCCACCTCTGCTCACTAAGCTAGATCCTACCCCATTATCCTCAGGGGCACTATTAGCAAAATGCCATCTAGAATGAACATGACCAGAATTACAATGCTGTTTTTATGTAAAAACATTTTAAGTTCCAAACAGCTGGTATTTACAAATGTTTCTAGATTTCAGTCTTTTCATAAAATAGGAATTCAATCATTTAGCATATCCTGAAATCTATCAAACTATTTGCACACTTATTCATTCTGCACCTCATAGTGTCTACTGAATCCTACAGATAATCTCAAAAATGTGAACTGATATAAATTTGAATTATTTTCCATATAAAAATCTATTAAGATAATTGAGCTAGGGGCGGCTAAGTGGCGCAGTGAGTAGAGCGTCGGACCTGGAGTCAGAAGGACCCGAGTTCGGATCTGGCCTCAGACACTTAATGCACACACAAACAAAAAAAACCTAGCCATGTGACCTTGGGCAAGTTACTTAACCCCATTCCCCACTGCCCTCCAAAAAGCCAAAAAAAAGATAACTAAGCTATAGCATCATTGCTAGAAGGTAGGATGGAGAAGCAAAAGAATAAAAAAATTGGTAAAAGATTTTAAAATGGTAAAAAATAAAAACAAAAAACTACTGGTCAAAGAAAAGTCTTCATTTTGGCATTTACTAGCTATATGATCCCCGGAAAACTCGCAAACTTCAGTTTCCTAATCTAGAGAATAGGGATATACTTATACTACCAAACTCACAGGGTTGGTGAAAGGACAATGTTTTGTAAACCTCAAAGTCTTATATAATTCTGAATTGTATTAAGAATGATGATGATGATTTATATGGAAACAGAACCCTAGGCCTGTGTTATTCTGTTATACTTCTAGAAAGTTTAACATTACTGCAAAACCTGTGGCTAGATCAGTACTGCTAACTTAAAGACATGAAGAGAAATCTTGCTTTTTTTCTAGGTAGAAAAATAAAAGGCTTGTACTATTTACTTATGTAATTTTTGACATTATCTTAATATTTCACCTCTCTCTGAATATTTTGGAGAAGGCCATTAGGTCTCAGAGGTTTTGCCTTTCAAAGTATCGATAAATAATTCTGTAGATTCATCATTCTCCCAAATGTCTGTGCTCTCACTTCTCTCTCTGCATACCTCTCATTGTTTAATTCTGTGCCTTCTATCCTTTGATTCTGTTTCCACAATATTGATAAGAAATTTTGCTTTGCACCACTTATGAGGAGATGTTGCTATCCTGACAAGACTTGGGATTGAGACGGGTCTCTCATGTAATCAATAAAGGAAATGTTTTGTTTTGGTCATTCAGTTAACAACTAGCTATTGGTGGATTGACTACTTAATACTTAAAAGAACCATCATGCTGATAATAATCACATTTACCTAGATTTAGAAACTAGGATAAAAGGTGTGACTTTCGTTCTCACAAAGCAGCAGCCTGGTGGTGGGGGTGGGAAATGGCAGTTTTGTAGCTAAGAAGAACAGGACCCAAGTCTTCTTGGTCTCTCTTACATGTATATCCTGTGACCTGCTAATGTACAACCATGGAATAATTTCTACACTAGGAGTTACCCAAACTGATGAAATTGCATGTCACAAAAAGGAAGAGAGACAGTAGAGGGTTAAACTAGTTTAAACAAAGTTTTGCAAGACAATCAACCAGGTAGAGTCATCTCATGAGATAGACATTCAAAGATAAAATGTGCTAAGCACTGGGGATACAAAGAAAGGTTGAAGACAGTCCCTGTTCTCAAAAAGCTCACAGTGCAATGGGTGGTGACATGTAAACAAGATATATATATATATATATATATACCTGTATGTAGATATATTCATATGACATCTGTAAATAATCAACAGCC